>JAEIGQ010000195.1:0-647198 GCA_018904275.1 Lordiphosa clarofinis
CAAGCATAAATAGCCCTCTAGATGTGAATGTGCAAAATTGTACAACGGCTGAATGTGCTGAAGCGTTATTCTATATGTTAAGTGCGTAAGGTACTGGATTCAGTTCCTAGTCAAGACCGAATAAATTTTTCTGAAAAACTTAAATAAAACGAGTCAGCGATGTTTCTGATTCCTATGAAATATATGGGTGGAGGGAGAAGAAGCAGTCTTACCTCCCTTCATTTCCAATCAACTCACTCCCAAATGTGAGGAATCCGCCCACACCTTGTGCAAGTTCAATCAAATTTTTTTCCCAGTTGAGTTTAAAATGTTTTTGAAAACGAACAATATTAACTCAAATCAAGTTTTTAAAAATGAAACAATGCCAACTCAATTTGAGTTCAAAATTTTTCTTGAAATGAGAACATTGTACTACAAATGAGAAAACCCATTCATGCACTGTTTTTGTTTAACGTTTGTGCTCGTCCAATGAGTCCAAAGTTCTCGAATTTTCCGTCTGTGTACTTTTGCACAAATTTAATATACGCTGAGTAATTTTTATATAAAAAGGGATATGATAAAACTATCCAGCCCAAAAGTGCACCATGATCAATCTCAACCTCTACTCTATCTCGTATCTTCTGCCCAAGTCCAAACTTTGGGGGTTTTGGGTTTATAATGTAGTGAAAATAGTAATTAACCAAACTGTTGAATCTGGATCTCTGTAGAGCGTTTCTTATTCAGTTTACAGCTGAACACACAAATGCTTATTTTGGCGTTGCGTCTGTGTGTTTAGCCACTTTGGTTGGAAAAGACTTCTCTATAAGCTCGTACACTGATGGTGTGTCGACGTCGCTGCCGCAGAGGGCTTTTGTATTTACTTTAGGTACGGACTAAATCTAAAACCATTGTCCTTTACTTTTCTGTCCACCCTCGTATTGCAGAGAAATGTTTAAGATTTTCCCTGCCATAAAACATTCGCTTGTTGGTTTTGTTATTTCCGTTTGCGCCAATTGCTGAGCTGAAAATGATTGTGATTATGGCCAGCTTGTGGTTCTTGAGCCGCTCCAAGCTGCTGCATGCTCGTATGTGGTGCACCTGTTGCTTTAACGACCAGCTCCAGAGCTCAAATCGGTTCTGTTGCCTGTGTTTGCATATGTGATGGTGGTTTATTGCAGCTTCACCCGGCCATTATAATTGTTAGAGAATTTATTTGTGTAGCTCTTTGGCATAAAAATGTTAATTAACTTTACATGCACCCAACCAGCAGCTGCGCACACGACGACGACGACTCAAGTTTGTTGCCAAAGTCTTTCGTTGCTCTGATCTATTGACCTTCAAAAATCATGATTTCACTCAGAGTTCCAGAGTGAACCAGACTGGAAGTGCAATCGATCAAAGTGGTTTGGGTTGCCTGCAGCATAAAACATAATAACATTTGTGCAAAAGTGTTAAGGCAACAACAGAACAGCAGACAGTAGCCAAGGCAGGGAGGCAATCCAGTAGCTAAAGCACAAAAAAAAAAAAGAGTGGCCAGGATGGGAGGATGGGAGGAGGAGGAACGACAACGTTTTGTTTTAATTTACTCGACGCCGCCGCCGACGACGTCAACAATGTTGCCTGTTGGGTTTCCTGTTTAGATATGTAGTTTTTGTCTTCTATGTCAAAGATCTGTGAAGATGAAGAAGCCACGCTCGCTCGCTTTGAAATGTTGTTGATGAGTACGCAAGATTTCTAAAGATTGTTGTAGGCTGAGAGAAGCCGCCGTTGATGTCTGTTGTGTTCGCTGTGGTTTATATAATAAATTTTAATACACGCCTGCCTGGGCGTGCCTACAGGCAGCCTGTTGCATGCTGCAAAACTAGGGGAAATTTTCACATTTTCTACTGAACAATTTGACATGTCAGTCAGTTTTATGTTTAGTGTTAAGTTTTCCTTCTTTTGCCCACAAAAATGTTACTCCAACCCATGGTGAACCAACTAGCTAGAGCTTACTTAATCCAACAGGCAGTGGGAGACAGTTGAATTTTAGACTGAGCCTAGCCAAACAATTATATCAATTAACCCAAAAGCCGCTTGCTCACAAAGGCTGAAGACCGGTAACGCCCCAAAAAGGCCAAGTCACGGCTGCCGTTGGCAATTATAGAGCATAAAACATCGATAATCATAATAATTAAAGATGACTGGTCAGAATGTGGCCACTGTGCACAATCTATACTGGTTGGAGCATCTTGGTAACAGTAGCCGCCGATTAAAGAACTTAAAAGACAGAGATAGCCATGCTGATGATGATGATGATGCATGTGTCCGTGTGTGTGTGTGTGTGTATGACAAAACTAGATTTTCATGTATGTAACATCAATTTAATAGATATCATTTTGACCAAGTCATGTTGGTGTCACTCTGCCCACACTCCTGCTGCTACCTAATAAATAACCCAACTTCTGTTGGTAATTAAAGCCTTACATTTATTCTATTGTCATAGAATTTTCTCTTCAATTTTTTGGGTCTTTGCATTTTGAGTGCATTTAGAAAGTGTTTAGAAAGTCGTTTAACTGGAAAGAAAAAAGAATGGCAAAGTATCCAAAACATCAAAGAAAATACGCTAATAATAATTCTCCATCAAGAATTTTTCGTATCGACAAATAAACGTTGAAAACTGTAACAAATTATTTATGATTTCTCTATGCACAAACACACACACGCGCGCGCCTGCGGGGCGCTATTTATGTCAAAATACTGTTAAAATATTTGTTATTTGTTATTCGATTTGCTTTATTTTGTGTTAACACAATGGCTATCGAACAAAGACAACAAAGAAGATCAAAAAAGAGCAAGACGCGATTTTTTCTTTCAGTCAAACGTTGCTTACTGAAATCGTTTTTTGAATTGTGGAGAATTGAGGCTTAAAATAAATTATAAAATACAAATAAAAAAATGGCAATTTTAAAGGCTTCCTCAACATACCGAATCTACAATTTTAAAGCATAAATTAGTAGCAGACATTTCAAGTTTTTAAGCTGAGTTTTAAAGATCTTGTTTTGAATTTCTTATACTCCATCCATGGGGACTATTCAAAACTCATATCGATATTCATTGCACAAAATTACTAAAATAATGTAAGTTTTAAGTCCCTATCCTCATAAGTTTAACTATTTTTATACCCTTGCAAAGGGTATTATAATTTTGCCCAGAAGTTTGCAACGCATAGAAATATTCATTTCCGACCCTATAAACTATATATATTCTTGATCAGGGCGACGAGCTGAGTCGATTGAGCTTTGTCCGTCCGTCTGTCTGTCCGTCTGTCCGTCTGTCTGTCTGTCCGTCTGTCCGTCTGTCTGTTTCTACGCAAACTAGTCTCTCAGTTTTAAAGCTATCGAGCTGAAACTTTGCACAGAGTCTTCTATTTACTGCACACTGCTAATATGTCGGAACCGACCGGATCGGATGACTATATCTTATAGCTGCCATAGGAACTATCGGTTGAAAAGTGGGTTTTTGTAAGAAAACTTTTTTGTTTTTAATGTAAACGCCTCCCGCTTCAGCAATTATTAGTTTTATGCGCTTTTACACAGATTTGGAAGTTTTTGTTAAAATCGGATGACTATATCTTATAGCTGCCATAGGAACTATCGGTCGAAAAGTGGGTTTTGGTGAGAAAACTTTTTTGTTTTTAATGTAAACGCCTTCCGCTTCGACAATTATTAGTTTTATACCTTTTTACACAGATTTTGAAGTTTTTGTCAAAATCGGATGACTATATCTTATAGCTGCCATAGGAACTATCGGTCGAAAAGTGGGTTTTTGTAAGAAAACTTTTTTGTTTTTAATGTAAACGCCTTCCGCTTCGACAATTATTAGTTTTATACGCTTTTACACAGATTTGGAAGTTTTTGTCAAAATCGGATGACTATATCTTATAGCTGCCATAGGAACCATCGGACGAAAAGTGGGTTTTTGTAAGAAAACTTTTTTGTTTTTAATGTAAACGCCTTCCGCTTCGACATTTATTAGTTTTATACGCTTTTACACAGATTTGGAAGTTTTGGTCAAGATCGGATGACTATATCTTATAGCTGCCATAGAAACTATCGGCCGAAAAGTGACTTTTATCAGAAAAATAGTTTGTTTTAATGCTGACGTTCGTAAACTCTGTTGTATTAAAACATTTGCAAGGGTATTAAAACTTCGGCAAAGACGAAGTTAGCTTGGCCTTCTCGTTTAAAGAAATTTTGACAGACTTATATCTATACTTATAAATCTGTACGCACGACTGACTGACATATTATCAATCCACAGCCAAAACTGCTTATCTAAGAGATCTAAGATTTGGCATAGACCTTCGTTCAGTTATGCAGGCTCGCACTAAGAAAGAAAATTTTGAAAATATGTTCGCGAAGTGGGTAAAAGGAAAAAGAATGGTTTGTATGAGCCACATAACTGGCTGTGGCGCTAAGACAATATTGTGGACAAAGCTATTTTGTTAAGAGCGCGAGAGAGAATCATAGAGGGAACGACTCACAGTCACACTAATTAGGTATGGGTTGTATGTATGAGTCTTGGACCTCTGAGACAGATGATAGTTGCTATGAGATACATGTGATAGAAAGAAATAGCAATTAACAAGAGAGAGGAGGAGAGGGGAAGGTCGTCGGTTGGGGACGTGCAGAGCTGAGGAAGAGGGAAGGAAGAAGAGAGAGGAAAAAGGGGCAAAGACAATTTGAATTGAATTATAAATGAAGTGTAGCTGACATGAGTTCAATTTGTTTTTATATTTAATTAGTAATTATTGTTTCAGCGAAACATGACTTCGAAGTTTTATCCAAAAATATTGTGTTTTTAATTTTTGGGAAAGACTTAGGAATCTATACGTTTCCAATCATGGGCAAAATCCACAGACTTCATAAATTTACCTAAAATGGGCGCGGGATGGAAATATTGCTAGACCTGAAATTCGCTATGTTGTCCACTTGACGGAAGGGATTAATATATAATTCTGGAGTTTTCTTCCGTCCTTAAGAATGGGATGAAAAAAATTTAACTCTACAATTTCTTAAAAAATTGGTCGCAGACATAATCGCGGCGGGTTCAGCTAGTTTGTTTATAATTTTTTAAGACCACACACGGAGGCTGGTGGATTGTTCAGCTGTTTCATGAACCTTCCGATTCAATCATCAATAGACTTTGCCTGACTTCTGCAAGTGTATCTTCGTTTAAAAAATCGTAGAACTGTTTAAAATATTAGATATCTATGAAAGTTTTCTTTCCAGGTGTGTTTTCGAACAAACCCATTTGAATTAAGCACAACAACAGTCAGCCTCCGCTCTGGCGATTTCTTACAGACAGTCTACAATTAAGTCGTTTTTTCTAAAATCTAGCGGGGCATGTTCAATCAGCATAATTCGCACAGACGTGTGACTGAGAACTGGCAGGATTTTTATGGCCATCATTACTTGCCGCGTTGTCAGTCTCTGGACAAAGCACTTCGTCTCTTTGGTCAGACATCCATTAAAGTTGTTTCTCCGATTAGTCGCTTAGTATCACCCTTGCTCTTTGAGTTACAATACGTAACACAGCACAGGATTGATTTTTAAGAATATAGTCGTATATTTAATACCCTGGTTTCTTGGTGAGTCTTTTACTTCCTCAAACTACTTGATTTTAATAGAATTTTCATTTTGCAAAGTCTCACTCTGTTTGAGAGGTAAGTAATAGTGTTTTCCCAAAACCTTTTCGCAGTTAATCAAGGAGAAACTATATTCCATATTCACATTCATCAGCAATTTTATGGATGAGCGGCTAAAGAAAAGACCTCAACTGGGTAATAATCCATTAGGTTTTTCTTTTGTTTTTGTTTTTACAAATTAATTTGCTAAGATTTTCACTTTTGTTTTTACCACAAACACATTTTCTTTTGTTGTTGAAAATTTCATTTTAGCAGTTTGTCATTTGTTGACACGTTCGACTGGCCAAGTTTTCTGTGCAGCTGACCAAAACGATGAAAACAATTGAAATTCAAAAAGAGAGAGGGAGAGGGAAAGACAAAGAAAGTAACTAATACATCAGATTTGGACTAATTGAACTAAGCCACAATATTGTGGGTATGAGGAAGGATACAAATTATTTTCAAAAAATTTGTCAAAGTAGACTGAGATAAGGTAAAGTTAGAGAACGTTTACCATAAAAACACTTTCAGTTCTGTTTCAGTTTATTCTCAACCCCTGATTTGAAAAGCCAAATCAAGTCCAATTACTTTGCTCCAACCCAATATACCCTTTCTTACCTTCACCTAACGGGTATAAAAAACCCATCAAATTTTCATTCGATTTTGCCGTCTTGTATTCCCCAGCTTGGGCAATAACCATAAAGCATAAAAGTGTTGTAACTGCCAAAAACAATAGAATTAATGGCATTTCCATATTTTTATATGGCCCAAAGCTTTCTCAGTTTCATGATTTGCTCTTGGATATTTTCGTCAAATGAAAAAATTTGCCAATAATTATCAAACCAATCAGCGAGACTAATGACTATGCGGAAAAGAGCTGCCATTGGAACGGAAACAAAATATATTAAAATTTTTTAGTGATTTCGCTTACCATTTAAGGCTTTGATGATTCGGTTAAACGTGTCTGTGTGAGTGTGTGTGTTGTGCCCCGTGCTGGAAATAAAGCAAAAGAAAATACCTGGATTCAGTTTGTGGTTCATTCTTATCAGTGCAAATCGATTTTCGTATAGCAGTTCCTTTCGGCAACTGTCCGCACATAAATCAGCAACTTCATTAACACGACTGCCAAAATCTACGAATATAAATCTAACTATCGAATGGTTAGTTGCTGCTCTCTTCTAGCCACAACCTGTTGCCCATGTTGACTACGTGACGATCTCCATCCATAGCCAAGAATGGTGCATTGCCAGCCGGCAGGAATAAATAACTCAATTTAGGTAAAAGTGTTAACTTGCAATTTGGTCATAAATCAATGGAGGGTTTACAGGTGGCAACTTGTGATTAGCGGGGCCAAAAAAAAACTTATCAACCACTCCATCGGTCTCACGAGCCAGGAAGACTGCTTCACGCCTGTCTTGAATGATTTTCAAATAAAGTTTAATCAACGCACTTGATTACCTTCAGTCTGTCTCTGTCGGCCTGTCTGTCAGCACTTCATCCACTCCCCTTTGACACAATTTAATTTAAATAAAATTCCGCTCAAGATTTACATTTTGCCCGCAAAAGTTCTCTAAGTATGTAAGCTACAAAATTCAACCAGTTCTTTAAATCTTTGTGATATTATATTTTTGAAACCGGTTCTGTTTTACTTCGTTTTGCATACAAACAGCTTTTATCTTCAATGTTTTGCTTGCATTTTAATCTGTAACAGTAAAATGAGAAGCAAAAAAAAAAAAAAACTTGTCAGAGTTGCAGATTTGAATTATGAAGAGGGTGTCCCAAATTCAATTTAATTTAAGGCAATTATTATCAAAGACTTAAGCGCCTCCATTCATTAGTGCACGGCAGATATCTATTCTTAAGTCCATTTTATTCCATATTTCAAGTAAATCCCAATAATAACGCCATTACAACATGTCCAATACGCAATCTGAGGAAGGCAGCAGCAGTACAGCAGCATTCATCTCGGCAAACTATGTCTCTTCACTTTCGCTTTTTTTTACTTTTTCACACATCTTCTAACAGGAAATCACAATTCCTTTGCCTTGTCTTTGGAGACAAGTCTTGATGCATTGATCCCGCCTGCTGAGTTTACAAAACAGCCCCCTTTCTAATGTTTTTGTGTGTTTGGATACAAGCGAATTTATATCATTAGGGTCCCGTGTTCAAATCCCGGTAAAATTAGGTGAAAAATGGTACCAGAAGGGTTTTCATCAGTTCCAAAAACAAAAACGGAGAGCTCTTTAAATTAGAAAGGAGTTCTCTTTCTGTTCTCGGTTTTAGAAAAGTCGACTTATCCTATATATCCTATAAAGAACAAAAATACACAAAATTCGGTAAATTAAGAACGGATTTATTTCTGAGTAACATCGCGACCTAAACATATGGAAGGAAACTTTACTTAACGAAATATCTCGATGCCTTTTAATCATTTTGAGTTAACTAAATATAAATTAAATGACAATATTAAATGTCGAACAAAACATTGCGTTTATAACACAGCTCTGTGTAAATAGTGGACCTTCTCTAGACTTACAAATTTATCAGTCATCCGAATAACTTCTGAAAAAAAAATTTGGTCTATTGATTTAAAAGAAAAAGGTGTGAGTGTCGTTGAGTTTCACTTTAAAGTCACTGTTCAGTCACTGTTTTAGCACATCTCAGTCACTATTCAATTGTATACAATTTAACTATGACAACTTTTTGAAAGAAGAAACTCATACTTGAACTCCCTATGTACCAAATATCTCACTTTAGTCACTTTTCACTCACAGTTGAGTCACTGTCTTATCACAGCTCAGTCACTATTCAGTCGGATGTTGTTTTGTCCCTGTTCGGTCACTGTTTCATCAATGCTCTGTTACCATTTAGTCGGCTATTCAGTCAGTGCTTAGTCATTGTTCAGTCACTGTTAAGTCACTGTTCAGTAACTGTTTTAACACTGTTTAGTCACTGTTTTGTCACTTTTAAGTCACTGTTCAGTCACTGTTTTAGTCAATGTTTAGTCACTGTTCTGGGCCTGTTCGGTCACTGTTTCATCAATGCTCTGTTACCATTTAGTCGGCTATTCAGTCAGTGCTTAGTCATTGTTCAGTCACTGTTAAGTCACTGTTCAGTAACTGTTTTAACACTGTTTAGTCACTGTTTTGTCACTTTTAAGTCACTGTTTTAGTCAATGTTTAGTCACTGTTCTGGGCCTGTTCGGTCACCGTTTAGTCACTTTTCAGTTACTGTTTAGTCACTATTCAGTCGCCTGTTCAGTCACTAGTCAGTCAGTGTTTTGTCACTTTTAAGTCACTGTTCAGTCATTGTTTAAACACTGTTTAGTCACTTTTTTAACACTGTTTAGTCTGTGTTCAGTCACTATTTTATCACAGCTCAGTCACTATTCAGTTGGCTGTTCAGTCACTTTTTAGTCACTGTTAAGTCATTGTTTTGACTCTGTTCGGTTACCGTTTAGTCATTTTTCAGTCACTACTCAGTCGCCTGTGTAGTCACTGTTCAGTTACTGTTTTATCACAGCTCAGTCACTATTCAGTTGGCTGTTCAGTCAATTTTTAGTCACTGTTAAGTCATTGTTTTGGCTCTGTTCGGTCACCGTTTAGTCACTGTTTAGTCACTATTTTATCACAGCTCAGTCACTATTCAGTTGGCTGTTCAGTCACTTTTTAGTCAATGTTTAGTCACTGTTAAGTCACTGTTATGGCTCTGTTTGGTCACCGTTTAGTCATTTTTCAGTCACTGTTAAGTCACTACTCAGTCGCCTGTTTAGTCACTGTTTTGCCACTTTTAAGTCACTTTTCAGTTACTGCTTTATCACAGCTCAGTCACTATTCAGTTGGCTAATAAGTGACTGATAAATCACTATTAAGTAACTGTTTAGTCATTAGTAGTAACTTAAGTTACTTAACCCCTCTTTCCATTTCTTTCCCCCTAATTCACTCCTCTTTCACGCTTAAATAAAATTTTACTTCTACTAAAATCTTCCCTACTGAAATTAAAGATGTTTTACATCAAAAACAATTTGCAATATGATACCAATACGCTGCTTCAATTCTTCAAAAACCTACCCAATTTCTGCATATAATTTCAATTTGTACCTCATCAAACGCCTCTGCTCACATAAGGTTTAAAAGAAATCTGTATGGAAGAGCTCTAAATACATAAATTCCACTTAAGCCATATTGATACATTGCCCAGTTGATCTGTTCAATGGCACTTCAACCCAACCCACATCTTACAACTGAATTGAATTTGGTATTGATCGACCTGAAACCTGCTAAAAGTTTCGCTGACCGCCTCTTACCGCACGCACAACAAGTTTGCAGTTTTATCTATTTAACATTTCTTGTTAATTTATGTGTATTATTTCTCTTTCAATGCGATTTGCTGTTAGATGTTTATAACTTTCACTTGCAGCGTCTCTCTGTGTAGAAAACCATAATTAAAACATTTAATGCACAAATGTAATTAACGCAGTTTGCAGATTTTTTTTTTGTTTTGTTTTAATGATCGTGCAATGCCATTTTCGCACATCGTAATGAAGCGGCAGTTTGACTTGTTTTGTTTTAGTTTCGCTATGGGAAATGGGAAAAAGAAAAGCCAAGTGCCGCTAAACCTTGCCGCTAACCTTGAGTTTTCCGGGGTAATAAATAAAACAACAAGAAAAAAGCTTTGCGGTGCATAAAATTATTTAGTGTGTGGTTTTTTTGTAGACATCTTCCTCAACTGCTCCTTTCCGCCAAAAAAAAATCCAGCTAACTGACATATATCACGGTCAGCCACTAATTTAAGTTTATGTTTTATTTATTAAAACAACAACAACAACAGAAGAACTCACCAACAAAGGCGCCTTTTGTAATATATTAAGATTTGGTTTGGCTTTTGTTTTAGATTATTGAACAAATTTTTCATGATGATTTCTAAAAACAAAATTTGCAATTTTAATGCGGTAGTCAAGTTGGTAAAGTTTTTTGAACCGCGTCGCTTATATAATCGCAGGCAGCAGCCGTTTATGGGCCACGCTAAACGTGTGCACTTGGCTAACGGCAAACCAATTTTCAGTTTCAAATCTTAAACTTTCGCTTTTCTTTGGGCTTCTTTTAAGGATTTGCCACATCAAATATCTTACAACATTTTTTGCGTCAACCAATTAGCGGTCAAAACACAAAATGTACACAAATAATAAATCAAAATCTAATAAAAATAATACAAAATGGCAACCGGTTGCAGTCTAGCCGAAAAATCCAACAAACCATGCAATGACTTTCCATTTTCAAAGGTGTAAGAGTGCAAGAGTGTGTGTGTGTGTGAGGTTTTTGTTGCAATAGCAACAACTTTTCTTTTCGTTTTTCACGCGGCGCTTGCAAAAAAAAAAACCGAAATAATCCTAACTGCAGCAATCGTTTAATAGGGTATTTCGAGGGTGGGTATGCAAACAATCTTAGGCAACTTGTAACAGAACAGGTAGATATGTATAAGTTTAGGAATCATCCAAAAATGTAAGTACTTACTTTCTTCCTACTTGGTTTTAAACTATAGAATATTCTAGAATATGATAAGAAAATAAAAAAATGGTAGAGTTTGCCCTTTAACTACTACAGAAGGATTGAACCCAAGGACTTGCTTCGAACCTGGGAAAAGTTAAGTAAGGTAAGCCGGGGCGAAGCATTACTATAACGAACTAACAATAACACAAGTCTGCCTTATACAAGGTGTGGTAGTGATAATAGTCAATCGGTTTCCGGAATTTTCGAAAACTTTGAATTTGAAGTAGAGAAAAGTAGCTTCTATTGCCATTTAAACATCGTTAAGTACATATTTGTAACATTTAAATAAGTTTTCTTTTTCCAAAATGTTCAAAATGAAAAAATTTCAGGCGTAGGAATCATTTTCGAATCATTTTGGTTCAGGAAGCGACTTGAAGCTCCTAAGAAACCTCAAACGAATCGTTTCTAAAAGACTCTATTTTAGACCCCCCGCAATTAGAAAACGGAGCGGAGCACAGCCTATCCGCTTTTGATATCCAACACACTGAGTGCATAGAGAGCGCGCACACTAAAAGCTTTGCAGCGCATAGCGGAGAGTGGCTTATCCCCTGTAAACAAGAATGCTTGTTTATTTCTGTTTTTCCGCTGGCAAATTATAAGTTCAAAATATTTCGGTACGCACAAATAAAAGTTTAATAATGTTCAAATCTTTTGTTTCTGGTCGAAAATAATATAAGTTCATGAAATTCATATTAAAAATTTTCAAATGGATATGAATTCTAGAAATGTGTAGACTTTGGAATTATTTAAAAGTGACCGCCAAGATGTGGGTATTAGGAATATGACTAAATTTTAGAACCCAATATACATGGTACTACACGACAGGGGGAAAACCAAAAGAATAATAAATAAATACGCAAATCTCAGGTCATTTACACGAAGAAGCGTATTGCCACTTGGATAAAATACTCTCTGCCTTTTTATAAAGGAAAAATTTATTAAAAAATTTAAGTTATTTTTAAAAGCCATAAATGAAAGAGTAAATTTTTGTATTAATACAAAAAGAAACATAGATTAAAAAGATTTTTCGCTTGCAGTCTGCTCTCTTTGTGCAGTGCATACAAAGCTGGGAGTAGCTTATTTGCCTGAAGCGTATAGGCTGTGCTCTGCTTCGCTGTCTGTGTGCGGGGGGCGATCAAAGGTAAGTAAGATATCTTTAGGAGATGACCCTTAAACAATTAACCAAAAACTGTGAAACTTTTAAACGAAAGTGGCGAAAATGGAACTAGACAAAAAAAATATAAAAGATGAAACATGTTTAACAAATGAAATGAAAATGAAAAACTTGAAAACTTTAGCTAATCTAGAAAAACCTTTCTGAAATTGATGCACTTCAGTTAGAGTATACGTCCATCAACTTTTCTGTTTCTGATTATTTTGGAGAAGTATAATGTCTGCGAGCTGTCTACGCAGCTGGATATCCCAGACTCGTCGTAGTCGTTGTTGTTGTGTGGCAAGTGCCTCTGGCAATGTTGACAATTTTCAGTTGTTGTTGTTGTTTCTTGTTGACCGGTCTTTCGCCTTTCACGCTAGCCAAACTTGGCTTGCAGATGGGGTGGGGTACATTACCTTTTTTGGCAAACTAAACGGAAATATATTCATAGTTGAGCCCAACGGATGCTCTCTATTTTCCGATAGACTTCAACTTGTCTTGGTAGAAACGGAAGCCTTGTGCCAACAAAACGGCTTTTGCCGTTTCTTGAAGATGACTCAAGCATAAAAATTCAAAAGAAGCATATTGGCGTGGCAACGCATATGCATCGACATTTTCTTTGATTATGCGGCCCAACGTAAATCGTGAATCCACTCTCAACTTCCGCTGACTCAACAAACCAAGAGAAGCCGCTGGGACAGCCTGGACTGACAGTTCGTGCAGTTAAGAGTTAGATTTTTTGTTTAGTTGCAGCGGAAGCTCTTAAGAGCAACCTGAACCACCTGTTGTTGAAACTATTAACCTTAAACTTCTAGCTTTCAATTGTTTAACTTAATTTCTAATTTATGAGTTTAGTTTTTTGACCCTTTAATTACCGTTGAGCATTAGCAGCAACAACCATATTTTTCTTCTTGACAAGTTGACGCCTTTTTTCGAAATTGTCAACGTCATCAAGCCAAGTTAAGTTGGCTAATGTTGTTGTCGGCCATATTTTTGCCGTTGGCAAATTATCATATTTTTTTCTGTTTCTGTTTGTGGTTAATTTGTTATTATTTTGACATTAATTTGTTGATGGTTTTCTGTGACCGATGACTCTTTGGTTCATTTGTAAAGAAATGATAGATGAATAAATGTAACTGGGCCCTTTAGGCCTTTAATTGATTGTATAAAAACCATTAACAAGCTATAAGGACCCCACAAATATGCATGGCATTTCCTTTCATCCCAAAATGTGAATTGAAATAATTCTCTTGGACTAATTGCCACCACTTTTAGCATCATTAAAACATTCAACCGTTTCTTGTGTCATCATTTCGACCTGCTTTGGCATTGCTGACCCAATTTTGTCAAAACAAAAACCAAAAACATTGTAAGTTGTATATTTTCGGTAGTGCAGTTCACACGCTTTTCCCTATTTTGTGGTAACATTAACGTGACCATTTGCCGGTCATCAACAACATGGCATCAGCAATTAAAACTCGCCAAAGTGGCTTTCGCAGCAACAATTAACAAATTAAGTGAAAATTAATAGGATTCAACTTAAACTAAGCCCAAATTAAATGCAAATTGTGGTATGCCCCAAAAGCTTCTTATGAAATATGAACAGTGTCATGACTTTAATTACTTTATTGGGTTTCCATTTTGTGCAGAAAGATAATGGCCTTAGCGGTGCTTCGACTTAAGAGGCTGAACGAAATAAGCCAAAAGACAAACCGCTTACGCCCTCTGAGCTTGATGTATATACATAAAATGCGTACACATGCATATATATAAAATAATTTAATTCATAACAAGTCAATGGACATGGGCACTGTGTCACAAAAGTGCTTAAGAAAATTCCACAAAATCAAATTAAATGAAAATATTCTAGTGAAGTGAAACTTTTTAAACATATTTTTAGCAATGCGGACTTAAAATCGTTATTCGATTTAATCTTCTTCTTTCTTCTTTATTGGCCCGATGCTTGCATCACAACCGTTTGACGGTCTCGGCCGCTGCAACTAATGTTCGCCAGTCGCTTCTGCTCCGTGCGAGCTGGCACCAGTTTTTCACGCCAAGCTTAGAAATGTCTTTCCGCACCTGGTCGTCCCACCTTAGAGGTGGTCGTCCCACCTTAGAGGTGGTCGTCCCACCTTAGAGGTGGTCGTCCCACCTTAGAGGTGGTCGTCCCACCTTGCCTTGTCCCAGTTCTTTCGCATTCCTCTTGTAGACCATTTTTGCTGGAGCTTGATCATCCATTCGGGTAACATGTCCCAGCCAGAGCAGCCGCTGTTGCTTTATGCGCTTGACCAGACTAGTATCCCCATAGAGCTTATACAGTTCGTCATTCCTTCGGATGCGAAAGTCCTCGCCAACTTTCAAAGGTCCATAAATCCTGCGAAGAATCTTTCGCTCGAAAACGCCAATCGCCGCCTCATCCGCTGATGATATTGCCCATGCTTCTGCGCCGTATTGCAGGACTGGGATGATAAGTGACTTATATAGCGCTATTTTTGTTCTTCGCTTGAGGTTTCTGCTCTTGAGCTCCCTACTTAGCCCGTAATAGCATCGGTTTGCGAGCGTGATTCTTCTTCGAATTTCCAGGCTGATGTTGTTGTCGCCGGTTATCATCGTTCCAAGGTAGACAAAGTCCTCTACAACTTTAAAGTTGTACTCTCCCATTGCAACAGATTGCCCAAGTTGTGTGTACTTCTGTTTCGAGGACACTAGGTACTTCGTCTTGTCCTCGTTTACCGCTAAACCCATTAGCTCCGACTGCTTCTCAATCTCTGAAAACGCATTGCTTACTGCCTGTTCGGTTTTGCCGATAATGTCAATATCATCGGCATATGCGAGTAGCATTACATCTTTATTAAAGATGGTGCCCGATCTGTTGGCATTTGGGCACTGGCGAAGTATATACTCCATCAGCAGATTAAAGAAGTCACACGATAAGGTGTCACCCTGCCTAAAACCTCTTTTGGTATCAAATGGCTCGGAGAGGTTCGTTCCTATTTTGACGGAGCTTTGAGTGCTTCTCAACGTCATCATGCAAAGTCGAACGTACTTTGCTGGAATACCTAAAGTAGACAGGGCTTCGAAAAACCTTGACCTTATCGGCGTGTCGAAAGCGGCTTTGTAATCGATAAAAAGATGGTGATTTTCGATGTTTCTCTCATAGGTCTTCTCCAGAATTTGGCGCAATGTGAATATCTGGTCTGTGGTGGACTTACCAGGTCTAAAGCCACACTGATAAGGTCCAATCAGTGTATCAACAAGCGGCTTTAGACGTTCACAAATAATGCGGGACAGAACCTTATATGCGATGGGGAGGAGACTGATCCCGCGGTAGTTGGCGCAAACTGCAGGGTCCCCTTTTTTAAAGATTGGACAGAGAACACTTAGATTCCAATCGTCAGGCATGCTTTCGTCAACCCATATACGGCACAGAAGTTGGTGCATGCACCTTACCAATTCATCGCCTCCAGCCTTGAACAATTCAGCGGGCAACTCATCAGCGCCTGGCGACTTGTTGTTCTTTAGCCTTCGTATGGCTAAACAGACTTCCTGTTGGGTCGGGGGGTCTATCTCAATATTGTCGATTGGTGGCATCGTTACTTCTCTAGAGGCGGCATCACGTCATCGCCTCCCAGAAGGTTGGAAAAGTAACTTCTCCATTTGTTAAGCGCCACTTGCGGATCTGTGACCAGGTTCCCCTGTTCGTCTTTGCATTGTGCGACTCTGGGCTTGAAACCTTCTGTTAATTGCTTAATCTTTTGGTAAAATTTTCGAGTCTCACTCATGCCGAATAACATCTCGACTTCCTCGCGCATTCGCCTTTCCTGCTCAAACTTTTTTCTTCTAAAAAGGCGTTTTTCCTCTTTCTTTTTCTCCAGGTATCGCTCTTTAGCAGCCCGCGTTACTCTCGACTGCAGAGTTTTCCTGTAGGCAGCGTTTTTCTCTGCAGTAGCGCGTCGGCACTCCTCGTCGTACCAAGACCGCTTTCGAGGGGGCTCGGAGTAACCGAGTATCTCCTTGGCAGCCGTACGCTGCCACTGTTCGCATATATCGGAAGGGAATGGGGAGGTTTCCCTGAGCAGTTGGGCGAGTTTAGCTGAGTAGGCTTCAGAGGTCCCTTGTGATTGCAGCTTCTCGATGTTTAGCTTTCGACGTGTGCTAGAGCGTGAGGCATGTGCCACACTGAGCCGCGTGCGTACCTTGGCTGCAACCAGGTAATGATCCGAGTCTATGTTGGCTCCTCGAATCGCATGCACGTCTAGTACACTCGATGAATGCCTTCCGTCGATCACAACGTGATCAATCTGATTTCGTGTTCGTTGACCAGGGGACTTCCAGGTCGCCTTATGGATGTCGAGGTGTTCAAATCTGGTACTACTTATGACCATGTTCCGGCCCGCAGCGAAGTCTATTAGCCTCTCTCCGTTACCGGAGGTTGTTTCATGAATTCTGAATCGTCCGACTGTCGATCCAAAAACTCCTTCTCTCCCGACTTTCGCGTTAAAATCGCCTAGCACGATCTTTATGTCGTGGTCGGGGCAGCGCTCGTATAGCCCGGTTCAGGACCAGAAAATAATAACCGAACTGGTTTCGCTTTTTGCAGAACACTTTTTTTTCGAATCGACACATTTATCTCTTTCGAATCGCAACACTTTTAACTCTCTTGAAACAGCAACAGAACTGGAAGTGTTTTTTGCCTTTCTCTATTTATGGTCTACGGAAAAACCCTTTAAAGATATATATATATATAATATTGTAGTCTTATATTTTCATTAAAAGAAGTGCCATTTGGTCGAAAAATCTATCATATCAATTTCATTTCAAAAACCTACCGTTTTCCATGTTTTTCATTTCCATTGCTCTTGTTGCACTGTTTCACTTCTTCTTGTATTTTTTTTTGTTTCAAACTGAAATTTGATGATGACCACACAACAAATGTGAGCAACTGGAGGCTGAAACTGAAACAGGGGGCCACACATAAGAGGCGTGTTCGGTTTGGCTTAAAGGCAGCCCAGCCCCAGCCCCTGAACTGAACTGAAAAAAAAGAAGAAGTGAACAAAAAAATCCATAATAAATGGCAGACTGAGGCCAACAGAGCTCACTGACCAACCAGCTTGGACAACACACAAAAAATTAATTAAAAATGCCAAGAAAGTAACTAGAGAAATGGGCTCATTACGATGATTACATTATGAGCCAGCTGAGGCCTAGGAACGAGAACAAGTCTACTCAATTGATTGCCTGACCCACTCAGCGGCGGCGTTGTTGTTGAATTGTTATAACTGCTATTGGCTTTAACTGTGTGGCCAGGCCTCGATACTCGTACCACAAAACGGTGGCACGCTCTCAAAACAAAGCGAAAATTGAGTTATTCGATTTTGCAGACAGACAGCCCCCCCAAAAGGCACAGTAACTGTTTACTGTGGCCGATTCCATGCTGTTCCATGACCAATTTGTTTAATTAGCGTACATTTTTTTCGGCTATTACACAAACACACACTTTTAGGTGAGCTTCTTTAATCGTTTTTTAAGCGAGAGTTCAAACTCAATGGGCGAAAGTTGCCAACTGAAATCAGTCGATAAACTAGTTAGTTTGTTTGTTACAATTTAAATATTTACCAGGAAAGAATGTGAGATTAACTACTCTTACTTTGCTTGCACACTGCAGTTGGAGATGGCTTTACACACAGATAAAGATGCTGAGATACAGATACTCGCCCCAAATAACTAAATCGGTGACACTCCATGCCAGGCACAGCACGCCAAGCTCACAAGTCGCTAATTCAAACAAATTGCAGCATAAAAGCATTATAAAAAGGCAGAGGAGCAAGCGGGAGCGACATCAGGCGACAGTGTGACAGTAATAATGCCAGTCGGTAGGAGGAGTATGTATGTACCGGAATGGGCAACCCGTGTGATTAATTACACACAGAGCCAGCAGAGTGCACAGTGTGTTGAGGTTTTAATATGGAAATTTTAATATCTTAAAAGTCAACAAATTAAAATAAGGAAAAATAATATAGAGAAGAAGTGGCGATACATTTTATGTAAGTAGAAAGAGTGAAAAAATTTTGCATAGATAAGGAATCAAAACCAATATACAAAATTTGACTACATGTCAGATTCTACCTAATTATGCTCTGTACCAAGCTACAAAGAGTATATTTAGTTTGTGCAAAAGTAAGTAACAGGAAGAAGGAATCATTTCCGACCCTATAATCCAGAGAAGCAAATACAAGTTTTTCATATTTCAAAATACTCTATTCTTCATACTCTTCCGTTATATGGGGTGCTAAGAATTTTCTGTATTCAGAAGAAGACCTACGAGAGAGGCTTCAAAACACACCACCTTTTTGTTGATTATAAATAAGCCTTCGACATACCGATAAGGTCAAGGTCCTTCGAAGCCCTGTCTACCTTAGGTATTCCAGCAAAGTACGTTCGACTTTGCATGATGACGTTGAGAAGTATGCAAAGAACCTCTCCGAACCATTTGATACCAAAAGAGGTTTTAGGCAGGGCGATACCTTATCGTGTGACTTCTTTTATCTACTGATGGAATATATACTGCGCCGGTGCCCACATGCCAACAGAACCCTCGCTTTTATTCATAAAGATCTTATGCTACTTGCACATGCCGATGTTATTGAAATCCGACGAAGAGTCATTCTTGCAAACCGATGCTACTACGGGCTAAGTAGGGAGTTCAAGAGGAGAGACCTCACGCGAAGGACAAAAATAGCCCTTTACAAGTTGCTTATCATCCCAGTCCTGCTATATGGCGCAGAAGCATGGACAATGACATCAGCGGATGAAGAGAGGCCCAGAAGAAGAAAAAACTAAACTAGTTTATGCTGTTCTAGTTTTAAATATGTTCCGTAATTTTGTTTGATAACTGTCAAATATGAAAACTAAAACTATGTGTCATTGCTTTGCAGCCCTGCAGTCCGGTTGCGCTAACTTGAAAATTAGTGTGTCAAATACAGACCCTACTGATTCTTCACAGACAAAGTCTTACTGGCATAACTGAATAAGTACATAATTTTAAATGATTTCAATTAAACTTTCGCCACTCATGCAAAATATTCAAAAATTCCACTTATGAATAGGAAAATTTCATCAGTTAATTACCCTTCCGTCCCACTGTTGTTGTACCAATTGAAAGATAGCCAACTATGCTGCTGCTCTAGCCGGGCTGCAGCTAATTTGATTAATGATAAGCCTAGCTTAACTGAGGACGATTGTGATTCATTATGTGTGCACATTCAGCACACACTTTTGCTACGTATCTATGGCCATATCATAGAAAGAACATTATTTTATTAGCTTCCCCACCAAACAACAAGTGTTCGTTGTTGCTGTTCTTCTGCCGAGTGTGGACAGTGCCCGGGGTTTGTTATGCATTTCGATGCGTAATTGAAGCTTCAAAGTGTGTACGGGGAGATACAGATACTTAGATACCATTTGGTTTGCAATGCGGCAAGCGCATTCAGTTTGAGTTGTTGATTATATGCAATGAGCCATTTCCTTTGTAGCTGACTGGCACGCTAATGCTCTGGCCACAACCAGAGCAGAGCAGAGCCATTAGGCAGCGGGCCACCACTTGTTGCAGCTCATTTGGGTCAAAAACAAAGCTCGCCACTCACAAAATTGGTTGAGGGGCGAAAGAAAACGAAAGAAAAATACATTTTTGGAGGAAAATACAGAGACTTTCAGTGATTTGAGTTATTTCATCCAGTTTTCTCTTAATAGCTCTTATATTTACCTAAATTAGTGCCTAGGACAGCTTTAAATTTGTCATGAGGTTTTGGCACTTGGAAATCTTTTTTCAATTTCATTGAAATGTTTACAAAGATTCTGGTACTTGGTTCAGTTTTTTAGGTAAATTGTTGGCTAGGACCACTTTATTTTTATTTTCAATGAAGTCTGTCCAGAGGTTGTTTTGGTTATATAAGATAATATCACTAGAAGAATTTAGTTTTCAGTTCCGGTGAAATGAGTGAGTGATCAGTTAATATATATTTAAATTAGTGCCTCGGAAGCTTATACATTCAATTTAAAAGAAATCAGTCAAGAGGTTCTAAAACTGGTTCAGTTTTTGAGCTATAAAGGCTAAGCATTTATTATTCTTACAGTCTACGTCTCTTGATAGAGTTCCTTTAGTTAAGTAAGATCGAAATAAAGCCTAGGACAACTTAATTATCAATTTAAATGAAATCTATCGAGAGGTTCCAGTTCTTAATTCAGATTCTTGGGCTTTCAAACCATACAAGAAAAACAAGCATTACTTTTGACCAACAGCAACCGATTTAAAATGTTTATTAGTATTTTTTTCAAGTGCTTAGGAAAACATGAAAGTTTATAAATTGTTCTTCTGTGGTTTTTTGTTGTGTCATCTGACAGTCCGAATCCTGTTCAATGCCAATAAGTTTGTCTGCTGCTGTTGGTGTATGTCTACCAATTAACGGGAACTTAGTTCTTTTGTGCCTTTCTGGCCCTCTCTGCCTCTTTTTCCTCTTCCTTACGCTGCTTCTCTCGCTCCTTGCGAGCCTTTTCACGCTGCTTCTCGCGCTCTTGCTCCTCCTTTTCCAGCTGCTTATCCTTCTCTTTGCGCTGCTTCTCGCGTTCTTTCTCTCTTTCCGCCTTGACTTTCTCCTTTTCCTTTCGTATCTTTTCGCGCTCTTTTTCCTGCTCCTGAAGACGCTTGACCTCCTCTGCTTCCCACTTTTCAAACTCTTCTCGTTCTTGTGCCAACTTCTCCAGTTCAGCCATTTCTGTATCATCGATACCTTCATCGACATCCTTTTGCATCAGCTCCACCTCACGGGTCATGGCTTCTTTGGCCAGGCGACGTCGCTGACTGAGTTCCTTGGCCTCTATCAAATCCGCACGGCGCTGCTCACGTGCCTCTTTCTCCTCCTGTCGACGCTCCTCCTCCCGGGTAAATTCCTCCATTTCGTCTTCGTTATAGGGATATTCCGGCACAGTGGCATGCATTTCCAAAAGACCCGTTAGCTTACCCATAACTATGGTGCCTATTAAAGCCAATATGCCACTAATCATGATCAAATTATACTTGGTGTTCTTGGCATGCCAAGCCTGCATAAAGTCACCCTCAGGTTGGGGTAGATCACTGAACACGGCATGTATGCCGCCGCTGGGAAAGTAGCCCGGCTTAGGTTTTGACTTCTCCTCATCGCTGGGACATTTGGGAGAAGTCGAGGATGAGTCTGCTGGCTTCTTGGCAGCGGCCAATTGTCGGGTGTTGTTCAAAAATATTTTATCGACGCGTACTAAAGTTAACAAATTGGTTTAGATGGAATGGATTCAGTTGGGCATACTCACTATAACGCGCAAATCGCGCCGAAGCGGCCATCAAGAGTCTGGACATTATATTCTTTTCTTTGTGAAAAGCTTTTAAAATTTGATTCTCTTACGCAAAGTGTAAACTTGGGGGACTGATAAAATATATTGACAAATTTCAGAAGGTGCGAACTAATTCTCCACTGTTACTGAGTTGGTAATGAATTTCATCGGCCAGTTCAAAAGTAGAAGTGCACAATTTGGCCTGCTTTAAATTAAAGAATTCATGTCCCAGAGTTTCTTGATTTTAAAATTCACTTTTAAACTAGAAAAGAAATCTGGAAATTTGTCTCCTTGGATTTTCGAATAAAATTGGACTATTTTTTATATTTTTGTTTTGTTATTTTAATTGCTGGATGCCGGACTACTTGATGTGTTTGACCGAAGAATAGGAATACCTATTATTGAAACGACTACTCTGTTTATACACAAAAAAAAAATCAATAGTTAATATGCTTTGAAACGACTTTTCAATGCTCAAGTACGATTTTCAGTCAAAATCAAATAGTTTCTATTGAATGTCTTTACAGCTACCCAGTGGGACTTGACTGCATGCTAGAAGCACATCTGGCATACAACTTTTGCCACTGAGAAGCAGTTGCAAAAACCTGCAATCTTCCATTCGCTTTTGTACAGGGGCGGAACGCAGCAGGAACTGTTCAAATAGAACGGCCTTTTGCATGGGTTGTTGTTGTAGGTTCAACTTCGTAAAAACGCTCGGCTCTCCCTTCCAACTTTAGTTTCCATTTGCACGCTGTCAGATGGCGTTCTCTTGGCTGTGGTATTTGCACGCATGCTGGCATGGTTTCCAAAAAGAACGCATTTAGAACGTGTGCTACTAGAACGTATTCAGCATGGCATCCTGCACCAGTGCTATTAGAATGTGTGCAGCATCGCATGCCAAAGCAATTCCAAAGGAACGTACCCGTAACCCCAATTTGAAAAAATTATTTAAAAAATAAAGAAAACACAAACCTCATTTTTCTTAATGAATATTTCATAATAGTTCATAGTATATTTTTTTATTATTAAATTCAGTATTGGGACTACATATATAAATACATTGTTTAATGTATAAACAATTTTTTTTAATGCTTTTTAAAATTTCAAGTTCCCTTGGGAGTCGTCTTCAGGTAGGAGTCAATGCGTCGGGCCAGTCCAGCAGCCTTAGAAACATTATTATTCGTGTATTTACTTACTTTATTTACGCATTACAAAATGGTTGCCTCGATCTCTCGCCTAGACTAATAAAAAAAAACGAAGAGAATATATGTAAATATTAATACATATTTATATGTGAGCAGATATTTAATTACTTACTTACCATTATTAAGTATAAACTAAGAACCACATTTAATTTTCAATTCATTGCGCTGCAATCGTCAACTTCTAACTGAAGGCAAATATAAACGGCGACACTGAAAACCATGTGTTTTTTCATGTTCTTCTTTGTTCTCTTAATTTTTAGCTATTGCTTTTCGCTGATTCTCTGTTCGAGTCTCATTTCGCTTTTTGGGTTCTAAAAGCACAGGTGCTACATGCGTGCTATTAGAAGGGACGTTTGCATGTTATGCAGATTTTATGCCTTCCAATATACTGCCAAAGGAACATGCTTGCAATAAACGAACGATCGTTAATCGTTCGGGTCCCACTTCCGATTTTGGGTTCTAATAGCACAGGTGCTGCATGCGTGCCATTAGAAGGGACGTTTGCATGTTATGCAGATTTTTTCCCGTCTAACCCACTGCAAAAAGGAACGTGCATCCGTTTTCATACAGATTGCATGCCGTTTTTTATACTGCAAAAATTGGTAGTGCATTCTTCCTTGTAAAAAGAACAGTGCCAGATGGCATTCTTTTTGGAACCACGTTCCGTAAAGTCCGACTGGGTAATTAAGAAAGGGCTGTGCTTTTACACACACTGCCACACAGCTACACACACACTGCTGGCATAATTATAGATGCCAGTTGCATGTGTGAACACCCGCCAGTGGCAGTGTCAGTCGCATTACGTATTAGTTCCTTGCCATTAATATAATTTTTTTAACCTTTTTGGTATATATTGGCTTTTTATACCCGTTATACGTGGAGTAAAAACGGTATACTAAAGTCGTGCAAAGGTATCTAACAGGCAGAAGGAATCATTTCCGACCATATTAAGTATATATATTCTAGATCAGCATCAACAGCCGAGTCGATATAGCCATGTCTGTCTGTCTGTCGTCTGTCTGTACGTCCGTCCGTCCGTCCGTATGAACAAACAGATCTGGGAGATGGTAAGAGATAGAGGTTTGACATGTATGGGACAAATGCTTCTTATACTTGCAGGCAGATCAAGTTTATTTTCAATTTTTGCCACGCCCCCTCCCGTCTCCGCAATTTCGAAAATACGTATAATCTCCTACAGTTTTGAAGATAGACGATTTGTACGAACAACAAATAAAAATGGAGCAGAAATCGAATGTATTTTTGGTTGGTAGACTAGGACCAAATTTTGACGAAGCAAGCCCATTTCTAACGAAGAGATGCGTTTTACCCACGCTTTTATATGGGACTAAATTCTTAAGACTGCCCATTTCAGAAAGTGCGACTAGTGTGGCTCGCAAGTTGAAGTCAGCATGGTCCACGAGCGGGGTTTCAACAAAGGGCCATGTACGCATGAACGCACTGTCCTTCTAGTCAGATACTACAGACATCAAAGTGAAAACCATTTTGAGTGTACATTTTGGCTACTATGGGCAATTCGCTAAACTCAAGAGATCGCTCCGTGGACAACGTTTTGAATCGATAAAGAGACAGAGCCCCAATCGAAGAAGAAATTAAAGACTATACCAGAAGAAGACTTTGCAGCATGTTCTTAAAATTGTCCTACAAACACAAACAAAATTGTAAAAAACGTTGGCACAATTGTAATGCAGTAGGGGGAGGTTACTTTCAAGGAAATGAATTGACAATATTAAATAAAGACTTTTTGACTTATGAATAATTTCCCTGTATTTTTTACCCATAGTTGTATAGTAATCCGCATTATTTTTCGATCCTGAAGAAGCTTATTTATAAGCAGCCCAGTAAAAGTAGACTATTCGGAACGGCTGCAACCGTGATGCGCAGCACTTCAGTTCAGTGTGGGACCTGACTTCAAAGATATCTTGATAGCCTCTTAATGTACGGCTAAAACTTGCTTTCATCTAGAAGTAAACAGCGCAAAATAGTAGAAATTTTGCCGTAATATAAAATTTTTACCAAATATATTAAGTATCAAGTGTCTCTTATATAAAAACATTTTTTTTTGGTCATGGTACCTTTTTGTCAAATGTTATGACTTCAAACCAAGTCTACGCCAACTACTAAAAAATTAAAAATGTAGGCATGGGCAACAGTACGTATGAGTGATAAACTTTAAGTCCAAGTCGCAGACCCTAAACCTTATTTTTTCTCGAAAATTTTTTTTGCTATGCGTTTTATACACAAATATGCATCGTTTAAGCGGGTATCGGTATGACGTTACATTTTTCCATATATAAAATGTCCGACCTAATGTGCATGAGTTAGAAAAACTATTATACTTACTATACGAACTGTTCTTAATCACTTCACAACACAAAGAATAACAGACATAAAATATTTAAGTAGTGAACGGTTGACTTTGACTTAAGCTCAACCTTTGATGGGTTTTGAGTTGACACTTCAGATTATGGCAAGCACGACACGATTTAGCTGACTTAAACACGACTTTATCTGGCAACTTAGCTGGAAATTTATTGGTCTGTAATTCATAACTTAGACTATATATTTACTCCTTAGAATTCTTAATGCATTCCCTGAAAAAAGGTGGGCTTCCGAATAACGTTTCTCTTTTTCACCCTAATTTAACCTACTGTTTGTCCGTTTCTTCCCAATTTGTATTTCTGATGATAAGAACCACAACTACTGCACAGAATCGTGTACAATCTCGTTTACACAACGGTTTTACATGCACAAAAGCAGCCCAAAGAGATAAAGAATGTAGATCTTCACATTAGCATGTTGGGTGAAGCGCACTCAAAAAATATTTCACGGAAATTTATGATGCCCCCAAAACAAGGTGTCACGTGCGCTACCAACAACAGCAACAACAACACCATACACTGACTGACAGAGACTTGTCAAAAAAAAAGTAGTCTCCCCGGTCAACAAACTTGTTCTGTGTTCTGGCTTATCCACTGTAAATACAACAATCGAAACTGGTACATAAAACGCTTTATAAAATCCAAATAAAAATAGACATTAAATTATTTTCTCGGCCTTTTCTTCTGCACTGGCAATTGCTGCTGCTGCTGCCGTTCCTTGGCCTTGTTCCGTCGAAAGCAGTACATGGAGAGTATTGCCAGGCACACATAGAGAATGGCTGTAATGAAGCAACGTATGGCTACCTGCATATAGCTGGCATCGGCATCTTTCCGGAACTCTTCCAGCGAACGGTAGTGCTCTCGTATGGGAACATCTTCGATTAGCGTCAAAGCGTTCACGGCAAAGAAGATGCCCATCAGAAACAGCTGAATCGCTCCCCATAAACTAATGAATAGACAGAATATGGAACATTTCTTGCCACAAACCATTTTTCGAAATGGAACCTAATGTTTACTTGATCTGACAGTGAAATCGAGTGTCGAGCAGATGAAATGAAAAGTTTGGACAACCTTGTGCGAATTAACACTGACATTAGATCGAAAAGGCAAGATTGTGCTTTTGGTTGTGGTTTCAGTATCTCAGTTTGTTCAACTTGAATCGATTGTTGCGGTTAACACCTGAACAAGTTGTAGACAACACATGGGGGACCACCTAGCTGGCATCTGCCACATGCTGACAGCTTCATTGAAGGGTAAACCAAAAATTATTTATTATTAATTTATTTTGTTTTCAAACTGTTGTTGCCTTACGGTAGCCAGAAAAATAAAAGCAAAAGCCAAGAATCCACAATAAAGCTTTGCCAAGTTTCATGAAAATCCGTTACCAACATCAAGTTGTGAAAATTCATAAGTCGTTTATACAGTTGCTAAATTTTTTTTTGTAGTTTTTTGTTATTGTTGTTTTTACACTTCTTTTTTATGTTTAGTCGTTAGTTTTATGGGGCACAGAGATTTGTAATGACCGTAGCTAGAAATTGAAGAATAAGTTTTGATTGAGAGGCAAAATCAATGAAACGAGCTGTTTCAATGGTTTGTACACAACAAAATACAAGTACCGCGACTCTGCGACAGCATACATGGCGATTTAAGAAACGAGGGTAAAAAAAATATTGCACTTGTTTCTATATAAAGTCGAATATGTCAATGACGTCCATTAGATTTAGGATTATCTTGGAGAACTGGATTGCTGTTGATAACGCAGGCAAATTAAGTACAGCGACCATAAGTCTTAGCACTTAAGAACCGCTCATCCGGTCTGTATTATTTCTTAGGCATATCGATACATATTGCAAAACTACTAACTATCTCTAGAAGCTATGAATCAGTGTACCTTTGGTGCAGGGTATAAAAATCTCTGAAATTTCGCATTTCTATCCTTTCTTTGCATTTTTTAATTTTGCGCTTATTAAAAAATAGCTTACTCTTGCATCATTTCATTTGTTCTTCATAATTTCGTTTCATTTAAAGTTTTAAAAAATGTTTTTTATTTTATAAAATTTGTTTGTGGAATCCTTTTGGACGCTAAGAAAATTCGCAATAATCAAATAGTGCAAAACTAGGCTTAATCTTGTTTTAATACATACTCATATTTCGCTAATTCTAACAACCAGTATTCAAATGCAATTTGATATTTGAAGTTGAATCGCAAGAATACTTTTGGGAGAGAGACCTTTCAACTGTTTTTTGCCTAAATACTTCTTATATTTCTTATTCAATCAAACAGTGTTCGATCCAGTTTAAAACTAATCCATTAATAGATTTTGAAAAACCTATGTAAACTTAATTTGTTAAGCCCAATGGAGGTCAAGTCCATTAAGCCCAATATCCAATTGCAGCTGGAACCTTGACATTAGGGCGTTCGCTCACAAAACTCTTAATGGTCAATCGCTTCAAAATTTCAAGCATTTCATGTGTCAGGCAATGCTTTTTGCTAGTTTAACTTAATTATAGTGATTATTTGATTTCCACATTTCACTTTATTTATTTATATTTAACGAACAACAAAGAAAACGCATTTGCATCAAAAATCCAAATGCATAACTAAGCAGTTTTTAATTTCAAGTGAACTTGTTTTGCTTCTTGCCCAATTCAAAACAATATTTTTTTATTATATTTTATATTTTTTTTTTACTGTTAAAATATTTTCACATTTTTGTTTCTTCTTTCTTTCTCTAGCTTTGTGTGATAAGCGAGCTTGACTTTGCATTAGCTCGTTGTTGGTGTTTTATTTGAACACTTGTTGAAATGCACACACGCACACACACTTACAGACGCACACACACCGTGACAGTCGTGCCGCCTAAGCTTAGCTTCACAGCAAAACGATTCGAAACTCGAAATTCAGAACGCGTCTCCGACACACAGAACCGACTCGCTTAACGTCCGCTGCTGGAATGAAAACTAACAACACAGCCGGCTAGTGTATGGGGGCACATTTGGCGCTCCGAGCAGCTCTGCAGAGCCGAAGAGAGCAACAAGTGTGGGCTGATGGACAGAAAACTGGCTGCTATGGTGGCTCTTGTTGTTGGATATTGTGGGTGTTTGGTTACCGCAGAGAGCTAAAGTTGTAAATGGGTATATCAGGCAGGAGTTTATAAAATTATCAAGATCTTGCAGAGATTTTCTACTTACAACAAAGTTACCAAAGCAATGTATGTCGTACTAAAAAAATTTTGTAATAGAAAAATGTTTTAATTTTACCTGAATTCTCCGACCTGTGTCGATTTGACACAATTTTTGCATTCAAAACGCTATTGTGGCTCTGCTACTGTTCGAAATAAATAATTTAGATATTGTGTCAAACTGACACACCCGTGACTCATGTGTAAGTATTTTGTCTATTAATCGAACGGAAATTATCGAGAAATTCGAAATGTCACATATATCAGAGAATAATATTTTAATTTCAATTCCTTCAAACTATTTGATAGTTCTTACCCGTCAGGGGTCCAAAAAATAAGTTTTAGTACTGGTGGCCACGATTTCTCTTCTCCAGGTTTAGTGAAATGTATATATATGTCATCCAAAAAAATTTTCTTTTTGACAAAATGGCGGCCATGAAAAAAGAAAAATCTATTTCGGGCCCATTTTTTGTAGTTAAGTGTAAAACAAGTGAGTAAGTCGGTCCAGCCCGACTATAACATACTCTGAACCTGGAGTAGAAGCTGAATGCAATGCTGGTGCTGCGCTCATCTCTGAGTCTCTCTCTCTCTCTCGCTCTCTCTCTAAGATTGTGCGGTGTTAGTTGCAAAAGGGTGGGAGGTGGTGGGGGGAGGGTGATTTACTTTTTTGCTCATAGCTTGAGAATCGTTTATCCGATCTTTTTCATTTCTTCGGCAAATCGATACATTTTGCTAATAACTAACTATCTCTAGCAGAAACAAACACCGTGTATCTTCAAAACTGTAGGAGATATAACGTTTTTTCCAAATTGCAGGGGCGGGAGGGGGCGTGGCAAAAATTAAAAATAAACGTGATCTGCCTGCAAGTATAAGAAGCATTTGTCCCATACATGTCTATCTCTTACCATCTCTGAGATCTGTTTGTTCATACGGACGGACGAACAGACGGGCATGGCTATATCGACTCGGCTGTTGATGCTGATCAAGAATATATATACGATGAGGAGTGCCGACGCGCTACTGCAGAGAAAAACGAGGTCTACAAGACATTTTTGCAGACGAAAGCGGATGCTGATAAAATTGTTTACCAGAAGAAAAGGAAAGAGGAGAAGCGCCTATTTAGAAGAAAAAAGAATGAGCAGGAAAGGCGCCTGCGCGAGGAAGTCAAGATGTTATTCGGCATGAGTGAGACTCGAAAATTTTACCAAAAGATTAAGCAATTAACAAAAGGTTTCAAGCCCAGAGTCGCACAATGCAAAGACGAACAGGGGAATCTAGTCACAGATCCGCAAGTGGCGCTTAACAAATGGAGAAGTTACTTCTCCAACCTACTGGGAGGCGATGACGAACAGGATGCCGCCACTAGAGAAGTAACGATGCCACCAATCGACAACATAGAGATAGACCCGCCGACCCAGCAGGAAGTCTGTTTAGCCATACGAAGGCTAAAGAACAACAAATCACCAGGCGCTGATGAGCTGCCCGCTGAATTGTTCAAGGCTGGAGGCGAAGAATTGGTAAGGTGCATGCACCAACTTCTGTGCCGTATATGGGTTGACGAAAGCATGCCCGACGATTGGAATCTAAGCGTTCTCTGTCCAATCTTTAAAAAGGAGACCCTGCAGTTTGCGCCAACTACCGCGGGATCAGTCTCCTCCCCATCGCATATAAGGTTCTGTCCCGCATTATTTGTGAGCGTCTAAAGCCGTTTATTGATACACTGATTGGACCTCATCAGTGTGGCTTTAGACCTGGTAAATCCACCACAGACCAGATTTTCACACTTCGACAAATCCTGGAGAAAACCTATGAAAGAGGCGTCCAAACACACCATCTTTTTGTTGATTATAAATCAGCCTTTGACACACCGATAAGGTCAAGCTTCTTCAAAGCCCTGTCTACTTTAGGTATTCCAGCAAAGTACGTTCGACTTTGCATGATGACGTTGAGAAGTACGCAAAGCCCCGTCAAAATAGGAAAGAACCTCTCCGAACCATTTGATACCAAAAGAGGTTTTAGGCAAGGCGATACCTTATCGTGTGACTTCTTTAATCTAATGATGGAATATATACTGCGCGAGTGCGAACATGCCAACAGAACCGGCGGATTTATTTATAAAAATCTAATGCTACTTGCATATGCCGATGATATTGACATTATCGGCAAAACCAAACGGGCAGTAAGCAAGGCGTTTTCAGAGATTGAGAAGGAGTCTAGATTAATGGGTTTAGCGGTAAATGAGGACAAGACGAAGTACCTAGTAACCGCGGACAAAAAGTCATTGCGACTTGGGCAATCTATTACAATGGAGGGGTACAACTTTAATGTTGTAGAGGATTTCGTCTACCTCGGAACGATGATAACCAGCAAGAACAACATCAGTATGGAAATCCGACGAAGAATCACTCTTGCGAACCGATGCTACTATGGGCTAAGTAGGGAGTTCAAGAGCAAAAACCTCAAGCGAAGAACAAAAATAGCCCTGTACAAGTCGCTTATCATCCCAGTCCTGCAATATGGCGCAGAAGCATGGACAATGACAGCAGCGGATGAAGCGGCGATTGGCGTGTTTGAACGAAAAATTCTTCGGAGGATTTATGGACCTTTAAAAGTCGGCGATGAATTCCGCATTCGAAGAAACGACGAACTGTATAAGCTCTATGGGGACACCAGCCTGGTCAAGCGCATAAAGCAGCAGCGCACAGTGGTCGCTGCCATAGGCCAAAAATCAAAAAATGAATGTTAAAATTTTCAAACCGTAACTGCCTTAATTTACAGCTAAAAGCTTCACAGTGGCATACTTATTTTGCTTTGGTTATAACGGTGCTTTCTTAAAATACCATCGAAAGTGTGACCTTTTCTCCATCTGTCATGTACAGTGCTCGCCGCTTGCTGCCACATGATAATTTTGTTAAATTAAATTACTGCATAAAAGCCATATTATGTCAAGTTGTGTAAAATGGATATTGTTCATAAAGGTATTGACTTAACTTCTACAATTCAACTTAAAGAAATTTCGTGTTGTATGTTGTGTAAATCGTTGTTTTAGATTAGTATATTTTTGTGTTTGTTTTTGGTTCGAGTGTCAAATGTTTAGTTAAAGTTTTAAGTGTGTCGCCCTCCTCAGCCCTCACAATCCTTTATGACATATTGTTTCTTAATACTTTAAGATTTTAAAAATGTAAAGTGTTCTTGCTACCATCCGCTCATGCGCGTGTACTAATTTGTAACGTAATGCATGTTTTTTTTCAATTTTGTATTTGCGTGACAGACAACGGCGTTGCCAGGGGGGGCGGCGGCTCACGGAGGTGGTGATGGGGATCATGGGGGGTCAGTGGGTAGTTGCCCCCCTACATCAAAGATGAAGGGCCCTGAACGCCGCCCGGGTTATCCTTACATAACCAGCTTTTTGTTTTATGTTTTGTGTTTTCTTTTTTAGATTTTTTAGTTTTTAATTTTTTCATTTTCTAGGCACAACTTATTAATGCGATTTATCTCGATAACATGTTTTTGAGATTTGGTGTCTAGAAAGCGGTTTACGTCCCCACAAAGTGCAGAAAATCCTCGATGCCATAGTGAAGGACCCTAAACATGAGGGTTACAAACCAATTCTGGAGGAGTTGCAAATACATTTGGAATACATTTGTAAAAAATTAGAGCTGTTTTGGAAAAACTGCAGGCGCAACAGATCGAGACTATTGAATAATCATTATGATTGGCTTGTTTGTAAAGAAACCATTTCTTTAAAATATGAAAGGCATCTAAGAGTGTCCAATTCGAGTTATTTATATACCAAGTTTCAAACCCTCAACTCTATTAGAAGTATTTTTAGCCGCACTCTCCATATAAGCTCAACCACTGTGATATGGCAGATATAATTAATTAAATATCCAGATTTTACTGAAGTTTCCCAGGTTATATACGAAAATTTCCAAAGTTTTGTTGCAATAAAATGAAAAACAAAAGTTTTTCATATAAAAACTGAATATCAGACCGATTGTTCATATGGCAGCTATATGATATAGTGGTCCGATCTGGCTGATTTTTACATATTATTTTAGGATATATATAAAAAAATTTTGAGCCAAGTTTCAAGTCCCTACCTCATCTAGAAGTATTTTTGGCCGCTCTCCCCATACAAGCCGGACCACTGTGCAGCGGCTGCGCTGGCTAGGACATGTCGCAAGGATGAAGGAAGAAGCTCCAGCAAAAAAGGCGTATAAATCGAAGGCGGCTGACTATGGAGGCGGCAAGGTGGGAAGACCACCACTAAGATGGGAAGACCAGGTGCGGGAAGACATTGCCGAGCTTGGTGTGACCAACTGGTGGCAGCTCGCACAGAACAGAAGCGAATGCAGAGCTTTAATCGCAGAGGCCCAGACCGTCTAACGGTTGTAATGGCCATTAAAGAAGAAAAAGATAGCCGGAAAAGATTCCTTCTCCCTGTTACATACTTTTGCACAAAGTTAATATACTCTATGTACCTTTGGTACATAGTTCCCTTGAGAACAAACTGTCCATTTTTTTCCATATTTTCTGTTACCCAATGTAATTAATGGAAACCTAATTTAGATTGTGGTTGAATCTCTGAACTTTTGAAATAAATTTTGCAATTTTTCTAGACTAGAAGAATACCCTCTTTAGAGTTAATTTCAGAAGATAAAAATACTTTTACTTTAGAAGCTTAACCCTATATTTGTACAAGTTGTGTAAGCCTTAATGGCGTAGGAAGTTCAAAATCAATATGGTCAGTTTATAATCAGTTTAAGTCAATTTTGTGTATTCTTTAAACTTTCGCTATCTAAAGCCTCCCTCACTGAAACATACTGGTTTCCTGCTCACCCAAAACAGTCAACACAAAATTTTAAAGCCCAGCATTTATGGACAAGCTATTTGCAGATCATTAATAGCAGATCGTTCTGCTAATTTGCTAACAAACACAAAAAATCAATAGAATGCCATAATGATGGAGTTAAGTTTACGCCTCTGATTTCATTCCATAATTAGCATATTAAATGTGAATAGAAGCTTAAACGCCCCCTATCAAAAAAGGGAAATCGAAACTTTTTGCAGACGAAGCTAATGTTTACGGATTTCCGTTCCCAAGCTACTAGAATTTCTATAGCCAAAGCCTGATTAGAGCATCAAGTGCAAGTGGCGTCTTGGGACGGTGATATTCGATAGCCCCCGATTAGCATGTTGAACAAATGATTTCGGTGGCTGCGGCGGCTTTAAGGTTATAATTAAGCGACATAAAGTTGGGTATTAGGCGTTAAATACACAACAAAAAAAAAGCTAACAAAAATGGAAAGAGGAGGAGGACAGTGGGCCTGGTATGATTTGCATAACGGCTTGGCTAGGGCCAAGCACTGAAACTCTGGTTGGGAGTAACGGAGGTAAACATACACACACACACACACACGCACACCTTAGGCATGCACCTGTCCACATAAGCGACAACATTGGACTTTCAGTTGTGCGCTGCTAAGAAAGAGTAAACAGCCCAAGTCGCTTCTTTTGAATACGTTCAAAGAGTTTATACACTCGAGCCAGAAATTTGTCAGGCCCAAAAGAAAGTAGAAGAAAATGTTTAAGAAGTTTGTGCTTGATATAAAACCTAAATGGTTCTTAATTTAGTTTTTATTGAAAATTTCTTCTAAGCAAATTCCAATTCTCGGTGTGCAAGAAATCAATTTCGGTTGGCTGTGTTTTGCTAGGAGACGCAAGAATTTACATTCATACTGTACTTTTGACATGGAAAATTAACTAATATTCTTCTGATTTATAACCCCTTAACAAGAATGTTTGAAGGTGAAAATTTTCTCTTGAATCTAGAACTTTCATTATTTTTTCTTTTAAAAGAAAATCTATAAAATTTTTGTTCAAAAAGTTGTTTTATAAAAAAAAAGGTAAAAATAATGCAAATTTTTAAGCCAGGGTACCTTAAATTCGACTTGCCGTAGTCTAGCTACCCTCTACTCATTTTTGTTCATAGAACACAAAAGAATGTCCATCAATAATGTCAATAGTACTGCAACAACACTCCCTCGGGTTCTCTGTGCTTGCTGCGTTTTCTATTGCTTGCCACAACGCCATCAAAGGGCCACAGACGAATTATGGCCATTAAAGCTGCTTGGGGTTTTAAGTTATTAGGCAACTTGAATTTCAAACTGCACTTAACGCACTCAAGTAGACAGATGAACGAGTACATAGGCATGTTTGTAGGTACGTTGGGTCTTTATCATTTATATTTAAAAATAGACCAACAAATCACTCAACCAATAATGGCAGAGCGAGAAAGAGTTCTTATCTAAATTTGGACTTTAAGGTCAGCGGGCAGAACCAGCCAGTGGGTTAACACCCCTGTGTGCATTCTGTGTCATTAGCTTCATTGACTTTGATCTAAATTTAAATAAATCTGTGACAAGCTTTTTCAAGTTCTTTGTCTCTGAATAAATGGCAGCACAGCTTTAAAATAGCCCACAACTGGACTGACCACCAGTTGCAAAGTTAAGCGGTAGCTTTTATTGAAAACTTTAACAGAAAGCTTGACTCATAAAAAGCTTGGCTGAGTTTTAAAAAAAATAAAAAGAAACTTCACTAAAGCAAAGACAGAGAGGTACCAAACCGCTTTTTTTAAAGTTTTTGTATTTTAAATTATACGGGTATTAAAAGCTGGTGGAAAGGCTATCATTTATTTAAATATATTATTCTATGCCATCCTCAAGGACAATCCTTAAGCATGCGTAAATATATATATACACAGTATATAAGATTTATTCCTTTCAGAAAGAACATTGGCAATCTAACGGCATCTCCAAAAATCTTGACCACCCGAAGCCCATCCGGATTCGTTCTGATTGAAAAAAATCTCAAACAATTACACTCGGCTATCATCCATAAGCTACATGCAGCGTGTATCCATAATTAAGAATATACGCAGCTTGTATTTATAAGCATCTGACGACGAGAGACTGCTCATTCTCTCTCTATCTCTCTGTAAGCTCGTAAAGAACGCTATTCTCTCAAAGTATGCTTGTCCTCACTCCCCTTGCCTATGTATTAAAGTTAAAAGTGGCAAAAATTTGAAACAAACTTGACTTGAAACTTGAGACAACACACTCATAAAAAACTAGAACGAATAATTTGAGTATGAACGCTCTTGAAAAAAAAATTATCTAGTCGCACTTGAATTTTCAAGAATTTCGCTCTTGGAATCAAGATATATTCATTCTCAATATGGTTCTATAGGCAAGGGGAGTGAGGGAACCAGTGTTGCCAAATCAGCTTTTTTCCCGTCATTTCTGGCTTTTTTTAAAACCGTATTGCGGGAAAAAATTTCAAAATGCGGGAAGCGGGAATTCTGGCTTTTTTAAAAGTGATTTCGGCTTCTTTTTAGATTTATTTTTGTTTTGGAGCAAATCAATAGTTTTTCACCTTTGTCAGTTATTTATCGACAATAATTAATGCTTGCCATATGCCACGATGAATGGCTTCGAAAGGCTTGGCTTCGGAAGTATATATCTAATACCTCTCGAATAATCTCGAGCAGTTCTTAAAAAGGAACAATAAGATTCAATTCTAATGAAATGCCACACATCAACAAGATTTTTTAAATCAATGACACTGACGCATCTGGCCTGCTGAAAGATCTTTTGATTGCTATCAATTCTCTACAAATTATTACATCAGATACCAATATTTATATAATACATGTAGACGATTTGGAGAAATTTGCCGTCAAAGATTTATATTAAAGATATGAGTTTGAGAAGCAGATTTAAATGCTTCAGATGGATAGAATATTGGAGAAATCTAGTTGAGTATGTGCTGCACAAATTTCATAGTTGATCTTTTAAAACAACAGAAGCTGAAGTATATTTTTATACCCTTGGAGAGGGTATATTAAAATTGTCCGGATGTTTGTAACGCAGAGAAGGAAGCATCTCCGACCACATAAAGTATATATATTCTTGATCAGCATGACGAGCTGAGTTGATATAGCCATGTCCGTCTGTCCGTCTGTCCGTCCGTCTGTCCGTCCGAATGTTTCTATGCTATCTCCTCCGTCAGTTTTAAAGCTATCGTAACCAAACTTTGCACGAAGTCTTTTGGTACAAATACGCTGCACATTTGTCGGAACCGGCCGGATCGGATGACTATAGCATATAGCTGCCATAGGAACGATCGGTTGAAAAACTAGTTTTTGTGAGAAAAACTTTTTTGTTTTCAATGGTATCGCTCCCAACGCTCGTATTTATAAGTTTTTAATGATTTCACATAATTTCACCAAGCCTTGTCGAAATCGGACAACTATATAGTATAGCTGCCATACAAAAGTTAGGTCTGAAAAATAGTCCTAGTGAGAAAAACTTTTTTGTTTTCAAAAATATCGCTCCCAACGCTCGTATTTATAAGTTTTCAATGATTTTACATAATTTCAACAAGATTTTTCGAAATCGGACCACTATATAGTATAGCTGCCATACAAACTGTCAGGCATATGTCAAGCTCCAAGGGTATATAAACTTCGGTCGAGCCGAAGTTAGCTGGCCTCTATTTTTTAAATTTATTTAAGTTGTTTTCTGCTGATCTGATTTTCGGATTTTCATAAAATTCATTGTACTAAGACATTTAAATTATTTCAGGTTGCCTGAAAATCACAACCATCTTCAAAGAGTTACATATTTTCAGTTCACTACATTTTACAACCAAATAAAAAGTTTTTTCCCATTTTGGAAGAATTTTCCAATCTTAGAAAAATATAGGGTTTATAATATTATTTATATATAAGGAAATGGGAGAATAACAAAGAAACTATAAAGTTTTTGAGTGAAGTAATCACTTTTAATGGCTGAAGGGAATCAAAGATTTTTTGAGTTAGCCTCGTTTGCGATTCAGAGTTTGTCCTTGCCATGGATACTACGTGTTATAAGGTCCCCTCTAGTTACCTTAAGCTAACTGGTACAACTGAGGCCTACGGCAAGGACGAGAAACTTCAGAATTCTGATAATATATTAAAAATATGTTGTATATAAATTTACATTAGTCCCAAGAAAACGATGCGCTTTTTTTACGCTTTTTTGTCGAAAAATACAGCTTTTTTTTCCTCTCCGGCCCGCTGAAAGCAGATTTTTTTTCTATGCAAAAGTTGGCAACACTGGAGGGAACGCAAACTTTGAGAGAATAACGTTGCATGCAATGAGAGACAGCGCATGCTCAGTTTGTCGTTGTCATATATGACAGTGTTCGGCCTTCAATTCTGTTAATGTTGAACATTAACATTATTCGTACTTGGATCAAGTACTGAAACTCTTGTGCCAAGAATGTCGGGATAAAAAATTCACACTTGGATTAAGAATTTCGTTCTTGGATCAAGAATAATTGCTCTTACCGTACTTTTAAGAGCGAATGCTGATGCAAGAGTGGAATTCTACATTTTCAAATTTTATTGCTCTACACTGAGAAAAAAAGGATAGTTTTTGAGGATCCTTAGGATATTTCGGTATCCATTTGGACTGGAAAGTTAACTATCCTTTATTGGGATCCATCGTATATTTTCGAAGTCGATTTATTTTCGCTTAAAAATAATATATCTGGAAATAAATATTTCATTGATCTTTATTCTTCATCCAAAGGAGCTGGAAAATGTGGAAAGGATACTTAAATAAATGGATCTTAAAGTGAATATCCATTCTACGGGGACCTTTTTTCTCTGTGTAGCTCTTCTAGTCTCTGAGATCTAGGTGTACATATGTACATACAGACGGACGCGGATCAAGAATATATATTATCATGGTACATACATTTGAACGACTTTAGTATACCCTTTCTACTCTACAATTATCGGGTACAAAAACTACGATTGGTATGTGCTGTTTTTAAAATCAATTTTGACCCCAAACGCGAAAATTTAAATACTAATGAAAATTCGGAAGAAGTCATTTAATTAACACTTTGTTTAAGACAAAACTCATTCAAATCTGTGTTCAAATTAGCAAGTCATAAACTTTAGAGCGAGCTGCCCACTTATGTTATGGGTTGCACAAGCCTGTGTGATTATTTTCAATCAAAGTGTCAACATCTCAAAACTCAACAAGTTCAATTCCTCAACATTTACAAGTAAACCACATAAAGACCTGATGAAAACTGTCCATTTCGATTGCCCAATTGACAAAATGCAAAACAAAATACCAGTCCGATTCTCCCTCAAACTGTGGCAACATGCACTTTGGTTAGCTCAATTTCCATATATTTCGGTTCCTTCGGAACGGGCAAGCGTCATAAATTTGTGCTGTTGCAGTTGCAGTTGCTGTTTGTTTTAATTAAGAGGCGATTTTCCATTGGGAGGCGAGAGCGAGCGCGAGCGCGAGCTGCGTTTGAAGTTAATTGAAAAATAACGCATACGCAGCGTGGAACATGCGCACTATGCGAGACATAAAATTCTTTGCATTTGACCATTGGGCAATGGCAAACCAAAATTTCCAATGGTTAATTAGGCATTTTGCACTTACTTGGAGCGCACTGCACTCCGCTCCAAAAGTGGCGAGGCGATTGGGCTGGTCTCGACCAAATAGAGCGACAATTGTGGCAATTTGACATTCGAGTTGACCATCCTGCCAAAACAATCTTTTATTTATAAGCCGAAATGAACAGGCGTATCCAATTGCACACCATTTTTTTTCCTCTTGTAAACAATTGTTACCATTGAGTTAATATTTGCTAATAGATTTCACATAAATCACCTTGTTGGCATGATTTATACATGAACTGCGATCACAGGTGTCTACCTGTCTGTTGGCTTGGTCGTAACCACTTCAGATGCAGCTCTTGAGAGAGCTTAACCTGTAGGTGAGAAAATTGAAAAAAAAAATCTGTGGCATGACATTTTGGTTTAACCCTTAAAATTATACCAATTCCCAGCCTCCATAGATGTGTTAACTTTAAGCTCTGCCCACACAAGGGTTAATCACACACTTAAGAAATATCTCACGAATTCGCTGACTTCTATTTAGATAGTGACGTAGTCATTCATTCTCCTTCCCGGGCCGCACCACATTTTGTTAACTACAATCAAAAACCACAATTTTTCATCAAATATGGTCAAATGTGGCACGCAGCGGCATTTCAGATAAAAAGATTTTTCATCGATTATTTGGCAAGAGACGACGCCGCCGCTTATTATGCAATTTTTGGGGCATTTTTCAGCTACACCAGCTGAGAACAATTAGACGACATTCTTCACCTGGCTAATTATGTTGTTAGAGCCTGACACAAGGTTGAGGCGAAAATTAAACGCAAAATTCCTAGAATATTCCAAATTATTTGATAAATGCTTTCTAATACCGAATATCCCAAATGGAAATCCATTTTTGAACTGCGCGCGCCTTTGGCAGGCGCTGCTCAGCCTTTGACGGTAAGTGGTCTGCCTTGCCAAGTCGAGTCGTTCGTCGTTGCGTCATCAGTAAACTATCAATATAGCTGCAGCAGCAACAACAACAACGACAAGAATTGAATTTTAACATCACACAGTGGTTCGAAAGATATTTGCAAATCTGTATAAAAAGTGGTTCTGATCCATAAGCCACAAGACTATCTAAAAATGTTTTTACCCAATGTTAAAATAACTTTATTGATCTACATCAGGGGTGCCCAGAACGAGCTTACCAGCGCGCCAATACACAATAAACAATACACATACACCAAATATATTTCAAGCAATAACAACAAAATAAGATAGAGAGAGAACCGATTTTTGTTTGTGTGTATGTGTGGTCGTTGCTACGCAAATCATAATCGATGGCGCGACGAGCGTTCAGCCGTACGCATAAGCGATTTGTTGTTGGGTTCGAGTTTGCGAGAGACATAGGAGAGAGAGAAGAGAGACACATATGATCACGGTTGCCACTTGAGTATAAAATAATGCACCAAAAAAATTTAAAAAAATAACCATTTTCATAAAAAAGAGCCAAAATTTTTTTCTTCCTTATTCATGTTATAATTTCAGTATATCTTTTTGTCAATAACGTAAAATCGCACATCCATTTCATTTCTCAAGTGTTCATAAACATACAAATTATAACTAAAATTTTTTCTTGTACCTTTTAATTAACTTGTTAACATTTAAAATAACCAAAACAGTCAATATTCATTATTAAATGCCTGATTCCAGATGACATAAATTTTTATTTCGGCACAGTACTTTATTTAAATAAGACTGCTTTGCACTAGCATTTAGATTTCAAAACAGTTCAAAAGTGTTTCTATTCATGTGAACTTCAACATAAAAATTGATTTTTTTGTCATCTGGAATTAGGCCTTAAATCCTAAAAAATGTTCTTCACTTATTCGTGTTATATTTTCATTTCATTGAGAATTCTTAAAAGTACAAGTAAAAACAATCAATTTTTGTAAACCCAGTACTCATTAAAAATTTGTATAAGGGGATCATAAAGTTGTGCAAATGTATGTAACAGCCAGAAGAAATCACCTTCGACCCCATAAGGTATACATTTATATTCTTGATTAGCATCAACAGCCGAATCAATTTAGCCATGTCCATCAGTCTGTCTGTATGAACGCGTCGATCTCAGAGACTGTAATATATAGTGCCACAATTTTTGGCATTTAAGTAGATATGCAAGTGCGCCTCCCCATTTTTTGAATTAATTAAAAAAAAAAGAAATCCAAAGCTAAAGGAACCACAGTACTTGGTATAGGGTATTTTGCTGTCGGGGCACTCGTCCGAAACACTCTTACTTGTTTTTTATTTTTCATGATTTTCTATATTTGTAAGTTATTTTTAGACCACACATAATTTGTATATGTATATGTATTCTTACAGAGTTTCACTCTGAATAAAATTCAAGTCTGTTTCTCAATTTGGTTTTTATTAAACTTATGGCAAAAAAATTACCCTCCGCCGAATCGAAGCTGTGTGAAATGGAAAATATATTTCTTATATATCCAACTAATTCCTTAAAGATTTCAATATTAACCCCATTTTTTACTTTTGCCACTTTTTCCCAAAATAAGGAAATATCTTTTCTTTTTGTAACGTAGCTTCTGTCACTTTAATATGGCCCATTGGAAGTTTTTTCAACAGGATCCGGTCAACATAAATTCTTCAAGTTTTCACTTAGTGGCATTATTTCAGTTTCTTTGCCCGAATTACGTTGGCTGGTGCAATCATAATGAGATATTTAATATCCTCTCGTCTAAAATCAAACCGCCTCATTACTTTCAGAAGCAGCTCCAAGTAAAACTCGCGTATCGTTTCCTTTACTTTTAAAGTTGTGGATTTCTCTATACACTGGCTATCCATATAAATAATTGAAAATATATCTTTCATACTATAAAAATATTTTTAAGATATTTACAACTATCAATTAGGGTTGACAGCGAAAAATATCCTGGATCTAATTTAGGTTTCGAATAATTTTCCACTTTTTCGCTTAAGAAAAAAGAGCCAAAACGAGACAATTTCAATAAAAAAGTACCAGTGCACCAACAGGAAAAAAAAACACCAGTTTTGGTGCAAAAACACCAAGTGTGGCAACCGTGCATATGATGTTGTTGCAGGTCAGAGCGCGACAACAACAAAACACAGAGCAAGCATATGATTTGTTTTTGCTTTTTGCTGGCTTATGGCATGAGTAAATCGTATACGCGCAGGCTATTCCTTTGGGTAGAACAACAACACATGCGTGTCTTGCGCAATAGGCATGGGCGCCCCTGATCTACATAGTAGAGCATATTAGTCTCATCTAAACAGATAAAACATTAAAAAATAAAAAATTCCCTGGATTGCATTTAATATACTGCAGTTAAAATTTAAAAAAAACACAGCATCAGTAAGCATAGCACAACAAAAAAAATAGAGGCAAGCTAACTTCGGCTCGACCGAAGTTTATATACCCTTGGAGCTTGATATGTGCCTGACAGTTTGTATGGCAGTTATACTATATAGTGGTCCGATTTCGAAAAATTTTGGTGAAATGATGTAAAATCATTGAAAACTTATAAATGCGAGCGTTGGGAGCGATAACATTAAAAACAAAAAAGTTTTTCTCACTAAGACTTTTTTTCAGACCTAACTTTTGTATGGCAGCTATACTATATAGTTGTCCGATTTCGACAAGGCTTGGTGAAATTATGTGAAATCATTAAAAACTTATAAATACCAGCGTTGGGAGCGATACCATTAAAAACAAAAAAGTTTTTCTCACTAAAACTAGTTTTTCAACTGATCGTTCCTATGGCAGCTATATGCTATAGTCATCCGATCCGGCCGGTTCCGACAAATGTGCAGCGTATTTATACCAAAAGACTTCGTGCAAAGTTTGGTTACGATAGCTTTAAAACTGACGGAGGAGATAGCATAGAAACAGACGGACGGACAGACGGACGGACAGACGGACGGACAGACGGACAGACGGACAGACGGACATGGCTATATCAACTCAGCTCGGCATGCTGATCAAGAATATATATACTTTATGTGGTCGGAGATGCTTCCTTCTATGCGTTACAAACATCCAAACAATTTTAATATACCCTCTCCAAGGGTATAAAAACAACACTAATTGATTAAACTTTAATAAAGTCTAATTATTATTTTGCAGCAAAGCCCGAAACGAAAATATTTATTCAAAACCCGAAATATTTAATAAAACTGCAGAGCGTAAAAGACACACAGCCGGCTGTAATGATCAAAAATGATCGAACTGGTCAGCTATCGATAACTAATCCATCGGTGACTAAATTTTGAATTCAAATTCGAATGTTGTGAAAATTGTTAAGAAATCAAAATAAACCACTGTGCCACACTGTCCGCACACACATCACCAAGATACTTCACAAATAGGTGCTGTTGGCCCGCTTAGCGTTGACTGTTTGTTTGTGGCTAAGATCGAGATCGCTGTCTGGCTGGCTATCTAGAGTCTCAAGTCATAGTCCTCTGTCCGTTGTCCGTTGGTCCGCTGCTAGAGCGCCCCAGAGAGTGCGTGGCTGCATCGCCGTCGCCTCGGTTGCACTATAAAAGTAACGCAATGAACGCAATACATTTGCAGTTGCAGTTCTCAAACGAACCAAGCGAATCACACCCAAGATGAAACTACTGGTGAGTGGATGACAAGGAATTACGTGAAAACACTACTAACGCCTGCTTTCCGGTCAGATCCTTTCAATCTGGCTGGCAGTGGCAAGTGCTGCACCTGCACCCGGTCTCCTTGATTACGGTCACTCGGCACCGGCCATCAGTTATGGACATGCCGCCCCAGCCATTACCTATGCAGCGGCTGCTCCTGTATACAAATCGTATGCACCGGCTATTAGTTATGCTGCGCCCACAGTGGTAAAATCATATGCGGCTCCTGCCATCAGCTATGCACATGCTGCTCCGGCCATAAGTTATGCAGCGGCGGCTCCTGTTTACAAATCCTATGCACCGGCCATTAGTTATGCCGCTCCTGCAGTGGTCAAGTCATATGCAGCTCCTGCCATCAGCTATGCGGCTCCAGTTGTCAAGTCCTATGCAGCACCTGTGGCTGTGAAGGTAGCTGCTCCCGCCACCAGCTACTCGCACTTCAGTTCGGTAAGATATATCCTAATATTTGTTTCCTCCGAAAAACTAAAGGTTTCTCATGCCAAATCTCAGGTTGTTTCCCATGCCACACCCATTGTCAAATCTTATGCTGCTCCTGCCATTAGCTATGCTGCTCCGGCTTTGGTTAAGTCATATGCAGCTCCTGCCATCAGCTATGCTGCTCCAGCTTTGGTTAAGTCATATGCAGCTCCTGCCATTAGCTATGCACATGCCGCTCCTGCCATCAGCTATGATCATTCCCTGGGCGGCTATGATGATCATTATGGTTATCACTAGAAATTGAAGGATGTGGCAGCAGCAGCAGCAGCAGAATGCACGTTTCCCTTTAGTATTCTTTTGTTTATATCGTATTTATTTAAGAATCGATTACCACAAATTTCTTCTAACTGCAAATAAATTGAAAATGCGATTTTTCAAATGCTGCCCCTCACATCTAGGGAAATCATGACGATGTTGACAACAATGAAGCTAAGATTGTTTAGAGCTTTGGCCAAATGACGCCAGGGTTTCTGCTGAATGTCACAATATTCGGTGGACTGGAAAAGCGATACGGATGTTAGAGTTGGAATCGATGAGGAATGACTTACTTACATCAGCGAAACGTCCAAGTCCCAGAACCACACGCAATGGGGTCCAATTGATGAGGGTCAGCATCCAAGCAGGAGCCTTGGCACGTGGTGGATACAAAACAAGCCACATGATAATTACATGCAGGATATAGCAAAAGCTGACAATAATCATAATGTCTCCATAGGCAGACACTGGAGATAAAGAAAGAGAGTGCGAGTTAAATATACGATCTGTAGGAAAACAGAGAAATAAAGCAGGTGAAGGCGAACTATAACATACTCTGTATGACTAAGAATTTTCCTTATAACTCGACTATTATGCTGGCAATCAGCAATTAAGAGTAGAAGGTATTAACCATCTATCAACAAAAATGTGCGAGATATGAAGATTTTTTTTTCCAAAATTACGGAAGAACGTTTTTAAGAGGACTTGTTTAGTATCGTAATTCCCACCGAATGCTTGCCGGAGCCATGCATCACTGAGTGTCAGAGAGAGACAGACAGTTTACGTTCTATCTTCTTCAAGGGCGCAGCCAGCTTTCCGAAAAGGTGGGGGCAGCTGTGTCTGAACGTTTCTTAAATATTTCATTAATTATATTTTAAACAGCTAAAAAAACTGATAGCACAGAAGCCAAGGTGGCGTATCATCAAGCAAATTTCGACTTTAAAAGTTTATGTAAGGTAAAGCAAGGCGAATATAACACACGTATGCAAACTGCTATTGCGAATGTCAAAAGTAGTAAGGACTTCTGGACACTAGCAAGAAGATTAAATGGAGGCACAGCCCGAAAGACAATTCAAATCGACACAACAGTGTTAGCAAACTATTTTCACGGCCTTTTATACTCATCAAGTCCCGTTAACCAATATAGCTACGCCGTACCTATCATCAGAATAAACGAGCTTGATAAAGAAATATCGACGTCGGAAGTCATATCAGCAGCAGCACGTTGCAAGGACAATAAAGCACCGGGAATTGATAGAATACCAGCAGAATTCTTCAAGAACGCAACACACCCATTTATAGAGGCCTTAACACAGGAATACAATAAATTATACGATAACGGGCAGGTGCCAGACTCCTTCCGGCAGAACATTATCTACCCAATATTCAAGAAAGGAGACCCCGATCTTCCGAGTAACTACAGAGGTATCTCATTCCAAAATGTGGCGCTAAAAATATTTGCGGCGGTTCTTCAAAAGAGACTGACAGACTGGGTAGATACAAACAATATACTCAACGAATGCCAAGCCGGATTCCGAAAAGGATACTCGACGGTGGATAGTATCTAGGCTCTTTCTATTTTTTGTGGACTTTCGAGCGGCCTTTGACACTATAAACAGAGAATCCTTGATGTACAAATTGAGTAACGTTGGTATATCCACTAAGATGATAGCCGTTTTGAGAAGCATGTACCAGAATAACAGAACAACCGTATGGGATGGAAGTGAGCAGTCGGAATGGTTTGACACTAACACAGGAGTTAAGCAGGGATGTCTAATAAGTCCATTACTATTCTCCTTATACATAAATGATCTGCACACTTATTTATCAGGCGGTTTACAAATAGGCAGTATGGAATGCAAAGCGCTTATGTATGCAGACGATATGGTGATTATGGCGGAGAGTGCTGGTGAAATGCAACGAATGATTGAGCAGACAGAGCGATATTGTCGACAATGGGGCTTAGAAATAAATAAGGAAAAGTCAAAAATAATGGTTGTGCGAGATGGAAGAGGGCGACGCCCAGAAAATGAAAGATGGACGCTCGATGGCTACGCACTGGAGGTTGTTAAAGAATACACATACTTGGGAGTAACACTAACACAAAACATGCACTTTAAAACACATCTTAACCGTAAACTAAAGGATGCTACAATGGCGGTGAACAGTACTTGGAAAAGTTTCATGGGAAAAAAGGTTCCATGGGAAAATGTTGTATGCCGCTGAAGTATGGGGACATCAAAGTTACGATGACGTGGAAAAACTAATGAGAAACTTCCTTAAAAAGTTATTTCGACTGCCTGTGAACTCCCTAAGCTATGCACTATATCTTGAAACAGGCCTATCTGTGATGTATCTCAACACGCTGACAACTCACTTCGGGTACATAAATAAAATTATGGGACTGCCGCAACATCGCCTGCCGAAAGTATTGGCGCTAGAAATGCTAAGGGAGAAAACGCAGTGCTTCAAAACTTGGCAGCAGCTCTTTATTACACACAATGTAGAGTGTGATGTCTTGAATACTAAAGAATGGAAGGCGGCGCAGGATGCGGTGCTTGTTGCGATAGACAAGAATAATAGATCTCAGTGTGAAGCTCAAGCCAGAGGAAGCGAATCGAGAATATGGTACAGACAGCTCAACCACAACCTTGGCACAAACAACTATTTTAGTGAACAATATAGCACGGAAACTATTGGAATTATCTTCAAAACCAGATGCGAATTGCTTCCACTGGGATACCGACCCCACTACAGCGATAATATCTGCACCTTATGTAATACGCGATCGAGAGAAGACATTATTCACATCATTGCATTATGCCCCATCCTGGCGGAATATAGGGTAAAATACTTTAATAAAAGTTATTTGGAACAGAAGGAGGCAATTGAGCTACTCAATGGAAAAAACTGGCAGGATTTTGCGAAGTTCATCAAGGCTATAATAAGTTACAGAAAAAATATTATACTAGAAGACTTTTAAGTTTAAAATATAAATAGGGAAAAATTTTTAAATGCATTATAATTATATTATGTTACAATAGAAGGCTAACGGTAAATTAACCAAGCCAAAACTGGAAAATAAACTACTACTACTTAATTATATTTTTCAATTCAACATTAATTAATTAGATCATGATGCATTTGATATGAAATGAAATCAATCTTCAAAATAATGGCGAAAAATTTAAGTTATAATTGAAAAAGTGCATTTTCCAGGGCAAACTCTGTGATTAAGGGGGGGGCAGCTGCACCTCTCTGCCCCCTGGCTACGCCCTTGATCTTCTTTGTGGAAGCCCAGTCCTAAAGTTAGAAAACCATCTCTTTTTGGCTATTAACTTTTCAGAATATAGCTAACAATTGGTGTTTCCTCATTTCAGTTTTCCTTTTTTCCTAATTAAATTTTAAGATCTTTGTTCGCTCTGAAAATAATGTAAACAGGTTTCATCAAAAATAAACTGTATGCCGCAAAGACACAACTAGAACTGTGTTTCCGTGTTTTTAAAAATCGAAGACCATACAAAATAAGCACTCTTATATTATATGTAGAACCCCTTTATACCCTGTTACCTTAGCCAAAATCCTTAGTCTACAACTCTTAGAAAACCTTACTCAGTGGCGGTACATAATGCGGCGATGCGAAGCGAGTCAGATACATAAGACTCCAAGCTGTGATCAATAGGACTATCAAAAGCAAGGCACCACGCGTGGATCGGAGTATAAAAGACAGCACTATTAGAATTTGACAGGCTGAAAACAAAGAATTACATTATCCAGTATCATAAGCTACAGGTGTCATTTTACCCATTAGTGGCATAGTAAACACCAATCTATAGAATCGATTATTCCTTTGCAGCACAAACTCAATGGCCACATCTCCCGTACGGGTTTGGAGCATGCCTTTCGGTGTATAACGACGACTGACATCATTCTCCACTTGTACCACAGCAATTTCCACAAAAGTCCAAGCGGAGGGTGTGTTTACATGTTCTTTGGGCGCCAATGGTCGCTGCTCGGGCTGATCATAGATAAGAGCTATGCTCCTACGATTCTCCAGTATTCCCAGTTCAATGTCACAGCTAATACGTTCATTGGGCCAATTGCGTGCGGTGTCCACACACCAACTGGTTAACTCTAGATTATGGGCCAAGAGAGTGACATTACCATTGGCAGAGACACGCAACTCGTACGCCTTGAGAGCACTACCCAGGGAGTCCAGGGCGCCGCTGTATAATGGCCATTAAATTGCTTTCTAAGCACAAGAGTAAGCGGAGCAACTTACTTTATGACGGTTATCTGAGGTATCCACAATTGCAAATCTGGATGCTCAAACGTAGCCAGTTGTCCATACTGAGCTGGTTCCCAACTCAGACGTTCGTCCTGCCAATTCTGCCAGAAATCTAATGTAAAAAGTATCCATTTATCCTTGCTAACCACCACTTACCATTACAAGCTCCATGCGTGTCTTGAGCAAGGCACTGGACTGATCATAGGACAGTGAACGCATCTGAAAACGAAATTGAATGGAACTCAGATTGGCGGGCAAACTGCTATTCTGTCCCTGAAAGATAAGAGAATCCAACAGTTTCTCGCCCACTGATTGCTTTAGCTCTTCCTGTTCTATTTCGCTGTCTGCAAAATACAAAAGAAAATCATGGTACAAAATTGTTAAGATTTTTCCGGGGTTAAGTAAGGTACCAAATCCATCGAAACTACAGTCATAGAACCAACGAGCGCTGTTCGTGCCAAAGGTACTGAAACTTATATAACCAATACTCAGGGGTGCAATGTCCGTATAGTTAAGCAAAGGTTCTGATTTGAAGCCAGGAATATACACAAATAGTTCGCCATCTGGAAAGTGGAAAATAATTTTTGTATTAAAAAATTTGGTTCATAGTTCTGCTTAGAACCTGTAATTCGGATTTCATTTCATCACCCTGCTATAGAACTAAGTCTTGAACTCGATATGCCGAACAGCGCTGTAATCTCTGCCCAACAAAGCCAATCTTATTGTTTTCGTAAAGTGAATTTCATATCCCTGAATAAGGCTCTGTCTGCGTGCGATTGGTCCTTCCTGGACACATGTCGTAATATGGATGAAGCCTCAAAGTCATTCTATGAGGCTATTTATGCTGCTTTAAAAAATCACGTACCAATTCCGTACACTTCCTCCCGCCCGCGGTCTTCCCCATGGTTTACTAAAAGTTTGTCTAATTTGAAAAATATAAAAACTCGCCTTTACAAGAAGTTCAAGAACTCGGGTTCTCTGTTGGACTACGCTAGATATTCTGTGGCTCGTTCAAAGTTTATGATACATAATACCGAATGCTATAACAACTATTTGCTCAGCTGTAAGATAAGCTTTCAGCATGACCCCAAAAGGTTCTATAACTTCGTCAACTCCAAACGCAAATCTTCTCAGTTTCCACCTTCGCTTTCCCTCGATAATGTGACTGCTAATAATGATGCTGACATCGCAAATCTATTCGCAAAATTTTTTTAGCGTTGCTACTCTGCATCATCGACTAGTTTTGGTACCTATAACCCGTATCCTTATTCTGTTTCCCCCTCTAATAGCATTCATCCACCTGTTTTGGACTTAGAGTATCTGCTCTCGGGTATTCGTTCCATTAAAACGTCATATACTCCCGGGCCTGACCAAGCTGTGTGCTTAAAAATTGTGCTACTTCTTTATCCTTTCCACTTTTAAAGCTGTTTAACTTATCCCTTGAATTAGGAGAGTTTCCCAACGAATGGAAGGAATCTTTTGTCATTCCTATTCAGTATCGTCAGTATCAAATTACAGGTGTATCTCTAAACTTTCCGACATTCCTAAACTATTTGAAATGCTTATTACTTCCCAAATACAGCATTCCTGTCGCTCAATTATTTCACAGTATCAGCACGGCTTTATGAAAAAACGTTCGGTTTCTACAAACTTGCTAGAGTTTACTTCCATTGTGAATTCGGGTTCCATTAATAAACTGCAAACGGATGTAATTTGTACAGATTTCAGCAAGGCTTTCGACTCTGTCAATCATGATCTCCTTCTTCACAAATTGTATCTACTTGGATTTCCTCCAAGTCTTCTTAACTGGACAAAGGTTTATTTGACAGACCGTTCCCAACGTGTCCGTTTCAATTTCTGAGTCCATCAGTGTACTCTCTGGAAATCCTCAGGGAAGTCATCTTGGACCTTTACTGTTTAATCTTTTCATTAACGACATCCCTAATGTCTTGCTTCACTCACATTCCTTGATGTATGCCGATGACCTAAAACTCTGCTTGTCTTATAACGAACCGATGTCCCCTCTCCTTCTCCAGTTGGACTTAAACTCTCTGCATACATGGTGTTCGGTTAATTGCCTCCCACTAAACGCTGAAATGTGTAAATGTATGACTTTTCATCGCACACAGCCGTATTTTTTCGACTATCCGATTGATGACAAACCTCTCGAACGTGGTTGACGATTTGGGCATACGCTTTGTCCCTAAACTAAGCTTTAATAATCATATTTCTGTCATCTCTAACAAAGCTATGGGTGTTCTTGGGTTTATCAAAAGATGGGCCAAGGAATTTAACGATCCGTATCTGACTAAACATTTATACGTCTTACTGGTACGACCAATACTTGAATATGGGTCGTGTGTTTGGTCACCGCATTACCAAAAATATCAAGACCAACTTTAATCGGTTCAGAACAGTTTTTAATTTTTGCCCTCCGCGGCCTCAACTGGGATCCCACCAACCATCTTCCACCATACGAGCATAGATTACTCTTAATTGATCTCTTAAGAACCGTCGGACGTGCCATTGTGTGCTTTTTATTCACAAACTTTTATCAGGTGATATTGACTCTTGTGCTCTGTTATGCCAAATAAATCTTGCGGTTCCTTCGCGCCTGACTAGAAATTTCTCTCCGATCGACCTACAGCCTTGCCTAAAAAATTTTGCTCACTATGAACCTTTCCGAAATTTGTGTATAAATTATTATTTGTATTACCATCTTTTCTCTGCTCACTCTTCTGTGTTAGATGTAAGAAACAATATACTGTCTTTTTTGAATTGTACCCAGTAATGTTGACAGAACTTTGTCAAACCTAAATAAATAAATAAATATCCGGATCCCGCTATTTCCCCTTCTGTTAACCCTTCACTTAAGTCCATAGAAATTATATTCCAGATTTTCCCAACATCTGTACGGTACTTATTTATATTTTTATAATCTTGAAACTTTTTAATTTTGACGAATCTCAACCGTATTTCAATAGTAATTCGATTAAAAGTCCCGTAAATTATTTTTACGGACTTTCAAAGTTACAAAAGATAAAAAAAATGTGAAAAACTCCATATTTTGCTTGGATCGCCCTTAATTTAGCCAATTCTCCACCCTTTAAATCTTGTCTGCTTCCCTTTCATTTCATAACGTCCCGGCTTTGCTTTAAATCTGTTCGCAATGTTATAATGCCAAATGTGCATGTGTTTTTTACTTACCCCGAGTTTGAATAATTTCAATTGGCGTCGGCTCATATACTGATAACAAGTGCGGGTCTTGATTAGTCGAAACTCGGTGCGCTCCCATCCTGGTACGGATGGCAGAGAATGTATTTCCGCCCGCTCCTATCACTGCAATATAATCAACGTTAACTTTTCTTATGCAAAACTACAAGTTCTAATCTTTACCTATTTCATATACTCGATCATTTGCACGTGGAGAATTTGTGACGGAGAGTAGAATGTGTGCATCCATATTGGCTAGGACATAAAATTTCAAATGCATACGTTGATTGCCCTTGATATTGTTATTATCCAGATTGCGCACAGTAAAGAAATCTTTATACACATAGGAGCTGTCCGATATGGAATAATCTTTGCAAGTATCCAGCTGGGAAAATGTGATATTGTAACGACTGTCGGCTGCAGTAAGGCACAGCAAACAACAAGTGCTATACAAGATAAGCCAAGAGATATGCAAATTCATTGTGAGTTCTAAGTGAGAGTGTGTCCGCAGGCTTCGGGCTTTGAAACCAAACTGAAAGACCGACAAGCGAAACACAGTTTAGGCTCGATCAAATTTTAATTACACAGAGGGAAAAATTCAAGAACTTTGGACTTAAGATGAACACACGGGCTTACTCTTTTGTAAGACAATGTTTTCACTTCAAGAACAATTTTTCTCCACTTAAGATTTACTTTACATTTGCCCTCATTATAATATTGGAAAATGTTTTTAATAAGTTCAGCTCTGTGTCGATAGTTATAGTGGCACAAAAATCTAATTTTATACACAAAACTCTGTTATTTGTGTCCCATTCTAGTCAGAAATGTTGTAACATTGATACGCTTCATAATTTTATTATTAAAAGGTGCTTAAGAATAAAAAATAAAAACTTGGGGAAAGAGCTGACTTATGGAGTGCGGAAGGGGGTGATATCTTAAAGCCAAAGAGGCTCCAACTTCAACTAGTCGGGCTAAGACAGTTCTTGGTACAAGCAAATTTTTTGTTTTTCCATACATTCAGAACGAGTTTCGTTAAGATCGGTCAATTTTTAGACAAAATAAATAACTAACAATATATGGGTATATCTAAAAAAAAATCGAACAGAAATGGGATTACAGATTCCGTAATAGTCTAAGGTTTTAAAATATGACAATCCCTAAGAAACGACCAATAAAAAGTGTTTATATTTTAGTTATATTTCTACCAAAATACTTATACTTGCTATTTTAAATTAAATATTGTCCTGCACTAAGTTTCAAAAAGTGTCATCACTAGTTTGCTTAAAATGGTCACACTGTCTGGTCTATTTAAAATTCCCTTTAGGGGAATTTTACATTTCCCTTTGGATTTAAGTAAATAGCTTCATTCAGCTGCATTTTTATTAACTATTATTTAAAATTAACTAGTTTGTGGCCATGCCAGATGACAACACTGAGACCACAACAGATGCCAAGGCTCAGAAGCTGGCAGCAGCCAGGAAGAAGGTAAGCAAAACAGTTGAGGCCAAAAGTAAAGTTGCGGCTTTTTGTGACGTGGACAAAAATATATGGATTTGTTTACAGCTCAAGGAGTACCAACAGCGCCACAACAACAACAACAACAACAGTCATTCCGCCGCCTTGGGTGAGCCTGAGACAGTGAGTCTAGCCAGCAGCTGTGACAGCGAGGGAGCTGAGGCTCAATCTGCCCCCAGTACAAATGGCTCGGCGAATGATCCTAACTTGCAGGCCATTCAACTGCTAATTGCAGAAAAAGGTCAACTCAATGCCGAGTTAACCAAATGCCGTCTCCTGTGCCGTGAACGTGACTTGGAGCTGGAGGAACTACGCCTGGCAGACTCACGTTTGGAGCCTTTGCAGCAACGTGTGGACGAGCAATATCAACAGAATATTCAACTCCAAAAGAAGTTGAGCGAATCGCAAACCCAAATTGAAGACCAGCAGGCACATCTTTCCGAAATGGAGGCCCAACTAAAGCAATTGCAGCTGCAGTACGAGGAACAGCAACAGCTGTTGGCCAGCAAATCCAACGAATTGGAAATGTCACAATTGCGCTTGCGTCAACTAAACGATGAGTCGCAGCTGGACAACCGCGTGGAGGCCCTAACCCAAACCCAGTACATGTACGAGCAGCAAATACGTGATCTGCAGGCCATGGTGGGTCAACTGAACCAGGACAAGGAACAAGCCTCCACTCAATACCAGAATTATGTGCAACATCAAAACAGTGAGCTGGCCAAACTGAATGAGCTAAATGCAGAGTTGCAGCAGGATTTGGGTCAGTTAAAGGAAAGGGAACGACAGCTGGTGGAACATGTCAGTGGCTTGGAGCGAGAGATACAAAAGAATCTCAGTCTGCAGGCGCACTTTAAGGAGGAGCAACAGCAAGAACGTCAGGCAAATGAGAGGACCACAGAGCTAAACGAGCTTAAGGAGCAGCTTAGCGACTTCCAGTTTGAACGTCATGAATTCCAGTTGAAAATTAAGTCCCAGGATGATCAGCTGCAACTCAAAGAATTAGCTCTAGCCGAGCTGGAGGAGCAATTGGAACGTCTACAAACGGAACAGCCAGATCAAAGCAAACTACTGGCCACCATGGAGTCAGACAAGGTGGCTGCATCGCGTGCCTTGTCACAAAATGTGGAAATGAAACAGCAATTGGATGAGCTAGAGAAGAAATTTGTGCAATTAACAAATGACAAGGCCGAGCTGGTTATCAAACTGGATGCGGAGGAGTTTGCCAATCGTGAGATGCGCCAGAACTTTAACACCATGGAACAGAGGCTAAAGGATAGTGAGGAACGTTTCAAGTTCAAGGATGAGGAAATGATACGGCTTTCACATGAAAATGTGGAACTGCAAAGGCAGCAAATGGAAGGTCACAGACAAAGGGAACATGTAGAGGAGAGGGAGGAGGACAGCCGGCCACCCTTGACAGATTCAGTAGCCCTACCCACAGCAGAGGCTGTGGAGAAGCTGCAGCAACGTTTCACCACTTTGATCAGCCAGGTGGGTGCCTCAAATCTTAACAAAACTGATTTAAAATCTCACTTTCTTCAGGTGGCCGATCTAACCGAGGAGAAGCTCAGCCTGGAGCATTTGGTTCTACAGTTACAAGGTGAAACCGAGACTATTGGCGAATATATAGCCCTCTATCAGACCCAAAGACGCATGCTCAAGCAGCGCGAGTATGAGAAAGCCAGCCAAATGCGTCTCCTGCAAGCCGAACGTGAACAGCTGCGCGAAAAGATTGAAGCACTCAATCAGCTGGTGGTTAGTCTCGGTGTGGAGCTACCCCCAGATGAAGCGTCCATCTCCCCTCCCATTGATAAAGTGGACATTGAAAATTCACAACAGATTTTGAATAGAATACAGGGTATTATCAGCGAAATCAAGGAAAACACTGAACAATCACCCACAACAGCCTTGTCCACGGATAACCAAACCAGCCAGTCGCACTGTTGCCTGGGTAAACAGTTTGTGGTCTAAACGGGGAATCCCATTAACCTTTTGTTTATAATTTATTAATGCTTAATAAAATTGTATATTTAGCCAAAAATTAAGTTAAAATTAAAGATATATTTTTTTTAATCCAACTTTAATTTTTCTATTTTTGTATTTTATTTAACATTAAAAGTTATCAAGTAACAGTGTTTGAAAATCACGGTTACCTAATCACCAACCTTTTGCCATCCCTAGTCCATTTTCTTGGTATTTTAGTACTTTCAACAAACGGTCACACCGTGTTGAGCACTGTGTTTTGTTTTAACGAAAAGACCCAAAAAGCAAACGAAAAGAATTAGAAATTGTATTGCATTAATGGTTAATAATTAATTCAACAACCATAATCAATGTTACAAAGGTCCAGGAAGTAAGCCATCTCCAACTACATTAGAAGCCTTGTGCGTTTCGCTGAGTGAGAGTAGGCTTTGTGTATAAGTATGCGTGTGTGCTAGTGTTGGTGTAAAAAAAAAACACGATGAAAAAAATTATTAGTCAAAATTGTTGTTTGTTCTTTCATTTGGCATTTTATATATTTTTGCACCAGTTAAACACACCGCATGCTAAACCAAAGTTAGTAAATGAGCTGGGCGCGCAATATGTGTATCCACCCTCCTCTCTCTCTCAACTGAGCCACCTGTCCAACATTTACCTGAAGTTTTTTGTTTTTTTCTTGTGTGTTTGTTTTTCTTAATAGAAATTTAAGCTGATTGAACAAGCGCAACTCAGGGAGCAGAGAACGGCAATTGTACATAAAAAGTGTAAAAGCAGCAAACCCGCTTCAAGGTGAGTTGGTTTTTGTTTTTGTTGTAAATGTGTAAATGAAGTGATACTTTCCCCCCCACCAGTTAGAGGTTTTCGATAAGTCTTATCGCCCTAATACCTGCCTGGCGCCTACACTAGTTAGTTTTGATAACTCAGTTTTACACTAGACCACAAGACAAATGTCTTGTCCAAAATGCAGCAATTCGAAGTGTTTCGTTTTCTGAAGTTTGTGTTGTCCAGTGTAATTAGTCCAAATTGTTGGAATGCAACTCTTGTATCGTATCTTATCGCTCACTTTTTCGCACAAGTCAAAATCATCCCTTCTCGTACTGCAGCGCCACCCCCTCCCCGATGAAAGGTGCAACAAACTCTTGCTGCTTTGATTTTTATCACCGTTTGCCGGCAACTGCACTTTACGGTTTTGTATTTGTCGCTTTCATTTTAATCACATTAAGCAAAGCGCCTTGCACGCGACGCATGACGAAAGCGTCAGCAACCTAACCCAACCCCCCACAGACACCCCTTCCACAGACAGCACTGACCTACAAAAAGTGCATTGGCGCTTGGCGACTACAAAAAATGAAGCAAAATCTCAAAACGAGAAGGCCAAACTAAACTTTAGCTGTGATAATTATTTGTTGCAATCTCTGGAACAAACTCTCTTTGGTAGTATTATTCGACTTTAGGCTCCTCGATGTTCTAAAGGCAATTCAAACCTTTGTTTCCCTTTTTGTTTATTGGAAATAATTTTTAAATCTCAATTGTTTCACAAAGCCTAAAAAAAATTAAAATATCGAGGTCCAGATTTTTGTCTAAATGAATTGTAATATGCTCCAACGCATCTCTTATTCCACGCATATTTTAAAGACATATTTATACGTACAATTTTTGTTGAATTCTGCGTTGTATCCACGGTTGCCACACTTGGTGTTTTTGCACCAAAACTGGTGTTTTTTTTCCCTGTTGGTGCAATGGCACTTTTTTATTAGATTTGGCTCTTTTTGGCTCTTTTTGTTTATAATTGGATTATGCGAAAAAAGATCAAACCTTATTCAGCACCTAATATAGATCTGGATATTTTTCCCTGTCAACTCTGAAAACTATTGAAAGCACGGCACGCAACTCTGTAAATAATTGGATCATATCGCTCACTTATGTACTTCAATACTGACATAACTCAAAAAATACGATTTTTGACTTATTGATGCAGAAATATACGCTGTGTTGTGTACTATTTTGTGCATTTTCGTATTGATATCTCTTATACTTTTCACGTGAGATCAAAATATGTCGATATATCATTTTAAAGGACCATTTTTATGTTATTGCAAGAGCGTCATATCTCAGTTGTCCTGCAGTCGATATTGCGCAAACAGACTTCGGCTTTCAGTTAAAGCATCATATTTTTAACATTGATTAAGGAGCATTTTGAATATCAAATATTTTACTAAATTAACTCAACACTAAAAGAATCCTTTTTTGCTGAGTTAAACCCATAGAGAACTTTGAACGCGTTTTCCTCAAAATGGATTATTTTGAGCTATGCCAGTATTGAAGTCAGTGAGCGATACGTTCATCGCTAATGCTAGGAATACTGTATTTCACTCATGGGTTTGAGCCGGTGGCGGCTGCGAAAATTTCAGTAGTGAGATAATGCGTTAAGATAATTTGTGAAAAAATGGACAAGTAAGTAAAAAAGAGTTTAAGCACCAGCACAACTTATGCCTTATAATTACCAAAATTATGCATTTAGGTTTCTTACAAAAAAAGAGCAACTTGAACTGAGTCTTCTTACACAGACGCTGAGACCACAAACACTAGTTCTAAGGTAAAAATAAAAAGTGAGTTTGAGAACAAAGCATTCTATTTTGGCCAAGAGGGTATGAAATCTCTCATTATGATCGCACCTGCCAACGTAGTTTCTAGCGAAGAAACTGATATAATGCCACTAATTAAAAACCTTGGGTATTTAGGTAAATGTGATCTAGATTAAAATATTTCTTAATTGCCCGTTTTAAAGTTAACTGAATGTAAGTTTAAAAAAAAAGAGGAGATATATTTATTTTGGGAAGAAGGGGTAAAAGTAAAAAACGGGCTTAATTTTGAAGTGTTTAAGGAATTAGTGGGATTTTTAAGAAATATTATATATTGTCCCTTCCACACAGCTCTGGATCGGCAGAGAATAATTTTTTTTGCCTCCAGTGTGATAAAAACAAAATTGAGAAACAAACTCGAAGTTTATGCAAGGAACTCTGTATGAGTACATAGCCAAATTATGTGTCGTATGTAAAAGACTTATAAATAAAGAAAAACAACTGATCTCAGTGTGTGATATATTTAATATTATGAATACTGACTGTTTTGTTTTCACATTTTTATTTTTTTATTTTATTTGTAAGTTGAAGAACACTTAAGAAATTGAATGGATACACGATTTTACGTTATTGCCAAAGACATATTTTGAAAATATAACATAAATAAGTAAGAAAATATTTTTTGGCTCTTTTTCTATAAAAATGGTTCTTTTTTGAACGCTTTTTGGTGCATTTATTTTTTCTCAAGTGGCAACCGTGGTTGTATCTACAGCAGTGGTGCACACATTTCATTTTTCGTACTCCGTGGGATACGAAGTCATAATTCTCTCAGCGTCGCAGCCGACACACGCATAGAGAGAGAGAATACGTGTGCTCTATGAAATGCACGCACACACATATGTCTGTTTGTTTGTAGCCTATATTTGACATGACGACGTTTACTTCGTTTTGCTCTGCTACGCACACCAGCGCAAATCATGATAATGTGAGTTTGTGCACCACTGATCTACAGACAATCGATGCTAAGAAGCAGTAAAAACTGTCGATTTTGCTACCCAAAGCTTATAGAAAAAACGAAATCTTCGGAAAATTTCGTCTAAAATCCATGGATCTAAAATTAATTTCGGCAACGATTTTGTTCTCTTATACGTTATTTCTTCGAAGAAAAGCGATTTCTAAGTTGAAAAAATAAAAATAGTTGTTTTCAGTCCTGTTGAAAAAGACGCGGACAAGGAATTTATTTTTGACCCATGGTTTCTTCCCTTCCCCTTTCCCTTTTTTCTTCGTAGAAGTGCGATTTCTAAAGCTCTATTTACACGACCTGATCACTCATCTAAGTTTTCGTCTGATTTGCTGTCTAACCGTGTAAAAAGGCGTCTGAGTAGACATGATGCTACTCAGATGAGCGATCAGACGAAATAGAACCGGTTCTATTTGGCCTGAGCACTCATCTGAGTGGCATTTATCGAGTTACAGTGTTCGTCTGACGAAAACTCATCTGAGCGATCAGGTCGTGTAAATGAAGCTTTAGTAAAATATATAAAAATTCTTTTTCCAGTCCCGTTCAAAACTACAAAATCCTTAAATATCTATAATATTTGAAAACGATGTGCACCGATTAGGAATTTATTGTGGATCCATGGGATCTTGGTGAAATTTTCTTAGAATTTTTCGTAGTTTCCGTTTTTGCTATCCGCTATAATCTCTAGCTTTAATAATCTAGCTTCAGAAAATTAAGTTCTTAAATCGTAAAGTTATCCCATTAGAAAATTAACATATAACGGCAACTAGAAATAGTCATTTGGCGGTAAGGACGTTCCTTAAAAACTATTCATTTTTATTAAGCTTTAGAAAATAACGATTTATCGATGTTTTCTGGACCCGATATATCAAATATCGATATTGAAAATGTTGATTTTCGATATTATCGAACCGGACCAAACCGTAACCGAGTATGCTACACCTGCAGTCCATAGACATCTGGTTTAATGTTCATCCCAGCTAATTCTAATCTCCAGATGGGTTTTTGGTGATCATGTTAGTATATCTCAGTGGTGAAGCTCTGATGACGCAGCCCAAAATAGAGAACACTGCTTCTTCCTTCTGCAGCCCCACCTAAAATACTTTGCCAATTCCCACTAAGCGAATATGCTCAACGTACCAAGTACCAAGCTTATTCATGAACTTAATTCCTCAATTTTAAAAACATAACTCTACATATAAATTGGATCTGTTAAGATTTGAAAAAGGTTTGAAATGGCTTTAATAAGGAAAGCCTAGCTTCTTGTTCCATACGCACAACTCCATGTTAGTATAACTTGTACTCCATTGGTTGTCGTCACTTAAAAATAGATTTAAGAGCTCTTCTGTCGAGTTTAACAACATTTCTGTTGCGTAGGACAGAAGATATAAATAGAGCTATTCAAAGACACAGCGAGTTGTGTCAGCCTTGCGTGAGGTCATTTGTCAACATTGAGTTTCATTGGCACGTAGAGTGTGTATGCACTTTTAGTTGCACTTCCCTAAGCGACTCATGCTGAATCACAAATTAATACAACTCAAAAATTTTCCAAATTCACTTTTGTGTACTATATAATATTTGCCCACATGCCGAGTGGCTGCTGCTGCTGCTGCTGCTTGCCTTTTCTTCGTTTCCTCAACTGGAGAGGGTCGGGGGATGACTCACGGTCCGTGTTGTTGTTGATTGTTTACATCATTGTTGTGATATATGCAAAAATACAGAAACAAACCGAACCCAACACCGTTGTTGTCATTGACGACGACTCTCATGATGTTTGCATTAGTTATTTAAGCATTGTGCGACAGTGCTGAATAAACTTGAGTCTCGTTTGTAATGTGAACATTACGACATCCATATTTTCCAGCTACAGTTTCAAATGGTTTGTAGGATGCGGCGATTAGGTATAGATTATGACATTTAATTTGTGGCTTTTTTTTTATAAAATTCAATCCTGTACTTTGTAGTCTCTAAACGTGAGTGAAGCGCAATCACATATTATTGTCTTGGAATTTTAATTTAATGTCATGAAATGTAAAAGCTTGTTTCTTTTTTTTCTGGTTGGCATTGGTCAAACTAGTAAAGAAATTGAAAGCGAAAGTAGTTGAAAACGGGTTTTGGTTATTTTCCTTGTAATTTAAATCTACATAGAATGAATCACAGCGTTTAAGTTTCTGATTCAGAGGCTTAAAGTGATTTTTCGTTTATTTCCGAAACAAAGAATTACATTTGAACATTATTCATTTCCTTTTTAGTTTAACAATTAATTTTTCGGCCGAAAAATGACCAACTTTTGTCTTGAATGCTTTTTTTTTTTAGAATTTTATCTTAAAGAAATAATTTGGAATTTGTCACTTCTTCTACAAACATACTTTTTGGGGATTTCTACCCAAGTCAAGTATTCGGAACTCAATACTCTGTACCGAAGAAAGAATATGTCTCAAAAGACCAAATTTGTAGTTTTAGTATCCCAGTGATTGGTACTCAGTACTCGATACTGAGTTCTCGATACTTAATATTCGATTATTTGTCTGTTTTTGTCCCCATTATTTGGTACTCTTTACACAGTACTCGATACTAGGTACTTAGTACTCGAAACTTAGCCATTTTAGTTCTCTAGTACTCAATACTGAGTTCTCGATACTTAGTATTCGATTCTCAGTATTCTATACTCAGCACTCAGTACTCGATACTTTACCCTACCGAAAAGAATGTGCCGCAAAAACAAAATTTGTCTTGTTTTAGTCCCCTAATACTTGTTTCTTGATACTAAGTACTCGATATTTATCCAAACACAAAAGATTGTGCCACAAATCAAACATTTGTCTAGCTCTAGTCCTTCAGTAAATCGTCCGTTAAAGAACTTTTCTCTAAAATTAATGTTTTCTGAGTGAAATCGCTGCTAACTCGAACTACATTCATAGAATACCACCTTTAAAAATCGATAATTAATATGTATGAAAAGTAGCTGGACATCATATACTCATCCGTTCTTTCTATTTCCAACTAGATTGGTTTCGGAGTAACAACTTTTTTGGTGTCGCAAACTTCATTCCAAATCTGCTATACACTTTGCAAGTGAATGAAAAACTTCAAGAAATTCTTTAGTCATTCAACAGGGTCAAATATTTAACTGAGTATCTCAAAGCAAATCACATATTCTGCTCACCGTTTGCTGATGATTCATACAACACTGAGTGAGAGAGAGAAATATTTATAAGCTCATGTGCAAATGTACTTAATGCGAATTCAAAGTAAAAGTATTAACACCCAGGTATTTTTGTATAGTTGCCCCGCTATATCTTATCTTACCTTAATGGTGGCGCAGGAACAAACTGAGCCAAAAAGAAGACAGACCTATGTGTTGTATGTTTTCCATACATACTTATTAAATGAATTTGATAACAAGTTCAATGACAGCAATTCAATAAATTCGATGCTTATTTAAATGTTGAGTCACATAAATGAAATTCCTGAATGACCAGGATAAACTTATCCACACATTCAATTAAGGCTTTCTTTTTTGAGGTGTGTACCATAAACTGTCATCAACTTAATTGCCCCAAATGCTCGTATAAACAAGGGTGTGCGTGTAGGCGAGGCGTGGACAGCCATAAAATCAAATTCAATTTGATTCAATCATTACAACTTGCTCCGGATCCTCCTATTCGAGACACGCACAAACTAACAAATGGCTTCGTTGTCAAAAATTCATTTCCAACGTCTGACGGTGCCCCATTATGTAAGTCAAATAGTGTGCTAAATGTTTAACACCCCGCTGTCTGTAAGACAATACAACCGCAAACATTGCGTAAGTTCCAAAAGCCACAAAATGCCCCACTAGAATGGAGCCAACCCATTGCCACAACTTCCAAGTTCTTTTAATGATGGCAATTTGATCACCTGTTTTTATTTTGGGGAGTGCATAAAGTTGTGTTGACCTGTTTTTGCTGGCTTTGTGGCGTAAGAAAAAAAATTCGCACCATTTACGTTTTTGGCAGATAAAAAGTAAACTCAGAGATTAAAATAAAATACCTTTACAGTTAAAAATCTGGCGCTGACCGATTCAAAGACATTGAGTTCGATAATTCTAGCAAAACAGTGCATTTTTGTGGATGTAACGGTAGTTTGAGAGTCTCTTCGTGTTGCTCATCAGCCCAAAGAAGACAATTTGGTTCGTTGACGTATTCAACTGAATATTTATTTATTTTTTTAATTTATTAGACAATCTTTTGGTGAAGCCAAGAACAATCTACTTGCTTTTGACTGGAAATAAAAAAAGACTTGGAAAATATCTATTATAATCAGGTCTCCAAACCTCCATAAAATCGGGGGGTTTCACGCCTGGGTTCGTACTAGAGTTGCCCATATTTTATCGATATATTTGTTGGACGATAAGTGTTAGAATATTTGACACAAAGAGACGGCGCAACAAGTGCAGTGTGTGCGCCCGAGACTTGTTGCACAATCAAAATATATGCAATCTATCGAGCCTCGCTAAAAAGAATTGCTCTCTTCTCTCGTTGTGGTTGGACTGCTTCCAAGTTTAATATTTAATAAAAATTTTGTCGGTGAAATCGCTAGTTCTTTTTTTCCCACGTAGCATTTGGAAGATCATTTTAACAAGAATCACCTTAGCGAGTCTTATTCGAGCACTTTTGATGATTAAAATGGGGATTTATCTCATGTGCGCTTTACGGAATACTCGAAAATGACTCATGCCTTTGCTCAAAACGACTCGAAATAGACTCGAAAAATAACTCGAAAATGAGTCGAAATCGATCAGAAAATCTGTCATTAACGACTCTTCTGGAAGAGTCGTGGCTAGGGTACTATTTTGTGTCGACAAAAGTATCATTTATGATCAGATAACGCGCGCATTTATGACTATTTAAATCAGGCTGAATACTCGAAAAAGACTCGAATGGGATCAAAAAAAATTTTAAAATGCTGGCTGGGTTATTTATCTCCTCAAACTCGATTTAATAACCAGGCAGTAGGCAATAACCTATAGCTACCATAGGAAACATCGATCTAAAACAGGAGCCGACCAAACACCCATGCTCATTTTGGCGTTGCGTGTGTGTGTGTTTAGCCACGCGAGAGCCCGCTTATTTAGCACCGCTATGTTGTTGGAAAAGAGAGCAGTATAAGCTCGTATGCTGTCGGTGTTGTAGATAAGAACGTGCTGGACTCTGATCTAAAATATGGATAAGTTTAACACTTCTCTTAAGTAATATTCCACCAACCTAGTGGAAGTGTATTAAAGTTATGTCTGTGCCAAAGCTAAAGTTCTGCCTTCGGGTTTCGTATGAATTACGGAAATGCTGTTGCGTTCAGTTTTCTCCCCCTTCTCCCCTGAGACTCAGCCAACGGCAGCTGTTCAATTAAGCGACATTTCGTCTGGCGGTCAACTGTAGGCTGATTCAAGCTAAATGAATCATTCATGTGCGCCAAGGAGCTAGCCCACAGTTTATCATTTGTCCCACTGTGCCAGTTTAATGACTCAAGAAGCAAATATGGCAAAAAGTAATTCGCACGTTTTCACAGGGCCCGGAGTTACAGTTAAGTGTTGGTTTTTTGTTGTGTCCAAGCACAAGAGGAGATCGTCTGCATCAGGTGCTGTTGATGCTGTTGCTGCAATTGTGGTTTCTCTTTTTTGCTTTGTCCAATTGTTGTGACGTCATCCTCTCTCTCTCTCTCTGTCGCATGCGCAGCCCTTGCTGGGGAGGCCGCTTCAGTTCGAATTTATCAGGCGAACTGAACGCACGTCGGGCGCGTGTTTACCACAAACAACAATAACAAAAAAAATATCGCATAAAAAAACCCCAGTGAACCACAAAATATTATCAAAAAGTAAATAAAAGTTTTTGTTTCTGTTGATAACATAATTGAGAATTGGTGAAAATCAACAATCAAAATCAATTAAACATTTTTGCCCCTCTGCATGCTATTCGAGCATTTGGGCCTGATCATCATTTGGCTGACTTTGTAGCCATAATCGTAGCCATGCCAAGTTTTCCAACAAATGCCTCGTCCCGATAGTTTCCTCTCATACGGGCCGCCCTCCATATATTGACCATTTAGATTGCTGCACATAAGAAAAGCAGAAAACTCATCAATCAAACTTAACAAAAAAAAAAAGCAAATCGTGGCTTACCTATGCTGACACATATTATACCACCAGGCACCCATATTAAACAAAGCACAACGCTCGCCCATGGGATCATGATCAAAGGTGGAAAACGGTTTTCCCTCATGATATCGCAATGAATCTCCCGCATCTCCTGTATACGCACCCAGTTGATTTAAGGCAAACGACTGCGACTCATTGCCAATGACAAATCGATCATATTTGGCCATATGTGTTTCCCTCTCAAAATCCTCCAAGTGTACATACAACTCATACGGCTCCGCATTGGTTAAATAATGCAATCTCTGCAATCCCAGAAAGAATTCACCATTTAGATTGCCAAAACCTTCGCGATAGTCCGACCATGAACGATAAAAATTCTCTGTGCCATCCAAGCGACGTTGTATAATGGTCCAACCAGCGCCAGCTAAACGTGTCTCACATGCCACTTGGAAGGGTGAGAGACCGGGTATCTTAATGGTATGAATACCGTTTGTATTTATGTAGGCAGCCAGACAGGAGGAAGGATAAGCGAGTTCTTAAAAAAGGAATAATATATCAAGTGAACCATGATACTTTCAATTATATTTTCATTATAAGCAAACCAAGGCTGCAATCCTCCAAATTTCTACAAAAGTTTATCTTAACCTCATGATTTGTGTTATCAACTCCACAGCTGTGGGTTTTTTTTTCACAATCGAGTTCCGAAGGGGTTTGAAATTTATTGGAAAATTAAAAACTCATGTTTGTTCATCATTGACCTTAAACCAGCTAGAAATCAACTTTGTTAATAATATTTTTATAGTCCCATTAAGCACTCAAAGCATCATCCCTAATTGCCCCATTCAAGGCGCTCATTGTACCATAAAAGAAGGCTTGTAGTCTGTACAGCTGTTTCAAAAACCTACGATTCGCAAGTTTAGGACTTCTTTAAACCAGTTCCAATACCACTTTAATTACTAAGCTGTGCTTACCTTCTGGTATTTCTCTATTTGCCTTAAATTTCAGCTCTTCAATTTGTGCTTTAAGACTGAAAAAACATTTTATTAACATTTTATTTAACGTTTTTATTTTCCTACCTTAAAAGCAAGTTTTCAGCTTTTTCCAGGGCAATTTCCAACTGATTGCCTCGACTAAAGCTAAAACAGAGACCTACAACTGTCAGGAAAATTGCAAAAATGTTCATCACTTGACTTAGAATAAACGCTAAAGCTAGACTGTTATTAAATTTACAATTGCATTTGTTTATAAACACAATTCTTATCACTCCATCAATCAGTCCCAAGTTCACACTTCTCAGTTGTTAGATTAGTTCTGCACTTTGGTCGAATCATCATTTGTGTAACTTTAAAGCCATAGTTAAGACCACGCCAAGCTCTCCAGCACATGCCTCTGGCTATCATATTTTCCTCATATTTTCCGCCCTCAATATATTGTCCATTTAGATTGCTGTAAAAATTTACCTCATTACTGATGCTTATAACAAATTTGCCCATCAATACTTACCTATCCACACAAGCATTATACCACCAAGCTCCCACATACCAAAAGGCACAGTTTCTGGCAAATTCACGATCGTTATCATGATCAAATGTGCTCCACTTCATCTTGTAATGCGATCTTAAGGAATCGCCAGCCGTTCCCGTATATTTCCCCAATACATTTAACGCATACTTATCTTCCTCGCTTCCAATGGCAAATTCATCAAATTTTGCATAACGAATTACCCCGTCAAAATCTTCCAAGTGTATGTACAGCTCATGGGGTTCCAAAGCGGTGATAGAACGTAATTTTTCTAAACCCAAAAAGAATTCACCTTCCAAATTTCCGAAACCTTGTTGATATTCTGCCCAATTTCTATAGAAATTGAGACTTCCGTTTACACGTCTTTGAATAACCAACCAGCCTGTACCAGCTAAACTGGTGTCGCAGGAAACAGGAAAAGATGCCAGTCCTGGGACCTTAATCATATGAATGCCATTTGTTTGACAGAATAGGGGCAAACATTTAACTAGTGAATGGAGAAAATTAATATTAAAAGTCTTACAAGGATCGGCAAAGGGAGCAGAGAAGTTGCCACAGCTTTCCACATTACTGCATTCGTTTCTGCTCCCATTGCCTACCTCTTATGTATATACTTGCTTTCTGGATAGGTAGCTACTTTCCCTCCAACTTGGCTTCTTAGATGTTCAAGTTCTTCTTGCAGTCTAAAAAGTTAATTTGATTGTGTATAGGTTTTTAATGTTTCTGATTTTATATTTACTTTACAAGCAGTTTTTCTGCCTCCTCCAGAATAGTTCCCAGCTGTCATTAGAATTTGATAATTGTAATTTGAGTACTTAAATTCCACGTTTTTACCTCTGCATTACATGTATAAAATCCCCCAGAAAAAAACAAGACTAATATTAATAACATGTTCTCTTGCTTTGGCTTCTAACTAACTAAAATACAACTAAAGATTGCACTTTTTTTATAGCAATTAAAATGCAAAGTGTTTCTTATCATTTTTAGATTGAAATTGAATGACTGCAATTTCTTATGCTGATTTTATTTAAATTTTTATAAATATCACCGAAGTTAGGTTACTCTCTACAACGATTTTTTGAATCAAAGAATTCATCAAAACAAACCCCGACTATTAATTTGTTGAAGGCATGTTTTCAAATCAAATTAAGATTATTTTTCGTACAATACTTTATATGAATCTAAACACTTTGAAAGCTGCTGCTGAGAAGTATGCAATTGTGGCTCGTTCAAAGTTTATGATACATAATACCGAATGCTATAACAAGTATTTGCTCAGCTGCAAGATAAGCTTTCAGCATGACCCCAAAAGGTTCTATAACTTCGTCAACTCCAAACGCAAATCTTCTCAGTTTCCTCCTTCGCTTTCCCTCGATAATGTGACTGCTAATAATGATGCTGACATCGCAAATCTATTCGCAAAATTTTTTCAGCGTTGCTACTCTGCATCATCGACTAGTTTTGGTACCTACAACCCGTATCCTTATTCTGTTTCCCCCTCTAATAGCATTCATCCACCTGTTTTGGATTTAGAGTGTCTGCTCTCGGGTATTCGTTCCATTAAAACGTCATATACTCCCGGGCCTGACAATGTACCAAGCTGTGTGCTTAAAAATTGTGCTAGTTCTTTATGCTTTCCGCTTTTAAAGCTGTTTAACTTATCCCTTGAATTAGGAGAGTTTCCCAACGAATGGAAGGAATCTTATGTCATTCCTATTCATAAAAAGGGATCTAAATCGTCAGTATCAAATTACAGGTGTATCTCTAAACTTTCCGACATTCCTAAACTATTCGAAATGCTTATTACTTCTCAAATACAGCACTCCTGTCGCTCAATTATTTCACAGTCTCAGCACGGCTTTATGAAAAAACGTTCGGTTTCTACAAACTTGCTAGAGTTTACTTCCATTGTGAATTCGGGTTTCATTAATAAACTACAAACGGATGTAATTTATACAGATTTCAGCAAGGCTTTCGACTCTGTCAATCATGATCTCCTTCTTCACAAATTGTATTTACTTGGATTTCCTCCAAGTCTTCTTAACTGGATAAAGGCTTATTTGACAGACCGTTCCCAACGTGTCCGTTTCAATACGGCTCTTTCTGAGTCCATCAGTGTACTTTCTGGAGTTCCTCAGGGAAGTCATCTTGGACCTTTACTGTTTAATCTTTTCATTAACGACATCCCTAGTGTCTTGCTTCACTCACATTCCTTGATGTATGCCGATGACCTAAAACTCTGCTTGTCTTATAACGAACCGATGTCTCCTCTCCTTCTTCAGTTGGACTTAAACTCTCTGCATACATGGTGTTCGGTTAATTGCCTCCCACTAAACGCTGAAAAGTGTAAATGTATGACTTTTCATCGCACACTGCCGTATTTTTTCGACTATACGATTGATGACAAACCCCTCGAACGCATTTACGTGGTTGACGATTTGGGCATACGCTTTGTCCCTAAACTAAGCTTCAATAATCATATTTCTGTCATCTCTAACAAAGCTATGGGAGTTCTTGGGTTTATCAAAAGATGGGCCAAGGAATTTAACGAAGCGTATCTGACTAAACATTTATTCGTGTCACTGGTACGACCAATACTAGAATATGGGTCGTGTGTTTGGTCACCGCATTACCAAAAATATCAAGACCAGCTTGAATCAGTTCAAAAACAGTTTTTAATTTTTTCCCTCCGCGGCCTCAACTGGGATCCCACCAACCATCTTCCACCATACGAGCATAGATTACTCTTAATTGATCTTCCATCTCTTAAGAACCGTCGGACGTGCCATTGTGTGCTTTTTATTCACAAACTTTTATCAGGTGATATCGACTCTTGTGCTCTGTTATGCCAAATAAATCTTGCGGTTCCTTCGCGCCTAACTAGAAATTTCTCTCCGATCTACCTACAGCCTTGCCTAACAAATTTTGCTCACTATGAACCTTTCCGAAATTTGTGTATTAATTATAATTTGCATTACCATCTTTTCTCTGCTCACTCTTCTGTGTTAGATGTAAGAAACAATATACTTTCTTTTTTGAATTGTACCCAGCAATGTTGACAGAACTTTGTCAAACCTAAATAAATAAATAAATAAAAAAATGAATAAAAGTTGAATACAAATTAGAGATGTGCATAAGTGCCCGTTTTATTAACTACATGTACAATCGTTCTTAAAGCGTATGCACTACTCTTCATGCTTCATTAAAAGTCGGAGGGAGACACAGTCACGCGAAATGCACACTCGTTGTCTTATTAATAGTTTTTTGGGACTGAGTGTCTTGGTTGGCGTCTGTCTAAGTGGTTGTTTCTTTGAGCGTCAGCGCGTGCTGATTATACCAGTCGTACATACACACACACTCAAGTAATGCATGGGTACATGCTTTCGCTCTCTTCTTCTAAAAGGCAACGGCAAACGCCGTTAAGTTGTTATTGTTATCTCAGGAGAGAAAGTGAGCTAAAATTTGGTTTTTGATTTCATTAAAACACGTTTTCTGCTCGTCCGAGTTAAAAAACAAATGAGCCTGAACGGGCTGAACTTTGCCATTTAGCTCCTCCCTGGCGAACTCGGGGATATTATTAAACATTTCTTCCCATGAGTAACGGCCGACTTTAACTTACGCTCTCGTTTTAACCGTATAGAAAACGAATAAGCAGCCTATTTCTGTTTCCGTTTCCCATCTGTAATAAAGATGTCTGCAGGATAAGACAAAGCAACCAATACCGAAAATCGTTTCAATTTTAAACCCTGATTTAAAGCTTGAGGATCTATTCAGTTACGTATTTACTTACCACTTTGAGAGAACTGGGTTCTGACCTTGGCTAGAAATTGATAATGAGGGTCTGAACTATAGAATCTGAAGATCTGTGAAAAGTGCTACAAAACGATTTAGTCGTTTACTGCTTAATGCAATCGATTCAGCTCATGAAATGGCGTTTGATCCAATAAGGTCGCATATTTATTGTTTGCTTTTTGCATTTACATGGTATATGGCGAGGTGTCAATCTCCGCGCTAAACGAGACGGCAGAGCATAAATAAGAAATATGTATATAAATTGTATTTTGTTATAAAAAGCAAGTGGGTGTCCACACGGGTCCATGATCTGTGTTTTGTTTCGATGAGCCAGTCTTGAACTAAAGCTGGGACAAGGCAGACACAGCTTGAAAATGCGTTTAAAGAAGAGACATAAAGTATTGAGTTTTTAAAAATCGTTCATATATTCTTTTTAATTTTGGTTTCTCTTTACAGATGGCTATACCGCCGCCACCGGGACCACCGCCACCACCTGGTCCACCGCCTCCCCCAGCCATGGGCGGTTTGAAGTTAGGGGGAGGCGCTGCAGGTGGTGCCGATCCCCGCTCTGCTTTGCTTAGCTCCATACAAAAGGGGACCAAGCTGCGTAAAACCACCACTGTGGATAAAAGTGGACCAGCTTTGTCTGGTAAGGTGTGTGGAGCTGATACAGGAGGAGGTGGAGGTGGAGCACCAAAACGCACTCTAAACAATAACAATACCAGCAGCAGCAACAACAACAACAACATTGGCAATGGAGCACCCAAATTGGGTGGCCTTTTTGAAGGCCTCTCCCAAATGCCAAAACTGAAGCCCGTGAATGGTTATCGTGGTAAGTAACGAAATGGAATATGCAAATACATTTCATTGCTCAATTGATTTCCGTTCTCCAGCGCCCGCGTCAGCGTCAGCCACAAGCACAACAACGAACTCAATACGTAGCACAAGCCCCCCTGCTCCCGCTTCCGTTCCAGCCCCAGCCAGCAATGGACCCCTGGACTTTAATACAGAGCTCACCAAGCATTTAACACTGAAACGTCAGAAGCAACAACAACAACAACAAGGCACACATATCAATGCAACTGAAGCCAACTTGAAAACAAACCGTGGACCACCACCGCAACCGCCAAAGGTAAAGGCAACCCAAAGACCCATGCAGAGATTAGTTTATTAATAAATGAAGAATCACTTTCCTTCTAGTCAAGTGATTCAGTTCTGGAGCGTATGAATATACCGCGTACAGCGCCCACTCCCGCCGCCGCCGCTCCCACTCCCAGCGCATATTCCAATGCCAAAGCCGGTTCGCCCACGCTCTCGGAGAGCAGCAGCGGCAGTGGCAGTGTCAAGAGCAAGGCGGCCACTCTGAAGTAAGTAAAAGACGCATGTGATCCAATTTAATTTGGTATTGAGCATAATTTGATTTGGGTTTTTGTTTTTATATATATAAATCTTCTTTATTTTCTTTGCCGGGAACTTTTGTTGGTTATCCTCTACACACACCTACACCCATACTACCCATCCATAGTATCTCGTTAGGCCATAGTTTTGTAAATAGTTCGACGACGTCAGAGGCGGCCAACTCTTTGAAATCCAGTCGAACATCTTCGACCGGCTCGCTGCGCAATTTGGCGCCGAATAAGTCGACTCTGTTTGGTGGTGGTAGTGCTGGTGGTTCTCCCTCACCCCCCACAACAACCATGCCCGCACTTCAGTCCACCCCACAGCAACAAAAGCCGGCCATCAGCTTTGGCAAGCCAAACTTTGCACCAAAGCCACCAAATCTGCAGCAACTGGCTCAGCGTCCGGCAGTGACGCGACACCACAGCATGAAGTCACCCAGGTACACACTAAAGAAACTTCATCTCCGCATAAATGCACCAACGCTGCTTTACTAATCTAGACCTTTGCTTGGGCACAGCTAAAAATTGTTTTAACACCCAAAACTAACAAAGTTTTTACCTACCACACAGATCTCCGCCAGCTGTGGGCAGCATCAATGGTCCTGTTTTTCCCACCCAACAACATTTTGGCACTCTGAGAGCTCCGCTTCAACAGCCCATAACATTGGTTGACTCCAGTCCGGGTGGCAACATGCGCTGTGCACCAAATCCACCAAAGTGTAAGCTGAATTCACATCTCCTAATTGATTCTTGGTAACCATTCTTATTGATTAGCCCGCCCCTCGGTCAAGCCGCCACCACCGCCCACGCCAGCACGCAGCATCTCGAACAGCAATCTGTGCAGTGCAGTTAACACGGCCTTGGTGCAGAGTGCTACCAGCAATACACAAGCTCCCTCGCCACCACCCTCCAGCTCCAGCAGCACCAACAGTGTGGCTGCTTTAAGAGATCAGTTTCGTGCAACGCCTCCACCGACATCATCATCGGCCACAGCCAGCCCCAAGTCTAGGGATACTGTCAAGCCTATAATATTGAATGGAGGACCCCTAAATCCGCCAGCGCCGCCACCTCATCGCAGCTGTCCGCCACCACCGCCGCAGCGACAATCGAGCAATGTGAGTAAAAGTACAAAGGGTGACACGTCTATAAAACACACAGTTATTTCACCCAACAACACAAATTCAACACAAAACAAAGTCTTCACAAAACAATGTCAACACACGTCAATACAACACTATGCCATTTCACCAAACACAACAATTCAACACACGTTAATTGAACACAAAACAATTTCAACACGTCAATTCAACACAAAACAAATAACACAGTTCAACAAAAATAGGGGTCATCTCGGGCCGGGGAATAAGGTTGATACCGTTCGACGGAGGCTTTTTAGCTGAATACAAGTCAATTTTACAAATTTTTCTAGCACGTCAAGTTTTTAAGATATCAATGGTCAAAGTCGTGAAAAATGCCTAAAACGGCAACTTTCAAAAATATATTAAAAAGCCATCTTTAACGGAATAATTCGTGTGAAAATTTAGATAAATAGGTTGATCTTTCCTCTATCGAGGGCCATAAACCAAATTTTTGATTGACCGTAAATAAATTAAAAAGAAAGATGTATATTTTACATGTTTCGAGCAAACAAATAAACATAATTTTGTGTCAGTAGGCTCTTTCGAAAATCAGTTTTTAATTGTTTTTAATTTTTAAAATGCCGCGAGAGTGCTTAAACTCACCGGACTCCATCTGCTATGCTTGCGCACTCCAAAGTGTCAAAGGAAGTCCATCAACCAATCGGTCCAAACGGCTTACGAAAGGGTTTTTGGCAGTCGAATGGGCAACTTGGACAAATCATGGGTCCCAGCACATTGGAGAGAGCAGAGCACTCATCTAACAGATTGCTACTTTTCCCTATCCACAGTATCGCGCTTTTCGACAAGAAATTCTATTTTCCCACCACTGCCCTTTGACATAGATATTGAATATGGAAATGTCTTTCGCAAAGTGAATTTATTCATTCACCTGTGTCTTATTCTCTATTTAATAAACAAAATAATAGTTTTGGAATAAATTAATAGTTTAAAATTGTATTCAATGTCCTATATTACTCAACATTGCTTTTATTTTTTTCCATGTCCGACATGTCCTGATGAAATCTTTCCCTATGCTCATCACTTGTGTCTGCTATGCGTTTGGGAAAAAATCCAAATGAGAGTCCAAGAAGTGTATTTTTAGTGACATGTTACATTTCATTTCTTTAAAGTTTTGGTGCATCTCAGAAACCGTTTGTTTAGACTGCGGTGTACTTTGACCTCCAAGGAATTCACTAAAAACTGTCTTTACTGAAATCCACGTCTTTTTTTCAATACCACTTAAGGTCTTCAGGAAGTCCCCATCTTCTTTCATCAATCTGCGTATTTGTGGCCCTATGAAAACCCCTTCTTTGATTTTCGCATCGCTGAGTCTGGGAAAGAAATGCTTCAAATACTCAATTGCCCGTCCATCCTTAGGAAGTGCTTTGACAAAGTTCTTCATCACTTCAAGTTAAATATGAAGAGGTGGTAGACAGATTTTTTCTGCCTTGGCTAGGGGCAAGCGCAGAACATTCTGCTTCCTAGAAGCAAAATCAGTACACTTTGGAGTGTACCTTGCGCAAACATAGCAGATAGAGTCCGGTGAGTTTAAGCACTCTTGTGGCATTTTAAAAATTTAAAAACAATTAAAAACTGATTTTCAAAAAAGCCTACTGACACAAAATTATGTTTATTTGTTTGCTCGAAACATGTAAAATATACACTTATATATACTTAGAAACTTGACGTGCTAGAAAAATTTGGAAAATTGTCTTGTATTCAGCTTAAAAGCCTCCGTCGAACGGTATGAACCTTATTCTCCGGCCCGAGATGACCCCTATTTTTGTTGAACTGTGTAATTAATTTATTATTAAATCAAAATGACTTAAAGACGTGTGTTGACATTTTTTTTGGGAAGCCTGTTTTGTGTTGAATTGACGTGTTAAAATAGTTTTGTGTTGAATAGACGTGCAACCGCACAAAGGGCTAAGCGAATTAGAAAACCTAAAAGGCCCAAACTGAGCAATACAGAGTATATTACAGTCGGTCTTGATCGACAGCTTGTGAGAAGTAAGGAAGGCCATGCGGTTGCCCATCGCTGGTTTAGTTCATTACTTTCAAAAAAATCCCAAAATCCTTATCCTACCGCAACTTAATATCAATTTACCCCCGGAGCATAGCTATTTTGGTCCTCTCTTCTCTTTTGGCCCCTGCAGCATCAAAATACTTGACATTTGTTCGCTCTCTGTGCGCAAGCGCAGGTTTTAACTGCTCCACTCACCTTTCTAAATGGAGGGGGTGGAGCACAGGGAGATTGATTTTCCAACTGTACGTGGCAAAAACACACAAAATTTCGTTTGGCCCAGTGGCCTGCATTGTCGTCCTTAGCAGCAAAATGCTGATGCTTAACTGCAAACGCAACGTAACCATCCTCGAAATCCCTCAAACTAAGCTTGAAAAAAACTAAACCATTCTTTATTTGCAGGCTGGCTCCCAGCAGCAGGCGCCCGTGCCGCCCCAGCGTCATTCTTCCATAAGAGCCAATGCTCCGTTGACGCCACCAACGCACATGGCAAATGCCTCACATCAATTTGGCAGCAGTGGCGGCCTATCATCTAATGGAGGAGGAGGAGTAGGAGCAGCAGCAAGTGTGGGTCGTCTGGTCATCGATTTGGAGACGAAATTTGGCAAACGTTTTCACAATGTTACCGAGTTTCCGAAGCCGCCGCCGTTTCTAAATATACAAAAAATTTATCCTAGTCGCACGTTTAAGGCCACCAATGGTATGTAGTCGTCTCTGTGTGGGTGGGTTGTTTGTGTGAGTGTTTTTAATTTTAATTACAATACGGAATGCTGTTATATAACTAATTTGTTTTCTATCTAAGACGCACGCTCTAGCATTTTATTTAAAAAAAAAACAACAACAACGAAACACACACACACACAATTTTGTTATATATATCCTTTTAAAGAGAAACGAAAATCAGTTTTAATTTTATTGTTGTTCATTTTGTATAAACAGAAATGTTATTTGTATATTGCCTAATACGAAACGTGGAATAGCTTTATCAATTATAAAACGATAAAAATATTTGTTAAAAATTTCAAAAAACAAAAACGAAAACCTGGGTATTTCTATATAATTGTTAACCACAAAACGCGATATTAATACTAAGCACACACAATTATTATTTCTATTATAGTTATATTATATCAAGAAGGTTGCTACTCAGAATATGGCAAAACGAGGGAAATTCTATCAAAAGAATCTAATAGTTACACTTAAACTTTGCGAGATTTTGGCATTTTTCAACAGAATGATTCCGAAAGAAAACAAAACTATATAGATTTAATGAATAGAATTCAGCGCAAAGATATAGCGACAACTACTGTGGATCGCTTAAATAAGGTGCGTAACTCAATGAAAGAATGCCTTTTAAAGGTACGGTTGTATACCTTCAGAAAAATGGTTTTTTGATTTTTTTTTATTTGCTTAAACGTTCTATTAGGATCTTATGAACATCCTGTAAAACTTTCAAGCAGATCCGAAAACTCTGTTTTACAGAAATAAACTAAAACAATTATTTTACCCAATTTTTTTCTTTTATTAGTCGAAAAACTTCAAAAATAGTTATAAAACGATCGCAATACCATGTCTTGACCCACTTTGAACCAAATTTCTTGAGAACTATTTAACCGACTTAGATAATTTTTAATTCGGTGAAAGCTAACACCCCAATGCACCAAGTCCATGTTTGAAATCTATCAAAAATAATTTGAATATCATCGAAAATAAATGCGATTATCTCGGAACCACTTTTTCCAAAATGGTTTCAAAGATTTAAAGAGTACCTATTGACCGATTTTCAAATTCTTTATTGCTTCTAATACACCCACCATTATGGTGTAAGCTAGGATACTTTTTGATCGGTCAACAAATAATAGAGCTAGGACCAAAAGAGTGGCAAAAAAAGTCGATTTTCGAAATTTTTACTTTGAAACCTAATAGCTTCGCTATTTATTGACCGATTCAAAATATCCTAGTTTAAACCAAATTTGCATCATTTCTTAACAAAACCTCGTTTTTATTTTGACTTTCAGACAATCTGTTCTCAAATTTGTATGTTTTAAATTTTTGGTTAACTTTGACCACAACAACAACCAGAATTTCTAAATTTAGTTTAACCGATTACTTCTTCTTCTTCTTTATTGGCCCGATGCTTGCATCACAACCGTTTGACGGTTTCGGCCGCTGCAACTAATGTCCGCCAGTCGCTTCTGCTCCGTGCGAGCTGGCACCAGTTTTTCACGCCAAGCTTAGAAATGTCTTTCCGCACCTGGTCGTCCCACCTTAGAGGTGGTCGTCCCACCTTGCCTTGTCCCAGTTCTTTCGCATTCCTCTTGTAGACCATTTTTGCTGGAGCTTGATCATCCATACGGGTAACATGTCCCAGCCAGCGCAGCCGCTGTTGCTTTATGCGCTTGACCAGACTAGTATCCCCATAGAGCTCATACAGTTCGTCATTCCTTCGGATGCGAAAGTCCTCGCCAACTTTCAAAGGTCCATAAATCCTGCGAAGAATCTTTCGCTCGAAAACGCCAATCGCCGCCTCATCCGCTGATGATATTGCCCATGCTTCTGCGCCGTATTGCAGGACTGGGATGATAAGCGACTTATATAGCGCTATTTTTGTTCTTCGCTTGAGGTTTCTGCCCTTGAGCTCCTTACTTAGCCCGTAATAGCATCGGTTTGCGAGCGTGATTCTTCTTCGAATTTCCAGGCTGATGTTGTTGTCGCCGGTTATCATCGTTCCGAGGTAGACAAAGTCCTCTACAACTTTAAAGTTGTACTCTCCCATTGCAACAGATTGCCCAATTTGTGTGTACTTCTGTTTCGAGGACACTAGGTACTTCGTCTTGTCCTCGTTTACCGCTAAACCCATTAGCTCAGACTGCTTCTCAATCTCTGAAAACGCCTTGCTTACTGCCTGTTCGGTTTTGCCGATAATGTCAATATCATCGGCATATGCGAGTAGCATTACATCTTTATTAAAGATGGTGCCCGATCTGTTGGCATTTGGGCACTGGCGCAGTATATACTCCATCAGCAGATTAAAGAAGTCACACGATAAGGTGTCACCCTGCCTAAAACCTCTTTTGGTATCAAAAGGCTCGGAGAGGTTCGTTCCTATTTTGACGGAGCTTTGAATGCTTCTCAACGTCATCATGCAAAGTCGAACGTACTTTGCTGGAATACCTAAAGTAGACAGGGCTTCGAAAAACCTTGACCTTATCGGCGTGTCGAAAGCGGCTTTGTAATCGATAAAAAGATGGTGATTTTCGATGTTTCTCTCATAGGTCTTCTCCAGAATTTGGCGCAATGTGAATATCTGGTCTGTGGTGGACTTACCAGGTCTAAAGCCACACTGATGAGGTCCAATCAGTGTATCAACAAGCGGCTTTAGACGTTCACAAATAATGCGGGACAGAACCTTATATGCGATGGGGAGGAGACTGATCCCGCGGTAGTTGGCGCAAACTGCAGGGTCCCCTTTTTTAAAGATTGGACAGAGAACACTTGGATTCCAATCGTCAGGCATGCTTTCGTCAACCCATATACGGCACAGAAGTTGGTGCATGCACCTTACCAATTCTTCGCCTCCAGCCTTGAACAATTCAGCGGGCAGCTCATCAGCGCCTGGCGACTTGTTGTTCTTTAGCCTTCGTATGGCTAAACAGACTTCCTGTTGGGTCGGGGGGTCTATCTCAATGTTGTCGATTGGTGGCATCGTTACTTCTCTAGAGGCGGCATCATGTTCGTCATCGCCTCCCAGTAGGTTGGAAAAGTAACTTCTCCATTTGTTAAGCGCCACTTGCGGATCTGTGACCAGATTCCCCTGTTCGTCTTTGCATTGTGCGACTCTGGGCTTGAAACCTTCTGTTAATTGCTTAATCTTTTGGTAAAATTTTCGAGTCTCACTCATGCCGAATAACATCTCGACTTCCTCGCGCATTCGCCTTTCCTGCTCCAACTTTTTCCTTCTAAAAAGGCGTTTCTCCTCTTTCTTTTTCTCCAGGTATCGCTCTTTAGCAGCCCGCGTTACTCTCGACTGCAGAGTTCTCCTGTAGGCAGCATTTTTCTCTGCAGTAGCGCGTCGGCACTCCTCGTCGTACCAAGACCGCTTTCGAGGGGGCTCGGAGTAACCGAGTATCTCCTTGGCAGCCGTACTCATGGAGTGCGATATACGCTGCCACCATTCGCATATATCGGAAGGGAATGGGGAGGTTTCCCTGAGCAGTTGGGCGAGTTTAGCTGAGTAGGCTTCAGAGGTCCCTTGTGATTGCAGCTTCTCGACGTTTAGCTTTCGACGTGTGCTAGAGCGTGAGGCATGTGCCACACTGAGCCGCGTGCGTACCTTGGCTGCAACCAGGTAATGATCCGAGTCTATGTTGGCTCCTCGAATCGCACCGATTACTTATCGAATGAAAAAACCTGCTTGTTTAATATCACTTATAGAGTTTCTGTGTAATTTAATCTTTTGTAAACCTTTAAAAACTGACTCCTGAATGTTGACAGTACCCTTAAAGCCTTAGCCAGATTTTGAAAGTAAATTAGTTTTTGCTTACGTTTAAGGATTTACCATTTGGTAAACTAGGAACCCAAGTCCAAATCGCTAATGAAGGGGAGACTATGGGGGCAACATAGCTGAGAAGTGATCTGCCAATCGTATGTGGTGGTTTGCTTCAGCTGCTCCCAGCGATGGCTTTGAGAACTATGTTTCTTGGCAAAGGCGTATAGGGAGTCAAACGTGACCCCCAGTATTTTTGGGTTGCTGTGTCAATTCCATCTACTGAACAAGTGAGCTATTTGGGTGAATTGATAATAAATTAATATTTTATTGGGATTTTCTTCAAAATCAAAAATTGTTCCTTAAATGATTGAAAACTGTCTACAGTACAATTTAAGTGTGGCTATTGCTATATTTAAGTATTAGATTCTGAGAACATTTGATATAAAGCGTTGCTAAAGCCATATAAGTAGCAACCCTTCCTTTTATCTGTATTATTTTCAAAAAAAAAAAAAAAAAAAAACTTAAACAAGCAAAAGCCGTTTTATTTAAGGAGTACAGTAAATTCCTCGCCAATTGAAATTTCTTCGTTGTGGAAAAAGAAATTGTTTAAAACACAGCGTTTGTCAAGAAGAGCGAGGGTGCGTGTTAATGGGTTACTTTTATTCATGCTTGAAAGGCCTTTTTCTACGGCTTCCAGATATTTGATTCCGGTCGGGGACCAGCAAAAGAACCAGTCATAATTCCTAAACGGTTTGCATTCCTGAAATAATCCGAACATTAATAATTTCGAGAATGTGCCAGTGATGTAAACAAGATGAAAATAAAATTAACCTTGTCATCCATCTTCAGATATATGTAGAAAATCAGCTTGCGAGAGAATTTACTGTACTTAATAAATTTTATAAAAAAAACAAGTGAGAAAGTCGGTCAAGCCCGACTATAACATACTCTGTACCTGGAGTAGAAGCTGAATGCAATGCTGGTGCTGCGCTCATCTCAAAGTCTCTCTTTTACTCTCTCTCTCTCGCTCTCTCTCTCTCTAAGATTGTGTGGTGTTAGTTGTGAATGGGTGGGAGGAGGTGGGGGAGGGCGAAGTACTTTTTTGCTCATAACTTGAGAACCGCTGATCCGATCTTTATCATTCCTTCGACAAATCGATACATTTTGCTAATTACTAACTATCTCTAGAAGGAACGAAACGTCTATCTTCAAAACTGTGGGAGATATAACGTTTTTTCCGAATTGCGGGGGCGGGAGGGGGCGTGGCAAAAATTGAAAATAAACTTGATCTGCCTGCAGCTATAAGAAACATTTGTTCCATACATGTCAAACCTCTATCTCTTACCATCTCCGAGATCTGTTTGTTCATACGGACGGACGGACGGACGGACGGACGGACGGACGGACAGACAGACGGACAGACGGACAGACGGACATGGCTATATCGACTCGGCTGTTGATGCTGATCAAGAATATATATACTTTATATAGTCGGAAATGATTCCTTCTCCCTGTTACATACTTTTGCACAAACTTAATATACTCTATGTACCTTCGGTACAGAGTATAAAAAGTATGCTGTTTTCGCCTTCCCTCAACCAATCACACTTTTACAGTGGGATCATCTAGGTTTTAAATTATTATATTTTTTCTCCAATCTCTTAGATGAACCCACTCAATACATTTTGCATATGTAGCAACTGTCTTTTATTTGTATGTTGTCTCTTCATTTTATACTTGGTACTTGTATATTTAAACCTACCTATCTTTACATACATACAATATATTTACTTAAACCATATTTAATTTAGTTTGCAAACAAACACAGGCACACGAATTGTTTTATTTTGAAGTTAATTTTTAAATGAAACAAAATAAATTGATTTAAACTATGTTTTATAATTATTTGAATAAGAACTGTTTCTCTCCACTGTGGACGTCCTCCTGCCTCCTTTGACTTCAAATACTTCTGTTCTGTTTTCATTTTGGTTATGAGTCGTCGTTGCTTTTTGCTTGTACAAAAACAATTCATTTGTCGCTTTTTCTTCCCCCACTCTATATCTATCTATCTTTGTATCTGCTATCTATCCTGTCTGTATTTCTCAGCCAATATGATGATGCCCAGCAACAACAATAACAATAGCGCAGCTAGCACAAATTTAAATACAAATCGAAAACCCGCCTATGCACCGCTCAAGAAACATCGGGCTCCTCTTCCGCCAGCCGGTGTAGCTGCAGCCACGGTTTCTGTGATAAGGCAATCAAGTTTCTTGTATGGGGGAGCCACGGCAGCTGGTAATTCGACAACAACAACAAACAGCAATCAATCGCAGCCAGCGGGAAGTGTGCCACGTAATTCGACGGTCTATTGAGATTGAGGGGGCAGCGGCAATTGCAATAGCTTTGTGGTGTGTGTCTGTGTGTGTGTGCATGTGCGTATGTGTGTTCAAATATAGCAAGAACAAAATCAACAAAAAAAAGCAATGGTATTGGGCAGTGTAGTAAATACTAAAATATGTCATAAACTGTATATACATAAAAATAAGCACCAAAGTTAGTCAAATTACCAAAAATATCGGCCACCTTTTTATACATAGCGTGACTCACTCTCTCTCTCTCTCTAAGACAGGGGTCGGCAATGCGAGCAGAGAAGTCGCTCATCTCTGAATGAGATCGCACGGCATTTCAGTATACACCTTATATTGGTGCCTGGACATCGCAACATAGAAGATAATGAGTCTGCGGACAAACTGGCCAGAATAGGTACCACCATCGAGCTCCTTTCAGAGAGGAGCACGATTGGGATTCCTATGGCGACATATAAGCTTCACACTAAAGCTTAAACACTACTTCTCGCTACGAATCGGTGAAAAAACCCTTTCCTCCTGTGCAGTAGCGAGGCTTACGTGGTACGTCACAGAAGGAACCACATATCACTTCTGGTGGGGACCCTTCCGGGTCACTGTCTTATTGGCAGACACGCAGCACGCCTAGGCGTCACTTACCATGACTTTTGCAGAAGTTGTGGACACGAAGAAGAGGAGGAATCGGTACAACACCTTTTGTGCCATTGCATTCAGTAACGAGGACCCACCTCAGTATTAAAAAAAGGGTTAATAGGGAATAAATATGGCATCGCAATGGGCCCAAAGTGGCCTAAGTGGGAGAGCGGCTTGTCGCTCTCAGCCATCACAACCTAACCTAACCTAGTCAGCTGTTTGTTGTCATTTTGGTTCTGAGTGTGGTTTCTGACTATGTTCGACTCGCCCAATAATTTTGAGTTGTCACAAGGAAGTATCTCTTTGTCAATATGGAGGCGTTTCAATTTATGCTTATGCAAGTTGCTTGAGTTCTCTTCAAGAAGATGTAACATAGAAACACTCATCGTTTCACTTGGCTCTCTGAGTTATTCTCTTCTAGTTCCAATCCCGTGTGGGACATAGGGCATCAACCACTCCTCTCTTCCAACGTACTCTGTTGTTTGCCGTAGCTTTCAGTTCTCTCCAGGTCTTTCCGATGCTTTCCGCTTCTCTACCAACAGTCCTCCTCCAAGTTTCTTTGGGTCTGCCAGGTGTCCGGCCGAATCCATCCAGTGGGTTCCACTCCATTGCCTTCCTGACGATATTGCTCTCACTTTTACGCAATGTATGCCCTATCCAGCTCCATTTCATTCTGCGTATTATGGTGTCGACACTCTCCATATTTGCGCGTTGTAGTAGCTCGGAGTTTCGTATTCTGTCAGGCCAGAATATACAAAATATCCGACGCAGGCATCGGTTCACGTATGTTTGAAGTTTGGACACTATGGAAGTTGTAATTTTCCAAGTGGAGGAACCGTATAGGAGCACTGGCATTACGTTAGACTTGAAAAGCCTTATTTTGAGCCAGTGTGGATATGATGAGCATCGCCAAACGGCCGACAGCATCCCAAAAGCAGCCTTAGCTTTCTGAAGGCGCGACTCCACATCGAGCTCCGTACCTCCATCCACAGCGACTACGCTGCCCAGGTAGTTGAATTGCTGGACTTGTTCAATGGGCTGATCATCCAAAACCAGCGATTGGGATTGTCCGGAACGAAGGCTAAGCGATTTAGTTTTGGAGGTGTTGATTTTTAGATGATGTGCCAAGTTTGGCTAACGCACTTGCCAGGTCGCTTAGCCTATTTGCCAGGAGGCATATATCGTCCGCATAGTTCAGATGCAGCAATGTGGTTGTCATTGTCCACCGGATGCCGCTGTTGTTGGGTGCTGGTCGAATAGTACAGAACACATCTGCAACCACCATTATAAACAGAATAGGAGACAGAGCACAACCCTGTCGAACGCCGCTGACGACTGGGAAAGGCTGCGAAAGCTTTCCGCCATGAAGCACTCTGCACTGGGCGCTGTCGTATGTAGCTCTGATGAGGGATATAAGTTTTTCCGGAATCCCCCTCCTTCGCAACCCTTGCCAGATGCACTCCCTGCTTACGCTGTCGAAGGCCTTCGCGAAGTCTACGAAAGCCATGTGAAGGTCCGCTCTGTACTCCGTGCATTGCTCGATCAGGATGCGGACAGTGTTGATATGATCCGTGCATGAAGAACCTTTTCTGAAACCGGTTTGCTCTTCGCCTATGGTGTCCATAATGGTGTCTCTCAGGCGATCCAAAATAATTCGTGCTATGAGCTTTGCAATAGTGGGCAGCACACAGATCCCGCGCCAGTTGTCGCACTCACGGAGGTCGCCCTTTTTGGGAATTTTTACCAAGATGCCCTCTAACCATTCCGAGGGGAGCTCCTCAGTTTCCCATGCCCGTTGTATGACCGGGTATAGTAACTCCGCCGCCGTTGCTGGTTGGCACTTAAAGAACTCGAGTTATTAGTTTACGATATCCGTCTCGCTCTAACCACCGTGGTTTCCTATGCCACAATTACTTTTGTAGAGAGGAGTTTCGAATTGTGATTCTATGTCAAATCATCTTTGATTCTCTGTTACCATTGCCTAACCTCTGCTCTATAACTTACTAGACTGAAGCATTATATAGTAAATAATAATGTTAAAGCACAATTAAATCACATCCCACATTCCTTTAATTTTTCATACAAAAAAAAAAATAACGTTTCGCATGTGAATTATACTTTATTCCCAGCTCAGCTAAGGGTATAAATTTAAAACTTCAGGTTTTGTCTATTTTAGCTATTTTTAAAGCTCCCTAGAAGCGACATCTTATACAAATCTTTTTGCTTGACTGGAAACGCATTTAGCAACAAAATGCGTTGGAAAACTATGTTTTAGCACTCGATAAAAAGAAAATCAGCGCGTTAGCCATCTTCTTTGAAACTTTGTTGTATGAGATGTAGTATCTAGTATAAAATAGCTGAGCTTTTTCTTATACTTCCTTTTAAAACAATTCACGGTGTAAAATAATCGTTTACTTTATCTAAAGAGAACAAAAGAATCGATTCGTTCTATGGGTTATACTTAACCTCACACCTTGGCTAATAGTTGTAGTTGGAGCAGCAGTCTTTGAATCCTAATAACCAATTGTTCGAGGTTTAATTTATGTATTTTTGAATCGGAGAAAACAAATTTAAACCTTTTCATTACGAAATTTTGTATAATATTAATCAACTCATGCGGAATTCGAATTGTAAACATGTTCCCACTTCCCTTTTAATCTTCCTTCGACTTTCACAATGCAAACAGATCCGCCCGAATGCCTTAGTTGCAATCTGACTCTCTGGATTTAGGTTATTCTTCATTGCAACTAATCAAGGCTGCTGTTGCTCTGTTCCTCCATTGAATCTTTTAATGTGCAAACTATATGTGTGTGTATGTGTGTACATGTTAAACTTATTTGGCAATAATTATGCATTAGCATTATTCAACATTATTACATAATATGAAATATTATTAAAATCAATCATTGTTGTTGGATTTGAGACCATTAGAAAATGCATCATTGAAGTTTATCATATTAAATTAATAAAAATTCAACTGAAATTAATGGCAAATAGTTTTATTGCGAGTATGTAAATGGTAAGTTTATAATATGTATGTAAATGCTAACAAGCAACAACAATTTAAAGCAATGGTCGGCAATGCTGGCAAAGACGAGTTGCAGGTGGCCACTTAGCAAATATTTGGGTACACCAGAATCGTGTGTATATAATAGAGCCCTTAATGAGTGCTTTCAAACTAATGCATCGAAAACAAAACATATTGTGCACAAATGGAGGGATATACAACGGCCTACTTTTTTCTCCATGTGTTATGGATCAACATCTGATATCTCGGTGTGAAGATGGACTCAAAGTTATTGTTTGGGCAACATGTAACAACCGTTGTGGGAAGACTCCAAAGCAGAGCCAAAGAGCTTGATAAGCTAATCTGTGGTAGCAGTAAGTTGCCATTAAAGGCAAAAGTTGCTATATACAAGCAGCTTATCCCACCGATCTGGCAGTACGTGATTCCAGTTTGGGTTCCCTTAATTTGTGACTCACAATTTGAACGTATTCAGACTGCACAAAATAAAATCTGGAGGACGATTACTGATGCTCTTTGGTATTTCAGGAATAGTATGATCAGGAATGATTTGAAGCTGGATCTAATTGTGAAAACATATAATAAGGCGTGTGGCAAATTCTGGGATCGCCATCGATTCCACTCATTTGATGAAGACAGCAATGTTGCCATGAAGCCTATAATCCCTATTAGGCATGCAGGGGTGAGGAAAAGATATGTCGAGATGCTTAAAAAAGCTCACGAACAGAGCGAAAATACGGAGCGCATGGCTCGCTTGCGAGCTGTTCCGAACCCTGCGTAGGGTTCTACGTTAGACATTTCTGACTAAACATTTCGTAGATTTAATCGTTTGGAGCGTGAACCGTTGAGCTGTTTTATTTTGAACGAGTCAAATAGATCATTATGGAAAGGCAGGTACTAAACTATTTGATTCGGAAACATTTCCTGAGCTGATGTGTTCGAACTGATTTTTAGAAATGGGACTCGAAGGGCGTTACGTGCAGGGCTCTAGTATATAACACTGCTCTGTGGCAACGACTTCGACACACCGACAGTAGCTTATAATGCTCCCTTTTGCAATAACAAAGAGTTCTAAGCTGAAACAGACAGCGAGTGGAAAGCTGGCCAAGCGTGTATTAGTTGTATCATAGAGTCAGAGCAGGTTTCTGTTTCTTCTTGTCAAAATCTAATATGCCGAAAACGCTCTTTTCTGCCAACTCTGTGGCTATTGCCGACCTCCAACTCTAAGCCTATGTCTAAAATAAAGCCCTTTTAGAGTAAAGTTTAACCAAATTGTAAGCCTAGCTGGAGCTGGTGGCCTCATGCTTGAGTTTTAGATTTTGTACAGCTTCACGTAGAGCCTGATCCTCGCGTAGGCGACGTCGCTCGCACTTGGGACAGGGTTGATGTTCGTTGAGGCATTCCGCATGAAACACAGCGCCACAGGTAATGCACTAGACATAAGAGAAATGGCACTTAAATGGTTATTATCTTTGTAATCCTTTGTCCAGAACTTACCCGAAATGTGGTACTTATATGAAACGGATATAGTACACGCGGACTCTGGCATATTTCACATATAAATCCTTTGAGCTGACACAATCTACACTTCAGCACATGCGATTCGCCCAGCTTGAAGGCCTTTTGCAGCTGTTGACACAACACACCGCGCTGTATCAGGGCCAAATCCGCTATGGAGTACTGATGTATGTGCTCGTACAAATACTCCCGTCCACAGAAAAGCTGCTGCAGCAACTCTATGCTGGTGGGAGCACAGCAAGTATACAAATAAGCACGTATAAAATTCAAGCGTATTCTGAGCGACTGCAGCTCGGCCATGGCATCGCTGGCATGATAAATACTAGGATTGAGCAGCTGCAGATCAAGAAAAGGCTGGGCCCTAAACTCGGCCAGAAAGGTGGATGCTCGCCGGCTTACACTGTATTTGCGAAAGTCCCAGTTGTAGACAATGCGAGAGGGTATCAAATGCTGCTCCACATCCATACAGCTCTGGCAGTAGTAGCTGCCACTGAAGGAGCACACCCTACACTCAAAGAGGCAGAGTTAATGTTAATCTTTGTCTTCATTTTCCAGGCTACTCACTGAAAATTGCTATAGCCTATGCCCAACGGATGCTGACAGCCGCGACAAAGAAATCCTTGAGCATTGAGACCAGGCTCACGCGGCAGCTGGCACAGCTGGGCCACCATTTGCTGCAGCTCATTAAGATCGAACTCCGAGGAGATGAGCTCAAAGTCCGAATCGAGCGACTGCAGATCACTGAGATCGTCTGAGGCGGCCGCCTGAGCCACATTCAAGTTGGAGGCACTGGCGCGAAACTTCTCCCAAATCTCTGACCAACCGGCACCGGACTCTCGGTTACGTTCATGCTTGCGCAGCAAAGCATTATAACTGCAGCCCACCGTGGCGGAGGGTGAGCGCAAACTCGCTGAGCTGGTCATGCTGACCGAACGTTGAAAGAAGCGCGAGCCGGAGACGGATAATTCATCGTGGGGGGAGCCGGACCAAGAGGTTTGCATTAGATTGCTAAGAGAGTTGCTGCCCTGCGGCAAATTTAAGGACTCGGGCGGTTTGCTGGTTTCCAGTTCCTCTTCTTCCTGCTCCTCCTCCCCTATGGCTGCCATTTCATCAAATTTCTGCATTATCAAATCCACATGCTCCTGCTGATTCAGATCACTGACTCCGAATTGTCCATCTCGTTGAAAGGGGCTGTTGGAAATGGACTCGGAGAACAGTTCATTGGTGGGCAAAGGACGTGGAGTGGGTATGGCCACTATATCAGAGCCTAAAGAACTGGCCACATCCAGGCCGCTGCTGATCTTTAATACATAAAAGGTTGAGTATGAGTCAAACAACATTCAGTTGCCACATAAACCTACCGGGCAGGATTTCAAAGCCGGCGTCCAAAGATCGGACAATTGCAAGGCCAAGTCCGGCCATTGATTAAGCAAACTCGAGTTGACAGGCAATTCAAATTGTATGAATGTCTCCAATCCCTCCATTATCTTGGCTGCTGTTTCCAGTCCTTCTGCATCCCTTAGCAAGGCATGACGCTTATAATAAGGTGCTAAAGCGGAGCCCTGCTTGCGCATGTTGTTCATATAGCTGGAGAAGAGAGATTCGTTTAGCGACTGACGCACCCAGGCACGGCATTGACCTATCTCCGAGGTGATCTGGCTAAGCTGTTGAATCTGCTCTATGACCTGCTTGTGCATGAAAACCATGCAAGGCGGCCAAAAGCTGGGTTCTGGTCGGCGCTCCACATCGCTGCCAGCCAGAACATTGAGTGTGGCCCACAACAGAGAATCCTTTAATCCATGAAGGAAAATTGCTTCCAAGGTGGTGCATAGTGAGCTGGTTTGTTCGCACAGGCTCAAAATTTCTAGGAAAATCCAAACAAAACAATTTTAATACCAATTGCATACTTCCCCACCACGCCCCCTTACCAGAACCCTTTTGTTTAGCCTCAAACTCAATCTCTCGAGCATTCTCATTAAGGGTATTGATCAAAGCCTCCTTGACTACATTCTCTCGCTTCAAAGTGAAATTCTGCAGGCTGCGAAACAAGCTCATTGGCCTTAATATAATTTTACATTAAAAATATTGCACTTAAAGAGTAGAACTTATAGAGCAACAAACTGCGACGTTAACTTGACCTCAGTCAACGCAGGGCATAAAAAAAGCTATAAAAGATAGCTAAAAAATAGAAGCAAAGCTGAAAAGCGAAAAACTTAAAATCCTAGAAGAAATCAAATCCAAGTATTTACTATTTATTTTATTTAAATTAATTTTTGAATTAAATGTAAAAGTGAAGCTGCAGGGCTGCAGTAAAAGTAACGAGTCATAATATCGTGTATCGAAGGTAAGTTCATTTTGTTATCGAAATTTAAAAAATTTAAATTGCTTGTACCCTCCGCCAATAATAACAATTTTACCTAATAGCCGGTTAAGTTTTATTTTTGCAATATTTGTATTCCTTGCATAATTTACTTCTCCTCACACCATTCGTTCTCCTTGCGCACCTGCTCCTCTTCGGAGGGCGAAAAATCGTTATTGATGGCAAATGTATCTCGGATTTCTTGCGGTGATTTCCCCTTGATCATATTGGCCACCGTCTTGCAGGTCACATCTAGCAAACCTTGAATATTCAAATAGTTGGCCGCCAAAATGAGCTCAAATAGAGTGCCCTGATCGACTTTTAAGAAGTCCGCATCCCACGACGAAATGTCATCCGTGCGTTTCTCCTTGTTCTCGTTCTCCTCCTCAACCTGCTGGACATCGTCCTTGTGATAGGTGGCCCAGTGCAGCACCTTCTTGAGTATAATCGAACTCACATTTGGCAATGGCAACACACTATTATCGCTCTCGTCGCCCAGATCCTCAAGAGCCGTCTTAATGGTCTCCGAGCATTTGGCTATCTCGGTGTCCGTGTCAAAGATCTCCTTATCGGCTGATTCCAAACGTATGATAGGCATGTTGGCAACTGGAATGGTTAGAGTTCAACTTAATTGGTTTTGAATTTATTTGTCGACCGGAAAGGGGCTCGCTTACATATTGTTGCTTGATTTTTAATGATTTGATTTATTTCACCGGGCACACGTCGACCAGACGACAACCAAGCTCTGGCCTACTGGCTATAAATAATTTGTGTGTTTGCTCTTCAACTTGAACTAAACAGGCAGGGGCATAGTCGAGAGGTTGAACAACTCAAAACTATTAAAACTGTTCACCAAATGTGCGACAATTATTTGACTCAATTTTTTTTAGAAAGTATTTTTGTGACACAAATTGAATTTTATTTCTTTACGCTGCGCCAACAGTGTGCACACACACTAGAAACTTTGAAATAAGAAATGTCAAGCGCTTTTCGTTATCAGGGCTGCTTACATTTCGATAAAAGAAATATTCGATAAAAATTCGACTCAACTGAGACTTAGTCGATAAAACAGTTAAAAGTTCAAATCTAAAAAATAGAGGCAAGCTAACTTCGGCTCGACCGAAGTTTATATACCCTTGGAGCTTGATATGTGCCTGACAGTTTGTATGGCAGCTATACTATATAGTGGTCCGATTTCGAAAAATTTTGGTGAAATGATGTAAAATCATTAAAAACTTATAAATACGGGCGTTGGGAGCTATAACATTGAAAACAAAAAAGTTTTTCTCACTAAGACTTTTTTTCAGACCTAACTTTTGTATGGCAGCTATACTATATAGTTGTCCGATTTCGACATGGCTTGGTAAAATTATGTGAAATCACTAAAAACTTATAAATACGAGCGTTGGGAGCGATAACATTGAAAACAAAAAAGTTTTTCTCACTAAAACTAGTTTTTCAACCGATCGTTCCTATGGGAGCTATATGCTATAGTCATCCGATCCGGCCGGTTCCGACAAATGTGCAGCGTATTTATACCAAAAGACTTCGTGCAAAGTTTGGTTACGATAGCTTTAAAACTGACGGAGGAGATAGCATAGAAACAGACGGACAGACGGACGGACAGACGGACGGACAGACGGACATGGCTATATCAACTCAGCTCGGCATGCTGATCAAGAATATATATACTTTATGTGGTCGGAGATGCTTCCTTCTATGCGTTACAAACATCCGGACAATTTTAATATACCCTCTCCAAGGGTATAAAAATGTTTGTGTTAGTAAGAAATAAGTATGAAATCTTTGAGTCGATGGAACTATCTATATAATTTAATTTTTAAAGTTGATTTTATGTAAATGTTGAACGCGGCTGCGTTTTAAATAAATTCCTCAATATTGGCATCCACTGCGTCAAATCTTGAACTTGCCGCTCAATTGGGCCAATGTTTCGCGTGCTGTGTGGCATATGGCACCGTCTTGTTGAAACCACATGTCAGCCAGCTCTTCCATTTTGGGCAAAAAAAAGTTTGTAATCATTACTTGGTAGCGCTCTCCATTCGCAGTAACGTTCCTGCCTTCGTCATCTTTAAAAAAGTACGGTCCAATGACTCTACCGGTCTATATTCCACACCAAACACTGCATTTTTCGGGATGCATTTGCTTTGAACAACAACACAACGCGGTTTTCAACAGAGAGATATACAGGAGAGAAAACAAGTGATAGCGAGTTGGCTCTCTTTTTGATCTCTCTCTTGTCAGCTCAACCAAGCATAAGCAGCCCTCTAGACTTGCATCTGCAAAACTGTTCTGCGGCTGAATTGGCTAGCGCGTCAACCCATACGTTGAGTGCATAAGGTACAGGGCTCAAATCCCAGTCAAGCCCAACAAAATTTTTCCGTGTTTTTCTGAAAAACTTAAATGAAACGAGCCATGGTGGAAAGTGGGTCGTTGAAGCGCTGTTTCTGATTCCTATGAAATGTATGGGTGGAGGGAGAAGCATCCACTTTTTGGTAACGATTGTGCTCTTTTTGAGTCCAATGCTCTCGGTATTTTCCCTCTGTGTAGGCCCATGGTTGGAAAAATTATTTGAGAACGGATAAAGGTAAAACTGAAGACTGGGTTTTGTTAAGAACTGATGCAATTCTGGTGTGAACTAGTATATTTTGTATCGATCAATAAACAGTGGAGTTATGGGGTTTCAAGTCAAAATTTCGAAAATTGACTTTTTATACTCTGTACCAAAGGTACATAGAGTATATTAAGTTTGTGCAAAAGTATGTAACAGGGAGAAGGAATCATTTCCGACTATATAAAGTATATATATTCTTGATCAGCATCAACAGCCGAGTCGATATAGCCATGTCCGTCTGTCCGTCTGTCCGTCTGTCCGTCCGTCTGTCCGTCTGTCCGTCCGTCTGTCCGTCCGTCCGTATGAACAAACAGATCTCAGAGATGGTAAGAGATAGAGGTTTGACATGTATGGGACAAATGTTTCTTATAGCTGCAGGCAGATCAAGTTTATTTTCAATTTTTGCCACGCCCCCTCACGCCCCCGCAATTCGAAAAATTCGTTATATCTCCTACAGTTTTGAAGATAGACGTTTCGTACCTTCTAGAGATAGTTAGTAATTAGCAAAATGTATCGATTTGCCGAAGAAATGATAAAGATCGGATCAGCGGTTCTCAAGTTATGAGCAAAAAAGTACTTCGCCCTTGCCCCACCCCCTCCCACCCATTCACAACTAACACCACACAATCTTAGAGAGAGAGAGCGAGAGAGAAAGGGTGAGAGAGAGAGAAAAAGAGAGAGAGACTTTGAGATGAGCGCAGCACCAGCATTGCATTCAGCTTCTACTCCAGGTACAGAGTATGTTATAGTCGGGCTTGACCGACTTTCTCACTTGTTTTCACTCCATTGGCTCTAGACCCGTAGGTTTGACCGATTAAAAATATCCTAGTACCCACTAAATAATGAAAGTCACAGCTCCTAAGTGACTTAAATTGTTAAAAAAGAAGATTGAATATAATCCCAAATTTGGTCAAAGCGTTTTAGAACCTGAATATAGACGCTTTAGGGACACATATGATATACCAAAAGAAAGGAATTGAGCCACAGATTATTTATGTGTTTGTGTTGAATCAATCTTTATTTTTGATTTTTAAAATAAAAATTACAAAATAATCTTCGTTTTTGATTTTTATAATTTAATAGTTTCGGACAAATCTTTTTTTTTTGAAATTTCGTTCTTCAACTGGCTTGGTTTTAAAATATTGGGATTAAGTCTGCCGTGGTTAATTTCAATTAAAAGACTTATGATAACTGACTGAATCTTCTCGCTTCGTCAAGCAAGAAGTTTAGTTGCTTTGTTATCATAAAGAAGTTGATTGATTCTTTGTACACGTAATAAGTTTCTTTAAGGAGCTTTATAGGCACCTTAGATGTGTTAGTCGAATTCGTGAAATAGTAGTTTATGCACGCACTTTCGGACCCATTTTATGAGCATAGCATAAACGTAGTAATAGATTTCTGCAATGTTTCATCAGCAGCTGTTACACGATACCAAATACTCGATTGCCAGATATCGGATAGCTAAAAGTAAAATGGCTTCACAAATTTTCTGCACAAAAAATATAATGCAAAATCTAAATTTGAATTTGAACCCAACGGACAGCATCGGCGCATTCGATTGAAATCGATTAATAATCGATAGATATCGAGGGCAACCCCACAAAGAACTCAAAGTGGCGTGAGCCGAGAGTGAGCAAAGCACATAGAAGAGCCCGAAGCGCAAAGGTAAGCATCGAGCTCCCAACTTGTTCTTGTGTATAGTATATAGGCAATCCTCCACAGAGTTGGAAATAAATATGTTACATACACATATTTGTAATGGTTAATATTTCAATTACTCCTTCAGCCAGGGTATCATGTGGCCAGGCAGCTGGTGCGAACGTACGGTCAGACGGACAGACGGACATGTCTATATCGACTCGGCTGTTGATGGTGATCAAGAATTTATATACTTTATATAGTCGGAAATGAGTCCTTCTCCCTGTTACATACTTTTGCACAAACTTAATATACTCTGTGTACCTTTGGTACAGAGTATAAAAATTGGGACTTTTGGCCAAATTTTACGAGGATGCTTATACTGAAACTTAGCTATACGTTTTCTAAATTAGCTATTCTGCTAAGAGCAAAAATTTATAGATAATTTAGATGACACATGTGACGCAAATAACGATATTTATTGGGATCCCAAAAAAAAAAATATTATATGAGATGAGGTATCTATATATGTATTGTTTTTGGTACCACATAACTAAAAAAAATTCATGTGTCTTGATATCTTAATAATTAGTAATACTTACAGATTAGTACTTGATAATATTTCAAGTCGTTCATCATTTATTGTGTCATCCAGCACTTCATTGGGCGGGGGATGGGCAATGCAAATTTTGCGGTGGATCCGCAAGGTATCCAAATTTTTGTAATCCTTGCTGCAATTTGGACACGGCAGCCGCTGGTTTGGGTGTTCTCGTGTTATATGGGTTCTCAATGGCCCATTCACAACCTCCTTGCACACCGGGCAGGTGTTTACCACCCAATTTAGAGCTGGTTGTGCTCGTGACCCGGCGTACATTCTTCGCGGTGGTGACTGTGTTCGTCCTGGTGGTGCTCCTGGCGCAGGTGGTGCTGGCGCGGAAAACACTGGCGCAGGTGGTGCTGGCGCGGAAAACACTGGCGCAGGTGGTGCTGGCATAATTTTGAAATTTATAATGCCCATGCCGGCCACCACCGAGTGTATCACGCAGCAGGGCTCTTCTACCGGCACAAGCCGGAAAGGTGGCCCATTGCCATTGCAGACGGTTAAGTATATTCTCATGTGGTAGACGCACTCCCTTGGGTATTCCCGAGCTGCCTGAGGTGTACAGCACAATGGCAATGTGATCATTGCCACCGCATAGCATCTCCTCTGTCAGCAAATTCGAGGCACTCATTTGCAGTGACTTGGCACAGAGCTGGGACAGCGACAAGGTGGGTGAGCCCTGGAAACGTCCTGCATCTATATCGTCATCACGCAATACCAGTGTCGGACGCGCCTCCAACAGAATGTGATGTATGCGATTGGCCGGAAAACTGGGATCAATGGGAAGATACGCCGCTCCCGCCTTCCAAATGGCCAACAAAGTGGTGACCAGTCTCTCCGACGGCTGCATGCAGACGGCCACAATGAAATCACCATCGCTATTGGGCTGAAGGAAACGTCCATGGGTCTCGGCCACCAGCAGGCGAGCCACACGATTGGCACGCTCGTTCATCTGCCGATAGCTGGTCTTACCAGCTTCGTAGATGAGGGCCACCTTGTCGGCATGACTCAGCTGCTGCTCCTCAAATATTCGATGCAATGCCTGTGGCACGAAATCCTGTTGCGGTCCCTTAACAATCGAAAGCTGTGGCAATGAACCCATCTCGATAATGGCAATAACTCTGTAATTAGATTTGAGAATACTTCAGCTTGAAATTGTCAATTTAAGTACGGTTTTTTTTTAAATATTGAAATACTGGATCTTGTATCGTTATGGGATATGTAAAGTTACTTATAGTTGAGCGCCCAACAAAAATATTTATATATAAAGCGGGACCCTAGTGGAACCCATTGATTTGCTAGCTCTTTACGGCCCCAATTCGTCTTGGCTTCAATCGGTCTTGCACGAAAGATTCCCACAAGTACGATCGCACATGAATCAAAAATAGAAGAAAGGGAAATCGAGGGAGAAAGTCAAGGGGGAAACATATTCAATAAAAGAGGTAGAAGCTATCACTGGACAATTACAAAAGCGCGAGCTTTGATTAGTGGAGCAAAATTGGACAAGAGGCTGTTTAATAAATAGGAATCCAAGTAATGCACTTCGTCTTAAAAGAAAAGAAAAACACAATTTGAAATGTGGAACAATAAAAATCGAAGCTTGAGTATTTAAATGTTTTTGGTTTAACAGTTTATGTACATAATAAGAATAATAACTTAATTTAAAATTTGATGAGAAATCATTGAATCATTGAAGAACACTTTCTTAAAGGATTAGAACCAAATGGACTGAACTTATGGGATATAGAATCTGAAAAATGTATTGTGACAAGAGATGTCATTGTATGCCTGCACTTTTAAGTGCCGGGATGCCTGCACTTTTAAGTGCAGCAATTGCTGTGCTTATGCAATTCTGTAGAGTATTGTGAATCTCCATCACGGTTTGATTATGAATACGAATGCACATGGTCCATTTCGAAACAATATGGCGAACATGGCGATTCGAATTTAAATAACGTCAAAACTTGCGATTCGATTTCGAATAAACCCTCAATGACATTGCTAAATTTTACGCAATGCATGAGGGGTATTGCCTACAACAAACTTAGTACCCATTTAGGGTACAACAAATTATATTTATGTACACTATATAATTAATAAAAATTAGAGTTAAAAATGAATTAAAAATTAATAAACTGGTTTTAAAAAGGGTTTAGCTTGTCACGAAGATAAGTTTATTCAATAATTTGGCAATTGAAGACGGGTTAATAGGAGGTGTCGGTAAATTGGTTTACGCTATGCTATATTTTCCTTTTTTTGCTGCCGGACTCCTGGCAGTCTTCAGCTATCCTGTGGGGAAAAATATTGAATTGTATATTTAAATTAATTTTTACTTTTCAACTTACCCAATCGTGCTATTAAGCAGACTCTGAACTCCAGGGAGTGCCTTTGGTCCATTTCTACAAAAATTTTGTTTAATATTATAAAAATTTAAATTTGTATTTGTACTTTTAATTTTTCAACATACCCAATCGTTCTAATAATCACACCCTTACCTCCTGTGAGTGCCGCTTGTTCGTTTCTGCAAAAATATTGTTTAATATTATAAATAATTAAATTTGTATATGTACTATTAATTTTTCAACTTACCCAATCGTTCTAATGAGCACACCCTTACCTCCTGTGAGTGCCGCTTGCTCGTTTCTGCAAAAATATTGTTTAATATTATAAATAATTAAATTTGTAATGTTAATATAAATTTTAAATTTATAAATATGTCGTGTCGTGTCATCATGTTATTTTTGGTTGAACCAGTGCACTGTGGGCCAGAAATCTCATTTTTTGGCCAAAACTCTGGCATTTCTACACCAGGCTAGCTATAAAGCTGCGATTTTCGGCAAAATGATCTTAAAGATTAAACTTAAGTCACACAATTTAAAAAGCAAAAAAAAAATTTTGAATGATAGTCATAATCCAAATCAGAGTCGGAAAATATTTCAACTTTTTCGTTTAATAACACAGGCCAACAAAATGACCATCTTTGTGAGGTGCAGCCCTGTTGATTAAAAAATATGATAAGTTTATGTTTACTGATTCCAAAACTGGCTTCGGTTTCGTTCCATCAGCTCTTGTATCCAAGATATAGCGGAAAAACGAAAATCTTGTATTTTTGGCACTCTAGGATTTATGGAGGCCACACTAGGCATAAATATCTGAGTTTATGAGCTATTTACGATAAAGGACATATCAATTAAAAAAATCATAGGGACCATAGAAGTCCAGCGGAAAGTGTCTAATTGGGCATTTAAAGAGAAAAATTGTTCGATTTATAGCATTTTTATCAAAATAAATCATTCCGTTAAAGGAAGCGCGGTAATTGGATTAATACATTCGCCATCTGAGCATATAGCCAAACATATGATCTAATTTTGTGATTTTTATGGCATTTAAATAAGTTTATTTTGCAAAGATATGGCGTGTTTAAGACAAAAATACACATTTAAATTTATGGGAGGAAAACAAGATTGTTACTCTAAATCTGTATAGGAACTGTAAAGGGGCTACTTGGTTCGGCATAAATTTTTATATGTTTACATGTAGATTATAAATTATATTTGGAAATAAGTAGTCTTTTCACAGTTCCTATAAAAATTTGAGTTACAAATCTAGTTTTCCTCCCATAAATTTAAATATGTGATTTCGTCTTTAAGAGGCCATAACTTTGCGAAATAAATTGATTTAATCGCCATAAAAATCACAAAATTAGATTATATCATAAATCCTAGAGTGCCAAAAAGTCGACTTTTTGGTTTTTCCGCGATATCTTGGAAACAAGAGCTGATTGAACAAAACCAATGATACAGTTTTGTTCAGTGAAGTCTATATTAACATAATCTGTTAAAAGTAGACCGGCACCAAAATCACTGTTGGGCTGTGTAATTATAGAAAAAAAATTGTAATTGGATTTGACCCAACGAGTCTTTTTGGGAGCTGACATTGGATGCAAATTTGTGCATTTCGCTGCCTTTACGAGGATGCTTATACTGAAACTTAGCTATACGTTTTCTAAATTAGCTATTCTGCTAAGAGCAAAAATTTATAGATAATTTAGATGACACATGTGACGCAAATAACAATATTTATTGGGATCCAAAAAAAAAAATATTGTATGAGATGAGGTATCTATATATGTATTGTCTTTGGTACCACATAACTAAAAAAAAATCATGTGTCTATATATCTTATCTTAGTAATACTTACAGATTAATACTTGATAATATTTCCAGCCGTTCATTATTCAACGTGTCATCCAGCACTTCATTGGGCGGGGGACGGGCGGTGCAAATCTTGCGGTGGATCCGCAAGGTATCCAAATTTTTATAATCCTTGCCGCAATTTGGACACGGCAGCCGCTGGTTTGGGTGAAGCATGGTGATGTGGGTTCTAAGTGGCCCATTGACAACTTCCTTGCACACCGGGCAGGTGGTTACCACCCAATTTAGAGCTCGTGTCCCGGCGTGCATTCTTCGCGGTGGTGACTGTCCTGGTGGTGCTCCTGGCGCAGGTGGTGCTGGCGCAGGTGGTGCTGCCGCGGCGAGCACTGGCACTGGTGGTGCTGGCGCAGGTGGTGCTGGCGCAGGTGGTGCTGGCGCAGGTGGTGCTGGCGCAGGTGGTGCTGCCGCGGCGAGCACTGGCACTGGTGGTGCTGGCGCAGGTGGTGCTGGCGCAGGTGGTGCTGGCGCAGGTGGTGCTGGCGCAAGTGGTGCTGCTGCGGCGAGCACTGGCACTGCTGGCATAATTTTAAAATTGATAATGCCCATGCCGGCCACCACCGAGTGCATTACGCAGCAGGGCTCTTCCACCGGCACAAGACGGATGCCTGCACTCTTAAGAGCAGCAATTGCCGTGCTTATGCAATTCTGTAGAGTGTTGTGTATCTCCATCACGGTTTGATTATGAATACGAATGCACATGGTCCATTTCGAAAAAATATGGCGAACATGGCGATTCGAACTTTAATAACGTCAAAAATGGCGATTCGGATTTCAAATAACGTCAAAATTTGCGATTCGATTTCGAATAAACCCTCAATGTTTTATTTGCAAACGGGGCACATTGTTATTACCCAATTGACAGCTGGTGGCGCGGCGGGCACTGGCAATGCAGCTGGAGGTGGTGCATACTTATAGTTCATGATCCCCATGCCGGACACCACCGAGTGCATTACGCAGCACGGTTCCTCAATTGGCACAAGCCGAATGCCTGCAATTCTTAATGCAGCAATTGCTGTTGTAATGCAATTTTGAAGAATGTTATGTAATCCATTGGTCTCCATCGCGATTTAGCATACCACGCGGTTCGATTACGATTACGGAGATATGTCGTTTGAAACGCGGCGGAGATATGACGTCGGAGCTATGTCGTTACCCCGTTTATTAGATGTGTTGGGTCATACAGCCATAGGGGACAGTTGTTTCCCCAACACCTCTCGGAGTGTATTCATCAGCTGTAATTAAAATTATAAGGTTTAATTGGAAAAATTTATTAATCTTATCGCCAAATTGGAGCGATTGCGGTCAGAAATTAGGCACATAATGGACTTCCCCTTGCTGACACACAAGCTAACAAAAAATGAAAGCACGTCAGCCATATCGTGGGCACTCCACATTGGTCCCGTTTAATAAGATCGGGTTCTAAATCCGCAATACACCAGAGATGTCCTTGGCCAGAGTAAGTCCACCGCCAAAATAACGAAAGCCTAGACCAGTTTCGACTGCTTGTTGTACAGGAACAACTCGTCAAAACAAATGACGGTTGTCTCCGCGTTCACCAGTTTCTGCACCACCAACTCTATGGCATCAAAGGATGCGGTCCGCCCAATCCTGGCTTGCCAATCCCGGTACCTAATTCGAAACTGTATCAAACTTAATACAAATTCTTTTGTGTTCAAAGTTACCGCTGCACTGCTGCTGGCTGCGCTTGGATGTGCCCGCGGAGCGCAATATCTTTTATGGAAAACTGACCATCGTTAAACATAACAAAGCTCTCCATTTCAATAATACACAGTCTTTTCGCGCGTAGTTTCTGGTGTGACCGTTCAACTTCAAACCTTCCAAAATACCAAATTAATTAATTTGGTGGATGGTAACCCTGATCATGGTGAGTACTCCACCAACAGTGTGCACACACACTAGAGACGTTGAATTAAGAAATGCTAAATTTTTGAAGTAGATTTTATGTTAATGTCTTAAATGTTCTAATGGCCGGGATGTTTCGAATCAATTCTTCAATATTGGCATCCAGTGCGTCAAATCTTGAACTTGCCGCTCAATTGGGCCAGCTCTTCCATTTTGGGCAAAAAAAAATATTTGGAATCATCAGTTGGTAGCGCTCCTCATTCGCAGTAAGGAACGTAAGCCGTCGTTATCTTTTAAAAAGTGCGGTCCAATGATTCCACCGGTCCATATTCCACACCAATCAGAGCATTTTTTTGGGAAGCAGATCCTGAAATAGTGCAATTTTGGTTGTTCAACCAGAAATTAGCTTCTTCGTTAAACAATATTTTTCGATAAAAAAGTGGAGCTTTGACAGTGCCCATTCCCCAAAAGTTAGCCGCTGTGGTAGGTCATGTGACAAAAATTGTCCGATTTTAAGCTAGGTATCGAGACACTCGAAATTTTTTGCGGAGCCCATCTAATTACATAGCTCAGGAAATCCTCTCGCGAAAATTGTCAGAGCGCATTTCCTGAGCGAGTACCGAGACACTCGAAATTCGCTTCGATAATTAACATGGACCTGCCAACGCGTTTTCTTGAAAACAGCTGATAAATTGTCGAAGGGGGTCATGAAATTATGAAACTTGTTTGATAATTGTCAGAGGTACCTACGAAAATTATGCACGCAATGAAAAAAGTTAAAGCAAAGAAGACTAAAACAACAAAGCTAAGTCTGGCCAATAAAAGCGTTTTGATACGGGCAGCTCCGGCCGCTGCATCTCTTGTGGCTGAGAAACTTTTTTGGTATGCCATTCGCCCAATATGTGCACACCACCCCAGTCCAAACCTCCGTAGTCTCCACAGCCCACGGCCAAACAGCACTGAACCTTCGCAGTCTCCATAGCCCATTATAGCAGTGTTTCCTCCGGCTACAACTAACACACGCGGCGAGTATGATCCTCCAGTCCATGGAGCTGGCTGCTTATACCTCTAAAGGACACTGCTTATACCTGCACCCACACACAAAAGATGCATCCATGAAATTGACCATGGCATTGTCTATGACCTTTGAATTTCTCCCAGTGACTTCCTTTATCAATTCTATTAACTCTTTTATTTTATTTGAATTAGCCCGCCAATTTCTTAAAAAAACAACAGCTGAATTTGTTGCTGTCGCCTGGTCACAGCGGCTCGTGAAACAGCCTCTAGAAAACAAACAATTTACGCTGCGTAAAAATTTCGAGTGTCTCGATACCTAGCTTTAAGGCCTGTATCCAGCACTGCGGAAAATTCCTGTCAGGAATTTGCTAATTATTTCTTGCGTGTGTGGAACATAACTAAACCAGTGTGACCAGAGGAAGCATGCTGCTCGGAGACGGTGCTACATACTTTATACTTGGGAATGATAGGACGATAGCTGAGCATGACACTTTGCAGTGTGCCCCGGATGGCGCAAAACATCACTGCAGCATGTTCTTAACTGCATTACTTTATAATGCAATCATCTCCAAAGTAGTATGATCTCTTAGTTATACGCCAATCAAATGAAGTTTTTCATTGTCGGATAGAAGATTGCCAACTCAGTGGCTGGATCAGAACCTGGGCTTTGGTCGATGGGCGAATCGCTGGAACATAGCCGTTAAACGTTCAAAGAGTCAAGACGAAAGCTATATATGAGACCCGGAAAAGTAGCTTGAGTGCGACTCCTAGAATCAAGAGTTCCATATACGGATAACGCCTTTTAATACCTTGGCGTGTCTGAACCGCCGCTTGACCAGGAAAGTCCATGTGACTCGGGCAGTGGCTACGGTTGCAGCTAATGGCATTAGAGCTCCTTTGGCTTCTTAAGCCTCGTTGCGGTGGATCTGGGCTATCCCGTTATGGGGTACGGCATGATCCACTGCCCTTAAGAAACTAGAGTCACCTATGTGGTGCCCCTGGTATGAGAAGCATACAACTACATACATATATATCGCGGTTTAGACGCCTTGCCATTATGCGCTCAAATTAATATGCACACCTGCAGGTATCATGACCACTTGGTGCACCACTCTAATAGATTTGCCTATGATCTGGCGACACACAGATTAAGAAAGCGTCTTAATCGACCTTTCTGTTTATGGAAAGCGTCCCTCTGGCGGTCTCATCAATTTGGCATAAGTGTGCCCTTGGCACCATCCCCTACCAATCCTTCCACGCTGATGGTTCCCCAGCCAGATGACAGCTCATAACAAACAAATATAAAAGCATTTCCCCAAAATTTTCGCTCGTGACATCCAAAATAATTGTTGACAATATATTCCTGCGCTGTGTGTCAGCTGTTCTCGCCATCCACAAACGCTATCGATAGGCCAACTATCGATAAGAAAATGTGGATTACGTTCATGTTGCTGGATACACAAGCAAGGAAAACGCAAACTAAAAATTCCTGCCACAGTTTTTTTTATATGAAGTTTGACAGGAATTTTTAGTTTCCGCGGTGCTGGATACCCGGCTTTAAGGCCTGTATCCAGCACTGCGGAAAATTCCTGTCAGGAATTTGCTAATTATTTCTTGTGTGTGGGACATAACTAAGACAGTGTGACCATGCAACGAAGAGGTGGAAGGTCACTCTGATCAATCAGCTGTTTGGCACTGTTAACTATTTGAATTTAAATAAATTTAAACAGTCTCTCGGGAAGCTTCAAGCATTGCAGTTCGTTTGAGGGAGGGCTCCGCGTCTGTCTTTTTCAAGACACGTGTTTGCGCGTTCAGCCTTTGTCAAGGCACGCGTCTTCCAGTACATAGAACATAACCTGTTTTTACACAGGAACAATCAGTCTTGGCGATTTCCATTTAGAAAAGTGGGCGGCCAAATAAGACCATAATACCTACGGGCATCGTGGCAACTTAAATCCTAAAAAAAAAAAAAAAAAAAAATAAATTTAAAATATAAATAATATTTTTTGAATAAAGCATGCTGCTCGGAGTATGTGCTAAACATTTTATATGTACTTGGGGATAAAAACCAAAGGGCATGACACTTTACAGTATGTCCGGGATGGCACAAAACATCACTGCAGTATGTTGTTATCTGCACAACTTTATAATGCTATTATCCCCAAAGTAGTATGACTTCTTGGTTGGTCGCCAATCAAATAAGGTCTTTCATGGTCGGATACAAGATTTACGAAACACATTCGCATTTACATTAAGGATTTTGTCATCTTAGTGGCCTTGGCTTTGGTAGAAGGTCGAACCGTAACATAGCCGTTAATAGTTCAAAGAGTCAACACGATTGCCATGAGACCCGGAAAAGTAGATTGAGTGCGACTCCTGGGATTAAGGGATCCATATACGGATAACGCTGCTAAATACCTTGGCGTGTCTTGACTAGGAAAGCCCGTGTGACTCGGGCAGTAGCTATGGTTACAGCTAATGGCATTGGAGCTCCATTAAGCCTCTTAAGCCTCGAACCGGTGGATATGGGCGATCCTGTTATGTGGTACGGCATGATCGACTGCCCTAAAGAAACTAGAGTCATCTATGTGGTGCCCCTGGTATGAGAGGCATAGAACTACATATGTACATATACATACATATACCGCGGTGTAAACACCAGAAGATATCATGACCAATTGGTGCACCACTCTAATAAATTTGCCTATGATCTGGCGACACACAGATTAGAAGGCATCTTCATGGACAGCATCTCTCCGACCGTGTTGTGTCTATGCAAAGCATCCCTCTGGCGGTTTCATCAATTTGGCATAAGTGTGCCCTTGGCACTCTCTATCAATCTTTGCACACTGATGGACCAGATTACAGCTCATAACAAATAAATAAAAGAGCATTCCCCCCAAAATTTTCGCTCATCACATCCAAAATAATTGTTGACAATATATTCCTGCGCTGTGTGTCAGCTGTTCTCGCCATCCACACACGCTATCGATATGCCAACTATCGATAAGAAAATGTGGATTACGTTCATGTTGCTGGATACACAAGCAAGGAAAATGCAAACTAAAAATTCCTGCCACAGTTTTTTTTATATGAAGTTTGATAGGAATTTTTAGTTTCCGCGGTGCTGGATACCCGGCTTTAAGCTCAAATTTGGTCCAAAGAACGGTTTGAAATCGTAAAAGTTTTGTGAAAGGTAAAATGGGAACATGAAGTTTGATCTTAAATCACAATGGTTTTGTAAGAGTGAAAATGGGAGCATGGCTAAAAGTTTTTAACAATACAAGTACTCCTCTATGGGTCACACATAGAACAAATAGGCTCGTAGCTGATCCCCTTAGTTTGAAACTATCAGCCATGTTCTCAATTCCACTTCCACAAAAGTTTTTAAGACCATATCTTAGTCTAATGCCAGGGTACGAACAGAGGCAGGACAAGTAAATTTTACAATTACGCTCGGCTACATGTTGCGCATCCTTGAGACGCTGAAATGGAAAGTGCTACTTATATCCTAGGTATTGACCCTTACGATTACAATTTATTTTTGTCGATGACGCATGCCCTTAAGGTTCTTAAGAATCGGATCGATTCGAGGATAACAACAGAAGACAAAAAGATGTAAAAAAGTAGAGACTGGCGATGGGTAATACTTTGAAAATTAATTTGTGAACATTTTTTCACAATTAATCGTCAAATTTGATGAAATTCCTTAAAGCTTTTTTGTACAGGCAGTATTTTAGTAAACAACAGGGGCTCCAAGAGTGTAAAAAACCTGGTCAAAAACGCATTAAAATAGGATGAGACAAAATGTTCGACATTTTCAATTAATCTTCGGTCAAATTTTCCGTTTGCAGTTTAAAAAATTTTTACATTGCGAAAAATTTCCAAATTCACATTTCTCGTTTCGTTTTGCCCAAATCACATGTTTTGGCCAATTTATTGCAGTTTTTTGGCCTTTTTTTTGTTGCGGGTGGGGGGCTGGCCATTAAAATGCGATTTCATTCTCTTGTTGCCTTTTTAGCCGAGAACAAAGAAGCTACAGGTGCAGTACAATGAACTGCGAGAAGGAGAGTCAGGCCGCCAAAATGTTTGGCATTTCAAAGGAAAAGGAAATTGCTTATTGTTCGCATATGTATGTGTGTATGTATGCTTGTGCGTGGCGATGGCATCAGTTTCAGATTCCTTTTTAGTGATTTGATTTGATTTTTTTGTTTTTAACAGTTGCTGCTGGTTATTTTTAGTATCCCGAGGGACCATTGTCTGTGCTTGCGGGAGGAATTTGAAGGCGCAGCCAGTTCATTGGACACAAGTGGAGTTGAAAGTTTAGTGCTCGGCGAAATCAAGATTTATGTGGCAAATTGAGAGTGAAAGTAATTAAGTGACATTTGCTGAGACATTTGGGACATTTTACGCTTAAATTACATTAGAATGTTGAGCACAGCTTTCCCCTAAGATGTGCTTTCAATACGAAATATGCTGACAATATTATGGATGGAAGTGGATGGATTGGAAATGTTTAGAATCTTAGAATTCTAAAGTTGCTTTTTATAAATTGCTGCCCTTTTTTCTGTGTGCAAGGCTTAACCCAAACATCATACTTAAAATATATCAAACATCAAATACTTTGTTGAATTTCCAAAGTCAACCCAGAACACAGTTCATTTTCATTTATACATCAAGGACCTGGTCATTGGACAAACATTTTCAAATTGACTTCTAAAAGTAGAACTTGAAATAAAAATAAAATACATGATAAACCGAAAGGCAAATGTGTGCAGAATGTAAAATGAAAGGAAGCGGAAATGTACAGGGCAATAGTCGAGCAAGCAACAGGAAGGCAAACACACACACACACACACAACACTTTTATGAACGTGGCAACAAAAGACAGAAATAATAACAAGCTCGGTACAACAGCTGGTGAAAAGCCATCTTGCAGTTGTCTTTTGGCCAAAGCAAAATAAAGGCGTGACACAGTTCTTGCACTCACTCGCTCAACTCACCCACTCACACATGGTCGGTCGTATCTTATTTATAGTCAGTTCTCGGGTTCCGGGGCTTCATGTCAAAGTCAGTTCAGTCCAGTTTCAGGGCACTTGACGGAACAATGCAACAAAGAGCATAGCTAAAAACGTGCCCAAAGCAAATGATAAAAGTTAATTTAACTTTTACTTATGTGAAGTTGTAAGTGCCCTTAACCTATTTATATAGAAATTCACTGAAGGAGCATTTAGACTTTTAATGGTAGCCTCACCTTATTGAAATCTCAGTTTATTTGGTTCTTTTGCAAATACTGTTGTACAATTGAAGGTGGTATAGTGGTTAGTTTGCATACACCATTAAAAGAATGAAGCTTGAATATTCATTACTTTTTTTGACAAAGTCTACTGAAAATAGAAACAGAAGGTTCTAAAAGCAGCTTCTTTGTGGCTTTGTGTGTGTCTTGTTTTCCAGGTAAAAGAATATATTTCTTGTTAGTAAAATGCACAGGTGGCCTTTCACTTGACTTTAGCATTCTCGCGTCTCCGCCTTCGACAGACACTAAGTCAGAGGTGCCCAGAATCATTGTACGGCGTAAAGAAAATATTGGTGAAACAACAAAAAGCACAAGAAATAGAAAGAGTAGACCGATTTTTAATCTTGTTTGTGTTCTCGTGTTTGTTGCACTACGCATAGCCATTACCTATGCATGAGCACTATTCGCGCGAACATTTAAAAACGAATGCGTGGTGTGCGCATAAGGCCTGGGCACCTCTGCACTAGATTATCAACATATTTAAATCGTCTTTTAGTAAGAACCACACCAAATTATGTTTGTCAGCTGGTGCCAAGCCAAATGAAGACTAATTCGGAATACAAATAACCTTTTGGTAACATTTTTCTTAAGAAACTCCCCTTTGGCTTTTCTGTTGTTTTCTACCTTTTTGCTACTTCTTTCCTAGATGCTTCTCTTGACATCCCTTTGATAGTGCACTACTGCAGTTGACGTCTGTCAGTTTTGTTAAGCAAAGCTTCTGTTTACCTTACTCTAAGTGCATTAGTTGGCATACCGCAAAAAACAAAGTTCCTTCGCCCACACGACATTCTGTCGTGCTCAACCTTAAAGTGCAGCAGGCAGCGTTGACCTTTTCCCATAGACCGCGATGTTGGAGTACAAACCATTTGATATAGTCAACGTGTAGAAAATTAATGCGAATGCCCAAAAATTTGTGGAAAATTGCTTTTGTATCCTGCTGGGGTTTTTTTTTCGTGGTTGTGTAACAGGTAGACAATTCTGGTGAAAGTTTTTTCAAGCAGAAAAAGGCCCTAACAATGTCTTGGGGGCATATGGAAATTAAAAGCAGATAAATAAACAAAAAGGCAAAAAAAAGGCACACAATTCTAGACAGGAGCCCGGTAAACAGTTTTTAAATGTCAGCGTATAATAAAATTTTCTTTCTACTTCCCCTCTTTTTTTTTGGGGAGTAAATGAAATTATTAACAAATAAATGAAATTGCGCAGTTTTTCATACTTTATCATGTTTTCCCTCACACACATGAAGGTGAATGTGAGAAGTAGTTCACCAGGCTGTCGTGTCAATTCAATCAACTTGCTTTCTTGCCAGCTTTTCCTTCGCCTTTCTTTGTTGTTGTTTGGTTACACAAATGAAAATTTATTGTATGTGCTTTATGTCCCGGCACACAGCATAAGCCGGAACCTCACTATATAATATAAATTTTCAATTTACTGACACACTCCACACTTCACTTCATGTCAACATATGAAAATTTAAAGCAGCTCTTGCTGAAAATTATGGTTTATTTCATTATGTGAGCATTTTATTCGCGTTTATTGTTAAGTGAAAAGGAGAGAAAGAAATAAAACTTTCCCACAACTCAATTATCTTTTTTTCTTTTATTTTTATTTTTGTGAGTTGCAAGTTTCCTTTTGTTTGGTCAAAAGGCAGTAAAAACTTTCAACCTCTTAACAACCACTTTTGATGTTGACATTTTGCATATGTGACGGAGTCACTTCCTCTAAGCGTTGCACTCGGGTTTCGGGTCAAGTTGGAAAGGAGAGCATTGAAACATAAGCCGAGCCTGCTACCTTACTTAACAGTAGCTGCAAAACAAAAGTAAAGAAATAGCTCAATAACAAGTAAAACACAACCTTTTTGTTTGAGGTTCCAAAAGCGACAGTTCAGCTCCTGAAATATGTATGGAGAATACTTAAATCTAGTAAAATCTGAGTGCAGATCTAAAGTCCTACTTTAAGGGACTTTTCTTTCATCTATCGTCTAATCTACACTGAGAACAAAAACCAATCTTAAGCCCAAGAGTAAAGTCTTTTTTCTTAAGATTGAATTTCCGAATCCCGAAGAACTTGTGGGCCTAGCTGTTGGGCCATCATACGGGTCGCAGGTAGCGAACGGCCTTCTTTTGGAGGATAGCTACCCTACAAATAAACAGTCTCAGACAGCCAGTGGGTGTCACACCGCAGTGCGCTTGTATTGCCGGGATTGAACGCTCTAAGTCACAGTGTCTAATCGTTTGCACCATCGAGCTATTTGCATGCCGAGAGCACTTACTGTATTTGGTGTCACAGTCACTCTTAAGGTAAATGTTGAAACAAGTTAAGTTGTCATGTTTCCAGTGTCGTGTCTCAGTCCCCCGAGGTCCTGCGGTTCGGCTTTTTTTCTCAGTGTAGGTATCGTTTTAAATCCTTTTAAGAAACGCCAGTGAGAAAAGGTGCAACATCAGTGTACCATCATGTACTCTTGGAATGGCTTAAAGCCACAACATCTGACACATCCTAGGTATGTAGAGCGCCCACTGCCCACCCACCAATGACGTTACAAAGTGCGTTAAAGGTGGCCAGAGGAGGTCACGTAAAACAAGCTCGTTAAAAATTGATGATGTGCATCAACGCGTGGCAACATGATGGAATACATACAAGGCGGTACGTACGGTAGCTAGCTTAACCCATTCACAGTGGCCCACCGGTTACGGGTTTGCCTTATCAACATATATTTTTTTTTTTTTTGGTATTTGTTTTTAACATTTATGACATTTTAAACTCATAAAAGAATCACCCAAAGAGCTGGATCTTTGTAAGCATTATACACACGTACATAAATACGTAATGCGTGTCAGTTTGGTTTTGTGCTTTGATTTAACAGCGTTGATTTATGACACCCAACAAACTCGCGTAGAAATAAAGTAAAACGAATTTGCAACATGCTGCCTCTATAACTGCCGCCAGGAGAGCGCAAATTTAATTAGTGCAGCTTTCACATTGAAAAACTGTGCAACGAAATGGTTTTCATACACTCCAAAACTACGCTTGGCTAGACTTTATGCAGTTGCTGCTTCTGCTGCTCATGAGGATGACGATGATGACGATGGTGGCCATGTAAAATGCTAAAAGCATAAAATCGGCCACGAAATGCTCCTTAAAATGGCACGAAGAGTGTAGGAAATCTGTCTGGAAAGTGCACATAGATTGTCCTTAAACATTTATATACCCGCATTTTTAACGAAAATAAAAACAGAAGAGATAAAATTGGGGTGCCATGAAAGAGAGAAAATTTAGGAAATGTGGTTTCTGAAAAAAACCGGATTATTTACTCTCTAACTTTACTTGTAACATACAACGATATAGTTGAATCTTAGCCGAGCAGATACAGTTTGTCAGTCATATGTGGCGGATTTTAAGGTTAGGTACATTATTTTAGGTAGTAGGTTTCTCGACTTTCTTACACTTGCATCTTACTTTAATAGAAACTTAGCTTGGGCAAACATAAAGATCATTTACGCACAGTTGTGGCAACACACATATACATACGAGCATGGATTAAAGATCTCTTGGCACTGGTTTGATTGGAATTTTAGGACATTGCAACATAAAGCTTGGTATGGAGATACCTGCGAAATACCCCGAAATGAAAAAGTCCATATAAAAAAAATGATTTCGCACGGATTTCGCAAGTTGTTGTTTCGTGAGTTGGTATGGAGTTCACGCGCGAAATTGGCATATCGATATCACAGCGTTGCCACCCGACGTCAACGTGTCACGCGATAGTCACCCGATAGGCAAGTGATGAGAGATGATTTCGAAGGTGTGAAATATATGTAAAACATATTTTTCGTACTCTACCGGGGGTGCCACAGAAATCTCTAGAGATTTTGCCGACGGTTGGTTTGTAAAACTCTCGAAAAAACCGTCGGTGCCACAGAACTTCGAGAGATTTCATTTTCATATTAGAAAATGAAGTTAGAGCACCAGCTGTTCCAATTGAAGTTCCATCTCTAAAAACAGGGCTGAATTTCTGGCCAAAAAATTTTTCTTCTTTTAATTAAGGGTTAAATTGATGTTTAAATCAGGGCTTAATCCCGAAACGAATTTCGGTTCCGGTTCCCGTACCGGTACGTCCCGAAATGAATGTTTCGGTTAAAGGTTCTTTATCGGTTTTCAATTAATTTCGGTTTCCGTTTTCGGTTCCGGTACCCGGATTTTTATTTCGGTATACCGGTACGTACCGGTACTCACCGATATAAGTACTACTTATTTTTAATACTGAAAAAAAAAATTCTAATAAATATGTACCCGACGTGCGTTGCTACGCCGCTCACAAAGCGATGGAGTGAAGCATACCTTACAATTACCATCTATTAAATCTTTATCTAGCAAAATTCACCATCCGTTTATTTACCCGTCTTCATAAGAATCAAAATCGTTATAAAATTTTGCAAATTTTGCGATTTTTTGGTCCGTTTGATCAACACGTCTCATTAACTCATATAAGAATTTTTGCAAATTTATACTTTTCTGAACTCATGTAATTTTGTAAATTTCCTATTTTTGAGACAGTTCGGTCTACACCACATATTTTTACCCTCTACTATTGCAGTCTATCAAATCTTCATAAAAATTTTGAGAATAAGAAAATCTAACAAATTTCGCATTTATTTTAGTTGTTTCATGGTTTTTTTGTGTTTAATTGTTTGATCTACACCTTCTGTTTACCCGTCATTACCATTTCCAAACTTTGCAATATTTTGGACTGTTCAATCTTTTGTTTTTTTGTCTACATACATAAGATCAAGAACTTTATAAGGTCGGAAATGATTCCTCTCAGTTACATAATTTTGCACACTCCTAACATAATTAGGTACAGCGTATAAAAAAAACCGGAACCGTACCGGTACCAAAGTTTCGGTTTCGTTCCGGTTTTATCGGTTCCAATAATAACGGTAAACGGTATTCGGTTCTTAAAAAAATTTTTGTATCGGTTCAGGTTCCGGTTCCGGTACGCGATTTGAAACGGTTTATTTCGGTTAACGGTTCCGGTTCTGGTTCCGGTATTGAGCCCTGGTTTAAATTAAATTTTTTGATTGTGTTATATGTTTTATGATGCATTTTTAAATTATAATTTAAATTAAAGTCATATTCTCCATAAATAAAATGCAAAGTTTAAAAATTTGTTGGCGCTAAACATGAAGAATATCTTGCCAGCCCTTAATCCGCTGGCTGCCAACCAGATGGCGACACAAACTCGCGACAAACGATAGGAGGAGCCACAGTAGTGGTCGGTTTTGATTAACATGAAAGACTTTGGTTGTTTTTCCCAATAATTATTGAAACGTTAATTTCAATGTTTAAACTAATTAAATAATTTATTCGTTTGATGCAATCTATCCTAGAAAATAATGTTGTTTACATTTCAAAAATTTATTTTGCTTTTTAAAATTGTTTGGGTCGTGAATTTTGCTAAATCTCCTTACAAAACACGGGAGGTTTGAAACCAACCAAACGGAATTTCTGTGGCACCTAAGAATTGGAATTGGGTTGGAATTTGGTTGGAAGAGGTTTCTGTGGCACCCCCGTACATGACGGTAGACACTCATACACATACAAGTGGCGCGGAGTTTTTAAATGAGTAGGACAACTATACAAAAACATTAAAAAGGCTGAACATCTTTTCATCGAAGGAAAAGGTGATGGCGGCTTGACAAAAAATATCTGTAAATGTATAGATATTTATTGACTTTAATTATGCTATTCAAAATTTATTGTTTTTGCTAGGAAATCATTGCAACGCGGCTTGGGCTTCGTTAAAGGGCAGCGCCACCGTTCGCTGGCGGCGTCCCAAGCACGCCAAGAGTGAAAGCGGTGGTGGAGTATCCATCGCAACGATGTGAAGTGGCAGTTAGCTTCACTTGTGTCGTTTTTGACCAAATTGTCGGCTCAAGGTATGTGTGCCATGCATATGAACAAATAAGTGCTCATTCTCTTTTCAAGAGCCTTAGCTCCTCGAACGAAAGGGGTGATGATGAGGAACTTGGTCTAGCACAACGTGATTCAATTGTGAACGACGGCGATTCCGTATGTCGACTGCATGAGCCGCAAAACTTTTCAATGGTCAGACTTGGGATTTCTTTGTCGCCGCAAGTCGTGGACAACATCTTCTAATCCATGATATTGCATTATAAGTACATAACGTCGAGATGAAATGGCCACAACAGTCGATTCTGCCATTTCCGTAGTCGTGTCCAAAGAGCACCAATTGCCAATTGGAGCAAATGATTGAAAAGTTAAAAATAAGTTTGTAACGATGAACCTACAAACGATTTATTTTTTGCGATTTATTTAAGTTATACATCTTTATGGATCTTTACAGGAAGTAAGGATTAAACAAACACTGCCGAACCCTAGGTGTCTTCACTAAAGCTTCTTACAAATCACATAAAGCTATTGCTGCACCTATTGCATCATTATAGGCCACCATTAATATTTGCTGTTAATTAGTTTAAATTGTCCCACCAAATTAAATTTGAAAACAAAGCAACTAAAGATGAGCGACTTATTTCGCACTTGCTATCGACGAAATAATGCGCAGAGATTTCGCACACTTTTCGCAAGTATCTCCAAACCAAGCTTAACTAAAACATATTTATTCTCAGCTCCTACACCTGTCTTGCCAGTGGCAACACTAGCCCTGGTAGTTAGAGATGCACTTTGGATTGATGAGGCACGAGAACTAGTTCGCTCACGCTTGGATTTGATCAATTCCGTTTGGGCACGCTTCTCGAACTTTCGCAGAAAAAATTGCCTTTGACACGCAGGCAGACTACGCTGTGCTAATATGTGCAGACAAAGTTGGGCATATAAAGTTGGTCTCCGGTATATGGGGCCAGATCTTTTGGAGAAGAAAATGCAAGAAAAGCTACATTTAAATCAACTCACCTAATAAATTGAGGAATAATCCAGAATAATCTGCAGGAAACAAAAGAATGTGGCAGAACTTTTGCGCTGCTAGCAAACTGAGTTGCATTTTTACCATAAATCGAAGGTTTTTATCGGTAGGGTTGCTATGGACAAGTGTCGGTCGATAGAGGGCTGAACATAGGGAAAAATGTTAGTGACAAGTGCCACCATATACTTACTTCCCTCCCTGAGTTATCCAGCACTGCGGAAAATTCCTGTCAGGAATTTGCTAATTATTTCTTGTGTGTGTGGGACATATCTAAGACAGTGTGACCATGCAACGAAGAGGTGGAAGGTCACTCTGATCAATCAGCTGTTTGGCATTGTTAACTATTTGAATTTAAATAAATTTAAAATATAAATAATATTTTCTGAATAAAGCATGCTGCTCGGAGTATGTGCTAAACATTTTATATGTACTTGGGGATAAAAACCAAAGGGCATGACACTTTACAGTATGTCCGGGATGGCACAAAACATCACTGCAGTATGTTGTTATCTGCACAACTTTATAATGCTATTATCCCCAAAGTAGTATGACTTCTTGGTTGGTCGCCAATCAAATAAGGTCTTTCATGGTCGGATACAAGATTTACGAAACACATTCGCATTTACATTAAGGATTTTGTCATCTTAGTGGCCTTGGCTTTGGTAGAAGGGCGAACCGGAACATAGCCGTTAATAGTTCAAAGAGTCAACACGATTGCCATGAGACCCGGAAAAGTAGATTGAGTGCGACTCCTGGGATTAAGAGATCCATATACGGATAACGCTGCTAAATACCTTGGCGTGTCTTGACTAGGAAAGCCCGTGTGACTCGGGCAGTAGCTATGGTTACAGCTAATGGCATTGGAGCTCCATTAAGCCTCTTAAGCCTCGAACCGGTGGATATGGGCGATCCTGTTATGTGGTACGGCATGATCGACTGCCCTAAAGAAACTAGAGTCATCTATGTGGTGCCCCTGGTATGAGAGGCATAGAACTACATATGTACATATACATACATATACCGCGGTGTAAACACCAGAAGATATCATGACCAATTGGTGCACCACTCTAATAAATTTGCCTATGATCTGGCGACACACAGATTAGAAGGCATCTTCATGGACAGCATCTCTCCGACCGTGTTGTGTCTATGCAAAGCATCCCTCTGGCGGTTTCATCAATTTGGCATAAGTGCCCTTGGCACCCTCTATTAATCTTTGCACGCTGATGGTTCCCCAACCAGATTACAGCTCATAACAAATAAGTAAAAGAGCATTCCCCCCAAAATTTTCGCTCATCACATCCAAAATAATTGTTGGCAATATATTCCTGCGCTGTGTGTCAGCTGTTCTCGCCATCCACACACGCTATCGATATGCCAACTATCGATAAGAAAATGTGGATTACGTTCATGTTGCTGGATACACAAGCAAGGAAAATGCAAACTAAAAATTCCTGCCACAGTTTTTTTTATATGAAGTTTGACAGGAATTTTTAGTTTCCGCGGTGCTGGATACCCGGCTTAACGCAATTTTTCAAAGAACCACACATCAGCTACTACACTTAAACACTGACTTTTATGTCAAAGTGAACCAAAATGTGTTCATCCATCCGTAAAACTTCAACTTTAAGAGCTTTTCGAGCTCTTACGCATTTTACTTTTGGGGATTCTTAGAACGTAGTGCTCAGAACCACCGGTACTCGGTACTCGGCGCCCTTCTACAAATCAGTTGACATGAAGATGAAAATAATAGTTCTATGTGGAAGATGTGAAATCGGCCCTTAAATGATTTGACTGAAACAAGAAGCTAACTTTTCATCCCACCTTCCTAAAAAAAAACTTTGAACTTCATAAAAGAAACTTTGTTGTGTGAATGCAGACTTTAGCGGAATTTACACAATGAAGTTTTCTTACACAAGTGAAGAATTCCCCTGAATCAAGAATTAACAGGTCTAGTAGTATCACTTTCTGCCCTATTTTCGCAAAGTAAATATTATAAAACTTTTGTAAATTGTAATTCACAACTAATTAACGTAACAAAGGTCTCAACTTTTGGCATAATGTATAAAGTTCAAATTGAAGCACTTTGGGCTGCAAGAAAAAGGAAATGCAAAAACGAATTTTATTGAGTTCTTCTTTTTTTGTTATTTAAATATACGCCACAGTTGCCAAAACCTGGATAACACCTACATGGGAGGAGGCGGGAACCCACGTGTGCGCTACAAAATGCTTTTTCATCTAATGGAAAATTCAACGCGTTTAGCTTTTGAAATACGAGGCCCAGTTGAGCTGGTGTGGGCGGTTGTTAAGTCAAGCATTAAGTGGCATTTAAGCTTCAAAGTGGCGACCGTTCAAGTGTCAGGATAAAGCAAAATATATCACATGGGCAAGTGCATTCTAATCTCTCTCTCCCTATCTCTGTGCTGTTACTATTGGGTACATTTGATTGAAACTTAAAATTGATTTTGATTTGATTTGTAAATAGGTTTTAAGAAAAGGAAAACCCTAATTTATGATTAATTTTATTATATTTATTAAATTCTAAACAAAAGCTTGTTTCAAAATTGCACTTTAAATCTCTTCTTATTTCATTTTAAGTTTAATAAAATTAATTATCTAAAATGTATTTTCCTCTAACTAAATAAAAAAAAAAAAAAAAAAACTAGAATAAAACCAAGCAAAAGTTGTTGACAAAACAACAACAAATAACAGACTGAGCAATAAGATGTCGTCGTTTTGCGTTCTTCAAATATTTATGACAAGACGCACAAAGTGCTCAAGTTTATTGAAATGAAAACAGCAAGTGGCGGTTTGTAGCTCTTCCTTTCCCCTCCCCTCCCCCTCTGATGATGCTGCCTTGATGGTCTTTGCATGAAATATGCAAAATGCCGAATGATTCCCTAAGCGGCTGCTAAATTGTTAAATATTAACTGCATTCCTTTGGCAGTCTGTCAACTCGGCTGTATCTTTATATACAATTTGTATCTATCAGATAATTATTGCATCACATGCACCGAAAATGCTGAACTGCTGACGCATGCATTCCGGTTGGTCTCTCAACTGCCATGACATCACTTTACACGCACGATTTGTGGCAAATGCCGCCATAATTTCTCTGCTGCTGTGGCTCTGAGTGGGCGCAGGATGACCAAATGCAAGAAGATGGCGACGACTTCCGCACAAACGGAAGCCACATCTCGGAGTGTGTGTGTGTGTGTGAGTGTAGCCATTGTCAACGTCGTACTCACACACAAACACGCTGTCTGTTTGGCTGCCATCCAAAGAACTGAACACAAATTTTTGAGTACAGTCAGCAAAAAAGCTTGCCCATGCCACTGCAAACCCCCCCCCCCGAAAACGACCCACCTTTGAGCTCATTCGTGTAGGTAAACATTTTATATGTAGGAGACAGCAATTAGCGACTGCTGACAAATCAAAGTTTTGGCTAACTTTCTTTAACAAGTGAAAAGAACGAACAATGGACAGTCCAAGGCGCTAGTTTAAAATCTACAAAAGTATTAATTCTGTATCAGAAGTTTGGACAATACTCTTAAACTTGTTTTAGGGGTTAACTTTGCCGGCTTAAGTTTTAATATTTTTGATGTGAAACATCTTTAATTTCGGTACGGAAGATTTTAGTAGGAGTAAAATTCGATTTGGGCGTCACGTGATGCTGTTCCGGAACACTCGCAACCATAAGATGGTTCGCATAGGGTGGGCGGGGAAAAAGACGAAAAAATATGAGGGAAGAGATGTTAAAGGGGGGCATTAAAGGAGGAGCTATAAGTCACTTAACAGTGACACAACGGTGACTTGATAGTGACTCAACGGTGACTTGACAGTGTCTAAACAGTGACTTGACACTAAACAGAGAATTAGGAGTGGCCAAACAGTTACTTGATAGTGACTTTACAGTGATTTGATAGTGACTAAGCTGTGACTTAATAGTGACTTAACAGTGACTTGACAGTGACTAAATATTTACTAAATAGTGACAGTAACGATAGTGACTGAACAGGGACTTGACAGTGATTTGATAGTGACTAAGCAGTGACTTAATAGTGACTGAACAGGGACTTGACAGTGATTAAAGAGTGACTGAACAGTGACTAAATAGTGACCAAGAAGTGACTTGATGGTGACTTGACAGTAACTACACAGTGTTTAGACAGTGACTTGACACTAAACAGAGACTTAGTAGTGACGAAACAGTGACTTGATAGTGATTTAATAGTGACTTTACAGATAGTGACTAAGCTGTGTCTTAATAGTGACTAAACAGGAACTTGACAGTGATTAAAGAGTGGCTAAAACGTGACTAAATAGTGACTAAGAAGTGACTTGATGGTGACTTGACAGTAATTTGAAAGTGCCTAAACAGAGACTAAATAGTGACTTGACAGTGACTAAACAGTGACTTGATAAATAGTGACCAAGAAGTGACTTGACATGGCAGTGATTAAACTGTGACTTGATAGTGACTTGATAAATAATGACCAAGAAGTGACTTGGCAAAAAACACTAAGCAGCTAGTGATATTGTTGGTATTTATACTTCCTGTAAGATTTCCCTTTATAAAGATGTTGCTGATTTATATACCATTAAGAGACCTTGAAATTTTGGCCATAAATGTAGCATCATGTTTCACATCAAAGCCTCGTGAGTGTTAACGTCACTCACACCTTCTTTTTTTTAAATGGGACGCATTGAGCAGATGATCTCAGAAAACACGTTTGGATGTGAAACATCTTTAATTTCGGTATGGAAAGTTGTAGTAGGAGTCAAATTTGATTTTACCGTCACGTGACGCTGACATCATGTATATTTTGTGTTCTTTTTTTGTGGGGTGTCACGGCACACACACATCCACGCTAGTGGAGTGGGAAAATTATGAAAGGAGAGGGTGCTGGAAAAAGGGGGCGAGAGTGACTTAACATTTATTAAACAGTGAATAAACAGTGACTTAACAGTGACTAAACAGTGGCTACACAGTGACTAAGCAGTGGCTAAACAGTAACTAAACTGTGAACTGTCTAAATAGTCTCTGACTAAGCTGTGACTGAACTCTCACTAAAGTGTGACTTACCAATAATTAAACAGTGACTTAACAGTTATTTATATTGTGTGCTATTTCTAGATTGAGATTATTGTTCATCATATTGTGCATCATGTTTCACATCAAAGCCTCGTGAATGTTAACGACACTCGCACCGTTCTTAGATGAATTAATTACCCAGCCCCTGAGTTCTAGTTCATCTTTAAAATAGACATCCTCTTACACTTCATACTTGGTCGATTGGGCGGTAGGTGGGTTGCTATATAGCCATTGCGCATTGTACATAAACTTCTACACAGCTAAAATCATTTTCCAGTCATCTTTCTTTACAGTTTTTCTTATAGAGAATCCATATTTTTATGTAGCTGCAGTTTCTGCTGGTCAAATTAAATATGGCTATCAAAATTAAAGTTTCATAGCCTCTGAAAATGGTTGCAATTTATAGCTAATTACTCTCTTTGATGAAAGTTAACTCTTTATATGCATATTCCCAGTATCAATTTTAATAACGGTCAGCAAAAAATTCATTCGTTCCCAATAAATGACATCAGTTTTACTGCTTTTTCCTTTTACTTCCCTGCGCCATCATAAAAAGTCGTAGGAAAGCATTTGGGAAATGCCAAAGAACACAGGTTGGTTGGTTAGTGGGTCCAATGCAAATTCCACCCCACAATCTGCTCTCGAAAAAAACGCAGAGTATTGCGGTTAATGGGCTTTGGAAGGGGGTAGCCGTTAGCATTTTTGGCGGCAAACGCCTACGCAACGTCCTCTCGAAAAATCATTCATTGAGAACTACCAAACCACACACACAGAGGCACAGACAAAGTCTCGCACTCATTGTCAGATATAGTTGGCTAGTTGGCAGAGAATTCGCTCGCACGCGTGGGAGTTTTGTTGTTTTCATACTCCAAACGTCGTTTCGCTCGTTCTCTGTTGGCCATTAAGTTTCATTTTATGACAGCATCGCTAAAAGCTGAAACAGTTGACGCAGCGGCTACACTTTCAAACTGGAAATTCTATAAGAAATGCGCTTGTGTGTGGGCGACAAAAGATTCCAACGCCTCCCTGGCCTGGCCTGGCCCTGTTCTGTATGTGCGTCGCGCTTTGCTGAGTTTTTCTTAAAGGAATTTATGCGAGTGTGAAATTTATGTTGGCAAAAATATTACACACACCAAGAACTATTTTTAGTTTTCTTTATTTTCTTCTTTTGTCTTCACAGAACGGGAAGAGCAAACTGAAAAGGCGTTGCCTACTTTTGTGCGCACGTGTTTTGGTTAGAAGATGGCCAGATTACATACATATTACGTGAATATCTCTGTTAATTGCAACGCGTGGGCCCGGCGCAACCACATTCAGTCCATACAAATTATGGAAAATGTAACCCAATTTATAGAAATACAAAACAAAACAGAAAACTGTTGTTATTTTGCTTGTATTATGGCACCGATTTCTATTTCAATCAGTCAACATATTTTGATTCGACAACTCGTAATATGTTACACATTGCACGGTGGGTAAGCAGAGTACGTTTCTTTGGCATAAAGTTAAGTAACCAAGTTTGCTTGAGGACATGGCATAATTGTTCCAACCAGGCAACTCAACCCGGTCAAGAATTTGCTCTTCTAAATACATAGAAAAAATAAAAATTTCATGCTTAAATCAAGCATATTTGATGTCAAAATTTAAGTATAAATAAAAAATTCTGATCAAAGAAACAAATTTATAATCCAAAGATACTTTATTGTGCCAGTAGGAAATCACTGTGGTTAGAGCGAGACGACCATATTCCCAAATGTATCCAAAGAGCGTAAGTGAAAGCGAACAGCTGACCAAAAAGTATCTAGAGAGCGTAAGTGACAGCAAATAGCTGGATAATTTCTGACTGAATCGGTATGTATGTAAAAAGTCCACGTGAGTATGAAAGTAGCTATTTAAATCAAACTAAAATTTTTAGACATAAAAATGTAAAGCCAGTGGAAATAGGATATTAATTTAACTATCGATACCATTAATTGAACATATCGATTACTTGAAAGTGATTCTCAGAGACTTAGAAATTGGAACTGAAATTAAATTCGGAGTAAGCTTTGTGCGGTTTCTGACTTTGCAAAATTTAGAAAAAGCAGAAGAATGATTGATGTAGTATTTATAGTTTATATTATCTTATAATTTAGTTAAACTATCGATACCATTAGTTAAATAATTATAGTGAAATGCACATCCCTAATAGTGATTCTTAGAAGACTTAGAAATCAAAATGGCTATCAAAAAGGTTTAAGAAAAATATTGTTAATTTCACTGATTCTCAAAATATATTCTACACTTCCTATTTCTGCTAATAGCAAACATGTCTCAGCCCATGGTCGAATTGGATTGACTAACTGCACGAATCATGTGTGCGGCGGCGCTCCTTCATAATACTTTTTTTTGCATAATTTTGAGCCGATTTGCAAATGTCAGAAAAACGTCTTCAACTAATGTAACGACCTCAACTCAATAACCTGTTTATGTCAAAAAAAAAATGTAACGAAAAAAATTGTTGCATAAAATGTCAGTGGCACTGGATACTGAGGGGGCGTGGCCATAACAAGAGCCCATTCTGCTACAGAATTCATAATAGTCATTTTTATTGTCATAATAATTTATGGTCCAGTGCATCCATTTAGCCATTCTTACCCATTCTTATGGGGCGTGACCGCATATGTCTCAACATATGTGTGTGGGTGAGCGTGGGTGCGGGCGCGGGCGTGGGCGTGGGTGCAATAGTGTTGGGAGCTGGAAACAAAATTGCTTTTCAATCAATTGAATTTGCAGTTATTGCTGTCCCTGCAAAAATATTACAAAAAAGTTCATTCATGGCCTGACTTGACTTGACTTTGCTACCATTGACTGGCAACTGGGGAAAACGCCCCCGCTTTGTTATAACAAATGGAAATTGTGTGCATTGCAAGTTTGCCAAAAGGCAGAGAGAAATATTTATGATATAGTTGATAAATAAAATAAATTTGTGTAAATAATATTTCTGACCCTGCCAAGGTTCTTCTCTCATTGGATTTCCTAAGCAGTTGTGATGGCAATTGCCTCTCCTGGCAAAAATTGATAGAGATTGAGAGATTTTGTGTGCGGGTAAATGAACCACTTTTAAATGGCGGGTAAGCACGTTTCAGCTGTCATAGGTGAAGTTTATGGTGATAAAATAGAGCCAACAAAATGAACGGTCAAGTTGTTGTTTGTTTGCACAATGGGTGAACAATTTAAGTTAATTAAAATTTCCGTTTTCTGTGCAAACATTTTTGGTGCTCGTTTCTGAATCACACAAGTTTCGGCTGACCAATCAACAAAAAGTTTATTTTTCTAATATAAATTTTTTGTATTCTTGCAACTTTCCCATTGTACATTTTTCTCACACATTTGAGATGGCACAAATTTATGTGTAGAACGTGTGGGCTAAATTATGATAAACCGATGTGAGAAAGTTTAAAAGCATTTACCCAGACCCTTACCTAAATTTACCTACGTGTGCCACGCCTGTTGGTTTTTGCCTACTTTTAAGCCCGAGAAACGCAAATACGTGATGAACGCATAATGTAAGCCTTGGACATACCCACAGCACTATGGAAAGCAGTGTTAAGTGAACAGGTGTTGAAAATGAAATTCGTTAAATGATTGTGTAAGCTCTGTGGGAAGTTTTAAAAAGCAACTAATTTGTTTAAAGCAAATTTACGCCTTATACAAAAGTAACATATATCCTGACGCGCTTCTCTATGGCGCCATCCTTGGAAATAAATTTATTTTAAGCAAAAATAAGAACGAATAATTTAAATACTAATGCTCTTGGAAAGAATTTGAATTTTTGGTTTTCATAGGCAAGGGGAGTTAGCGGAAAGAGCATACTTTGAGAGAATAGCGCTGAACACGCTCTCACAGTTTTTGTACTCTGTACCGAAGGTACATAGAGTATATTAAGTTTGTTCAAAAGTATGTAACAGGGAGAAGGAATCATTTTCGACTATATAAAGTATATATATTCTTGATCAGCATCAACTGCCGAGTCGATATAGCCATGTCCGTCTGTCTGTCCGTCTGTCTGTCCATCCGTCCGTCCGTATGAACAAACAGATCTCAGAGATGGTAAGAGATAGTGGTTTGACATGTATGGGACAAATGCTTCTTATAGCTGCAGGCAGATCAAATTTATTTTTATTTTTTGCTACGCCCCTTAAATTTTGAAAAAACATCATACAGTTTTGTAGATAGATGGTTTGTACCTTGTAGAGATAGTTAGTAATTGTCAAAATGTATCGATTTGCCGAAGAAATTATAAAGATCGGATGAGCGGTTCTCAAGTTATGAGCAAAAAAGTGAACCAAGCTCCCCCGTCCCACCCATTCACAATCAACACCGCACAATCTTAGGGAGAGAGCGAGAGAGAGAGACACAGCAGCAGCACTGCATTCAGCTCATACTCCAGGTACAGAGTATGTTATAGTCGGGCTTGACCGACTTTCTCACTTGTTTGTTTTATGCTGTTACAGCTCTCATGGGAGCGTAACTCTGTCGTTGTTGTGTCGCTGTGTGATTTCAAAGGTACAACTGCTTACATTCTTAACTATCGGACTGTCCGTGAATTTAAGGATCTACGGCATTCTATTAACTTTTCCCTCCAAGAGTGAATTTCTCTATTTATTTCTCTAAGTGTATAGTTAAATATATTTTGGAATAGGTTTTGGAGTGGGTTTTCTTAAATGGGAGAATATTTTTTCCTTGTATTTGCTCAAAAGGGATTACAAAAGGAATTTTATTAAGATCGGCTAGAAAATACGGATTGGGCTTGCCCCCATCCCAGCTCCCATACTTCGACCTTGTGGTACTTCACATTAAATTGATCTCCCAAAAGAACGTTTTTTCAAATCACTTCTTATTTATTTGAAAGAATATCTTGTCAATTTCAGCTAATCTGGTAAACAAAAGCCAAAATCTGATTTCCTTCCCATTTTGTAACGAAATCCGAAACTTAATGCCATGGCAAAACAACTTACTAACTAAGTTATTAAAAATTGTCCAATATCCCCATTGTGCGCGCACTTCATTAGCGTTCGAACATTTCTCAAATCTGACTGTGTGGACCTCTGACCTTGTGTTGCCTTCTTTTACGGGGTGGGGTGGGGTGGCGCTCGTAATTAATTTTTATATGTTGGTTCAAAGGGCTGCCAACTGATGCGTGAGAGGGAAGGCGAAGAGATACTTGAGCTTCTGGCTTTCGCAGACTGAATTAGTTAATTTTCAGATAATTTGAGCGTGAAGCATGTGGACTACAAAACACACATTGTCAATTAGGGCTTGCTGTCCTGCTGTGCAGGACACTGCCAAATTTGTTTGTGTGTGTGCGTCTGTCTGATAAACATGCCTAATTAAAACTAACTGGCTTTGACCTAATCCAAGACACAGTGCTCAGTAACTGGTTACAGTTCAAGTGGCTTACTAATTAAATCCTTCTGCCACAGCTCGTTCTCAACTTGTCAATTAGTCTTTCAAATGTTGAATAAATAGAAATTGTTTTGTGTTCTATTTTTGGGTACACCAAAATACAAAATTTTCCACACAAATATCAATATTTGTTGAATGAAATTGAGCGACGACGAGACGAAAATCTTAAGTCAATACATATGTACAACCGCATATATGTGTGTGTGCGTATAAAAAGAGTCAATAAACGAAAGGAGGCGTGAAAATTAATATTTAATATTTATGTGGAACAAGTTCCTACACATTGACGGTAGATGGAACTTTTTCATATTTCTTATAAATTTTGCAGCTTACATAAATTTTGTTGAATATTTAACTTTCAGTCAATTTCTACTTTTCTTTTGAAGTGTCACCAAACTCAAATCAAACATTTACTTATTTATGGTGAGTGATCTATGTGCCTAGTTTCGAAGGACTGAATACCATTTGCTGGTGTAATTGCTGTTAGTTCGCTTGGACAGTTACAGTTCTGCGTGGGCGCAATTTATGGTTGATTTTACGTAAAGGGCAAAATGTCATTGAATTATGCTAATTTAATGTGGGTATATAGTGAAATAATGACATCACAGAGAGCCTTAAAATTTGCCAAAAAAAAAGTTGTTAAATAGACAAAACAATGAGTTGTTGAACAATACAAATTATGACACAACAAAAGCAAAACTTGACAAACAACAACAAAGTTTTTTCCCCTGACAACTTCATCGTCAAGAACAAATCAAGCAAACGACAAACAAATGAATGTAAAACTCATCAACGTCATCACCAAAGGAACCACACCAAAGACTCAACTCATTTCGGGAATAAGACAGTAATGAAATGTAACAGTTAAGCTTGTGACAAAAGCTGGCTGGCTTTAGAAGAAGCAAAAAACAAAAAAAGGGTCTAGAGAAAGCCAATTTTTAAGCATTTGGTGGACTTAGTAGACCGGCTTGTTTTCTGATCAATGTTCTAAATTTGTCTAATTACGGGCAAGGTAACAGAAATGTTAAGGATCAAGGACCATTTTCTCAAAGTACAGTTAATCAAATTTACCGGCAGGTTAGCCGAAGTTGAGTGTCTCATGCTGTCTTTGGCAAAAAATAGCCGGCAAGCGTAATCGCAGCCTCATGATAAGGTCCAATTTTAACCTGCCGGCAACTTGCGATGAAACTAACTGAAAATTCTTCTGAATTAGGGTGACCATAGTTTGTAAACTATATTATACCACAACCAAATTCAACATTTCTATTCGTTCCACATTTCTGAAACAAGAACCCGTAGCTTTCCTACTAAAGGACTTTTTCAGCACCAGTCAGTGATTCCAGACTGACCAAGTAAAAATCATTCCAAGTAGAGTGTGCGTTTCAGCTGATGGGCATTTTTCTTTTCTTAATCTGATCAAAGTTTGGCATCTCTAGCTCTTACCGTTTGGGCTGTATGGCAACGCACAGTGGTTGCTGCCATAGGCCAAAAATCAAAAAATGAATGTAAAAATTTTCAAACCGTTACTGCCTTAATTAACAGCTAATTGGTCAAGCTTCACAGTGGCATACTTATTTTGCTTTGATTATAACGGTGCTTTCTTAAAATACCATCGAAAGTGTGACCTTTTCTTCATCTGTCTTGTACAGTGCACGACGCTCGCTGCCACATGCTAATTTTGTTAAATTAAATTTTTGCATAAAAGCTATATTAAGTCAAGTTGTGTAAAATGGATATTGTTCATAAAGGTATTGACTTAACTTCTACAATTCAACTTAAAGAAAGTTCGTGTTTAATTTTGTGTAAATCGTTGTTTTAGATTAGTATATTTTTGTGTTTGTTTTTGGTTCGAGTGTCAAATGTTTAGTTAAAGTTTTAAGTGTGTCGCCCTCCTCAGCCCTCACAATCCTTTATGACATATTGTTTCTTAATACTTTAAGATTTTAAAAATGTAAAGTGTTCTTGCTACCATCCGCTCATGCGCGTGTACTAATTTGTAACGTAATGCATGTTTTTTCTCAATTTTGTATTTGAGTGACGGACAACGGCGTTGCCAGGGGGGGCGGCGGCTCACGGAGGTAGTGATGGGGGGTCATGGGGGGTCAGTGGGTAGTTGCCCCCCTACATCATAGATGAAGGGCCCTGAACGCCGCCCGGGTTAACCTTACATAACCAGCTTTATGTTTTTTGTTTTATGTTTTGTGTTTTCTTTTTTTGATTTTCTTAGTTTTTAATTTATTCATTTTCTAGGCACAACTTATCAATGCGAATTATCTCGATTACATGTTTTTGAGATTTGGTGTCTAGAAAGCGGTTTACGTCCCCACAAAGTGCAGAAAATCCTCGATGCCATAGTGAAAGACCTTAAACATGAGGGTTACAAACCAAATCTGGAGGAGTTGCAAATACATTTGGAATACATTTGTAAAAAATTAGAGCTGTTTTGGAAAAACTGCAGGCGCAACAGATCGAGACTTTTGAATAATCATTATGATTGGCTTGTTTGTAAAGAAACCATTTCTTTAAAATATGAAGGGCATCTAAGAGTGTCCAATTCGAGTTATTTATATACCAAGTTTCAGACCCCCAACTCTATTAGAAGTATTTTTGGCCGCACTCTCCATATAAGCGCAACCACTGTGCTATGGCAGCTATAACCTATAGTATCCAGATTTTTACTGAATTTTCCCAGGTTATATACGAAAATTTCCAAAGTTTTGTTGCAATAAAATGAAAAACAAAAGTTTTTCATATAAAAACTGAATATCAGACCGATTGTTCATATGGCAGCTATATGATATAGTTGTCCGATCTGGCTGATTTTTACATATTATTTTAGGATAAATATAAAAAAAATTTGCGCCAAGTTTCAAGTCCCTACCTCAACTAGAAGTATTTTTGGCCGCTCTCCCCATACAAGCCGGACCACTGTGCAACGCCGAGGATTGAATCAGTCAGTAGCTAAAATCTATTTAATACAAAGAAAAGCTCAATAGTTAAGATAAGACACAAATGCGACTCTTCTTTACAATTTGTGAGTGAAATGACAAAACATCATTTTCTTCTGAAATATGATGAAAAAAGAAAAACCAAGTGCACTGTCAAGTCGCTCTTAGAATGAATGCAACAGAGTACAAAAAGAAACTGCTAGCAAAATGCTGCCGTGTTGTTGCTGCCTCGTTCAGCTAATTGATAGGTTTCAGTTTCCTTTTTTAACAGTTTGCCTTAACAAATTGTGACCACAATTTGACATTTTCCTTCTGAGATATTCAACCAGACCTATCGATGACAAAACCACATTCCACATGCAAATATTTTGATTCATTAAATCCAAGCCATCATATTTGGGGAGGCGGTGGGCCCACACATAATTGGAATTAAATCAACGGATTTGCAAATTAATGAATATGACTGCAGGCCACCTCACAGAGGGTGGTGGTAACATTTAACACTTGGCCCTCAGCTCACACTCTGTGTCCTTCAATTGAGTTAATTAGAAATTATTTTGGGTCGTGTATTGTTGCCATGGTTATTAAGATTTCTGTTTCCCGCACTTGTTACCGCGTTTAGTCTCAAGTTTAATTAAACTGAATTATTTTATGGATTAATTCTTCTCCATTTTGATTGATTGCAATGCAAATGTTCGTGTGGGTGTGTCCACAATATCGATGACATTTTGCAGTTTTATTTGTGCGTTGTTGATCCAATTAACATTTCCAGTGGCAAATCAATGTGACACGCCCACAGTTAAGCACTCTGGTGGGCCGTGAGGATGTTTTCTTGTGCTTTGTTTTTTGGGAAATTATGGCATACTTTATTGCGGCGTCATTTTCAAGGGAACGCAACACCAAATGTCATTTTGATTACCCGCACGCGCCGTGCGTTGAGTTTTGTTTATTGATTTCCCAACACGATTCCCAATTTCTAGATATACACAGTAATACTGTGACAGTATGTAGGGTATTTTAATAATAACAACAACTTTTGGTCAACTTTTTGAATACAATATCTTTTTTCCTGTTTTAACACATTTTAATGCCAGATTCTATGTGAACTGCTACGTGCTCTTCCCATCTATTCTATATTTAGATTTAGGAGCGATAAATCAGTGCAGTTGAGGCCTGTCTTTATGACATATGTTTGGCCCCGTTGACCCTGAACCAAGCCCTAACCTAGTTCTAGTTCGCTGTGTCAGTGCAAGTCTGTACTTTGCACTCTTTTGCTTTGGTTTTTTTTTTTTTTGCCGATTGTTTTTATGACTTGAGTTTACTTTGGGCACTTAACTTTAGGAAACCTAACTGAATGTAGCTTCCTTTTTTTTGACATATAACAGAAGTCTAGCTGCATTTAGTCTTTAGGAAGTGCGATTTTTAATTAGCCTGAAATCTAATCAGTTGGAATTTTATTAAAAGGCCAAGAGATTTACAATGAACATAATGTGATTAATTTTTTTCGGTCTATGTAAAATGTTTTAAAGTCCATTAAGTACAATAAATTCTTGAATAACAAGTGAGAAAGACGGTCAAGCCCGACTATAACATACTCTGTACCTGGAGTAGGAGCTGAATGCAGTGCTGCTGCTGTGTCTCTCTCTATCTCTATCTCAGTCTCTTTCTCTCTCGCTCTCGCTCTCTCTCTCTAAGATTGTGCGGTGTTGGTTGTGAAAGGGCAGGAGGAGGGGGTGGCGGGGGAGCTTGGTTCACTTTTTTGCTTATAACTTGAGAACCGCTCATCCGATCCTTATCATTTCTTCAGCAAATCGATACATTTTGACAATTTCTAACTATCTCTAAAACCACCTATCTACAAAACTGTGGAAGATATGACGTTTTTTCAAAATTGCGGGGGCGGGAGGGGGCGTGGCCAAAATTGAAAATAAACTTGATCTGCCTGCAGCTATAAGAAACATTTCTCCTATACATGTCATACCTCTATCTCTTACCATCTCTGAGATCTGTTTGTTCATACGGACGGACGGACGGACGGACAGACGGACGGACAGACGGACATGGCTATATCGACTCGGCTGTTGATGCTGATCTTTACTACTTTATAGGGTCGGAAATGATTCCTTCTCTCTGTTACATACTTTTGCACAAACTTAATATACTCTATGTACCTTCGGTACAGCGTAAAAAAATCTCTTATTTTGATTTAACGTACACTTAACAGTGTGCCTCATATTTTTCGGTCTTTTGGCATGTGCGGTCCTATGTGAAGCGGTTATTTTAAAGCTCTGATTAATTATCCACACATTTAAAGTTAAGTTCTTGATTAAGAAATAAATAACCAAAACAAAAAATACTTGGAATTTAAGCTAAAACGCGGCTTAAATACTTAATTGGTTCGAACAATCATCATACCCTTTTTAATCCATTTTCAATGAGTATTAAAAGCACAACAAGCTCTAATCTAAAGTTAAATGTCAATTAGAGTTACCCTTTCCTAATGCCTTAACGACCCCTCCCGTTATTCTGATTATCTCCTACGCCTTTAATCCTTTCGATGATTTATGACACGCTTTTAATTGCCAGTGACACTTTTTCAATTACAGCCCCCGCCTGTGTCATTGACAAAGATCGAGTTGTTTGTTCATTTTGTGGATATGGCTCAACTATTTATGTTCTAGCTGCTAGCTAGCTGGCTGGCTGGCTGGCACTTGAGGATGACAACTTTGTTGACTTCCGCCACGAGCATCCTTTTGCAATTGCTTCCCTCTTGGCCTGACGTTGACATTGAATTTCTGTGGAATTCTGTGGGATGGCACCTAAAAATAGGCAACCAGCTGAGTTATTTTATTTCGTTTGGCTTTCCTATGATTCAAAAGCCAAACAGGAAATTGCATAAAATCTACGAGGCGCTGCCAAGACGCCAAAACGTTGATTAAAAATTGAACAGTGGCAGAGCAGAAAGCAGCGGCAAATAAATAAATAAATAAAAACTGAAAATCTGTTTGCCAACAGCGATGGAGCACAAATAAAATCAAACTTCAAGGGTCACTTCCGCTTCAAATGGCGCAAGTGCCACTTCACTCTATGACTGTGTGTATGTGTGAGTGTGTCCAGAAATAAAACAGGTCCTCGCACCCAAAAATTCCCGCATCATTTTCTTAAATTAGTTTCCTGCTTGTTTTGCAGCACTCAACTGGAAATATTGACATTTCTGATTTTCAAGTGCCTGGAGTGTTGCGGACTTAGGCCCAAAAATTGATTTGCCAGTGCAGTTGAGTGGCTTAAAAGTCCTCAAAGGATGAATAACAAATGAATTGGACTTGTGATCTGGTCCAGGCAAGAGGAAATACTTGAGCATACAAAGTTTTTGGCAAAGTTTTCCTTGTAAAGCAGGGAGTACTTCCAAGATTCCTTTCTTTTGTAGCACTAAGAAAAGCCAACTATCACGGTGAGATTTTGTCCAAAATGCGAAGCCGGGAATTCTTTTCACTCGTGTATTTAGTTTTAAAGTAAAATGTAAATGCTCGGGCATTTATTACTAAGATTATATTATCTTATTTGGAAATCTAGTCAGATACTATGCATTAACATTGTTGTTCAGGTCAAATCTGTTCGGCCGGTACCACACCAATGCACAGTGGTTTATTTTGGCCTATTTTTGGCATAAACTCCAGTTTTTAAGTGATTGACCCCAAATTTGGTTTATTATCATATTTTGGGCGCCAAAGACGACTTTGAAAGTTTCACTCAATTTGGACCAATATTTGATATAGCTGCCATATAACCGATCTAGCCGATATTCACCAACTTCGTTTGTTTTAAGGATATTGGACTGAAATTCGGTTTGAGCACGTATTTTAAGCTTCTTTAGCGACTTATCAAATAAGGTTCGATTCGGCATATTATTTTATATTGCTGCCATATAACTGATCTGTCCGATTTGCTTCAACTTTACGCTATTGAACTGAAGTTCGGTTCGTACTTTTATTTATTGCTCTAAATACGACTTACAAAACATTTTTGTGTCGCTTCCAAACGAAAATTTTTTTAACTCTCTCCCTCGAGTTCAGCTGCAATATAGCCGATTTTCGCGAAAAGTCACTCGTTGCAACGCAAACAAACTTTTGAGTCTGTGCGACCACGGCCACTCGTGCCTCCCATACAAACAAATTCGTAGTACTATTAGTACAAATTAATATGACTCTGAATTCAGACAAGTTTTATATATTTTGGGAATGATTAAAAATCTTACATACATATATGTAATATATACCTATTAATTAACATACTTACAGCTTTGGACCATATAGTTACATTTTGAAATTTTTCTTTTATAAAGGATTCAAAATAACTTCTATTTTATTTTATTTTTAATGTTTTGTCATCTTTCACGTGATAATTTCTAATTTTTTCATAAATCCAATCTGACATAATGATATTTTGCATTTGTTGCTGCGCCAAATATCAAAGAGATCAATACGACGAAACTTGAACGTCCCTGAATATTGTGGAATTGTGAGAAAAGGGGGACGAACGGGGGAAAGGTGTAAATTAGCGATGAAGAACGACATTTATTTGTACAAACTGGCGTACTTAGTTTTTGTCAGCAGGCGTTAGATCATTAGTTTTATTCCTCGAAACACAGAAGACCCATTTTAATTCTCTACAAAAATACACATAAATTGGACATAAAATACAACTCGAAGACTAAGACTACACAAAAATGTACTATATACATTGAGTATTTATACCTTAATCTTCAATTTTCACTATTTTCTTGATTTTGTTCGGAGAGAAAATTTTTATTTTCACGCGCAAATGTAAACAAACTAATGTGGAGCCAATTTCTTAACTATAAGCAGCTGATCGATTGTGTGCGTTTGAAAGCTCATTAAAAGCTTCAGTAAAGCTTTTGAGGCGTCATTTTTTAAGTTTTTACATGTATGATGTATTAACTTTAAGAATTTAAAATCAAAAATACAAAACATTAACATACATTTTTCGACTTTATGCCAAAAAATCGGCCTCTTGGACCATAGTGCAATGCCAGCTTTAAGCTGCAGTTGTGTAAGCGAGAGACTTCACATAGCCCCACAAAAATCAGTCTAGTGGAATCAAATCACATGATCTTGGTTCAAAACATGGGACCGGATCGGTCTTCCCTAGACACTGTTCACTGATCAATAATTCCTACTTTGAGTGATTTCTGTGATTAGTAACATAATTTTTTACATGTTTAGTTTTAAATACTTTCCAAGTTGTTTTTGTTAACTGTTTAGCACGAAGGCTGAACACATTATGCCCCATTTGGGGAGTTTTATTCAAACAATATTTTAAAAACATTTGTTAGGTCAAGCTAACAGGGAAAAGTTTGTATTCATGAATCCTACCTACAATACACAGCCAAGACCCCATTGGGGGGCGATTTTGAGACCAAATCGAATAAGATGAGAGCACAGCTGATAGATTTTAAACTGGGAATTGCATTTAAATGCATAAAAACGTTCAAAAATGTCAAATAACAAATAGCTTCAGTTTGAAATCCACAAAAATCCAAAAGATTTGAAATCTTTTATTTTGGCGATTTTAAACCGTTTCTTGGACCAAATTTGGACCCAGAATTGAAAATTTTTTGCGAAAGCAAAGCTTATGAGCTGGTAAATTGCTGTTGCATACTTATGGGATCAACTGAAAAAAGCGGAATTAAATGTGATCCTTAAGGCTGCTGCTTGTGCGAGCTGTGCATGCGACGAGCCCAACAGCTCAAATGAATTGCCGGTCTAAGGTGTCGGTGTCAAGCAAAGACAATGGGCAGCATGTTTAAGGAGACAAGCCTGCAGCAGGGGCACACTCAAACATACACGCACGCACATATCCTTCGTATTCTGTCGTCGTGACTTTGCTTACGTCACAAAGTTGCGTAGGCGTCATCATCGGCATGGCGCACCCACTGCCTTCGTCCTGGTCCCGGTCTTGGTCAGAGCAAGTGCGAGAGCGAGAGCGTTGCGAGACGACAACGACGCCAGCCAGGCGTTAATTTCCCCAACTGTGTGTGTGTGTGTGTGTGGAGCGGTTTGCTCAATGAAACTCGTAGATTCGATTTTTCGCAATTGTTGCTGTTGTTGTTCTTGGTTTTATTTTCGGGAATTGCGCCTGCGCCGGCGCCTGGCCAAATCAAATCTGTGTGGCCCAGCAAGTGCATTTCGCTTGTGGTAGGACAGTTTAGTTGCTGCTGCTCAGCTGTTTAGCTGTTTCAGCATGTGGAGAAATTCTGAGGCCGGCTTCTTTAAAGAAACCCAAGAAGCCAAAAGGGAAACTAGGGCTAGTTTCTAGCATTAAAAAACCTATTTTGCAGCATGTTTCTTTAAGTTTTTCAATGGACAGACTTAGCACAATTTCTTTCATTCACCTTAGCCAAAAGTTGTAGTTTTTTTTATTCTTTTTGCCTACCTCGTAAAGCGTAAAAGCCACAGACATCGTGACGGCTAAACTAAACCGAAAACCACCTCGTCTACGTCCCCTTATTGTAACCACCTCCTACCCCCAGCTGTTGAATCTTGCAGCAGAAATGTTGCAGGCAACGATGACGATGTCTCTGACCAGTTTATAGTATAGTTCTCCTTCATTCATGTTCGATACGCTGTTCCATTTTGAATTACTTGTGTTGTTTCTGGTTTAGTAAGGGGGGAGAGGGGGAAAGGTTTCGCAAATGTGTGGGCGTCATCGTTGTTCGGAAAACAAAGTTCGAAAAGTCCAACAAAAGGGGCTGACAGTTAGAAGGGGTAATCTTAATGTTTCGAGATGCTGGCGGTAAGTAACAGCAAGTTATGCAAAAGCATTGGATGTGGATTGTGATCTTTAAAGACTGTTTTGAAACTGAAAATTATATGCTTAAATGAATTTATCCACTTTATTTAACAATGTGTGCTTGGTTTTAAAATATTCTGTTGTTTTTAGCTTTAATTTTTCAACGGACACGAACTTTTTGAGTAACTTGAAGATAAGCAAAAGGCTGAATTTTTGGTTTCCTTAATAGTATTTGTTGTTTCATATGTAAACTAATATTTTATCAAATTAATACTTAAAATTAATAACTTATCAATTTGATATCCAAAACATCAATTAGTAGTCTCAAATTTTACACTATTACGTATCAAACTAATATTTAAAGAATCAAATTAATAGTCAAAATAACAACTTAATACTGTTTACTTTGTTGTCTTAAATTAATATTTTAATTATCAAATTAATAATCAAAAATTTTGATTCAAAATATAAATTTTATACTCTTTATTGCAGAGGTCGCATAAAACAGTCCCCCGTTTGCCTGTGTCAGAAAACAACCGCTTTCGTGCGAGCATATTCAATAAAGGTCTTTAACCAACCATCAACTACGCTCTCTGCCTCTTTTTGGTTGTGAGGGGAGAGAAACACATTTTGTTTTTTCTGTCAGGTCTGTCTCGGGCCCTTTTGCCAAAACTCACGCATTCAAAAGGTCTTCTTTGTATGTATGCGTCGGTGTGTAAGCGTAGAGCTTAAGCTCTATTTACACGACCTGATCACTCATCTGAGTTTTCGTCTGATATGCTGTGTGACCGTGTAAAAAGGCGTCGGAGTAGACATGAAGCTACTCAGATGAGCGATCAGATGAAATAGAGCCGGTTTTATTTGGCCTGAGCACTCATCTGAGTGGCATTTATCGAGTTACAGTGTTCGTCTGACGAAAACTCATCAGGTCGTGTAAATGGAGCTTTAGGCTCGGCTAACAATATGAATGTGTGCGAAAAACTGTATACCTTTTCTCGTTCTCTCTCACGCTGACTCGCTCTCTGTTTATGCTTAAATCTGGCGCTCTCCTGAGTCTGCAACCTTTTGAACTGAGATTTTTAAAGTTCGGTCTTTGTGAAGACCGCATTTGATGAGCGATTGACTGTCTTGGGCCCGGTATAGGCTTAAATTCGGTTAAGGGAAGCCCGAGCCCGTTTTGTTTTTATTCTTTTGGTCAGTGACATGAGCAGAGCGAACTGAACATTGGGTTGAGAGTTATTTACGAGCTATGCTTTATTGCAGAGATGGGCGCGTCGCGACGTTCCAATGCACACACAAAGCAGCGCGTGCATTAGGTTTCTACCGCGGCCGACTGCAAAAATCACACGTACGCTATAAGCATTGACAGCTACTTATATTTGCATGTGCTTGTATGCGTGTGAAAAGTGTGACGGTATGTGTGCATGCCCATCTCTGTTTTATTGTGTTGTTTCAAATTAAGACTTTTACGTATAAAATTGATATTTCGAATATTGTACTCAACCTTAAAATATTAAAAATGTTCTCTGATACTCAAATAATAATTAAATAGTGACGTCGACTCTGACGTCGACTTACCTTGCGATGTCATATTTTTCTGCATTTTATTATCTGTTTTTCGTTATCAACATCATATTCCTCCCAAACGTTATTAAGGTGATTTACTTTTTTGGTCATAACTTGAGAACTGCTCATCCGATTTTTATCATTTCTTCGGCAAATCAATACATTTTGCTAATTACTAACTATCTCTAGAAGAAACGAATCATCTATCTACAAAAATGCGGGAGATATGACGTTTTTTCAAAATTGTAGGGGCGGGAGGGGGCGTGGAAAAAATTGAAAATAAACTTGATCTGCCTGTAAGTATAAGAAGCATTTGTCCCATACATGTCAAACCTCTTACCTTCACCATCTCTGAGATCTGTTTGTTCATACGGACGGACAGACGGACATGGCTATATCGACTCGGCTGTTGATGCTGATCAAGAATATATGTACTTTTTTATGGTCGGAAATCATTCCATCTCCCTGTTACATACTTTTGCACAAACCTTTGGTACAGAGTATAAAAACAAATCCAGAATATCTATAACTAAAATCCATGAAACTAGAATCCATATATTTCTATAACTGACCCAAAAAACCCGCAAGTTATCTAACTCATAACTATGCTTCTAAAGTTCCGCCCCCAAGAGGCTTCTCTCTCCACATTGTGGGGTTTAACGTTGAGTATGCGAAGCGTATGTAAAATAAATTAAATCAATTAGCAAACTAAGTCGCAATCAACACACATTAAACATGAACAATGCAGTATGATAATAGGTAAATCCTATTACCAAATGTCTAGGATTTCCCCTGGCAAGGACCCTCTTGCTCAATCATATGGGAGATGCCGGCAAAACATGCGCACTTGCCTCGCGCGCGCTCTCAGTTGGCGGGGAAAAAACTCTACACATGACGCAGGGACGGAATCGGAATTGGAACCAGAATCAGAATCTTGTGGCTTGAAAACAAGTGGTTGACGGGCGGCCAGTTTAGTATTGAGCGAACAAACGTTAATGTCGTTTCGTGCTCGGGTTGTCCAGGAAAACAGCAGCAGCAGCAGCGGCAGCAGCAGCAGCAGCAGCGACAGCAGCAGCAACAGAAGCCAGGGCCAGAACGAAGTGAAATTCGAGGTACGGAGCGAGCCGAAACGAATGCACAACGAACCTTGCCCCCATATATTTATGTAGTTGTAGGTGTGTGAAATACGAAACGCCTTGAGGAGAGGCCGCAGCGGCAGCAGCAGCGGCGGCAGCACCAACAGCGTCAAAAGGCAGACAAACAGGCAAAACCTAAGGAGACGACACGACGAGTCCTTGCTCGTCGGTTCAAACGTGCGGAACACCAGAGAAAAAAGTGGCAAAAATAAATTTCAAAAATATTTTTCAAAAAATTTCCAAGTGAAGTGAAGTCTTTCTCGAAATTCTGCAACCAAGTGCCGCAAACTGAGAAAAAGTGCTTAAAAGTTCCTTAAACAAATTTATTGTTATAACTATTAAAAAGAAATTATACAAAAACCCAAAGTTATCCCAAAATATACAACACACGTTTTCTTTCTAAAGTTTTTAAACTGCAAACCAACAAAAAAGAAAGTGCCGTGATTTGAGTATTTCTATTCTTGTATTAGGAGAGTGTGAAAGAGAGAGAGAGGAAGCCCAAGTGCCGACGGTGAACCAGCAACTAGTGCAAGCTTAACACCAGAGTTCATCAACTCCAACTAAGACTCCCCCTGGCCGCCTCCTAGTCCAGCTACTCCGGTCTGAAAGTAGAGACAATTGATTATTGATTTTGTCATCGCGCAGCGGCAAAGGTGCACACAATGTTTGCAGCATGTTGGGCCTAAGCCAGCGGCAGAGTGTTCAATTCTGAGAAAAATACCGGTTGAGAAACTCCCTCCCCCAACCCAACCACCAGACGCCCCTGCTCCTGCCCCTACCCAAAAAAAAGCTGTCAAAATACGCCGCCTAATTGAGAAAGTGCGTCAGAGCAACAAAAGGAAAATGTTCTTCTCGCTGGCCCAGACGCTCGTCTGTGTTTTACTCATCCAAGGCGGACTCTATGCCCTGCACTTGAACGGCAACGAGAAGTCGTCCGATCCCACCCCCCCTTCCTCCAGTCAGTGGCAACCACCGCCCGGCGGTGGCGGTGGTGGTGGTGGTGGTGGCGGTAAGCATGCGGTGCAACGTTCCGCAGCGGTAGCCGCCTTTGACGCCACCACGGGACGTGTGAACAAGGAGATTGCAGACATCGCTCAGCTAGATCGCGAGCGTCTTATGCTCCTAGGCCTGGCAAAGCAGACGGCCGAGTCACCGGCCGCGGGTCATCATGGCAGACCCATCATAGCGGGGCGCATACAAATGCAACCCACCGAAGATCTGGATGTGGGTGACTATCCAGCCTTGCTGCAACAGGCGGCCAGAGGTTTGATGTTCGGTCAGGTGCAGAAACAACCGCCCGTGCCTCTGGCCTTGGATGACGACTATGAACAGCTCAGGGAGTACGGGCGACGTCCGGTGAAATATGATTATGGGCGTGTGATTCAGCCCATGGATAGGGAGAGAACTGCGGAACCTGATGTGGACACTCTCTATGAATCGCCCTTACACTCCTTTGGCGATTTCGATGACTTTTCAGAGCTGCAGGAGCCAGAGCAACCCGCCCATTTGGGAGAGGAGGAATTACTGCGCGAACTGGATGCCTATCAGTATCATGGCTTGGAGGATGAGAACCCCTTCCGTTCGCTGGCCGCCCCAGAATCACTGCAGCAACTGTTTGAGCAAGAGCAGCCGCAGCGAGACTCACCCAAATCCCATCACAACATTCGCCTGCAACAGAAATGGGCCAGAAAGCGAGCTCAGGCTGGACAGCAGCCGCTTCAGCGCAAGATCTTTGGCCAGCATTTCAAGCAGCAACGAGGCAAACTGTCAATGGCCAACTCTGAGGCGACAGCTAGTAAACCACACTTAAAGTCCTCCGCACGATCAGCTGGCATTAAGGATAACGAAAAGTTGACAAATGGAAATGCACAAAAAGCTGCAGCAGCAGCTGCTACTGTGACACAGCAGCAGCAGGAGAAAAAGGATAAGCAGTCCAAGGAGCAGCAGCAGCAGCAGAAGGAAACAGAGCCACAGCTTATGCATCCCAATCATAAGCGTTCGGGTGGCATAGGAGTGGGAGCAGGAGGAGGTGGAGCCACAGCCGGTGGCTATGCGTCGCCGCCTGTTTCCCATAGCATAGCCAATCAATTGATGCTGCGATCGGCACGTGGTCAACGGCAATACGATGTGCCACAAATCGGTGAGTAAATGGGATAAACCCAACTATTAAAGATCAACTAGAAACTAGCCCTTTAAGACCTTAAAGCGGGTCCATTTATTTCACTCAAAACGTAATTAAAGATAAAACAAACACAAAAATGCCAGCAATAATATAAAGAGTTAAGAGAGTAAAACAAAACTGATTGTTTCTGCGTTTTATCTCTTCTATTACAACATTTTCCTCAGCATAGCATAGAAAATGAAAAGTTTCGTAGAACAATTTTAGGGCTTACTCAGGTTTGAGACGGAGTCTTACTAGATCAGAGGGGGCCACCTTCAGCTCATATGAGCCGAAGTCAGTCGTGTTTTTAAGCAAACGCTAGCCGAAGTTATGGTTGTGTGAATCGGTGAGCACTGCATTGCAAGTAAAACGCGTGTTGTCTGGAGAGAGCTCTCTTGTTCACCAACACAAGCGCACTTTTTTGTCCTCTCCATTTGGCTGCCTCTGACATTGATGTGAGATAATTATGTCACCCATTAGAATTCTTTTTGTCCAGAAAAGCGACTGAAGATCCAAAATCTGCCAGATCCCGACGAAATTTTGTACGTAGAGAAGAGAGGGAAGCAATTTTAGGCTCGACCGAAATGTATCTATCCTTTTTCTCACTAGAACTACCTTATTGACCTTTCGTTCCTATGACAGATATATTCAATAGTCATCCGATTTGAATCAGACTTGGCAGAATTATCTAGCATATAATATTGATCATTAACAAGTTTGGTAGCGATAGCATTGCAAACAAAAAAGTTTTTCTGACTAAGACTTTTTTCAGACCTTTCTCTTGTATGGCAAGTATTCTATATAATGGTCCGATTTCAACAAATCTTGGTGGAATTATGTAAAAGCATAGAAACCTTAAATACTAAGAACTGAAATTCGAAGTTCGGAGACGTTTGGATGGAAAACCAAACTTTGTTTTCTATCGATTGTTCCTCTCACAGCTATATTCTGTATTCAATCGACCCGGCCGGTTTCGAAAAATGTGTAGCATAATTGCAGGAAAAGACTTCTTGCTAACTTTGGTTAAGACAGCTTAGAAACAGACGGACGGAAAGACGGACATGGCTATATCAACTCAGCTCGCCATGCTGATCAAGAATATATATACTTTATGTGGTCGGAGATGCTTCCTTCTGTGCGTTACAAACATCCGGACAATTTTAATACTGCAACGCCCCTTGCTACGCCCCTTCAGAATTTTACAAAAACGAAGATCTGATGCTTACTTGGCAATTTCCATCTATTCAATCTTTATGATAGTCTAAACTCACTTTTTTTTCTTAAATTTCGCCATATTTTCTGTCGCTAAAGGAGCTTAAAATACGTGTTCAAACTAAAATTCAGTTCAACAGCTTACAGTTGCTTCAAATCGTAGAGATCGTCTATATGGCAGCTATATGAAATAATGATCCAAATTTAGTCCGATTTTGTAGATAATTTTCTTCTTCTTCTTAGTAGTTATATGTCAGCTATATAAAATTTTGGTCTAGATGCAGATAATCTTTGAAATTCGTTTTTGGGGGTCTACAATATGCGTAAAACCCGGCTTTAAAAAAAATATTTTAACAACTAGAGTATATGAGAAAACAGAGCTAACTTCGTCTGTGTCGAAGCCTTAATACACTTCGCAGATCAGCTTAAAACGAGAAGGCCAAGCTAACTTCGTCTTTGCCGAAGTTTTAATACCCTTGCAAATGTTTTAATACAACAGAGTTTACGAACGTCAGCATTAAAACAAACCATTTTTCTAATAAAAACCCATTTTTTGACCGATAGTTTCTATGGCAGCTATAAGATATAGTCATCCGATCTTGACCAAAACTTCCAAATCTGTGTAAAAGCGTATAAAACTAATAATTGCCGATGTGGAGGGCGTTAACATTAAAAACAAAAAAGTTTTCTCACAAAGACCCACTTTTCGACCGATAGTTCCTATGGCAGCTATAAGATATAGTCATCCGGTTTTGACCAAAACTTCCAAATCTGTGTAAAAGCGTATAAAACTAATAATTGCCGAAGCGGAAGGCGTTTACATTAAAAACAAAAAAGTTTTCTTACAAAAACCCACTTTTCGACCGATAGTTTCTATGGCAGCTATAAGATATGGTCATCCGATCCGGTCGGTTCCGACATATTAGCAGTGTGCAGTAAAAAGAAGACTCTGTGCAAAGTTTCAGCTCGATAGCTTTAAAACTGAGAGACTAGTTTGCGTAGAAACAGACGGACAGACAGACGGACAGACAGACGGACAGACAGACGGACGGACAAAGCTGAATCGACTCAGCTCGTCGCCCTGATCAAGAATATATATAGTTTAAAGGGTCAGAAATTGATATTTCTATGCGTTGCAAACTTCTGGCCAAAATTATAATACCCTTTGCAAGGGTATAAATATAAGGACCGTGTTTTTGAGCTTTTTCTAATCGATTTTCTCACTAAAATCCATTTTTCGACCGATCATTGATATGGCACCTACAAGAAGTAGTTATCCGATCCGGCCGGACAAAAGAAGACTCTATGCGAAATACCAGCCCGACTGTAATAAACTCTCTACCTGCAGTAGCAGAGCTGCTGCAGTGAACTTTCCTTTGGACATAACTTAAGTATAGATAATCCGATCTTTAGCAATCATTCGGCATATCGATGAATAATCTTGATTACAAATGATCTGTAAAAGGTAGAAACTGTGGGAGATAAAACTTTTCCCAAATTTCGTGCTAAAGATTTAAAATAAACTTGAAATGCCTGCAACTATATAAAGTGTATGTCCCATACAAGTCAAAACTCTCTGACCAACTCTGAGATCTGAGCGTTTATACATACAGATGGACATTGATATACCGACTCGGTTTGAAAACGATTTTTTCTCCCCCATACTTACTTTTGCACAAACTTAATATACTCTGTGTACCTTTGATACAGAGTATAAAAAACCAGTGTGCAATGTTAAAGCAACTCAAGAAGCAATTTTCAATTTTAAATTCTCTTCTCCGAAGTCAAGCAAACTGCAAAGCGAACCATTCTGAACCGAATCGTTTACCGCTAAAGAAAAACTGAAAGAAAATTGAAATTTTTTGTAATGGTAGTACATTGTTATCAAGCATTACGAAATATTGATGGGTGGAAAAACGAATCGAAAAGTAGCGTTTCATGTTGCTTTTGCATTCCTGCTTATCAAGTCGAGTCTTGAAAATTATCAGGGGTGTTCTAGAAATCTCTAGAGATTTTTATATAAACGATTGCGCTTCAAACTAAACTAAAACTACTTTATTTGCAAAGTGCCAAGAATCAGACCGCCTACTAGATTATGTGGCAGGAAAACTGTACGCTTCAAATCTACTTGACTTTGACCAGGCGGTTTCAAATCGCTGAACTTTTGACATCTAATCTAGTAGCCGAACAGCTTTTATATGAAATGCTAACGTTTATACGAAAACCGCTAGAGATTTCTGGAACACACCCGTATAAAAATTAATTTTGAAATTTAATTTGAAAAGATCAGAATTTCCCTTAATGAAGTATTGTAATTACAGCGAGATCTCGAATAGAGAGAGTGAAAAAGAATTAAACAAATTTTGCCAACCTCTTTTTGAGTGAAAAGAATATTTCGATCCATGCGACTAAGATAAATTTTTTGTTTTACAATAGTGGACAAAAGTATTTTGACTAAAAAAATTTCATAAATAATCCGTTATATCTTTTAAAAAAAAAATCCCAAAATTTTGAAATTTTTATCGAATACTGGTATAAAAGTAAGCTTTCAAAAAATCATAAGTAGACACAATCGGTTGCTTAGAAAATATAAATCAAAATGTGAAAATGGGGGAGGACATAAGTATTTTGACAAGAATTCAAAACTAATTTATTCTCAGCGCAGGACCTCAAATGCTTAAAGAATTATTGCTTCTAGATCATTTTTTCACGCTAAACCCGAATCTGGCTTTAGAAATTCCATATCTCTAATGGATTAACTGTAAAATGGACACAAAAATGCAGAAAATTGCCTTTTTGCACATTTTGTTACGAACCTATGTCCTACAGACGGGTTCTTTTTCAAAAATTTGTAAATGTCAAATTATAGTACTCAGTTTTATCTCTAAATTGTAATTTTTACTTTATTAATTTTTATAAGATATAAGTTCGAGATCGATCTGCAAAGTAAGGCCGATTTGCATGCAAGTCAGCAGCTCAGTACTAAAATTTACATTTTCATTCAAGTCGGCCATACCTTGCAGACTGATGATGAACTTATATCTTATAAAAATGAAGAAAGTAAAAACTACAATTTATAGATAAAAGTGAGTACTTTAACTTGACATTTAAAAATTTAAAAAAAATTATCCGTCTCTAGGACATAGGGTCCTTGTAAAATCGGCAAATATGCCATTTTCGGCATTTTCGTGACCATTTTACAGTTAATCCATTAGAGATATGGAATTTCTAAAGCCAGATTCGAGTTTAGCGTGAAAAACTTGTCTAGAAGCAATCATTCGTATAGCATTTTAGGCTATGTGCTGAGAATAAATTAATTTTGAATTTTTGTCAAAATACTTATGTCCTCCCCCATTTTCACATTTTGATTTATATTTTCTAACCTAAGCAACCGATTGTGTACTACTTATGATTTTTTGAAAGCTTACTTTTATACCAGTATTCGATAAAAATTTCAAAAAATCAATTTTGGGATTTTTTGTTAAAAAGATATAACGGATTACACAGCCCAACAGTGATTTTGGTGCAGGTCTATTTTTAACAGATTATATTAATATAGACTTCACTGAACAAAACTGTATCATTGGTTTTGTTCAATCAGCTCTTGTTTCCAAGATATCGCGTAAAAACCAAAAAGTCGACTTTTTGGCACTGTAGGATTTATGGAGGCCACACTAGGCATAATTATCTGAATTTATGAACTAATTGCGATAAGGTACATATCAATGCAAATTTTAAAAATCATAGACGCTATATTAGTACAGCGGAAAGTGTCTAAATTAGCCTCTAAAGACAGACATTTTTCGATTTATAGCATTTTTAGCATTTTTTATAGCCCGTTAAAGCTAGCGCAGTTATTGAATTAATATTTTCGCCATCTGAGCCTATAGACAAACATATGATCTAATTTTGTGATTTTTATGGCGATTAAATCAATTTATTTGGGAAAGTTATAGCCTCTTAAAGACGAAATTACATATTTAAATTTATGGGAGGAAAACTAGATTTGTAACTCAAATTTTTATAGGAACTGTGAAAAGGCTACTTGTTTCCAAATATAATTTATCATCTACATGTAAACATATAACAATTTATGCCGAACCAAGTAGCCCCTTTACAGTTCCTATACAGATTTAGAGTAACAATCTAGTTTTCCTCCTATAAATTTAAATATGTATTTTCGTCTTAAACACGCCATATCTTTGCCAAATAAACTTATTTAAATGCCATAAAAATCACAAAATTAGACCATATGTTTGGCTATATGCTCAGATGGCGAATGTATTAATCCAATTACCGCGCTTTCTTAAACGGGATGATTTATTTTGATAAAAATGCTATAAATCGAACAATTTCTCTCTTTAAAGGCACAATTAGACACTTTCCGCTGGTCTTAAATGGTCCCTATGATTTTTTTAGTTTGCAATGATATGTCCTTTATCGTAAATAGCTCATAAACTCAGACATTTATGCCTAGTGTGGCCTCCATAAATCCTAGAGTGCCAAAAATGCAAGATTTTCGTTTTTCCGCTATATCTTGGAAACAAGAGCTGATGGAACGAAATCGAAACCAGTTTTGGAATCAGTAAACATAAACTTATCATATTTTTAAATCAACAGGGCTGCACCTCACAAAGATGGTCATTTTGTTGGCCTGTGTTATTTATGAAATTTTTTTAGTCAAAATACTTTTGTCCACTATTGTATTATTCAAAGTAAGCAGGTCTTCTGCAATCATTCAGAGCTTGAATGAAATGCCGAATATATTTTTCCTCCTATAGATAATGTTCCTTTATATAATAGTGCGAAATATATTCATCGGCATTAATTATATGGCAGAGATAGCTTTGACTGTTAGCTTGCTCATGGCAATCTTTTAAGTTGAGCCAGTTAATAATTACACCTCAATAAAATACTCATGTGATAATAAATGTTGTTTAAATAAATAAACTATAAATAAAACTGAAAAAGAAACAACTCGAAATCTAATCCATCTGCCGTTTTCCACAATTTCTCTTTCATTTTGTTGCCCACTTAATATTCAAGCTAATTTTATACTTGTTCCTTTGACATTATTTCGGGGCATTACCACCAAACTTAACCCTGGCGTGTTTACTTTTTCCCTTTTTTTTGTTTTTGGTTTGGTTTGGGTGCCAATTCCACTTCAGCTCCGATACAGTTATTAGACTTTATGACTTCCACAGGGACACGCACTAATCGCTTCATTGGCGCTCTATTTTCGGTAGCATTTCTTATACATTTTTGTTATTTGGTGTTGCTTGCATAATTCATTCAATGAGAATTTAATCCTTTTAGTCGAGGCAACCGCCGCCGCCTCATCAATCATCAATCAGCCATCGTTTAATTGATTGTCACTAAATCATTTGTCAACAGAAAACTTTCCCCGACAACTATTTTTGGAAAACTCGCGACAACTTTTCGTTTTACAGTTTTTTTTTTTCATTTTTGTCCATTGCATTTAGAAAATTAGTCGAAGGAAGTTTGTCCTGTTAATCACTTGGCAGGCGGAATGTCCCGTTTTGGTAAATTACTTTACAGCAAGTTTTTGAAGCTCGATGAATATGTAATGGTTGGACCAAAAAGTTGGCGTAATCAATTTAAATATTTAATTACCGCATTCAGGTTTAATGGCAGTCATTTTTGGCAAATTTACAAATTTGTCAAAAACTGGGCTGGTCCTTCGAGCCGGATTGTGAAAGCTTTTGAATTAATGGCCGTCAGAATCCAAAAACTAACTGGACAATCTCTTATTTAGGGAAAATAATTTAAACAACTGACTGAAAGGTTGATAATTTGGCAATTCAATTTTAATGAAAGTCATTTCAATAAATGACTTGGGCAGAGATAGGCAACCAACTGATTCAAAACAGCAAGTCAAAATTAAATTGGGTGAGGTAGAGGCCTAAAAATTGTATTTTTCTAATCTAAAAAAATCATAAAAGTGTACTTTAATACGGAAAAAAGAGCAGATCTAATGAAAGTTGTACTATTACTTTGTTCTTTGAAAAACCCTGTCCCAAGAAGTCTCTCTCTAACACAAAGCGCTGCACGGCAAGCATTCGGTGTGAATTGGCTAGCATGTTCGTCCTCTCTGTTTTACACGGAAAGGGGTAGAGAGCTTTTAAAAACTTTCGTTTTTGCTCAGCCGCTGCCGACTGCCTAGCATAAAAAGCTTTCTGTCAAAGCCTCTGCTCAATTTTAATATTCAGCATTAACTATTCTTTGGTAATTTCTCTCATCAAACTGTCAACATATTTGAAAGCCAATTATCCAATCAAAATTTAATGAACTTAAACAGAAATTTACAAATTTTGCAAATTCCCAATCGCATTTCGTTATGTTCAGGTGGAAATCAACAGTTTTCTGTTTGTTGTTGTTGTTATTATTTTATCTCGTTAGGCAGATTCAATAAGACAATCAGTGAATTTTCCATGTTCAATTTTCTCTTTTTATTGCTGTTTGGGAAAATTTCTTTCATTTCGTTTTGGTTACGCACAAAGGGCGTGGGTGGGGGGAGGGAAGGCCGAGAAAAATGTAGCCCACCCACACACGCACACATTTCATTTGCACTTCTTTGAGTGTGTGTGTCCCATTGACGACGGAATAACGTCATCAACTGTCAAACGCGGCGGCGGGCCGCCGTAGTAGGGAAAATTACAATTGTTCTTTCAAGTGTTTACATTGGAAATGATCACACAGACACTTCGGCACACACACACACACACATGTGGCGCACCGCACACAAACGGTAGCCCGTCCTTAACGAATCCTCCTGCTGTGAGCTGACCAAACAGTTTTCACGCTTTCCCTTTCCCAGTGTTTGGCCAAATATCTTGGGCATTATCCGTGTTATTTTCCAGGGAAAAGAAGCAACAGCGGAATTTATATCATTAAACGCATTCACAATTTACGATACGGTTCCCTCTAATTTGGTAACAACGCCCCGGGGGCACACACACTCACTCACACAGGACATTGCACTCCACGCCTTTAGTTTTCACTTTTTTGTTGATTTAATTTGTAACTTGAGTAAAAAAAGCAGCTCAAGTGGCCCTTCGGCGGCAAATGATCTTTGGACAACGCCTTCTTCTTACGCAAATTAGTTGGAAAGGATATTGGAGATGTGACCGCATTTTTGTGTCATGCCATGTCACTGTGTGCAGGTTGGGTGTGCCTTTGTCATGGAAAATTTCACAAGACGACAAGCTGTCTACGCCAGGACTTGACACATGTGTCTCAATAATCGGCCATTGATATGTAAATTGTGGGAATTTTATGCGCTTGAACGGTTCGATCAGATCTGATTTAGGTAACAATTTAAACATTTGTCAATGAGGATTTTTTATTTTATTTTAGGTAAGCTTGCTCGTTAAAGGATTAAACAATAATGTGAAAGAATTCCTTTAAAGCTCAATATTAAGGGTAACTCTATCATCTGAAAGCGTGATTTTTGTGCGCCGCATTGTTGAAACAGAGCAAAAGGGATAGAAACCATGCAGCTAACCAAAATCTTTACCTTCCTCATCTTTCCTTCTTTTTCACTGTTAAGTTGATTGTATTCACTTAAGTTGTTGTTGTTCTTCCTCTGAAAGTGAATGACAAAGAAACGACTTAAACATGCTTATGTATGTGTCATATATGTGAAAGAGAAAAATGTTTATGCCACATTCTTTCGTCATGTAAACAAGCTGCGTCGGGAAAGAGGAATGATCTATTTTTATACCCTTGGAGAGGGTATATTGAAATTGTCCAGAAGTTTGTAACGCATAGAAGGAAGCATCTCTGACCACATAAAGTACATATATTCTTGATCAGCGTGACGAGCTGAGTCGATTAAGCTTTGTCCGTCCGTCTGTCTGTTTGTACGCGAACTAGTCCCTCAGTTTTGAAGCTAGCGAGCTGAAATTTTGCACAGAGTCTTCTTTTGTCTGCACGCTGCTAATATGTCTGAACCGACCGGATCGGATGGCTACTTCTTGTAGCTGCCATACAAATGATCGGTCGAAAAATGGATTTTAATGAGAAAAACTCGTTTTTTCTCAATATTACCGCTCTCAATCACGGTCATGGGTATTACCCAATTAATTAAATGTTTTTAAGCTGATCTGCGAAGTTTGGTCGAAGTCTCTAACCGTTGAGACAAGCGATTTCTTCTTCTTCTTCTTTATTGGCCCGATGCTTGCATCACAACCGTTTGACGGTCTCGGCCGCTGCAACTAATGTCCGCCAGTCGCTTCTGCTCCGTGCGAGCTGGCACCAGTTTTTCACGCCAAGCTTAGAAATGTCTTTCCGCACCTGGTCGTCCCACCTTAGAGGTGGTCGTCCTACCTTGCCTTGTCCCAGTTCTTTCGCATTCCTCTTGTAGACCATTTTTGCTGGAGCTTGATCATCCATACGGGTAACATGTCCCAGCCAGCGCAGCCGCTGTTGCTTTATGCGCTTGACCATACTAGTATCCCCATAGAGCTTATACAGTTCGTCATTCCTTCGGATGCGAAAGTCCTCGCCAACTTTCAAAGGTCCATAAATCCTGCGAAGAATCTTTCGCTCGAAAACGCCAATCGCCGCCTCATCCGCTGATGATATTGCCCATGCTTCTGCGCCGTATTGCAGGACTGGGATGATAAGCGCTATTTTTGTTCTTCGCTTGAGGTTTCTGCTCTTGAGCTCCCTACTTAGCCCGTAATAGCATCGGTTTGCGTGCGTGATTCTTCTTCGAATTTCCAGGCTGATGTTGTTGTCGCCGGTTATCATCGTTCCAAGGTAGACAAAGTCCTCTACAACTTTAAAGTTGTACTCTCCCATTGCAACAGATTGCCCAATTTTTGTGTACTTCTGTTTCGAGGACACTAGGTACTTCGTCTTGTCCTCGTTTACCGCTAAACCCATTAGCTCCGACTGCTTCTCAATCTCTGAAAACGCATTGCTTACTGCCTGTTCGGTTTTGCCGATAATGTCAATATCATCGGCATATGCGAGTAGCATTACATCTTTATTAAAGATGGTGCCCGATCTGTTGGCATTTGGGCACTGGCGCAGTATATACTCCATCAGCAGATTAAAGAAGTCACACGATAAGGTGTCACCCTGCCTAAAACCTCTTTTGGTATCAAAAGGCTCGGAGAGGTTCGTTCCTATTTTGACGGAGCTTTGAGTGCTTCTCAACGTCATCATGCAAAGTCGAACGTACTTTGCTGGAATACCTAAAGTAGACAAGGCTTCGAAAAACCTTGACCTTATCGGCGTGTCGAAAGCGGCTTTGTAATCGATAAAAAGATGGTGATTTTCGATGTTTCACTCATAGGTCTTCTCCAGAATTTGGCGCAATGTGAATATCTGGTCTGTGGTGGACTTACCAGGTCTAAAGCCACACTGATAAGGTCCAATCAGTGTATCAACAAGCGGCTTTAGACGTTCACAAATAATGCGGGACAGAACCTTATATGCGATGGGGAGGAAACTGATCCCGCGGTAGTTGGCGCAAACTGCAGGGTCCCCTTTTTTAAAGATTGGACAGAGAACACTTAGATTCCAATCGTCGGGCATGCTTTCGTCAACCCATATACGGCACAGAAGTTGGTGCATGCACCTTACCAATTCATCGCCTCCAGCCTTGAACAATTCAGCGGGCAACTCATCAGCGCCTGGCGACTTGTTGTTCTTTAGCCAAGCGATTTCAAGTGTATAAAAACTTCGGCACGGACGAAGTTAGCCTTGCCTTTCTCGTTATTTTTGATATTAACCAATTATGTTGGTTTCAGATTAATTTTTTTGTCAGTGCATCAAGACATACTATTGAATTAGCCTAATGGAATTATTCATTTGAAATTAAATATTATTCATATCATATTTTTTTAACAGAATTTGCATAATTGCTCAGCTCAACATATAAAAAACTTGCCCAAATATGCATCACGTCTATGTGTGTGTGTGTGTGTGTGTGTGCTTAATTAGTTTGTGTTTGTGTACTATGGCCACACGCGTGTCCAGTGGGACGTGACGAAATTGAATTATAAATGCTCATTGAGTTCTCGCATCCAGTTTTAATCACTCAAATAAATACGCAAATAAATAATATGTAATTTAATTGAAATATAAGCAAAACAAGGCAAATGGAATGCCCGACCGAAATGATTTATGAAGTCATAAGTCAGCGCCAATTACGGTTCTCAGGCGACATCATAAATAACCCATTATTTATATGCTAAATTTTCTAGCTACTTGGCTAATTTTACGCACACTTTGAGCTGAAACAGTGGATAAGAGAGATGAGAGGGCCAATTCACCCTCGCTCACGTATTTCGCAATTCATTCATAAAATTCCGCGTCAGCTCACAACTCATTAGGCACGACGACGACAACGACAGCAACAACTACATACTTGCCTGTCTAGCAGAGCCTAAAAGCAGGCTGGGGGCTGGCATTGCATCATCTTGGTAAGTCCTTGACGCTTCATTGACTAAAAACACACACACACACAAGCTCTAACTGGGATGACTAAGACCCGCTGATGCTGACTGGTCTTATTATAGATTTTTGCCACGGCTCTTCATCATATTTATGTACTAGACACAATCCTTTGGCTCCTCTGAATCTATCCAAAAAAATTTGTATTTAGTATATGTCACTTGAGTTCCTAGACAAGCAGTTGGCGTCCCTTTTTGTGACGCAAACCGAACCGAAAAGAAATACTATAAGTAGTTGGCTTTTGGGCTGCTTTCGTCAAACTAGCTGAATGAGGCACCAGCACGCACACACCCAAACACACACACACAGAATTGGCCTGCTCAATGGCACCTCCATTACGCCCTGACCCTTTTCGTCTTGTGCTTACGCTAATGTAAATATTTTCTCTCGGCTTCGTTGTCGACATCGTGTGCCATAATTATATATGCTAGAGCAGGAGAGAGAGAGAGAGTGAGTGAGTGGGTAGGGGTGGTTTGGAGAAGGGGTAAGGGGCGCCTGTGTGTATGCTTTAAAAATTTCACTGACTGGCTGGCTGGCGGATGCTGCTACTTTTGATGCTGATGATGTCATTGTTTATTGATTTGTCTCTCTATGCGCTCACGTTTATATTTATTTTTGGTCAGCGCATTAAGTCAAAAGGCTAATTTACCTGAAAACACACGCACACAAACGAATGTACAAGTGTCGTGTGTGTGTGAGTGTGTGTGGGCGTTGAACTGTCGCCTAATTAACTGTGAACTACGCCTCACAAAGACCCTTAAAAATAAAATGCAACTCAAATCAAAAGCACAAAAAAGTCACTTAGTTGTCCTTGTACCCAAAAATAGTGGACAATGTTTCGGGCCGACTGAAATAAGTAAATGTCAAATGATTGTGGGCTATTTTGTTGTATTTTAGTTGTTGTTTTTTTTTTTTTTTGGGTCACGGGGCAAATGGTAGGAAACGCAATTTGGAGACAACAAAAAAACCAAAAATACTTGTATGTTTTTTTTTGGTAGGCTATCAGTCCCTTTATAATTATTATACAACCGAATTAGGATTCAGGGAAAGTTGAATAAGTGACAAGTTATGCGCACTCTGATTCTTTCCCAAAGTTTAAAGTGGGTATATCTAATATATATGCTAATCCTTTAAGTATGTGTTGAACAAAATTATTGGGAGTTACAAATAAGTTCCGTCTCGATGATTTTTTTCCTGCGTAATAATTTGGCTTTCATTTTCAGTATGTGTCGTTTGGCTGAAGTGTAAGCAACATAGTTTTTGTGTGGCCCAAATATGCCAACCAGGGCTCAATACCGTAACCGAAACCGGAACAGTTAACCGAAATAAACCGTTTCAAATCGCGTACCGGAACCGGAACCTGAACCGATACAAAATTTTTTTTGAGAACCGAATACCGTTTACCGTTATTATTGGAACCGATAAAACCGGAACGAAACCGAAACTTTGGTACCGGTACGATTTCGGTTTTTTTTTTCATTCGCTATACCTAATTATATTAAAAGTGTGCAAAAGTATGTAACTGAGAGGAATCTTTTCCGAGCTTATAAAGTTCTTGAACGGCATCAACAGCCGTGTCAATTCAGCCAGTGCATATATACAGCAAATGCAATGTATACGGGTAAACAGGACGTGTAGATCAAAGAATTAAACACCAAAAAACAATTAAACAGCTAAATTAAATGCGATACTTGCTAAATTTTCTTATTCCCAAAATTATTATGAAGATTTGATAGACTGCAACAGTAGAGAGTAAAAATATGTGGAGTAGACCAAACTGACCCGAACTGTTCCAAACTGTCAAAAATCAGATTATCATAATGATATGATATTAAAAATTTGCAAAAATTCTTATATGAGTTAATAATTTTAAATTCGTCTTATTAAACAGGAATAAAATGATTTAGACTTATCTCAGAACTTTGTTTTTTTTTTCAGTATTAACAGTATTTTTTTTTCAGTATAACGTACCGGTATACCGAAATAAAAGTCCGGGTACCGGAACCGAAACCGAAAACCGAAATTAATTGAAAACCGAAATAGAACCTTTAACCGAAACATTAGTTTCGGGACGTACCGGTACTGGAGCCGGAACCGAAATTCGTTTCGGGATTAAGCCCTGATGCCAACATAACACAATTGGCGGGAAGGTTGACTTTTCTGCATTTATGTATTAGCTCTTTCATCTATATATCTATGCAAATATATAAAAGTGAAAGTACGTTTGTATTTTTGTATAAGGAAAGAGTCATAGGCTATATCTCAAGTCTGTGAATGGTCAAAAAAACCGCGAAATTTGCAAACTTATTATAAGAGTATTTTGAAGGCGCTTTCACGCACAAATGGCTGAAAGGAAAGGAAACTTGGCACACAAATATTTTATAGCCTGAGCTTTTCATAACGGGCCAAAAAATGGCGAAATTTTAAAAAATTCTTATGAAAACGGGTAAACCGACAGGTAAACAGGAGGATTAGATCCGATGGTTAAGAAATTCGCGTAATTTGCATAATTTTTAAAATACCTTAGAGCAACGTAAAACGAAGTCAATCAAACAGCGAAATTTTCAAAATTTTCACAGGACCTAAGATTATTATGTAGACTCGAAACCCTGAAAATTTTGATAACAATTCTTATAACAGTTAACAAAAATCACAAAATTTGCCAATAAATAGACGCATGGTGAAGATCCAATGGTCCCAAGTCGCGAATTTTGCTAAATGAAGGTTTGATAAATGGACATTGTCAAGAAAGCTTCACTTCTTCGCTTTGCGTTTAAGATTCTAAAGGTGCCATAGCAACGCAATGCTTTCAAAAAGATTTTAGATTTGTTGTATTCAATCTTAGCGTTACCAAACTTTGCCATTTTAAGTATTATATACTTTTAACCAGATTTGGAAATTTTCATAAAAGTAGGTTGACTATATATTATGAATCGGAAAATGGGTCTTTGTAAGAAAATTTTTTTTTGTTATATATGTTTTTGGTTCCTAAGTCGGTTTCGAAGTTGTTGGATGGGAATGGCTGTTGACGTCCTCCAGATCTTGAACTAGCTCTGACACTTACCAACTGATTTACTATCCATTACCATAATTGTTCCAAATTCTACTGACAACTTTTTGTCGTGTCTTTTGCCCTCCCCCGTCCAAAAATTGAACTTTGAAAGCGACTACGCAGTTACGCACATTGTCCTTGAACCTGCCAAGGGAAAGTACAAGTAGCTACATAAATTTATAGGTTAGAAAAAAGCAGTTTCGAGGATAAAATCTAGGCGCTGACAGCGCTCAAGTGCGCACACACAAATGACATATGTTTTCTTTTTTCTTTCTTCGTTGTTTTTTTTTTTGTCTATGTGCGTCATGTGCCATAAAAATCAAACGCAAATAAAAAATCATAGTAGACAAAGACTTTTTTTTTGGTTGCGGCTCAATGCCAACCATGGAGGAGAGCACGGGGCACAGGAAGTGAAAAAGTGGAACAGACGTTGAGTGCAGAGTCATGCTAATGCAAATAATTATAGCTTATTTAAGGCAAAACTAAAGCCTACTTTAAGTCTGTGCTGCATCACTTCAGCATGTTGCAGAACTACAAAAAAGTGCCCGAGTGCCATGTGGAGTGCCTGTCTTCGTTTCTCAGAGTTTCACAAGTGGTCGCGTGGGAGCGGGGGGAGCGGAGGTGGGGCCTACTTAAAGGCTTCCGCCTGGAACTCGCACTCTCGCAGCAGCCATGCATAATGAGGCTAGCACGCGCATAGCCGCATGCATAATTTATCAGAAGCTGAAACAGAAACTGAAATGGAAACAGAAACTGTAGCTTAGCATCCGGAGGTTGTGCTTTTCTATAGTCCCCAGCTGACCTTTTGCCACCTAACCCGTTATGGGTAAAACTCAGCTTGTGTTTTAATGTATGCAAAAATTTTATTATAATTTTTTTTTTTTTTTTTCGAAAATTTATTTGCAAACTTTTGCCACCAAAAATGGTTGTCGCTTTTGTGGGCTTTTATTGATTGCTGTGTGACGACAGGGTTGAAATGGTAGGGGACTTTGGTAAGCTCTAAAATATTGCTGTGCAATTTATTCTTAGCTTGATTTTCAGCTGGAGGTTAACTTTTTCTGGTTTCGGTCCCGTGTGGAAGTTAGGGCATCAATTACTCTTCTTTTGCGGTCTTCCCAGCTTATTTCGATACTTTCTGCTAGTCTACCGAAAGTTCTTCTTCAACGGTTCCATTTCACTTTTTTCGCAGTGTATTCACATCATGGCTGTCGTTCAGATAGTTTAACAATTAGATCGACCTTGATCTTAATGGGACTCACTAATCCACTGATCTAGCAGTTCTATACGGTTTAACGCCTCTACGCTTTTACGGTTCTACGATAAACCCTTCGGGTTTAACGTCGCTACGGTCCCATACGGGGTTAACGGCTCTACGATTCTATACAGTTTCAACGTGAACTTGTCTATTTCGGTGTTCCTCCAAAATAAGGCAGCAGCAGTTCAGCAACATTCTTAACTCTCAAACTTTGCGCTCGTATTGGTCCTTTAGACTATTGAAGACACATTTCTATAATCAGCAGACTTTGCTTGCCTTTAAAATATAATTTAACTTAAACCTTACAAAAACCATACACAAACATTATTTCATTTTGCTTTCGGTTAACCACTGGAACTGGCAAAACACAAGAGACTCGACCGCCAATAATAAGCATAGCCAAAGTAAAATGCTGCAAATGCCAACACTTGTTGCCAGTGGCCAGGACAATACAGAAGCCACCACAAACAGCCACACCTAAAGTGCTACATCGCAAACTCAGGCCAAGGTGCCTAAACAAACACCACAAAAACGAGATCCCTTTTTGCCAGCTGTGGTTAAAGTTAAGTTGCTGCTGCAAAAATGTGAAAATAAATAAAATTACTCTCCACTCCCTCCCCCCCTTTGACCTTCTGTTAACGAACCAATAGTCAGTCAGCTCAAATAAATCCAATTCCCATTGTCCACATTCCCTTACTCCCACTTAGCTGATCCGCTGGCCAAATAAATGTCAAGGTATGTCAGCGATACAGCTTCAGTTAAGGCTTTAGTTGAAATTGACAGCTGGTTTGCAATTAAATAAGATTTATGTCCCTGCAGCCCGCAGTCGGGTCTTAAGGCCAAAAGCTTTGCGGTACGCATTGGTTTTATGTGTGTCGTTAGTTTTTTTTTTGCATTAATATGCCAGGCTGGTAGGTGACGACGACTGTGCCCCCACCTAGCCACCTGGCTGTCACTTTGGGTTGACATAATGTCGAATGCCATTTATTTTCTATATATACATCAATGGGAACGATTTTTTATGCTAAATAAATTATAGCTTTTCTTGAATATATTTCTATATCAGCTGTCATTGAGTGTGTTTGGTTTGGGGGCAATGCACTTGGGTAAAAAAATCAAGTGCTGAAAGCCGGAAGTGGCTCCAGCCTTGGCTATAGGTTTACCATAAATTGGAGAACTGTATTTCCAGATTTTCTTAAGTGGAGATTATTGTTTCCAATTATTTAGATTATGCAACTTTCGGTTCTTAGCTTTCGAGAGCCGAACGAAATTATTCCCATCAAGCTATCAGCGTAAGTAAGCTTCCGGGAACCATGAAAGCAAACATACGAAAAAAACAAAATCAAGTGTTTGTTAAATTTAACCCGGTCATTTCACGGCAGTTTTGAGCTATAAGTACTTTAGACTTAGACGAATTTTCACCATGCAGCAAACAGTCCTATCTTAATCTGAAAAGCTAACCGCCTACGACAGCTTTGGTCCTACGAGCCGGATCTTTAAATCCAGTCTCTTACAAGCAACAGTGCTTAAAACGAACAAGCAGTTAATTTTGCAAAAAATGTATGCAAAAAAAAAATTGATAATCAAATAGAAATCCTCATAAAAAATTGTTCACAATTATTTATTTATTTAATTTGCTCAGCCTGAAAGTAGGCAAGCAAATACACATACAGCCGCACCTGTTAAGCGAAGGGGCTTGACAGTCCGTCTAGCACCTAGTTCCAGGTGCACAAGTTCCAACATTGAGGCCACCACCCATTTAAGCAAATAGTCCCGGACCTGGTTCGAGCCATATACTTTTGCATGTCTATACATGACAGCAACAACAGGTACATACTTACATACATAACGTGGCTGTTGTTCTTGTTGTTGGTTGCTTGCCGTGTATATTTTTAGCGCCAGAATGCCTAAAGCTATGCACCATTATCTATACGACTTACGCAAACAGACTGCAAAAGGAAAAAGGGAAGTCAGACAGAAACAGGGCAGACGACAGCGAGAAGCAGCGAAATTAATACGCGACAAATGGTGGCTTCGGCTCAGGTCGGTCTTTCACCTGTGCCGGACCCCAGGGCCAGTGAAAGTGGTGGAAAAATTAATTTTTGGCAAACTTATACCAAGTTTCACACGCTTTTCGAATCGAGTTGAATTGCTTTAACTAGTTGGGAATTCCAAGCAAAAACCAATCCCAAAATGTGATTTATTTCTACCTTTTTTGAAACTAATGCGTCAGTTGATTTAAAATTAAAGCAAGGTCATCTATCTTGATTTGTCCTTCCCCCTCTCTGACAAGAGGTTGTTACCTTACAATCTTGCCTTCGAAAAAATCAAATTTTCCGCAACGCCTCCGCAACATTTAATTTTTTTTTTTGGTATTGTTTCCTAATCAAAAACTAAACAAAAAAGCAAACAAAACAGCCAAACACTTGAGTCACTGCGTAAGCCATAAACAAACAACAAAATGGAATTGTGGATAGTGGTGTGTGAGGGGGGAGGGGGTCCGAATGGAAATGGAAATGACAGTGACAACAATGCAAAACAAAAGCCAAAGCCGTGGCTATCGTTGTCCATGAATAGACACTCCACTCCAATGCAGGACGAAGGTCTGTCTCTGAATGTTTTTGAATGAAACAAAGCGTGGCCAGCTCGGATTGAAATATCCAATTCTGGGCCAGGGTTAAATTAAACGATTCACCGGACGGTGATTTTTATACATTTGCAATGTGATGTCTCAAGTGGACAATGGTCAATTGTACAATACTTTGAATACTATTTTTGCTCCATTTCATGGATGTCAGTTTTAAGTTAAAAATAATGTCGGTAAAAGTTGCCTGAAAATGTGTGAACCATTGGCGGGGCCGTCTCTCTGTCTTTGAGTAAACACACAGATTCCAGCTTAATAACAAGTAACTGCATTGCATGAAGTTCTGTTTTTCAAACCAACAGGCCAACTGGCAAGTAAAGCTGTCCCTCTATAGTTCTTAATATATTTCTTAGTAATTTTTACAATGTTCAGTCAATCATACAAATTACAAACTTCATAAAAAACTACATCAGAAAACAGCAATTTCAAACTCTGACCCGGTGGAATAAGTTTATTAACCAATGCCAGCTATGGACCAACTCACAGGAAGTATGATCAGAGGGTTACTATAAGCAAGGCACAGGCATAATTTGTTATGCGCTGTGAAAGGTCAATGGGACTATAAAGTTGAGTACATCAAACATCAGAGGGTCATGATACCATTGTTGTTAAGTAATATTTTTTTGTTTTAACATAAAGTATCTCAAGAAAATAATAAAAATACTTTAACGCTATAGAAGTATCGATAAATCTGTACACTCAGAAAAAAATCGACCGGGATAGTTCTAGACCGATCGGGATAGAGTTTATGCCGTTTTGTACTTGAAATTTCAAGTATGTTTTGTTCTTGAATGTACTTAAGTTAAGTATGAAACATACTGAAATTTAAAAACGACTGTTGAAATTATTAAAATGAGAACAAACGTTTTTGAATCAAGTACAATTCGAACTTACAGTTAGCCTCAAAATTTAAGAAAAGATCGTACTTAGTTCAAGTACTAAATTTCTAAGATTAAGTACAGAATAGACTTAATATGCAAGCTCCAACAAGTGTGCTACGAAAAGTGCGAATTATTTTACGTTGAATCTTTTCTTGAAATTCCCTCGTGGTTCTAGCACTTTGGTAATGGAGTGGGGGTAGATTTTCGACCTACAGTATAAATATCTTGGTCTTTGGTTAATTCATTTCCTTTGGATTTTGATATTAAATAGAGACCTTTGTAGGCTTAGACCAAGAACACTTTGTACTTATTTTTGAAGTATTATTTAGCTTCAAACATGCTTTGGGGTTGACCTTTGCATTATTAAACTTCGATGAAGAACATTTTTGCACTTATTTTGAGAGTAAATCGGGCTGTACTTAGGACCATAACCAATTACTAATATGACCAAAAACATATAATAATAGTTCGAAATGTACTTAAAATATCCCGAAACAGTCTTCAAACAAGTATTTTGGGATTGAAAATCCGTACTTAAAATAAGGATTTTGTACTTGAATCAAGTACTTTTATACTTACCTTACTATTTACACCGTTCGTACTTGATTCAAGTACAAAGCTCTTGGTTTTTTTTCTGAGTGTATGTAACATGGAGAAGGAAATATTTTCGACTCTTTAAAGTATATATATTCTTGATCAGAATCAACAGCCGAGTCGATTTAGCCATTTTTAGGGTCGGAAATGCTTCCTTCTCCCGTTTGCACAACTTCATGATCCCCTTTTACCCATTTTCAATGGGTACAGGGTATAAAAATGGTTTTTCGGTGCAATCGAAATGATATGTCTGGAAAATACCTCAGTTTGATGTGAATCTATTTTTTGAATCAATTTTTGAGCTTCTCCGATTGAGGACTCAAAAGTAAGGACGGTTGTGTTGTAATAATTTTTGTTTCAAGCCAAAGTCAAATCGGATGACAATTTGTGGAAATTACAATAGTGTAGGGTATATACCCTGTTACTTGACTTTGGTTGTTTATAACTCTCTATAAAAGTTAATAAAGTAATTTTTTTTCAGTTTTTCAACTTAAGTTGCTCCTCCCATTGGACTATTTTTTTCTTGGACTTAAGTAATCTAGACTATTTTTCTGGCTTATTTTTTCACTTCCTACACAATTTCAAGTGTACTTTCGTAGCAAGTGAGCTCTACTGGCTTCTACCTGGCACTCTGGCTGCCATTTTCTCCACATTATTAATATAATTTTTGGGCACGTATTTTTGCCAAGACGCTGACTTTTCATTAAAACACCAAGACAACGAGCTGTCTTCTGGTGCTGTCGGTGAGAAAAGTTTCATTAAAAAAAAGTCGAGCACCAAGCTTGCACTGTAATTTATTTAGGACCCACAGAGAGAGGGGAGAGAGCTGGACCTGGCCGAGTAGCTAAAAATAGCTCCAACTGTTGGGTAGGGGGACTTAAACTTTTTAGGGCAAGTTTATGCTATAACAATAAAACTTTTGCTTTTTAAGCCGCGTGTAGCTTACCTGCCCACAGTTCGTTGTTTTTTATATGTGATATTTATGAAGAATATGCTGGAAAGTTGTTTTGACTATGCGCCACAGTTTTTCCTACCTAGGCTACTTAGTTACTTAATTTCCGTGCGACATCCTAAAGGACTTCGCCCCTTGCTGACGGGATAAGACTGAAAGGGAGGCAGCCGCCGCACAGAGACTGTCAAATGACACAATGCCAAAAGGAAGGGGGGAAGCAGCAGGTCGACCCCCCGTTGACAGTTCGCAGACGGCAGCCACTTAAGTACCAGAGAGTGCGCACCTTTGGCAATATTAATAGCAAGGCAGCTGGAAAAAAACAGCAGCAACCAAGTGCAAGGCAAGTGCATTCACTGGGGGAGCAGCATTGAAAAGGGTGCCCTAAATGCCTAAAGGGGGGACCTTAGACTTGGCAGCACAACCCCAAAAGTGTCCGTTTAAGCGCAGACAGTAAATTAAGCTACCCTTTTTTTTTTTAATTTTGTTTTAGCTAAACTTTTTCTCCTTTTCCTTCACTCCATTTGAACTCTGACCTTAAAAAAAGTGTAAGATACGCATCAAAGCGACTGATCCAAGAGTTTCACTGGGGAATGGTGACAATTGCACCCCATTAGTTTATTGAATGTGTCGATAGCAAAATTATAGTGGATGACATTGTGGCATTTAGATAAAACCCTTATATAACCTATCAAAGATCGTTGAAATTTGCTCTCGACGTGGAAGTAAAACGGCTGTAGTCTAGCGAAACAAGCACACTTTGCGGTTCTCTCCACTTTTGCTCGCCACTGTATACATTTTGCACTGTTTCTTCCCTGTTGGATAAAAACTTACACCAAATGTCAAAAGTTATAAATAATTTTCCTATATAAAAGTGATATGTTCAAAACATGTTGACAGTGCTCCAAAATCCAAGAGTCCTGTGGTCGTCAGAGCTCTCCACTCCACTGCTTCTGCACGGTTCCTGTCCCAGTTAGCAATTTACGAAAAATTGCCAAAGCAACATAAAAAAAAAAAAACTTCAAAAGTAAACAAACAAACACATCACACGCTGCCAGCACCGAGGAATGGCAGGAATTGCAGGAGTGGATACCGATATCCATGCCAGCAGCCAGGAGTTATGTTGATTTGCACATGCTTATGTCCAGTTAAAAGCACCTGCACCAGAGAGAGGGCGACTTGTTTTGCTGTGCGTTTTTGGCAAGCAAAGCACAAATAAAAAGAAAAATGGCGAAATGCAACATGAAATTTGTATGGCCACGTTGCCAGGAAAACAATTGCGAAAAGTAGTTTTCCAAGAGTGTGTGTGCTGACCCGTAGACATGAAGTTTTACCACGGGAAATTAGACTAAAGCGAGCGCCAGGATTAACGCCTGCTGGGGGAATTATTAAAAATGCAAAAGCCAATGACCGAAAATACAGCAAAAGTCGCATATAAATAAATCGAAGGCAATTTAAATTATTGAGCGGCATTGATTGCGGGGAGGGTGGTGGCAGCTGACGCAAACGACCAACGACCAAAGACGAAATCCAACGACAGACCTAAAATTATAACCATTAAAGTTATAAATAAAATGCCAGGCCCTCTGCGTCGCAGTGTGGGGGCGTGGCTGTACTTGCCTGTAATTACTTTGATTTTGAAAACAGCGCAAGAAAATCGCATGCGCAAATTGAAATGATTGTAAAGCAATTCCCACCAATTGATGAATTTCCATGTTAATTTTCCACACAATTGTCTAACCACAAGCTTGATTGGCTTCACCCAAGCAAACCACCTTGTCCCCTTTTTGCTCCCAGGGATGTTTGCTGACGTCAGTGGGCCAAGAAGGCCTTGACGAGCGCAAACAAACTAAACCACATTTAAGAAATTGGAATTTTGGACATTGGCATATATACCTATACTCTGGTTTTCATGTGCACCAATTAGCAATTGCTTGAGTGTGAAATTAATTGGAATCGTAGCGAAGGGTGTGGATGGAGGCTCTCTCCCAGTCGATTGCATTAGTAAATTATTTATGAGCGGAATAGAAGTTTCGAGGCGAAAGTGTTAGAATCCAACATTACTTCATATTGGAGTGAGTTGATAGGATGAAGAATATGTCAAAATGATGTTATGCAATGCAAACAAGCGCGGAGAATTGGAATTATACAATTTTGTTTAACTAAAGCTCATTATTCGCTGCCTTGACAGCGGCCGAGCAAAACAAAAAAGAAAAGCTTTTACAAGCAGACAAACTCGGGAGACAGATCTTTACCATCTCCTTTTTAGAAGAAACATATACGGGTGAAAAGCTACTTACAAAAGGTAAAAAGCTATCATGCTGTTAACTCAGGCCTACTGACTAGGTGTCCCCTTTTGATGACCTTTGCAGAAGCTGCAGAGACAGGGGAGAGGAAAAGTCGGTTGCAAGCTGCGTTTTGTTCAAAGATAGATATTCTTTAGCTCATTCTCTCTAGCTGGTAAATCTGAGTTTATGGCGACAGTAGCGGATCCAGGGGGGGGCTATAGGGCTGAAGCCCCCCCCTTAGTGCACAAAATATCTTAATTCACCCAATATATGCAAAGAGCAAAATAAGTAATTAAAAATTTTAGAAAAAGATGTTAATACTTAGATTGTTTTAAAAAGGCATGAGAAGTAGAGATTTCGAATTATCGATATATAATACTTGTAGAATATATTTTTGGTGTGTATTTTTGTTAGTTTCGGTCACAAAAAGCGAGGATTTCTGAAGGCATTCTCTTGGATAGTTAGGTGGCGGTGTATGGCCCAGCGGTTAGCGTGCTGGACTGCTGGTTGGGAGGAAAATCATACATGTTTCTTACTTTCTTTCGAAAAAAGCTTTTACACTTTCCGGTCACCTTCACCAGCTTTTGGCGCTTGCTGTGAAGTAACTAGCCATGAAATTCTCAAACTTTGCTGTTCGGATTCGGCGTTAAACTGTACATGTATCCCTTTCTCTTGTGCAAAAATTTTAAAGCGCACACGCCAAGAGAGAAGCTTGGCTGGCCCCGTTGGAGGAGCTGTATAGCCAACATTTACATTTACTTTACACGCCAAGAAATTGAGATCTCTTGGATATTACTAGTATTTTTGATATTACTAATATCCAAGGGAATCGATATTTCGACAACCCTAATCAGCAGTGAAAGTATCTACAAACAAACACCGTTGAAATATGGGTTGAAATATTACGACCGATCGTTGAAAATTCGGTGGAATATTTAATAATTTGATTAACCACTGTTTTTTACGTGGCAACAGTTTGCAGGAGATTTATTCTAATCGATTCCTATCAGCTCTTCACCTTGCTTCACTGAACGAACAGTTGTCGCTTGATGTGAATGGTTGTTATATGCACGAAAAACATGAACTGGTGTGCACATTCATTAAATATTTTTCTGCAAAATACTATACTAAGAATGAAGCAACTAAAAAGAAACTAGTAAATATTTAGTATACCACCGTTTTAAACAACAATTTTGTAAAAAATGTCATTGATGGGCCGCGAACTATAAAGAATTATTATACAACAAAGTCGAGGAGGTCATCCACGGGTTCCTTTTTAATGAAGTTTTTAAATTTGCAGGTTTTGTACTAAGAATATGTGAATTCTATTCGTCAATTGTAAAAAAAATCAGAAAACGTTAAAACTTAACCACTTAGCTTAAATGCAATAGCATTTCCAACTTTATAAAACTAACTAAAATAATGTACAAATATAGTCTTAGTGCCTTTTCGATTGAAAATATGTTTTACTTGAATTTAAAATTTATAAATATGCCTTACACATCCTGCGAAGTTTTTCCATGTTTATTGTTTGAGCAGTTTATCGATACTCACTTAAAAATCCTTCGTCACTCGCGACTTAGAAAACAATATTTCGGAACATATTCGGTTTCGCTCAAGGCATATGCATGTATTGGCCAAAGACTTTTTATACTATGTGCCAAACGTACACAGAGTGAATGCATTATAATGCAGTTGCACTCTAAAGGTAAGACAAAAATTGTTTAAAAAATGACCAAAAAACAAGTTCTTTATTTCTACCTTAGGAAACTTATTACCTTCAGAGCATATCGACTATTTGTATAAGATGATCCGGTGACGCACTATAATGTTCACCGCACAAAATCTTTTTATATAATATCCTAGGCCTAAGATGTATCTATTCTGAGAAACACAATAAGATCCGAACAATGTTGATTGATTTTGAGTGCCCTTAGCCCCCCCCTTAGCCAATTCCTAGATCCGCCACTGTATGGCGATATCTCCGAGACTTATTTTTGGGGATTATCTAGTCAGCCGGATGAACCTCTTCAGCCAAAAAGGCTGTCAAAGAACGTGTTAATGCGTAGACTTTGTCTTCAACTTTGAAAGTTTAATAAAATCCGGGTCGACAACTTTTCTTTAATAATTGTGACGACTTTTATTGATTTTCGATTGTTATTATACCCTTGGAGAGGGTATATTAAAATTGTCCGGATGTTTGTAACGCATAGAAGGAAGCATCTCCGACCACATAAAGTATATATATTCTTGATCAGCATGACGAGCTGAGTTGATATAGCCATGTCCGTCTGTCCGTCTGTCCGTCCGTCTGTTTCTATGCTATCTCCTCCTTCAGTTTTAAAGCTATCGTAACCAAACTTTGCACGAAGTCTTTTGGTATAAATACGCTGCACATTTGTCGGAACCGGCCGGATCGGATGACTATAGCATATAGCTGCCATAGGAACGATCGGTTGAAAAACTAGTTTTAGTGAGAAAAACTTTTTTGTTTTCAATGTTATCGCTCCCAACGCTCGAATTTATAAGTTTTTAGTGATTTCACATAATTTCACCAAGCCATTTTGAAATCGGACAACTATATAGTATAGCTGCCATACAAAAAGTTAGGTCTGAAAAAAAAGTCTTAGTGAGAAAAACTTTTTTGTTTTCAATGTTATCGCTCCCAACGCTCGTATTTATAAGTTTTCAATGATTTCACATAATTTCACTAAAGTTTTTCGAAATCGGACTACTATATAGTATAGCTGCCATACAAAAGTTAGGTCTGAAAAAAAGTCTTAGTGAAAAAAACTTTTTTGTTTTCAATGTTATCGCTCCCAACGCCCGTATTTATAAGTTTTTAATTATTTTACATCATTTCACCAAAATTTTTCGAAATCGGACCACTATATAGTATAGCTGCCATACAAACTGTCAGGCACATATCAAGCTCCAAGGGTATATAAACTTCGGTCGAGCCGAAGTTAGCTTGCCTCTATTTTTGATTTTTATTGAAATTGGCTTTTATTTTATTTTTATTTTTAGAACTACCAGTTTAGTCATAACTAATTGACTAATGCAATTTGATTGGCTCAGTCGGTACGAGTAGCTAATATTAAAACCAATTGATGGCCGTCAATTTAGATTATTATTAAGGACACGATTACAAAACCTGAATCAATGAACCCTTAAGGTTAAAGTGTGCAGAGCAATTGAGTTATGTGATATACAAAAATGAGGGAAGGTAAACGAAGGATGGTATTCAATACTCAACGATTGATATCTCCACAAAAGGTGACATTAAGTTAATACAGCTGTTTCAAAGTTGAGAGCATTTGTAGGGAGCTGGAAAAGTATTTATGGGTGTAGATTCTGTGAAAGTTAACTTTGAACAAAATTCTTTTATTTTTAATGCTACGTGTCACATAGAGTTTTCTCTTTTTTCAGATAGCTGCAATGTGTCAGATAAACATAGAATTTTCTTTGTTATTTGTCAGTTTTTGTGACCGACATGTCTATCTAGAACATCAAGCCTTTGCTCTTATTGCTTCCATTGCTCTGACACTGTCGATACTCTGGTACCTCTCAGTCAGCGTACCGGCGCCAGGGCGCACAAGCAGGCGGCAATAATAGTGCATTTGCCTCGCTTCGAAGTAAGTTAAAACAATAAAATTTAAGAAAACAGATGCCAACAAGTGCCATTGCTTCGTTTCGAAGTGGGTTAAAACAACTAATAAGTGCAGCGTGTGCGCCTGAGACTGCTTTCGCTGATTTTAGGGATTTGAAAAATCTCAGTGGTTCATAGCCACTTCTGAAAAACTATTTAGGCTTATTACTAGAAATTGAATGTGACTATTTGACCGTTAACTATTTAGTTTAAAACACAGATTCGGTTTAAGTTCGGTTTGTTGGAGACGGCGTGTTGCCGGTAAGTATGAGTGTCACAGAATGGCAGAGAATTAAGACGTATCAGGCATCGATAGTTGTTAGTGATGTGTAAAATAGCTAGATGAACTGGATCTGCGATTGGAAACGTCACACAAAGCAAGTAGGGAATCCATCTAATGGTCAGTTTGGGAAATCCCTCACAGCATTGAGCGAAACAAGAAGCGGCGCCTTATATTGGCCAGGTAATGAACGGAAGAAAGTTCGCTGTCGCAGCGCAGCAGCAAAGCCGCTGAGTAAAATCATAGCAATAAATGTTCCACACACTCTACCACTAAGCCACAACCTCCCTCGATGACGTTTTAATGAAATCTGTTCTTCCCACACTCGCATGTAGAAGACAATTTAGCTGCTTTGTTCTCTTTTTTTTCTCCTTTGATTTCTCCATCTTTAGCAATTCCGCTCTGTGTTATCTTGTATATACGTACATATGTATATACTATAGCGTACATATATAAAAAGCTTATCTTATCAGCAGTGATTAGACACGCTCTTTGCGTGATTGCCTTAAACCAAAGCAGACAGACACACTATAGAGAGAGAGAGAGAGAGAGAGAGCCGTAGGATAGGAAATGAAGTTAAGCGGATTGCATTGCACATTTGTGTAAACGAGTCAAGCGTTTAATGCGATGACAATCGGTTGAGTGGCCAGAGATTTGAGCAAGATTTCAATTGAGGAATATTTTAAAGAAACTAATTGAAAACCCTTTGGGCCAAATGCTCAACAGGTGCACATGACGTAGACAGAAAATGTTTGGTTGCCTCATTTTTACCCTGACTTAATTGGGGGCCCATCTGTGTGTGCGTGTGTTTGTGTGTTAGTATAATAAGAGTCCTCGCGATTGACGTTTTTTTTATCCTTCTTTGCCATGGGCTGCGCTTTTACGAATTTTTTGTCGTGTTGCTTTGTCGCATTTTAATCTGGGCACCGCACGCGATTACCATGTCACCCTCCCCCACCCGCTTAATGTATGTGAAAATTCCGGCAACAGTGAGCGCGATTTACATGCAAATGGTTTGGCCACAAAAAGGCACAAAAATAAGCCAGGCGGCTTTATTTTTAACACACCGTCAATTATACACAATGGCGGCGGGACACTATTTTTAGTCATTGTTGAAATTAAAATAAATGCAACAATGGCAAGTTAATTTGATTGTATAAAGAATTTTTAATTTATTTGATAAAAAAGAAAATGTACATAAAATGCAATTTATATGCAAACCATTTGGTTGACATTTGGCCAAATGGAGCCGCTGCTCTGCTTGCCCTCTTATGAAACTAATGGACACTCTGGGTAACTAACTGACAACTTAAGTGGCGCACGCGCTTAATGTCATAAAGCTCACATTTCAATTATGTTCAACAAAAGCTGATGAAGATAAAAATAATAATGTAGCGCTACAATTTAATTGAGGTTCGAATTTCACGAGCGTGTGAAACTGTCTGACCCACAAAAAATTCATTACGAAACCGAATTCATGGTTTAAGCCCCGCAATCCTCAGCATAACCATTACCATTAAACCAAAGAACTCTCTAAAATGTTAGACAAAGGTTCTGCTAAGTCCTCAATTGGTTTAGGACAAACAAATGCGTGTTCCCTTGTTGTACAATGTACATGGGTCAAGCAATTTGATAGAGAAAATATATATATAAAAAAAAATAAACAAATACATAGTCCTGGCAGTTGGCTTCTCTCACATAACCACCACCCACCCACCTCCGTCTAGGTACGTGAGCTCGCTGCTAACATGAAACAAAGCACAAGTGAGCAAAGGCCTTCCCACAGTGGTAACCTGGAGGGGAAAAGGGTGAATACATAAAAATTTGTGACTCCCACCGCAAAGCATTGAGGTTAACAAAGCGAACTGAAGACAGTGGCTTATGTATAATTGAGAAAGGTAAGGGATAGAAGCTTATAAGTTGGAGAAAATTGCATAAAAATATTTTATTAATAATCGTAAGATAAAAATAAAGGAATAAGCTTAAACTGTGGCTGAATGATTTTCACAAGTAATGTTGCACTCTAAAGTATTTAGCCCCCTAAATATTATTCTAGAGGGGATCTAGGGAACGGCAAAAATACTAGCACATTTTGTCATTATGGCTTAGTCCGGCACTTTCGTATCTACTGTGTATACATCAGCCCTCTGCGGCGACACGCTTACTCTGCTCTCTTTTGCAAAAACAAATTACTGCTAAATGAGCACTCTCTCTCGTGCTTTTTATAGAAAACACGTATTCGCTCGCTCTGTGATGTGTCGGCTGCGACGCCGACAGAATTACGTATTCCTATCCCTTGGGATAGGTATTTGCCACTTTGGGCACCACTATTCTAAAGAGAAACTGAGAATCTTTCCTAAACTATGAAAATATTAATATTAATATTATTAATATTAAAATATTATACTTGAGCCGTACGTCGCTGTCTTCAAGCAAACATTTTGACTTTCTTTTCAAACTATCGAGCTGAAACTGTATATAATTTGAACTCAAACCACGGTACTAGGCAGCGTTCTGGGGTCAGGTGGGCGAGGTCACAACAACAAACAGACGTTAAAGCTTACACTTACACTTACAGAAACACACACACGCACAGCTAAGCAGAAAAGTAACAGAGAGACAGCGACAGCTTCTACTCAGCTTTCTTCTTGTCATTTGGAGCATGCGATATCTGCCAGAAAGTATGCTATATTAAAATTTTAGTGTGTCAATTGTTTGGCAGTGTGTGTGCGCGTGTGTGTGTAGCAGTCACGTCGAACTCGCGTTGAAGGTCTTTGACGTCAAACCCATGTAAGAATCCATACTGGGCCAATTGACCGTTTCACAAACAATTACAATAATTGTGAAAAAAAAGCATTTAACAATATATCTTAATAATTAGATATCAAAACTTTCGCCACTTTGAACTTTTAATGGCCTTTTTAATTGCCAATTAAGAAGTTTGTCTCCTTTTCACACTTTCTCAAAAATAATTTTGTATTCAAAAAAAAGGAGAAGAAAATGTATTTGCTTGAGCCAATCGATTGGTAAGCAGGACGAGGACAAACAACAAGGACGAAGTCAGCCAATTTGATGCGTGAAAGCAAAAGCCAAATCCAACAAAACCAGCACGCGTTAACAAAATCATTTAGAGGAAGCAGAGGAAAAAAAGAACGAAACAGGCGCCAACAAAAATATGAGTTTTTATTACACTTCACGAGGGAAGCGCTGGCTAAAAATAGAAATGTGCCTGCCAAGGGGCACTCCCCCAAAAAAAAGGCGAAAGACAAGACAAGATTACAAATGTGTAAGCAGCAGCAGCAGCAGCAATTCCCAGAAGTACGCTATCTACCTCTCTCTCCCTCTCGTTACAGACGCCGCATATCAAACTGTTGATGGTTTGTTGCTTCGTTTATTTGCCTTCGTCTTTGTCGTTCGTTTTATTTGTTGCTATATTTGGCCATTTGCTTGTGCCTTTACCGTTGCCTTTGCCTTTGCCATTGTTATTTTTGTCTTATGGCCGTTGTCAGACGACAGGACGAGCCTCAGCCGCGCCCTTAAAGCACTCGCCTCCCCCTTTTCGCGCAAGTTAATTAAAATATTTTAGCCAACCAAGTTGCGAAACTGTGTTGAAAAGGCATTTGGCACGCTTTTAGGCAGATTAGCTGTCAATCTTAAATTTCATCTTTTAGTTGTAAGTTTTGATTTGAAATCAAAGGGAAATTTAAATCATCTTCAATTAGCAAGGGCAAAGGTTAACACGCACCCACACAGAGTGAGAGAGACAAGGCAGTTGGCATAATAAACAATTGAGGTTACGGTCTCAAAAGCCCCAAAATGAAATATCTGAAACTTGAACACACGCCAATGTGAGAAAGTGAGAGACCTTATGGTCTATTAATATGGATGCATACTTAACAACTGTGAAAAATCTAAGCTATGGTCAGCACATTGGATAAAGAAGTACTTACGATATGTACATGGTGGCCCTTTGCTACTATGCCACAGCAATGTCTCTTTTTCCCTTAAAAACAATATTTGATGAAATTTGTTGTTGCTGCGCCCTTTAGTTATGTTTTGGTCTAGAAATTATTCTAGAAAGTATTCCTGGTGCATATTTCTGACACAGGTTTAATTTTAAACCAATACTTGTTGTTGCTTACGCCAACACGCGTTGACATTTACGGCAGCATAATAGAATCCAGGAATTTGTCGTCAACATCGCATCTAAAAATAAAAATAGCCAACTGCACTTCTTGCTTTCCTGTTGTAAATCAATTTATATTTATCAGCATTTCGCTGAATTTATTTGCCATCTTTTTATAGCAAATAAGATTACAAGTAAAGTATGAATATAGTCTAAGCCTTAAGTCGTTAAGGTTTTTCTTTTTTTGGTCCCAACACATAAACTATCTAAGCAGCACTGTTTTGTGCCAGCTGACTCCGGTCACTCGATACGAGAGAAGTCCTTTACGATTATAAGTCTATTTGTATCGTCAAGACACTCTCCAGTCACTATCAAGTCACTGTCCAGTCACTGTCAAGTCACTATCCAGTCACTGTCAAGTCACTCTCCACTAACTGTCAAGTCACTCTCCAGTCACTGTCAAGTCACTGTCCAGTCACTGTCAAATCACTGTCCAGTCACTGTCAAGTCACTCTCCAGTCACTGTCAAATCACTGTCCAGTCACTGTCAAAACACTCTTCGGTCACTGTCAAGTCACTCTCCAGTCACTGTCAAGTCACTGTCCTGTCACTGTCACATCACTGTCCAGTCACTGTCAAGTCACTGTCCAGTCACTGCCAAGTACTGTGAGTTGCTGTGCTACTGTTAAGTTACTGTGAAATCACTGTTTAGTCACTATTAAGTCGCTGGTTAATCACTGATAAGTCACAGTCAAGACACTGTCAAGTCACTGTTAAGTCAATGGATAGTCACAGATTTCCATGCTTGGTTTGAAGAACTGGCGCCAGCTGGCACAGAGCAGAATCGACTGTCCTGTTTTAGTAGCAGCGTAAGAGACCGTTAAGCAATTTTGAAATATTCTCGAAATTTGCAAAATTCAAAGATGAGTTTAGATTGTATAAAGACCGATAAATAGACGGACAAACAGAGTGGTAAGTGGTAAGTGTAGAAAAAAATCGCAAAATTTTTAAAATTTGAAATGAGTTTTAATTATTATAAAGACGGGTAAATACACGAATGGCAAATATCGAAAGTTCGAGAAATTGGCGACAATCAGTCATATTTATATTATGAACACGGATAAATAGAATAGAACAGAGGACCTTGACGTATAATTTAATTTGCCAATGCGACACTATGCCAAGGCTTGTATCGCGGGAACCTTCCTTCCGCCCGACCGAGAGGCGCAGTCACAAACGTGTGAAACAAAAACTTGAGAAAAACATAAAGTAATGTTAAAGTATCTAATGGGTTAATAATTTAAGTAATAGTTGTTTTAAAAAAAAGGAAGTGTATAGAAATTGGGTTGTTTCGCTTTTGATTACTGTTTTTTATTAGGTCCCCAACCAGACCCTGTCGTATTAATTTACAGTTTTTAATTAAAAACCACAGTTTCCGTTGTCCTCAGTCACGGAAAACGCTTAACACTGCACGGACCAACAAATTCTTTAAGAAGATCCGGCAGAAAGAACCAAATGTATGGAACTATACACCTTTAATGAGCAGGGTTGTAACTTTGAATTTGTTCTGACTCTCTCTGATGAGTGAATGTTCTTTTATTAAGATATTTTCCTTAACTCTTTACTTAGCGTAGCATATTGAGCGGCACCCACCGAATGGTGGCAGCATTTGTATTAAGATTCCATCTAGCCATCATCTTCCCCCTCATTTCTTTTGATTTCTCAATTAAAGTTTGACATATAAAAGGTGCAATTTGTTACTCCAACATAATATCGCAATTCAACCAAATAAGTTGGAGTTATTTGATACGCAAATTTATGCTTGAAACCAAACAAAAAAAAAATGAGCACAAATTTGATAGCTGCTTGCTTTGGGGCAAAAACTGTTATGGAAACTTGTTGGTTGCCGCAACCTTTGTGCTGGGGTGCTGCTGTCTTTGCCTATGCACCACCACCTCAAGAGCCTTTGCTAAGCACTTAAGTGGGGAAATGGAAAAATTTACCAACTAAAAGGTTTCTCATGTACATGTGTGGGCCTCATAGATGGGCTGCTGCAGGGTCAATTTATGTCAAAGGAGCAGCACCCGGAGCACTCGTAGCTTAGGCTGTTTTTTCAACAGAGAATGTACATAATTTCAAATGAACAGCAATTAGCTGGCGGCAGGAAAAAGAGACAGCTTATTAAATTACAATAAATTCAGCCTTGAGCGAGCTCCACTCTCAACCGAGGAAAACAACTTGTATCCTAGGGGCGTGTGTGGGAGGATATGCTAAGTTAAAGCCAAAAGGTTATCCCCATATACTAGACAAACATAAAAAAAATTCATTTCAATTTTGGTTGCGAAAAAAGTGAAATTCATCTGGCCATCAATTTGTGGGTTGTCATTTATAAATTTGGCTTTAGCCCTTTTGTTTTACTACAGAAATTTGCATGCACAAGGAAAAGGCAAAGGCAAAAGCAGGGGAGGGAAGTAAGTTTAATGTCCTGCTGCTGCTGTCGCTGATCCTGTTTATGTGCACCATATAAAACTATCAATTTATTGCTGCAAAATCGTTGCGCACTGTTTCCTTTGGCTCGCAGCTTCCTTTTTCGCCTTCTTCCTGCAGACGACGCCCTCACACACACACACACACATTGCAATTCTGCTCTCTTTTCGTGGGTTTTCTTATTATTGTTGGCAGCATTTTAGGCGCCAGGATGACGAGACAACAGCCGGCAGCAGCAGCGGCAGCACTAGTCCTTTCTTTCTTTTGCTGTGGTGTGGGAGCAAAAGGTTTTCGCCTCCCAAAAACAGCAAAGCAAACTTTGTTACAGATTCCAACTCAACTCTTGCATACGTACGTATGTGTGTGCGTACATACATATATGCCAGCCATGACAAAAATAGCTGCCATCCTCTCGGACCACATCCGTGCCGAAGCAGCAGCAGCAGCAGAAGCCTTGGCAACAGCCAAATCCTTTTTATGCTTTTGATTTTTTGACACTCTGCCGCTGTTGTTGTTCTTGTTGTTGTTGTCGCTGAGTGTCTTAGTGTCAACATGCGTTGAGTCTTTCAAGCTTATGTCCTCCTAGTGGCAAAAGTGAAGTAAGTTTTTCTATTTTTTTTTTGTTTCTGTTTGGTACAGTTGCTTCTTATGCATATAAGTTGATGTTTTGTGAACGTGATTTGCATGTGAAAATTCGACTGAGAATTGCAAATGTTTTGACCAAAGAGGATTGTGTTGTGTGGAGTTTTATGAATTGTTCATTTTGTTGACCATTCTCGGTAGTAGGTGCAGTAAGTGAATGCCCACATTATGCTTATGGCAGTGCAACTCATTTGTTAAAAAATAACAACCACTAGAAAGATATAAAGATAGTGCGGTTGATGCTGACAAAGCTAAAAAAAAGCGGCGACGGCACCTTAGCACATCACTTGACTATGAGTCATAAGCAAAACATGGCGTCCAAATTATAATTATGAATGCGAGCAGTTAGCAATTTGTTACTCAGGAAGTAAGCAAGATGTGTATGTGGGTATTTCGAAGTCGACTGCAACGCTTTTACTTGATTTTATTTAAAGTGTTTGAGACATTCATACTTAAAAATCTGTAGGCCTGACTGACTGTCACACTATCAACCCACAGCTTAAACTGCCTATCCTAGAGATAAGAGATTCGTTTAGTTATGCAGGCTCGCATTAAGAAAGACAATTTTTACATCTTAGTGGGTGAAATCGCCAAAAAAAAGTATTTGTATGGGGCACATAACTGAGCTGTGGCGCTCAGGCAATATTGTGGTCTAAGCTATTTGGCTTACAACGCAAGAGATAGAGAGAGAGTGAGTATGAGGGGGAGCGACTCACACAAATTAGGCATCTAGGCTTTCTAAGACAAATGACAGCTTCTGTGAGAGACATGTGTTAAAAAGAAATAGCTGTTAACAAGATGGAGCAGAGAGAGTAAAAAGGGCGGAACAGAGGGTTACCAGTGGGCAGAACGAACAAAATACCAAATTCTAAGATACTCGCAGAAAGATGTGAAAGAATGGTGGGCGGTGGAAGGGGGAAATGGAATCGGGATCTCAATTGGATCTACTAGAGCTCCCCTACCATAGTTTTGTTAAATGGAAACAGCTCATTATGGACCGCGGCAACCTGATCCCTGGACAAAAATTAGCTGATTCTGTTCAAGAATTACCTTAGCAGCAGTTTTCTTGAAATGAATCCAAAAAATGCAAATCTGGCTGTAAAACTAGTGACAACTTTTACTTAAGGCCCGTTTTCAGTTTCGATTGCTCAACAATTAAGGTTTAATTGATACCTTTGAAACCATTTGCAACAAATCAATTCTTGGAATTTTCTCATCAATTCAATGAAATGTACAATTTACAGCCTGCTAAATGGCTCTTATTGCAACTGCAACTAGCGAACCTATGTCGATTTATTTGCAACCAACGATAAGCTAACTTCCTCCTCCTCCACACAAAGCAAAAGCAGAAACTAGCAAAACAAGCACAAAAATCAATTGAAAGTTCAATAGCCTCGACAACTGGCTGACTGACTGGCTGGCTGAAAACCGGGTGGGTGCCCCAAAATAGAAAAAAAAAGATCAACTAAAATTTCCTGCAACATTACGAGTTGCAACAACTGCCACTGCAAGAGTATTTGGTAAGTTCAAAGTACAAAATGTGGGTTGACACCGGGCAAAACAAGTTGCGCGCACCAAGAAACAACAGAAGCAGCGTAATAATAACTAATGGCATTCATTGTTTTGGGTCAGCGCGGCGTATGCGTAATGTATGCAAGCAGAAATCAACGGGGAAATCTGCATAAATTGCGCCCACCCTCTGGCGTTTTACTTAAACGTGCCCAAGTAGCCATTGATGCAATTATGGGGCTACCAAACGAACGCATTGATAAATGGCAATCGTCATAAAAAGCCCTCGGGTGGCGGCGTTGGCGGCGACATTGTCAACGCCGTCATCATCGTCATCGTTGTTGCTCTTCAAAATGCAAATGGCTCTTTGGCACGCCACTGCGTTGAATCCCCATCGCGATTTCCGCACCTGAGTCTCTCATCAATTGATTTCATGTTGACAGCAGACACACACATACATATGTACATGCAAATATAACTTCATTTGGCAGACAAACAATTGAGTGTCAAGTTGCTTGCATTATTTGTGCACTTTTTGTGTTCCCCTTAATGCTCTGTCAGGTGATTCAGCACAAAATAAAAAGTAAAAAACTGGTATAACTGCAGAAACTTTGACTGTGTGTGTGTTGCTGACAAGTGCCGAGAGGAGCAGGGCACTTGTGTAGTTTGGTTTGGCCAGACACATTTCATTAAGTGCCGCCCTCACATTAATGAATGAGCGTTGTAAACTCCATTATTACAGCACAGCCCTGCCACATCAGCGGGAAGCGGGAAAGGCAGAAAGTGTTGCCTACTTTTGTGCGCTCGCACATTAATGTGAGAATGCCAGCAGATGGAACTGTCAGTGAAATGAATGAAATATCTCTCTGGCCCAAGCAAGATGAGCAATGTTTGTCCTCCATACCCCCACACTGTCATGTGCAGAGACAACAAAACCGAGCAAGACCCAAATTAACATTGAATAAACACTATGAACATCAGGTTGAAAAATTCTTTGAAGAACAGCTTATTTTTTTTTGCTTAGAAAAATAAAGGATTTATAGAAATACGCCCACTTTTGAGCATGGAAATGAGACGACATTTTCAACATCACATTTAACAATTCCGAGGGTGAATATTCTTGTATTTTTGGCGAATGGCCTAGAACACAGTAAAGTTTCAGTCAAAATGGAACTCTGGAACTCCATTTTTAAATTTTCTCCGCGATTCTTAGTTTCACTGCATGGGAAGTGCTCAAATGAACTGACTTAGTTCATGCGCCAGGTACTTATTAAACCAGTATATTTGACCTACATTTGTTGGTGTAATGGGGCAACCGGTTAGTCTTATAGCTTACCCTCGCCTATTCGGCTATGCCACAACAGAGTGTGCATTTTTCACGTTCTGAATTTTCTATATTTCTATTATTCGATTCTCCAACAGTTAACATCTGCTGTACTTCCAAACAAAACGGTGTTAATTTGATTATGCCAATTTAGTTTCCACTCGACGCCAAATTCCGTTTCAGTGCTCAATTGCATTCACCTATCCACTTGCTAATTATTTTAATTTGCCTGAACAATTTGCAAATTAATGCAATTTGTTATACAAATTGCCGCTATTATATTACCCACCTAAAATGCACTTCAAATCAATATCCTGTTAACACAAGCTACGAGCAAATGCATTTTATTTCAATATCAGTTTTGGTTTTGTGCGTTTTTATTTTTATTGCAATTGCAAAAACGTTGGTGAGAACGAGCCAACAAAATGGAAAGAGCAAAAACAGCAGAAATAAAACTGCACAGGCTAAAAATAACACTGGAGAATTGCAAACCGAAGGAAAACCTATATGGGGTAACTTTAACAAATCTCAATACACAACAACAACAACAACAACACCAACATGCATACGTGTGTGTGTGTGTGTCAGAAACTAAACCGGAGGCGCCAACATGTCCTACAAGTGATTTATTTTTATGTATTTGTTGGTAGAGAGCAAAAAGGAAAGAAAGCAAAATGAAATGCCACAAAAAGTTGCACTGGCGGCGTCGGCGTCGGTGCAAGCCAAGAAAGAAAAAGCATAGCATACTTTTATGCGCCTGCAAGTTGCCACATTTAGACGCAAATCATGGCAGACATTAGCGTGTGCAAAACTCTTACAATTTATGCGAAAAGTTTTTCTTACCATTTTGACTGACTGTGGGCAACCTGTTCCATTTCCATTCCCTTTTTGCAGAATGTCCCACCGCCATGGATGGCATGGAGCGTTTCGCCTGCCCCACACCAGATTTGCAGGGACGCTATCGCTGCATAGATGATCATGTGCTATGCGATGGTTTCATCGACTGTCCGGAAGGTGAGGACGAGGACCGAAGATCCTGTATGTTCTACAAAACGGTAAGTTGGCCAAAGGGTTTGGAGAAGTTGGGTGGAAATTTAATGAATTTGTGCTTGTGTTTTTCCCTTTACAACAGACGAAAGCTCATTTGGATGTTTTAGCGGATGCGTTACTACGCTGGGCGCGGGGGCGTTAAGACACACACACGATACAAAAAGACACCTAGAGAACCCACGTTACACATAACACAATTAGTTTTAACAATTTAAACCTATTAAGTTTAACACACACACACACACAGACAAATACACACCTCAAAAAATGCTAAAGGATTGCCAGGTAAACAAATTCCAAAAAAGCATTAAAAACAAATACAAGAAATTATGACTATTTAAACCACGTTTTTTCCAACGTTTCGTTTTTGATTTCGGGCCTATTAACAAATATATACATACATATATATATTAAACTTATAAATATATTTCGTGTACATTATTTAATTATACATGTATTAAAGTTTTAAAGTTAAATGCAGCGCAGAAAATAAATCAAAAGAAAACCAAACAAAAAAAGGCCAGAGAGAATTATATATACATATACACTGAAACGGCATATATAGTAAATATATATATACATATAACAAGTAAATATACAACATAAATGAATGATAACTAACTAAACAACTTATATACAATAACAACAACAACAGACGCAGAAAGCAAACGAAATGGCATCAACATTTTTACATAACAAAAGACTTGACTTGATTAAAAAAAAGAGAAATTTGTGGCTTTTCCTTTCACTGTAAATATATATAAAGAAATTCGCCTCATTCTGCAAAAGGCTTGTAAAAGAACGCTTAACCTCAAATTACACCAGGCAACAAGGTCCAGTATATCTGTTTTCGGAAATGGTCAATCTTGGTAATTTGAGCCTAAAGTTGCTTAAAAAGCCTATTTTGAAGCTGTTAAGGGTCTACTATACTTTTAAAGTTCAATTTCTTAGCTTTAAAATGAAGTGTCCCAAACAATTCTACGATTTCCTTAAGCAGAGATATATCATTTTGAATGCAAGTGCTAGGTGTGACATTATTTTGTACAGCCCATAAGAATGCAATACCAATCAACTGTTGTGTTGTTGCATAGCATATTTTTGAGCTGTAGACAGTTTTGTAATATTGAACGCATATGTTCAAAATGGAATATCTTCGTTTCAAAAATCGAAGAATTCTTAAAGATGGCTTATTTTTAAAGTTAAAAAGTAGCACTTTCCGAATATATCACGGAAGGGTCAAGACAAAAGCTTGCATTTCCCACAAAAATGATCAAAATAGGCATCAAATTATTAATATCTAGAATTGTCACCTCAACTCTTCAATATACTGGAAAAAGTCTAATTTTGTTACCTGGTGCTATTTATTTCCCCCCTCAAAAAAACGACATTTTTTAGTTGGCAAATGCGCGAATTCCCCAGAGACAAACAATCAATTAAGAAAACAATCAACAAGTAAACAAAAAATTTAAAACAAAACACTGGTTGTGTACCAAAATAATTGCCGCTTATTGAATGTCTATTTATCATTTCAATCTCTCTCTCTCTCTCTATCTATCTATCTCTTTCTCCTACTGTTCATTTTTGTATTTAATGTAAATTAAATTTAAAACCAAACAAAAAAAAAAAATGATGATAAATGGAATAACATATGAAATTGCGAGCAATAAAATTTCATATCTTATACACCAAAAAGTATATAAAAAACCAAAACAACTTAATTTTAAATTCATACTTAGATTCCCTTTTTGATTTACTTATTTAACATTTCAGTTTAGTTTAACATAAAAAAATACTGCAAAATAACCCACCTTTAAATATAAAAATAATAATAATAAACTACATAAACTTGTGTGTATTAAACTAAGCCCCTACCCTCTCTACCCCATCCCAAAAACATTATGCACCACAGCAAAAACGGCAAAAAGCGCACGAAACCCAATTTTAATCAGATATCTCTATTTTTGGCCTATTTTTCTATAACCGAGGGAAACTTTTTAAAAACAAAACTTTTATAAAACCAACAAAAAAAAAAAGAACTAAGAAACCAAAACCATTTTGGATGTGCGTTAAGTGTAAATACCAATTTCATTTCAAAGGCAACTAAAACAAACAGTATTGTGTGTATAATAACAACAACAATTGTATATAAAACATTTCTATTCAGTTTTTATTTAAATAATCTAGCTTAAGGCACACATTATTGTTAAATGTTAAAAACCAACCCCTTCAGTCACACACACACACACACACACACACATTAATAGCTACTCAAGCAGCAGTCAATAACCCAACTTGTATTTATTTGTATTTGTATATTTACAACAACAACAACCAAAACGAAGCATAAGTATAATCTTAAACTTAAACTGTAGCAGAATGGCTTCGCACAATTTCTATTTCTTTTTTAATTTAATTTTGTGTCTCTCTTTGCTGTACATAATTTGTAATGCCTGCCACAACAACAACAACAACAAAAGTAAAACATCCTTTGTGCGGCCATTTTTTAGCCTAATTATAATGTCCCTTTTTTCATTTACTGTTTACTTAAATATATAAAATAAATTATAAAAAATGAAAAACGAAACGAAGATGTAAAACAAATACACAACTTAATATACACTGAAAACAAAAAACCAAACTATGCATTTCTGATTTATCAACAACAACAAAACAACCCAAAAAAGAAACACTTCAACACACACCGACACACTCACACGTAAGTTATTAAATCTATACTTACTAATATTATCTTTTTCTCTTTTGTTTCTATAGTTAACAGTTAGCGACCTTTTTAAATCGTAGAATTTGAGTATTGCAACATACTCAAATTCTATTTTGTTTCTATGTTAGCCAAAAGTTAAAGCGCTGCAAAACACTTTGGTCCAAAATCTTTTGAATATCTCAACCGATTTTCTATGATATCAATGCAGACAAGTTGAGCAAAGTGAGGTAAAAAGCAAAAGCAAACCGTCTGCAGGTAAGCCATTTAGTGCTCATTGAAGAATAAAATTGGTAAGAAGTGCACATACAGCGAAAATCTACTTCGTAAGCTTGTTCTCAACAAAGTGGTTCTTGAAACGGAAACAGAACTGAAAGTGATTTGTTTTTCTCCCTATCTATTCTTCAAGTGCAAGCTCTGCTCACTGCCATTAAGATGTGCTTTCAGTATTCAGTTCATTCTTAAGAAAATATACGAACCACTCTATCTAAACACGAAGGAACACGACGTGACCCAACAATTAGTATTTTTCTGTTTTTAAATTTTTTGTTTTTTATTATCGTACATTATTTGGCAATATTTTTGCAAAAACTACTGACTAGAAATTCCGAAAATAATATCGAAATATATTTCTGAGGCGATATATCGGTTATCGAATATATTTTACTGATAGTTGGTTTCGGCCACAAAAATTGAGGTTTACATTCTTATGGATATTGGTGGGCTCCAAATAAACTCTTTCCAAAAACTTTTTATATATATAATATTATGGTTTTAATTCAAGTACTTATTTTTGCACAGAATAAGTTTTCGAGCTCCAATATTTGAAAACAATGGATTTTTGCTCGAAAACCAGTGAATATTGAAATTGCCATACTACGAAGTTGAATCAAGTTGAGTAGAAATAGTCAAATTATAGTAATTTTTTTTCTAAGAACCTAAAAAATACCACATTATTAATGTTGGTATCAGCACTCAATTGGTAACATCTGCGGAATATATCCATTGATTTTCTTCCCTGTATGTTAATATGTTGAATTTTTTATGTTCACCCAAGAAGAATGAGCGTGTTCAGCAGCATAAATCGATGACAAAAAATCGACTATTTTTGTTAGATTGTGCTGCTGAACGGGCATGATGCGCAATCATGTTTGCTATATGCAAAATGAATAAGGAAACCTCTTTGTTTTTAATAAATGAGTTGGCAGAGGACGTGGTTTCTCAGTAGCTCACGGAAATTCGTGCAAGGCTCTAAAGGCAGTACTGGTTGTTGCGGAGGAGGAGGAAAAGCCGCGACTCCAAAAAGAAGATGTCCTGCGTACACGTAGTAACCACCACATCTGGGTACATGGACATCTCTACATAGTTTGTCAAGGCACCACCATTCAGCTCATCCCAAAAAATAGCTTGACAGGGACGCCCATATACTCTGACAACATAGTCACAAGGAATGAAATCCGGCGCCTGCTTACAAAAGAATGGTTCCGGCTTGCGCTGTAGCTAGGGTCGCGTGGTCCTCGTTTAACCTGAAATCAAAAATAACAACTTACTTGTGGACTTGGCCCTAACGGGTCACTGCCTTATTGGCAGGCATGCTGCACGCGTGGGCGTCGCTTTAGTTCTTTAGAAGAGCAGGTGGAGACATAACTTCATATTTTTTGCCTTTGCCCAGTTCTAAGAAGAAGGAAACTCAAAACTTTTGGTCACACCACTAGTTGGGAAGTACAAAAATATAGAATGGACAAAATTAATTATTATTTTAAGATGTTCCGTGCATCGTTAAGGACTCATAGCTAGAGATGGGCTCGCGATGGGATTCCAGCTTGACCCGAGAGAAGTAGGGGATCAGGCGCGACGATATTGAATTAAAATTTGTTGGTCAGAATCGGGACAGAACGGGAACGAATTTTCCTTATTCGCCCATCTCTACTTTTAGCCCATTGCCACTTTGTTAAAATTAGCATTTTAGACTCTTCTTTGTGTGGGCAGGAGTCCTTTTTAATGGACCCGCCGGGGCTGGGCGTGCAACAAACATTAAACGGCTAACAAAGTCCTAAGGAAGTTCAAGGGGAATTCTAGGAGCAGTTGGTGCTAGTTACGACGGTCATAAATATTTAGTAGTCAATTTTTAATTATATTAAGATGTTTGTTGTCAAAAATTCAAAGCTTTCGCCAAACAAAATATATCGATAACTTTGTTGCTTAAAAATTCTAACAAGTTCGTTCACCAGCAGACTAACACTTTATTTTTGATTGATGATTTTTGTTAGATGATTGGTGTATGCTGCTGAACACGCCCAATGTGTTAATGTTTTTTTTTTATTATTATTTGATTGAGCCATTCTAGTTCTAAAAACAAGAGTTAAGTGTGAAAAGTTTTATACCCTGTACTCCTTAAAAATGGGTTAAAGGGGACTATTTAGTTGAGCAGAAAGCCTTGTACGAACTTCTTTTTTCCACTTTGACCATTTGCAGTAGCAGCCTGTGGATTGTGTGTGTCGAATAAGGAGTGAAAAAAGGGGGTGTGGAAAAATAGGTAAATCAAATTTGAACTGGATATTAATTGATGACGTGATGTTGAGAATTCGGTGCGATAAATAATGTTTAGTTCATTTTCATTATCCGTTCCTGACTTTAATATTGGAAAGAATTTAGACGCCAAAACCGGATTTCATGCCCATAGTTAATAAAACTAATTTTGCCATTACAGTCTCAGACTTTAATTACAAATCTGCTTGAGTTCTTAAGTAAAAATTAGTTTCATTAAAAAGTTTTTGTTGCGCAAAGAAGCAAAATCCTTTCCAGTCTTTAACAAAAGTTAATCTTTTTTAAGATTTTTACGTTTTTGACAGTCAAAAATATATTTCTTACATTTCAGATAGAATATAGAGTTTATCCAAACGAAAGCTTCACTCGTACGGTTTGTTCCGCAATTTTTTATTAAACTAGAACCTTGTGACTTAATCTATTCTTAAAAGCACAATAAAATCCGAGATAAAACACCGAAGTTATGCATGAAATATTTAGTGCGTTATTTAAAATATATATGAAAAGCAGGCCTTTTGAAAACCGTAAATTCTAAATTATGTTTATTATTTTCGCAAGCAAATTTTTAAAATATAACGCAGTAGTAATCACTTCAAATTCTCTCTCCACCGCGCTGGCCCTTATTAAAGTGCAATTGAGACTTTAATGTAGAGTTAAACCCTGCAGCTGTAACAGCTGCTGCAACAGTCTAAGTTTTAATTTCAAGGCATTCTGAGTGGTTGGCTTTTAAGAGATTTCCCTCCTTCAAAATTAGCCAAACTTTTCAACATTGTTCAGGTAAAAAAACAAAAAAAAAACAAAACTGAAACAACTTTCCATTATTTAAGCATATTAACATTTAAGGACGAGCGTAAACCTATTATATATATATGTACTGTGTGTGTGTACTTACTTGTAGGTGAATGTTAGAACAGCCGCAGGCCACTTTCCAAGGAAACGAGCAAAACTAGATGGCAATTTTGGGAACGAATCAATTAAGCAAATTGAATTTTTTGAAGGGCATTTGAATAGCTGAGCAGTTTAGCAACATAAACAAATATTACTTAGATATATATAAATATATACCGATTATATATAAAAATATGCACTTGCTGAGCACCAAAGCGTCGGCATTGACACAATTTGATTTCGGTGTTTATCCATATTTAATCCACAATTTGTAGTTTGCTAAGTGTGACATAAACAATGTTGAAAAGTTTGTTAGGCAAGCAAATCTGGTTTCCACAGCATTGGAGGCTGCATGCAAGACTAATCACGCCTTCATTGTATGGTGGGGCGGCTCGGGGTAAAAAGTGGTCTTCAATGGGCATCAGGTGTTGTGTGTCATTGATTCGGGGCAGCTTTTTACTAATGACCACAAGAACGACCACCAAATGAAGAAGAAAACGAAAAAAAAGCTGCACTCAATGCATAAACAACCGGAGCCACTGATGCAATTCAATGCCATTTTTATTGGAACTAAACTTCAATGGCCGCCCTGCGATATGAGATTACAAAATTAAATAAATAATACATATAACAATTTTGCATGCAAAGTGCTAGAACCAAGTGTTTGTGTCCTTGAAGGGGGGTAAATTACGAGTATTTGAAAGGATAACCACAAGGATAAATTACATTAGATTTTCATAACACGCAGTTGTTCTCTGCTTTCCTCTCGGCTTTGGCTCTTACAAATAGCAAAGGTGTTCGAAAGGAGTTGGAATATCACTCTTTTACTTCTTTCACTTAAGTTCGAGGTGATATCATTTATATTATCGGAAAAGTGATGGCACACACACCGTGAGCAGCTAAAAATTAGTTCTCTTCTAATCTCTAAACTAAAACTAATTATTTGAAATTTTGTTAGCAACTTTAGCAGCGCACAAAATTTACCCTCTACTAATTTTCATTTTGTCCTGATCTAGAGTTCGTTGTCATTGTCAAATCGGTAGGAAATTCTTCGCTTCGATTCGCCCTTTTTTGTACGAAAAATGTAAGGTCAGACTGTCGCCCCTTTATTCATAAGTTAATGTTAATTATTTAACGTGAAAAAAATTAGATGCAAAAGGTAATGTAAAAGAGCGGGAAAATTGGGAAATATTTATATCAAAATCGAAATAGTTTGAAAAGTTTTAAATATTTATTAAAGGCCCGACGCATGTAGTGAAGATTTCATTGTTAAAATTTTGTTGTTGCTTTAGGTGAATGCCCTCTTTAAATTTCCATTTTGCACCCTATTGTACATTCGAGTTCTAACTGTCGCGTATAGTTTCTAAAGTTTTTGGGAATAACTCGCATATGAGTTGATTTTTGATTTTATGAAACAACTATTCGAATTTGAATGCTGAGACCTACTTTATTTACTTTTAAATACTTTCTCATACGAAGAAACATAGTCCAGGGTAAACGAAATGAAAGTTGTATAATTATTTCACACACTTTGATTACTACTAAACTACAAGATAAGCCTCACAATTTCCATAATTTTTCAAAATCTGGGACGATAGCGTATTACATTTTGAATCTTACATTTTGACTGTTTTTTACATTTTATTTAAGTTTTAAGAAAGTTTTTTGCCAATTGTACTTAACTTTTTAATACCCTACAACACCGCAACTCCTTTTTTCGACTCTGACAGGAAATTACAACAGTTTTTGTAGAACTTAGGTAATTTTTTAATCAAACAATAAAATATTTAACATATGTGCGCAAAACGAATGTTTGAAACTTAACCGAACGTATAACCGAACAGCACCAGAATTGTAACCCGATCCAACATTTAAACTGGTGAAATTTTGCTCAAAGCCTTCTTTTGACTGACCATCAACATTATATTTGACTACTTTTCTCACTCTCTTAAGTCTCTGAAAAATTAAAAAGCAACAAAAATTTTCCATAAGAGTATTTAGCAACCGCCTCGGTTACGGCGGCACACACACTGCCACCAATAAAGATCGGGTTTCTCCTCTATTTCTTGTAGTTGTTCTTGCTTAAATATATTATACGCATTTGCATTTGCGCGGTTACTCATTTTGGGCTCCTCTGCATTAGAGGAACAAGCTCGTTGGATAATTTAAATTATTGTATGATATTTCTGCTGATTTTTATGAGGAGCATAGCACGTGAATAACTCTCATCCCTATTTTCAGTTCGCTCTGCTCAAGTCACAGACTCAAAAGTACGACAGAGTTTAGCATAAGCAGAGGGTGAGTCAGTGAGAGAGAGAACGAGAGCATATATCAGAGCTGGCAGAAATGGGCAATGGGTGAAAAGAGGAGGGAAAGTGGAGGAACTTGACAGTGATTAAATATTGTCTTGCCAATGACTCGACAGTGGCTAAGCAGTGACACGCAGTGACTAAAGTGTGACTAAGAAGTGACAAGACAGCGACTGAACACTTACTTAACAGTGGAGGAACAGTGACCATAAACTATACAGTGACTCAAGAGAAAGTTAACAGTGACTAAACAATGACTTCTCGGGGACTAGAGAGTGACTAAACAATGAATGAACAGTGACTCAACAGTGATTAAAGTGAAAGCTATGAGGGGCTATAGAGTGAGTAAACAGGAACCGAACAGTTACTTAAAAGTGACTGAACGGTGACAAAATAGTAACTATACAGTGACTTACCAATGACTCGACAAAGATTAAGCATTGACTTAACAGGGACTTGACAATGTCTAAACAATGACTAAGCAGTGACTAAATAGTGACTTGACAGTGACTTAACAGTGACTCAAAAGTGATTTGACAGTGACTAAAAATTGACAATGACTAAACAGTGACTTGATAGTAACTTAACAGTGACTCAATAGTGACTTGACAGTGACTAACCAGTGACAGTTTATTGACAAAAACTTGACAGTGTCTAAACAGTTACTTAAAATTGATTAATCAGTGACTTGAAAGTGGCAAAAACAGACCTTAAACCGCACTTAAATAGCTATTAAACTTAGCATCATGTTTCACATCAAAGCCTCGTGAGTGTTCAGGACAATCGCACCTATTTTTTTTATTATTTATCAATCTATGACATATAATGGTAAAGCAAAATTTCTTTGCTCTTCTTACAGTAACTATCGATTGAGAGAAATTAAATTCTTTCCTCTCACAACCAAAGTTCAGATCAGACATCAAAACTATTCTATTGAACAATAAATATTTCAAATTGCATATTAATTTAAATTGGAATCGTGGAGAAAAACAAGCTTAATTACGTAAAATTGATTTAACTTTTGTAAATAAAATTTTATGGATCAGAGAGCTCCAATTGTTAAAATTTGCTCTGCTACGTTAGCCCTGTCATACAGAAAGCTCAAATATTAGTTAGGTAACCTAAGTTAGGTGATACAAAAAAGAAGGATTGAACCTACTGTGTTTGTAGAGAACTTGTTTTTAGAATTTGTGTGCTGAAGGAACTTTTTTAGAAAGCAAATGGACTATAACCTTAATTTACATAAAGCTTAAACTCTATGCTACAATTAACTGGCTAAGCATAGAAAACTAGGACAAGGAATTTTTTATTTTGTTGACTTTCTGGTTTATTTCGTTTTAATTGCATTTAATTTGTCCAACCTAAATCATAACTTAATTGCCGCCTCTCAAATATTTATGCCAAGCATTAAAATTGCAATTCCACAAAAAAAAAAAAATAATTTGCAATTTAAATAATTAGAGACCCGAAAAAAAAAACATACCCACACAATTAGCATTAACCAAAAAAACAAACAATTTTTGCACTTACTGCACTTTTTATGTGATAAACAAAACCAAAACAAATGTTTTTAAACTATTTATATGTAAATGTACGTAAACTGCACCACAATTGCACTTACCCCACAAAACAAAACCTGAATTTGTATTAGCCTTTAATTAATTAAAAGCAAAAAAAACATTGTGTTAATAGTTGTTTTAGCAGTTTTTGCTAAGATCTTAACAAAACTGGGCGCCCATTAAGTAGAGTCTTCCACGGCACCACACAGACCACACAGGATACTTAGCGGACAAAGCCAAAAATTCTCCAATGAATCAAAACAATTTTCGAACTCTAAGCATAAGTAGTCACAAGTACCTTAACAAAACGAGAAGCATAATGTTGTCTAAGCAAGCAAAGGCACACTCACACACACATACGCATACGCACTTCCTTACACCAATACACAATCAGCTTGAAAGCAATCCGTCCTCTAACTGAAACTTTTGAGCAGAGTACTCACACACCCCCTCCCCCCTCACACGCACACTCACACACACAAATGCACTTAAAATTGTAAATGTTGTGATTTAAATGCACCGCCTCAAAGTATGCACCAAAAAATTTTTGACAAATTGTATTTTTGCACTATTTATAATGCACCCACAAAACAAGTATTCGTATTCTTAATGATTGTTCTTGAAAATCAATTAATGTTAACAATTATTCAACTTTAAATTACATTTATGGTTTATCCTCTAATTTTGAAAATGGAAAACAAGAGTCTGCAAACGAAATCTATGCAGCTTACAAACTGTAAATACGAAATCATCAAAAGTAAACCACACATTTTTCGCTGTGTAAATAGGCCAATCAAATAAAACGACAAATTGTTTTTAACTTTAATTATGGTAACCCACACACACACACACACACAGAGAGAGGAGAACCTACTATTAATTTCTAAGCCATTTAACTTGTAAATTATTATGGTTATAAATGTATAATGTAAATGTGAGGAAGCATCGAGAACGAGCAGCAAATGACTTACATATGTGTGTGTAAGCTATAAATTATGCAAATAAACAAAACAAACAAAAAAATTATGTCTGCCTATGAATATATATATATATATATACAAAAATATATATATAAATATTATACATTAAACCTACAAGTTGTAACTGCATTCGAGTTCGAGAAATACAACAAATATTAATAATGAAAAAAATTGAAATGAAGCAAAAAACGAAAATGTATTACCAAAATAAATCTCTCTATATATATATATATACAACAAATGATATATACATATATATATATATGAAATATAACAAACAAAAGTATATGTAAAATTCAATAAAACAGAAGCCTCAGTCAGTATAAAATTAAAGGCGTTTTGTCATTCTAGAGCACATCAGAACAAAAGCATTTTTATGGCCTGCGGATGCTTAAGGTAATCCAGGAATTCTTTATAATTGCAGAATGAGTTTATAAAGCGTTCCTAGAAGTGGGCCACAGTGTTATCTTTGTGTAGAGTATTTTTATTTTAATTGCAACTTTATTTCTTGGATACAGTTGCCTTTTAAAACATGGAGCGAGTTAGATTAGACTTAAAACAAATGAGTATTGTTCAAGAAATAAAAAAACAAGTATAAAAAGTAGCACCAGTTCGCTATGCGAGAGCAAGAAGCAAACCATGAGAAGCTCTTTAGCAGACCCGTTCTAAAAATGAACTCGGAGCAAGTAGATTAAATATTTGGGTTCGGGACGGAAACGAGTATTCCATCCCGCGTACATCTCTAGTTTATATGGCAGCATTTTGATATAATTGGAAAACATTAAAAACAAAAAGGTTTTCCAACTAAGACTTTCTTGTCTATTACAGCTACACTTATAGTTGTTCGATTTTCATCAAGCTTGATGAAATTTTGCAAAGTATAGAAAACTTATAAGAACGAGATTTGGAGTCACTTGCTTGGAAACAAAAACGTTTGTCTTACTAAAACAAGTTCAATTTATTTAAAAAAATCGTAGAATTGTTTGGGATAGCTTATTTTACAGATAAGAAGTACACTTTCCGATAATACTAAAGAGAGACAAAAAAAAGTATAGGAGTACCTTAGTAGATGATTACTATTAGGGATTTGGTATACGGTCATAAAATGAAATCGAATGAATATTTTTCAAACGCAGCAACGCCAAAGTCTCTCTGGCCACTCATAAATTCAGCAATTGTCCACGCTTCAAAGACTTAATATTTGGATTTTGTATAGAGCAAGCCATAGCCTCGAGAACGGACCACAGTTTGTAGTCCAATAGATTCAGGTCTAACCTACCAGCATTCGTAGTAATAAAGTTCGGTAAATGGTTTTTTAGCCATATTTGAGTCGCTTTTGCCATGTGAGCTGGAGCGGTGTCTTGTTTAAAGAACCACGGCTTGTGTGCAGATAATGTCGTGTTGAGAAACTTCACAGCCTTTTTCGCATCGATAGATTGAAACACTTTGGACAATATTTTGACTCCTTTTTCACAAAATTGGAGCTTGGTGACCCCACCAAATCATTACATAAGCCGGATGGTGACATCTCTAAACTCTGGGAATGAGTTTGGACGCTTGGTTTGATGACACAGCTTGTTTTAATAAAACGCACCATGACACTTGAAGGCGGATGACAAACAAATAAAGGTAATAATTATTGAAGTCCGTCATTATTTAACACGAGAGCTTGCCGAGAACGTTGCAAACGTATTTAGTTAATATGAATCGGATGACAATAAGATCAAGGTAATAAATACAAGCCCTAACCACTTTTAATTCGTACACCACTCATTTTCTGCAAAGTGCCACGTTCAGTAGAAAATATTATTGAGATAAAGGTAGCATCACCTACATGTTTATATGTTTTTGAAAGGTTATTTAATTATATTTTATTTCATATATAGTTTGGTGCAAAAACTTACAAAAAATTATATTTCAACTTAACTTAAATGTTACCACTTCATGGAGGACGTAATTTATACCAACCATTTTTAATTCGTACAGCAGATAATATTACTTTTAAAACTGGGTAACGTCTCCCTTATTTTTATCACTGCTTCTATTCGGGCTTTCATTGAATTGACCAAGTTTTGACACTCCTCAGAAGTAATAGAGTTCCAAATTTCCTCAATTTTTGACTTTAAATCGCTTAGATTGCGCTGTGGCTCATTTCTGAGTTTTCTTTTCATTAATGCCCATAGACTTTCTATAGGGCTCAGGTCAGGGCTGGATGATGGCCAATCGAGGACATCAATTTGATTTTGTTGAAGCCAACTTTTCGTTTTTTTAGCGGTATGTGGTGATGCACCGTCCTGCTGAAAGGTATATTCGCCAAACTCAGCCAGCTTAGGTGCTACAGGAATGAGATGATTTTGTAAAATATTGATGTTTCTTTCAGCATTTACGGTTCCATCTATAAAGTGAAGATCTCCTACTCCCTTTGCAGACATGCATCCCCATACCATAACACTCGCAGGAAACTTTACTGTGCGTTTAAGACAGTCTCTATTGTATGCCTCCGTTTTCTTTCGTATTACTCTTTTTCTATCATCTCCGACACACACATCAAAAGATTCGTCGTTAAATATGATGGTGTTCCACTGTCTTTGTACCCAGTTCCGCCTTTGTTTTGCCCATAGCAAACGTTTTCTTTTTTGCAAAACGGTAAGCATGGGCTTTTCTTTGGCCTAAAAAAAACACTCATATGTTATATAAATATATACTACAACATTAGTGAAATTAACTTACTTTGTAGAAGCTATAACCAATTGATTTCATTTGCTGGCGCGTCCATTCACGTTTAACAGTTTTGCCAATACTTTCAGACCAACTTGATGCTATTTCTCGAACTGTGCTTCTACGGTTTTGTTTTATTATAGCAAACAAAGCCCTTTTATAGCGAGGGGTGATTTTCGAAACCCGACCCCTGTGTGCTACATTGTTGTTATTATTGCCATTCTTTTTAAAGTTTTTCACAATACTATGCACGGTTGATCTCGGAAGATTAACATCATTTGATATTTCCCGATAGCTCTTGCCTGATTTAAGCTTAGCAGTGATTAGCCGCCGAATTTCTTCACAAACTGGCCTACCACGTGCCATCGCAGAAAAAATAGTCAAATTAACAAGAAGAAGCACAGGTTTTCGGTTTTGTCACTTCTCGTTGTTCTACATAACGTAGTTCTTCTGCTGGTTTGTTTACATTTTAATGTTTACAATTTTGTTTAATAATTCGAATCAGCTGTACGAATTAAAAATGGTCGCAATCATTTCGTACAGAAATAAAGTGGTCTCATCTATATATATAAATCTGTACGCCCGACTGACAGACTGACATATTATCAAGCCAAAGCGAAAACGGCTTATCGTACAGGTCTGATTTTTGGCATAGACCTTCGTTTAGTTATGCAGGCGCTCACTAAGAAAGGAAATTGGAAAATTTTTTTCCAATCTATTGAAAAAGCCAATGAAACGTTTGTATGGGCAATTAACGGTTATTGCGCTCAGGCAATGTTGAGGAAAATTTGTTTCGCTGAGAACGCGAGAGAGAGTGGGAGCGCGCTGAGGGCGTGTATATGTATGTGTGTGTTTTTTTTCACATTAACAAGCAATAATTCATATTTAGAATGGCCTCATCCAATTGCATTGAATCTTATGGCTCATACAAAACACATCGATAGCTTCAACAAAATGTTGATCGCGTTTCGAAATAATTTAATTGAAATTCACAAAACTAACAGCCAAAAAAATGTGTGTTTGTGTTGTGTAAAAATTAGTTGTCTCCTTATCTCATTTGCGAGTTTTTGTTAATTAACTAGGCTGTGAGCTGATAATGTAAGAGATTTATATCGATTGAAACACCTAAAATTTCATAAAAACATTTAACAATGAAAAATGTGTTTGAAGGAAAAAACTAAACAGTGTTGCCAAAACAGCTTATTTTTCAATTTAGCTTTTTGCAGATAAAAATCAGGGGGCAGCGGGAACTGTTACCTTTATGGAAAATATATTTATTTTTTCCGCTTTTAAAAAAGAAAAGTTAAATTTGCTTCTAATTTTTTCGCACTTATAAATAAAATGTCCCTTGACTGTTCAGCATTCACAAGACAGGAAGGGAATAATTTTTAATTCAGGAATTTTCACGCTACTTGAAAATTTGGTTTTGTCCGGTACGACGGGACGGGATAGAATTTAATATGTGTACAGATCACTGCTTTTTCCGCGCATTGCTTAATCCTCTATTCCCAGATTGATTCATTTTAATCAACCGTAAATTCGAAACTGTCTAAACACTAAGCTAATGAAGACAATGATATTAAAAAAGAATTTGCTTTTTAACAAATAGATAATATACAAATACAGTGTTCAGAGAGCTATACAATTTTTTCTGCTTACTACAATTTTTTCGAAACTTGGACGCGGACGAAGTCGCGGCGGGCTCAGCTAGTTATATATAAATCTGTACGCCCGACTGACAGACTGACATATTATCAAGCCACAGCGAAAACGGCTTATCGTACAGGTCTGATTTTTGGCATAGACCTTCGTTTAGTTATGCAGGCGCTCACTAAGAAAGGAAATTGGAAAATTATTTTCCAATCTATTGAAAAAGCCAATTAAAGGATTGTATGGGCCCATAACGGTTTTTCCGCTCAGGCAATGTTGTGTTTCAGTGAGAATGCGAGAGAGAGTGAGAGCGCGCTGAGTGCGTGCATATGTATGTGTGTGATTTTTTTTTTCACATAAACAAGCAATAAATCAAATTGTGAATGGCCTCATCCAATTGCATTGAATCTTATAGCACATACAAATCACATCGATAGCTTTAACAAAATGTTGATCGCGTTTCAAAATAATTTAATTAAAACTTAACAAAACTAACAGCCAAAAAATGTATGTTTGTGTATTTGCTTTCATATGTTTATATGTTAGAGGTGGTACGTGACTTCAACGATACAGGATAAGTGATGGCACACATGACGTGAGCAGTCTGCTAAACATTAATTGTCTCCTTATTTCATTTGCGAGTTTTTGTTAATAAACTAGGCTGTGAGCTGATTATCTAAGAGATTTATATCGATTGAAACACCTAAAAATTCATAACATTTCGCAATGAAGAATGTGTTTGACGGAGAAAAATAAACAGGGTTGCTAAAACAGCTTATTATTCAATTTAGCTTTTTGCAGATAAAAATTAGTGGGCAGCGGGAACTGTGACCCTTATTAACAATATATTTATTTTTCCGATTTTAAAAAAGAAAAATTAAATTTGCTTCTAATTTTTTTTACCTTAAAGAAATGAACTTTCCCTGTTTTGGTTGCCGCATAGTAAAGACACATAGGTACACATGTTTAAATAGTTACATATCTCTGCGTTTATTTACATAAATTGATCAGAAAAGAATATTCTGGAGATCTAATTAAAAACAAATACATATAGGTGCGCAGTTAAAAATAAAATGTCCCTTGACTGTTAAGCATTCACCAAACAAGAAGGGAATAATTTTTAATTCTGAAATTTTAACGCTACTTGAAAATTAGGTTGTGTCCGGTACGACGGGATAGAATTTAGTATGTGTACAGGTCACTGCTTCTGCCCGCCTTACTTAATCCTCTATTCCCAGACTGTTTTATTTTAATCAACCGTAAATTCGAAATTTTCTAAACACTAAGCTAAAAAAAAAAGAATTAGCTTTTTAACAAATAGATAATATACAAATACAGTGTTCAGAGAGCTATACAATTTTTTCTACTTACTACGATTTTTTCAAAACTTGGACGCGGACGAAGTCGCGGCGGGTTCAGCTAGTGTAATATAAATTATAAAATTGTTTTCGCTTATATGTGTTTCATGTTATGTAAGGAACAATACATAATTAAGTAAACTTTCAGAATAATATAGTCATTTAGCTGCAGCTACCTTAATCTTCTAAGTGTTTACTACTAAACTTAGTAATTTGCTGAAAATAAGTGGTGTACGAATTAAAAGTGGTTAGGGCTAGTATTGACAACCCACGTGAAAAGTACGAGAGCATAACGTGCGTAGTTGGGTACCGGTACCGTATGTTAAAACCTAAGAACAACAATTCGTTTTTTGGGTTGCGAAATGTATTGTTTTCCAATAACGTCAAATATAAGTGATCAGAGATTGGTAATGCTGTCCGTTCGGTGAAATTGGAATGGTATTGTTCACTTGAGCTGCTACGGATTGAAATTATCATTTTTGGAATTGCCGTGTTCTCAATGATTTCAATTGACAAAAGCATCTTGTTCTAACCAGTCGCAAAGGGGACTCCTTTTTCATAATTTGTGTTTACTTTGACAAGTATGTCATCTGAATTGGGAACTGAGGCTTATCCATCTTATAGCCCGCACTAGATAGTCTTATTCTCGCACCTTCTGTTAATTTTGAAATGAAGATTTTTCGCCCTTAGGAATCTGAAGTTTTATGCTTCCTAAAGATAAAGCTTACCAAAAGATGGACAAATTTAGCGGTCTACCTTCACATCTCTCTATTAAGTGCCTGTAAAGCCTGTCCATACTAGACCATAAACCAGCTCACTCACTCAACTAGTCCCAGCTTAGTTTTCACTGGTAAATCGAATGTCCTGTTCACACACACACACACACACACACACGGAGAAGGTCAATTCAAAAAGCACGTGTGCTGCCGGTGGCCACTTCCGGCTTCCCCGCATCTCCAATTTGCCACACTCGTTTCACACTCGTTGTGGGTGTGCAACAAATTGCAGCAGGCTTTAAGGGCCATTTATTACACGAAGGAAACAAAGCAAATGCCAGCTGCTGCCATTTTAGGCTTTGGCATTTGTTTTATCGCCCAGTAGGAACTTCGACTAAATCCCATTTTAATGAGGCCTCCTCGATGATTGGATTGCACGCTCAGGCGGGCTGCAGATTGCATTTGTCACACGTTAATTAAGCGAGCTACGTTTAGGGCCTGGGAGAAGGTCAGGCAACTGCTGGTGAGAGACTGAACTTTGGCCTCTTCCCTGATGATGGTGATGATGAAGGTTTTATTTTTTTTTTTTTGGTTTTATGTACACCCGACGCCATAAAAGCTCCCACGCCATGATGATGACTTCCAGCGAAACGTGGCACATAGACAAATACGAGAAAGCCAATAAACAACATGGAAAAAGGCAAAGTAATTAAACGTAAATAGGCAGCCAGAAAACACAGTTTTGTTTCAACCACCACGCATGAGTTATGTCCATGGTTGTTGGCTCTCTCCTGGTTGACTCAAGACACACCCGCAGGGCCCACGCGATAGTCCCGTTTTTATGGCAGAAGAGCGTTGGCTTTTGCCACAAAATTAGTTTCGTTTTTGGCCAAGGCTAATTAAAATTTATGACACCTGTTTGTTTACAAAATATTTACGCAAAATTCCCAAAGATCCAGCTTAAGGGGCCAAAAACCAGAGAGCGGCAACAAATACAATGAATTAAATTTGGTTAATGAGTTCAGACGAAGGTTAGTATTAATGGGCAATGAAAAGTGAAAATCATTGGGAATATGTTTCAATTATAACAATACGGAGAACACAAATGTGTGGCATAAGCATCAAAATCTAATTTCACTTTGTGAATTGTGTGTCATCCATCTGCCTTTAAAGGTCGGCCAAATACATTCAAGTTATTTTTAGAACGATGCTAAAATGTCAATATCTAGCGTCGACTATTAAGTATCGAGTACTGTGAAATGGGTACTGAGAATCGATCGAGTACTGAGAATGGTGCGCTCAGTGTCGAGTTCTAATATCGAGTTGTTAGCATTGAGTATTGTATATCGAGTATGGAGTACTATGCAACGGGTACTAAGAATCAAGCAAGACTGCATAACCAGTATCTCGAGTGCTCAGTATCGAGTACTGTGTATTGTAGTAATGAGTATGCAGTACTAAGAATCGGGTACTGATACTTTCGTGTACTGAGCATCGTGCGCTCAGTATCGAATACTAAGTATCGAGTTCGTGCATGGAGTTCTATGAATCGGGTACTAAGAGTCGAGTACGTCTGAGTATCCACAACCCAGTACTTGGTATCGAGTGCTCAGTATCGAGAACTAAGTCTCGAATACTGGTTATCAAGTGCTGTGTATCAAGTATTAAGTATCGGGAACTAAGAATCGAGTATACCTGAGTATCTAGTATCGAGTACCTCGTATCGAGTACCTCGTATCGAGTACCTTGTATCGAGTACCTTGTATCGAGTAACACATACACACACTTCTCCGTTTGCTTTTTAAATGATTGACATTTTCAAATCTATTTCGTGTTTTGCTTTTTCTAAATTATTTTCACTTCACCAAACGAAACGATTGCCAAACATCTTGCCAAAAAAAAAAAAATAAAAACCGCCCACTAAAAAAAAAAAGTCCCCAAACTTTCCAGTTTGCCTAAAAATAAATTCCTTCTGCCCTGCAATGAAATGGGGGAAATGGAAAACCACACTAATGTAAAATGTTTCGGTCTGTTTGCATTAAAATTTTCTTTGGGGTTTTGGCAATCGTTCCGTTCTGCTTTGTCCTTGTACGAAATTCGCCTTCGATTTGGAGCTGACAGTTGCAATTCCAGGGCCATTGTGTGCACTGGACATTAACCCATTTCCCATTCCTCAAGTTGTTTACTGCTGCTGCCGGTTGTTGGCATCATTAAAATATCTCTTGTCGTGACATTTCTTTGTGTGTGAAGTGAACGCGAGTCATAAGAAATGTGTGTGGAAATCACTTTGGCCTCTTTTTTGTTCAAATTCCTCTCGCTGTTATTTTTGGCTGACATCGGTGGCTGGTCAGGCTTTTTATATTATTAATATTAATGATGTGCCCGAACACGAGCGGCTGTTGCAAATTTAATTTAACTAACCCACCCACCCCCTCCCCCCACACGGCATACAATAAACATTGTTTTGGTTATCATGACAGTCAATCAAAAAGCCATCTGCTTTCTGCCAGCCTAATTTGCATGTTGATCCGGCCAAGTGACACCAATCTGGCAGTTGCCCACCCAACAGATTGTTAGTCATGTACTACATAGTTCCTTCCCTTATTTCCCCTTCCCCTCCCCCTCCACCAGAATGCAACTTGTTCGTTGCAGTTTTATTGTTCAAATTGTTGCCAACCCTTGGGGGGATAGGGGGGGAGGGCAAGTTTTGGGAGTTGAAAGTTGGGATCTGCCACTGACTGCACTGGCTTTTGTTTTTGTCCTTTTTTCGTTATTGTTGTTGCAGCAACATTGTAATTTGGTTTTGAATTTTTATGGCTTAGTAGGGTCTGTGTGTGTGGCCTCAGCATAAGCCCGCCCTCTAGCTGCACAATGGAAATATTTTGAGTTCACCCTTTACAGAAAGTTTTTAAGCCACAGAAATGTGATAATGGAAGGGCAGATGTAAATATCAACACTTAAGCAAAAGTTTAAAGACACGTTAAGTAATGGACAGTCGAAACTATGTGCGAGGTTAAGGCCTGTGAGTGAAATTTTTTTAAATTTCTTTCACAAAGTCTAAGTCTTGCTTTGCCAACCGATTCCTAAGCTGGAAGACATAGTTTCTTAGATCTTTATAATAGTTTTCCACTATTTTCTGGAACTCATAAGTTTTGTTATTTTGGTTCAGGGTCTGAAACTGTACAGGTACACTAGGGTGGACGCCGATAAAAAATATAACTGATACCATCTTAAACGATTACTTTTGAGGTGTGCATAATGAATTAAAAAATCAAAAAATTTTATATCATGTTTTAACCTCTGCGAAAAGGCTTCAAAGTTTCCACAAATATTACATATACGACCCGTTCACCGAATCGAAATTCTGTCGACGAATTCTTTGTATCATTTTAAAAGTTGTCAAATTTGAATTTAATCGAACAACAAATAAAAATGGAGCAGGAATCGAATATATTTTTGGTTGGTAGACTAGGACCAAATTTTGACGAAGCGAACCCATTTCCAACGAAGAGATGCGTTTTTTCCACGCTTTTATATAGGACTGAATTCTTAAGACTGCCCATTTCAGAAAGTGCGACTAGTGTGGCTTGCAAGTTGAAGTCAGCATGGTCCACGAGCGGGGTTTCAACAAAAGGCCATGTACGCATGAACGCACTGTCCTTCTAGTCAGATGCTACAGACATCAAAGTGAAAACCATTTTGAGTGTACATTTTGGCTACTATGGGCAATTTGCTAAACTCAAGAGATCGCTCCGTGGACACCGTTTTGAATCGATAAAGAGACAGAGCCCCAAACGAAGAAGAAATTAAAGGCTATACCAGAAGAAGACTTTGCAGCATGTTCCTAAAATTGTCCTACAAACACAAACAAAATTGTAAAATACGTTGGCACAAGTGTAATGCAGTAGGGGGAGGTTACTTTTAAAGGGAATGAAATGAATTGACAATATTAAATAAAGAGTTTTTGATTTATGAATAATTCCCTGTATTTTTTGCCCATATTAGTATAGTAATCCGCACTATTTTTCGATCCTGAAGACGCTTAATTATAAGCAGCCCAGTAAAAGTAGACTATTCGCAGGAACGGCTGCAACCGTGATGCGCAGCACTTCAGTTCAGTGTGGGACCTGACTTCAAAAATATCTTGATAGCCTCTTAATGAACGGCTAAAGCTTGCTTTCATCTCGAAGTAAACAGCGCAAAATAGTAGAAATTTTGCCGTAATATAAAATCTTTACCAAATATATTAAGTATCAAATATATTTACCAACATATTGTGTCTGTTATATAAAAACATTTTTTATTGGTCATGGTACCATTTTGTCAAATGTTATGACTTCAAACCAAGTCTACGCCAACTAATAAAAAATTAAAAATGTAGGCATGGGCAACAGTACGTATGAGTGATAAACTTTAAGTCCAAGTCGCAGACCCTAAACCTTATTTTTTCTCAAAAATTTGTTTTGCTATGCGTTTTATTTACAAATATGCATCGTTTAAGCGGGTATCAGTATGACGTTACATTTTTCCATATATAAAATGTCCGACCTAAGGTACACAGCTTCGCTTCACTTTGCTCTTTCGAGGACAGCTTCTTAAAATATGCCAAATTCAAGACGCGGTTCTTTTACTAGTTTTTACATTAAGTCGAGTTTTTTCACTCAAAAAATTAAACATCCCAAAAAGCCCTAAAAAATTATAATTTCTCATATTAAGTCTGTCCTATGGCAAATAGTCCTAAAATTTTGAAAAAAATTTTGTTTACGAAATTAATTTTCCAATTTTTTTTAATTTGAGAAGAATTTCCTTAATACAGAAATCTTTCTAAGTTCTGTTAATTTCTTTTATACAGAAATTTTTTCTATATTTGAGGGCGATTTTTCTGAACTCTAGATTGATTTCAATTCCAGGACGATAGATAATAAAACATACAGATTTATGGCCAATTTTTTATCAGCTACAAAGAGCTTAGTTTATTGTTACTTAATTTGACACATATCAGCTATTTAAAGGAGGAAAAACTGAACCTTAATTCTCCAATTGGAAAATCCTTTTTCGATTTTTATCTTGCATTTTTTTGTAGCTTGGATATTTGAGATGATGGACCTTAAAGGATTTTTCGAAATTCAAAATAATTTAGAAGATATAGCTTTTTTTGTCGAACAATTACTATACCTTTTTTTGGACCCCTCACTTTGACGGCCGAGATCTTTTTAAACAGCCCTCATATTGGAGAAGTAAAATGGTTTAATTTACTTTGTAACATAAAAAAAAGTTTTTTTTTTAAATGTCCAAAAACAGCTTAAAGAGCTTAATTTTAATATAAATTTGCATATATTTATCCCATGGTATTTTGGGTGGCCTGGGAATTTTCTAATTTATTTACCATAGATTTGGGTTAGTTTTCGATTTTTTTTCTTTCTTTTTTTTTTTGTGATATTTTTGTTCGTCATTTTGTTATCAAATCAAATAGTTTTTGGGCCCCACCCACCTCTCTGTTTCGATTGTGTTGTATATATTGAAATTGCATTTGGTTATTTGTTTTGTCAACAGTGTCAAGTCTTGTTGCTAGACAAAGGGACGTCGAGTTAATACACCATGTTTTAAAGGGTAGATGCATTTTGCAACGAAACCTGCCTTGCTGAGTTTGTGACAGTAAACGTTGTGATTACGATCGTTCGAAACAGGTTTGGAAAACGTTCAAAGTTAATTCCGTATTTTTTTTAGCCATTTATTTCGCTTTTTCCTCAATAAGTTCTCACCCACGACTAATGCTTGCGCTTACTGTTCGCTGGAGAGCTGGAGAATTCCATTCAGTAAAAGTGTACAAAGGAAAGGAGGATAATAACTTTGGACTTCCCCTCAAATTTCGTTTTAGCAGTACGTATATTTCCCTGTGTGTGTGCTAATTATTTGGCTTTTCAAAAGAGCTGTCAAAACATAAAGCAGCTGCCGGTGAAACAACAATGAGACCAATTAACACTAATCGCTCACATGGTTTAGTCATGTCAGAGGCATTCAACTTTTGTTATTCCAAAAATATTTAATCAGCCTTGCATCTCCTGCTCCTCATCCTCATTGTTAAGGCCCACCGGTTTGTCGGAATAGAATTTCTTTAAAATACGCTGAATATCCGGCACAATCATTTCATAGCTGGCTGGGAACTTATTCCTACGCGGTGTTCCTCTATGCAGACCCGACCACAGGTCATGCATTTTGCGAGAATCCAATTTAAAAGGCTCCATCGCGTGGCTCCAGCCTTCCATTCTTGTTTCTTACCAACTGAAATTGACGTTCCTGTTCTATGTAGATCATAAACTGCGTTTTACTAAAATGCTCCTCATCCAACCAGTCCACATCCTCGATCTTTTTCTTCTTTCCCTTTGCCGGCATGTTTTAGGTGACAATTGTGAGGTTGGAAAATTTTGAATTAATAATTGCCTGTGTGTTGATTGATGGCTCTCCGGTATGGTTTGGAAGCGTTTTATGTTTTTTGGCACAAACCGGCAAGTGCATAAATCACTTTTTACGAAAAAACCCACCACCAAATGAGTCTATTTTCAGGCCATTTTCAAAACATTGTTGTTAATTTGGCTACGTTGACAGACAACGCAGCCGCCTTTCACAAAAAATAAATATGAATAGCAAACAAACAGCGGCAAAAAGTATGTACGTAGCCGGTCAACAAATTCTATGCTCAATGGACATTTTAAATAAATAATGAAACTGAAATTAAACGATATACAAAATGTATAAAAATAAATATTTATACATATAAAAAATAACAACGTTTGAAAATACAAATTCAAATGAAATACATGCACCTAAATTATGGTTAAAGAAAAAAAAAACACATTTCCATTTCAAAAATTATTAAGCCATAAATATTCGCAAAACGAATTATCTTTTAACATTCTTGACTTTAGTGCGAGAGTTGATGGACAAATTTGGAATGAAAAAAGGTATGACAAGATTTATTTGGCTTAAGGAACTTAAATCAATATTACCTAACACCATTTTTTATATCCAAGAATACACATAGCTTTGTCAAGAGAAATGACTGGGGAACAAATCAAATGCCTAAATCATCATCTTCAAAAATTCAATCAGACGCTCAGGTCCTACATGTACACTAGGGGGACATTTTATGTATGGAAAAATGTAAGGCCATACTGATACCCCCTTATACGATGCGTTTTCGTGTACAAAAGGCACCGCAAAACAAATTTTTGAGAACAAGCTCATACGTACTGTTGCCCTTGCCTACATGTTTAATTTAGACTTGGTTTGTAGTCATAACATTTAACATTTTTTAAAGGTACCATGACCATTGAACAATTCGTTTCTTATCTAATCAAGACAATATTTAAATAATATTTACTAAATATAAGTTTTGCATTTGGCTGGCTTGAGGTCGGTGGAAAGTTACAACTTAATGTAGTCAACACAAATCAACAGAGATTAATTACAACAATTTGGAATAGCAATTGGTAAGTCCGTACAACGATCACTGTTTCAACGATAACCACATCTTATCATCAGCGGACTTCTGTATTGCATATTTACATTCAAACGTCCACACAGTTTTCCTTTATAAACCTTGATTTCGCCAAATAACGCATTGGGGACTCCAATGTGCTAGGCGCCGGAACCACGTTTAACCCTGGAACTCTGCTATGTTTTCTTTTTGAACGTTCAAACTGTTTACTTCTAGATGAAAGCAAGTTTTAGCCATACACTAAGTGGCTATCAATATATCTTTGAAGTGAGGTCCCACACGAACTGAAGTGAAGTGCTGCTCATCAGGGTTGAAGCTGGACTGGCTTAAAAATTTAGTTCCGTGTAAGAGCGTGGATAAAACGCATCTCTTTGTTGGAAATGGACTCGCTTCGTCAAGTTTTGGACTTGATTCACCAACCAAAAATAAATTCGATTCCTGCTCCATATTTATATTGATTAAATTCAACTGAGCTTTCAAAAGCCTTCCTTTTTATACCCTTGCAAAGGGTATAATAATTTTGCCCAGAAGTTTGCAACGCATAGAATTATTCATTTCCGACCCTATAAACTATATATATTCTTGATCAGGGCGACGAGCTGAGTCGATTGAGCTTTGTCCGTCCGTCTGTCTGTCCGTCTGTCTGTCCGTCTGTCTGTTTCTACGCAAACTAGTCTCTCAATTTTAAAGCTATCGAGCTGAAACTTTGCACAGAGTCTTCTTTTCACTGCACACTGCTAATATGTCGGAATCGACCGGATCGGATGACTATATCTTATAGCTGCCATAGGAACTATCGGTCGAAAAGTGGGTTTTTGTAAAAAACTTTTTTGTTTTTAATGTAAACGCCTTCCGCTTCGGCAATTATTAGTTTTATTAGCTTTTACACAGATTTGGAAGTTTTGGTCAAAATCGGATGACTATATCTTATAGCTGCCATAGGAACTATCGGTCGAAAAGTGGGTTTTTGTGAGAAAACTTTTTTGTTTTTAATGTAAACGCCTTCCGCTTCGACAATTATTAGTTCTACCGGCTTTTACACAGATTTGGAAGTTTTTGTCAAAATCGGATGACTATATCTTATAGCTGCCATAGGAACTATTGGTCGAAAAGTGGGTTTTTGTGAGAAAACTTTTTTGTTTTTAATGTAAACGTCTTCCGCTTCGACAATTATTAGTTTTATACGCTTTTACACCGATTTGGAAGTTTTTGTCAAAATCGGATGACTATATCTTATAGCTGCCATAGAAACTATCGGCCGAAAAGTGGCTTTTATCAGAAAAATGGTTTGTTTTAATGCTGACGTTCGTAAACTCTGTTGTATTAAAACATTTGCAAGGGTATTAAAACTTCGGCAAAGTCGAAGTTAGCTTGGCCTTCTCGTTTGCTGTAATGTTGTTTCTTTTAACCAGTCCGCTGCCGACGCAGTAAGACCAGCTATTAAACAGATTCCCCGATGCCTCTGCCCTTAAGCCCGACCCCTAATACAAAGTATTGTAGCGAAATTTGGGTCAATTTGTGCAGTTTTTCGCCTTTGTAGGACGAGCGGTAACCAATCTCTGTTGGTTGATAGGGGCAAAAGGATCGAATGTGGTCGGAGTAAAAGCCCAAATTCACATTTATTAGAAGTTGTTGATCACATTTTCAAACTTTAAAATTTATAAAACTTCGAAAAATTTTCATTTCCATGGATTTTTTTTAGGCTTGTAGAGTATACAAGCAGCGACACAGCCAAAGTTATTTTCCATTTTTAGTTTTAGAATGTTTTCATAAGTTTGATGGCATGTATATATTCATATTTAGCTGAGAGATACATATTTTTAAGGATTTTTAATCTCTCATATTCATACATGCTAGTTTATTCATATTCAACAGTTCAACAGCTGGGAAAAATCTAAGCTCTCTGGGTGACGTCACATGTTGCTGGCAATATGTTGTAGCAACATTGTAAATGTTGTAACCATGACGCATTCGCCAAGTATCTATTTTTTGCTCTCTCTCTTATCCAAATGAATGTGAATTTACATAATTGATCATCAATTTGTTGACCAACTTTATGTTACTCAATGGCCCAACAGGCATTTGGTTTCAACGCACACACACACTCGTCCATTTCCTTTTATCGTGGGTTTATTTATGCAATTTGCCAACTTGCTGACCAGCCTGAAAATGGTGGAAAAAACTGTCACTTTAATAAAAAGCGAAAATGCAATTTGCAAATTAACAATACCAAAACGAAAACACAACAACAATTGTAGTCGCATTGGGTCGCAGGCTCATAAATATTTATACAAATTATATTATACCATTCAAATGTAAAAAAAGAACCCCTGTCTGGAGCAGCCAAAAATGTGTATTTCAAAATCGAAATAACTGAATATGTATCTCTCGCCCAAGTCGCCACATATAGTATAGACAGACGCGAATCTCTCAGAAATATATTTTTGAAAAAAATCAAAACGACAAATCTCCGGCGCTGCGTCCGTTGCAAGCATTTTGAAATACAACCGAAGCCGACGTTAGCCGAGACGCTGACCGCGACTCTGACGGAGGCAAATGTTTCGGCAGCTGCAGGTCGAGGCGGCTGCTGCCTCAGTGCCACGTCGTGTTTCAGTGCGCCCAGGCCACGCGATCATCAGGAATAAAAATCTAATTTCGAGAGAATATAAAATTTTGAATACGATTTCTTGCCGTTTGCATAATAAGCAACACGCTGTGAAAGTGAGTGTGCTGGTGGTTAAGGTTAAAAGGTCAATGAGTAACACATCCATTGTACATTCGCAATAGTAGAAGCAGCCAACATGCAGGTCTTCGATAACAATATGGTAAGTGTCAGAGTCCAAAAATGTACAAATTGCATTTCTGTTAACAGAAAAAGTGTTAGAGCCCGAGAGCAGACCGTCAAAATGCGCCGCCAAATTAATTACACAAATTCACTTAATGGCCAAGATCCAACTGGGTCAACGTACGTCTTGAGTAATTGCAAGTGACGGACAAAAAAAAATGCCATGTATGACCAAGCTAGAAAATTTATCAAGTTTGAAAATTCATTTCGCACTTGATCCTGCTGTTCCAAGCCGGATATTTAATTCAATATTCAATTGTTTTTGTATGCCAACGAGAAATAAGCATACACACAGCGCCCGGCAATAAATGATTTTTCTCTATCTCTATCTTGAGGTTGTTGTTGTTTGACAATTAATTTTCTTTCAATTTATTGACGTAAGTGTAGCAGCTGTCGTGTTTCGGTTTGAATGTGTGGGAAGAATAATATTAAAATAGATAATAAAAGAGGATATAAAGTGAATGTGAGGGATGAGTGTGAATGAGAGAGAATGTCGAATCGTCCAGTCCAGTTCAAAGATAGGTACAATAGGGTTGTTGAAAAGGTGGCGGGTGTGCTGATATCATATTGCCCCAAAATTACAGAAAAAAAGGATGTCCTGAAGAGCAGTAAGTCTGCTTTTTGACATCTCTGGTAGGAAAAAGGGAACGTGTTCTTTGCTTGTGCATGGAGAAATAAACCTAAATGTTAATTCCAAGCGTCAACATTTCGCAGGTAACTCTATGTATGCTCGTCTTTTAAAAGTGAGATTGAAGTCATGTTTATTTTTTTTAGTATTTGAAAAATATTACAAATTTGTTGTTTAACCTTGTGCTTTTGAGAATCATTGAGTAAACTTTACCGATCTTAAAACGTAGGCTATAATAAATGCTGAATTCATCTCTAAATTTATACCTCTACCCAGAAGACAGAGATAACGACGAGATTGACGATTTTAAATCGATTACTCTCAGGCGAGTGGATTAAAATCGTCCAAAATTCTAATTTTCTTTCAAACTGATCTAATAAATGCAAACATTATTATTACTTTACATATAACTTAAGCCATTCTTATTTCAAATACATCAACCCTTATAACTCGAATCAAATATACCTACATTTTACTCAAATCACTTGCTTCAACTTAATAGAAGAAGAAGAGGTTGTCAAAATTTTTGATCATAAAAGTTCCAAATGTTTTGCGAAATAAGTAAAGCTGTACACAATCGGTTAATGTTTGGTATATAGCAGAGGACGCCAAAACACACATGAACACACTGTTCATTTGGCGTTGTGTGTGTGTGTTTAGCCACGATGCGTTTAAGCTTGTATACTGTCGTTGTGTCGAAGTCGCTGCCGCAGAGCTCAGTTGTATACACATTAGATATGGACCCGCCGGACTACGGTATATAGCAACACTAGAGCCGGTTTACAGCTAAGAGAGAGACAACTTTTTCTCAGCTTAACCATCACACAGAAAAGTACAAGCTGCTCTTAGATGTATAGTTAATAAAGTGTGCAATAGCTCAATCTGCAAGCGCGCATTTCCAAAAGCTCAAGCTATTCAAATTTGTTCTGCGTTTTTCTGAAACACTTAAATTGTTATTATTAACTAAAATGTGAAATGGGTCGTTACAGTTGCTTGTTGTACAACGATGTCACTGATCCTTGGGAATAAGGGCGGGAATAGCAGCAGTATATCCAGAGCTCTTCTCCCATTATAACCAATCAAATTTTCTCCCAGTTGAGTTTCTTAAATCAAAACTATATCGACTCGATTTGAGTTTTTGCGATCTAAAACAATTGTTCTCGAAGCGAGAATATTTTGTCATTTACTACAAATGAAACCAAAAACAGCCTATGTACTGTTTTTAAAAGAGTTGTGCTTATCTTGAGTCCAATGTTCTTGGTAAGAACACACTCAACCAAGTGAAACCATACTTAAAATTAAATATAAAAATTAAAATGAGAATGGACATACTGGAAACAAGAAGTGAAATTTGGTCCGAAATCTAAAGCAAAATATTAGAAACATTTTAGAGTTTATAGAATACAGAGAATATCGCTTATAAGCAAAATCTGATAGGCAGCAATATTTTTGAACATTAGCGATTTGCATTTAAATTTTAATCGGTTGAACGCAAAAATCCGATCCGATCCGATTTGCCTATAAGAAATTCAGTAAATTATGTTTATTTTAATTTAATGACAGATAGGTAATGCAATTAATTTATGTGTTGTTTATCCATAAGATACGCACAACTTACATCACATTTCCTTTCGTTTATTGCATATCCGTTTTAATTACTGAACATTTCATTTCACTCCATAATTATATTATCCAAATATTTCTTAAAAATCTGAAATTTTTGATTGATTTTCTTATTATAAATATATATATAAGTACCCAAGTATGTATTTTACCAGTATTTCCACTTATTTTTTTCTTTCTTTGGCCTATAAAGAAAATTTCATTACAATATAAAAACCAGCTTTGATCATGGCATAAATATTTTTATAACACTTTTTTTTCGAATATTTTCGAAATTTTGGCACAAAACTCAACTTTGTCTCTGGCCAGATTTCTTCAATATTTATTTGCATTCATTGCTACAGATCTTCCATATCGTTTCGATTCCAAGGCACACATCGTGGCTAAAAATAGTTCGATATCTTCTTTAATGATTTATTTTATTAATAAGTCTACACACGGCCAGGGTGACCAACCAAAGAACTGGATATTTCCAAATGCTAAACACCGATGACGAAAGCAATGCAAAACGCATTTAGGGGGCAAAGTCAAGTGGTAAACAACTAAAATTCCTTCTTCTTTTTGTTGCTTAGAGCGTAAAAATAGATTTTGCCCCGTTTTACAATTTACCCAAAACGAGCCATAGAAATGGTTTATTTTCAGGGCAAATAAATCAATTGGCTTCTGTATTTATGCAGATGGCACCATTTGATTATTTCGCACTAGCGTTGATTTATGGGTAGGGGGCGTTAGGAAGTTTTCAGTGTTTTTTTAACAGTATTTTGTGCATGTCATGTGTAATTGCTATATGTCAATGTCAGATGTGAGTATGTGTGGGAGGAGGGATTGATGAATGTGTGTGTGTGTGTGTGTAGTGAGTATGAATGAAAACTTGTGGTTAGCCAGCAATTGAAAATGTGTGTTATTCAATGAAATTGTTGATATATTGTTGACAAATATGTCAATTCAATTCAATTAGAAAGGCAATTAAAAAAATTATAATTTACCAAAGGTATTTCAAATTGAAGACAAGTGGTAACACAAGTGACAGCTGTACTGCGCCTGCTTATTCATCTGATTTCTGGTTATACAGCACACTCAGGCTGCTCAGACTGCTCTGGAGACACCGGTTTGATTTGATTGAGTGGCCATTCTAAGGATGAACTGGAAAATTCGATAACTTAAGTGTATTGCAGAAGAAGGGAATTACTTTTTCCAAGGATTAAAATTATAATAAAATTTACCTTTCAATTTGATGACAGTAGTAAAAACTTATACCTGCTTGGACCTATAAGAGTTCGATCGCACAACATATATATATCGGGTTTGACATCATAAGTCAATTTCTTACAAGATATGGTAGTCAGCTGAAACCATTTTTAGACCGATGGTTTCTATGGCACTTATAAGATATAGTCATTCCATCCGATCGGCTCCGACATATTATCAGCGAGCAGTGAAAAGAAGACTCTGTTCAAAGAATCAGCTCGATGGCTTTCAAGCTCGGAAATTAGGATGAGTAAAAACAGGCAGACGGACACACAGACAGGCGGACGGATAGGGCTAAATCGACTCAGCTTGTCGCCCTTACCAAGAATATATATAGTTCATAGGGTTGAAATAAAAACTTAAAGTGCGTTGCAAACTAAACACGACTTTCTCACGGAATGCAATTCATACACTCAGAAAAGAATCAAAAATCTTGTACACTAATGGGCATAAATATTTTGACCAAAAAAAAACCTTAAATAAACAATTATATCTTTTAAACGAAAAATCCTAAAATTTTGAAATTTATATCGAATACTAGTATAAAAGTAAGCTTTCGATTTAACATAAGTAGTACACAATCGGCTGCTTAGGTTAGAAAATATAAATCAAATGTGCAAATGGGGGTTGGCATAAGTATTTTGACAAGTACCGCACAGAACATCACAGAACCGTAAATGGTAAATGAATGATTGTTTCTAGACAATTTTTTCACGCTGAACCCGAATCCGGCTTTAGAAATTCCATATCTCTAATAGATTGACTGTAAAATGGACATAAAGATGCAAAAATATGGCTTATTTGCCCATTTTCCCTGGACACTATATCCTAGAAACGGACTTCTTCTTCAAATTTGTTAATGTCAAGTTATAGTACTCAGTTTTATCTGAAAATTGTAGTTCAACCTTTCCTCAGTTTCATAAGATATAAGTTCCTTATCGATCTGCAAAGTATGGCCGATTTGCCTGTAAATCAGTAGCTTAGTACTAAAATTTAAATTTGCATGCAAATCGCCCATACTTTGCAGTTTGATCACGAACTTATATCTTATGATATAAATATGATATGCATATCATTTTACAGATTAAACTGAGTACTATAACTTGACATTTACAAATTTTAAATAAATATCCCGTTTCTAGGACATAAGGTCCTTGGAAAATGGGCAAATATGCAATTTTCGGCATTTTTATGTCCATTTTACACTTAATCCATTCGAGATATGAATTTTCTAGAGCGGATTCGGGTTCAGCATGAAAAACTGGTCTAAGAACAATTATTCTTTTAGCATTTGAGGTCCTGAGCTGAGAATAAATTAATTTTGAATTCTTGTCAAAATACTTATGTCCACCCCATTTGCACATTTTGATTTTTTTTCGCTAACATATGCAACCAATTTTGTACTACTTATGTTAAATTGAAAGCTTACTTTTATACCAGTATTCGATATAAATTACAAAATTTTTGGATTTTTTGTTAAAAAGATATAATGGTTTTTTTTTTGTCAAAATAATTATGCCCATTAGTGTAGGTGATTATGTACGAAAATACTACTCAACTACGAAAATCTTATTTTTAAAGTAGGATTTTGTTAATCCCAAATACACATCGAACTTATTATAGTCTTAAGTACAGCCCGATTTTCTCTCAAAATAAGTGCAAAATATTCTTCATCGAAAGTCAACCCCAAAACATTGTTGAAAAAACATAATAATGAAAAACTAAAAAACCAGGTGCTATTATATTCTAAAGCTTTTCCCCATTTGTTCTTCAAACTAGTTCTCTTTATTATATCAAATGAGGCTGAATAATCTAGAGGAAATAAATTAATCAAAGACCAATATGTTTATACAGTTGGTTAGAAATCTGTCTTCAGTCCATAGCCCAATGTTTCAAACTTAATTTTAGCAAATCCAGGTACAAGACTTAATTAAAGTTTTAAGTACAAAACGGTTGACCTAGAACTCTGCCTGTCGGTAATTTTTTTAGTGTTGGCTTAGGGAATGCCACAGGGGTTTATGGGGTTGTTTTGTTTACTGCCAGAGGAAGAAGCTGAGTTCTTTTTTAACAACACAACCATTGTGTTATTAGGGAACCGTTTCATCAGTACCAAAATATGTAGTTTCTGTTGAATGCTTTAAGGTGTCTAAATGTAGAAATAGTTCACATCGTAATTTCATTCAAGATCGTTAAACGTGAGCTAAGAATAAATTTACATACTTTTTTTTTTTAATTTTTCCCTATTTACCTAAACATACTCGAGTTTGAGTGGAAAATTACTAAACATAATTATGGCCTACTTTGTTTTAAGTATTGAACAACCCATTGAATTTTTTTATGGTCAATTCACACCAAGGGCAAATGGAATTAGACACATCCAACAACAACCCCAATTGTTTAAACAATCCACATGCAAATATTTTTAATTGATTTAACAAACAACACGCCATTGTTGTGGTCTATTTATAACATTAACAACAACACTTAATTATATTAATTCTTCTCTTTACTCTTCAATCTTTCAGCGACGTGCCTCGCGTCGCGCCTCTTTGCGCCGTGGCTCCATATCGGCCTTGCCGCAGAAATCGGCTGAGATACCATGGGACATCTTTGAGCGTTTGTTTATGCCCTTCCTTTTCTGCCAGGCAGCGTCCATAATCAGTTCGCATCTGCTGCATGCTCTCAACATTTCCCACATCTCTACATTTGCCGTCTTCGTGTGGTTTGCCCTGTCCACTGTGGGTGCTGTGCTATTCTACCACTTTGTGAAGGTGAGTGTTAAGAGTGTTGAGGGTGACACTTGAGTCGACCACAAAAGTTCATTTCAGACACTGTAATCCTTTTAAGGCCGCCTGTCCGGGTTATGGTTTCAGGGTATGCAAAAATGTTGCACAAACTGCCAAACCGCAAAACATGGTGGAAACCTAAAAATAGCCAAAGAGATTGCGCCAAAGCCATGACGACGACAAATGTCTGAGATTTTTCAATATCCGTTTAGGGACGGGGGCTTTAGTTGGCTGCGGAATGAAAATGAAAACAAATAAATAAGCTGCAGTTTTAGAATGGCGGAACGAGCTTGGCTAAATTACGTATACGCCATGTAATTATTTCATTACACTTGAACGAATGAAATTTATAGCCCAACCATGGTCGAAGGATAATTCAAATTTGCGTGCACTTTAATTAGCTTAACTGCCGGGATCTGCTGCTCCATTTTGCAGAACAATGGCACTGACATTGCCCATTTGCTGCCTGCCTGGCAATTATACGCACAGCAGAGTCCATTTTATGCCGGCACGTAGGGCGCATTTTGCATTGATAAGAGTGCTGACAGTGTCCTGGCAATTGCCGGCTGCTCGTTGGGATATGTAACCCGACATTAACGTAATAAGCAGTCTGGCTGTCGGATAATTAACAGCATCTTTCGACTCGTTTAAAGCTTTAAGTTTGAAATTGAACAAAGGATTGATCATGAATATATATATATATATGTACTTTGTAAGGTCAAGAACGCTTCCTTCTTTCGCGTCTCTTGACGCGTTTAATGTCGTCAATCGGCAAACTGACGCAAGGAGCTGGAACTGCCAAAGGCTAATCAAATGCGTCAAGGCTCGTCTAGCAAGTGACCCTTGACATTACCGCCATAATTTCTGCCGAAGAAGCTACAAATAGCTTAAAAAACAAATACACAGAGAGAGAGAGAGAGAAAGTGAGATAAAATCATTTGTTTCTTCTCAGTGCCAAATAGTGTGAATAAGTCTTAAATTTAAATTGCCAAAAAAATTCAATTCTCATAATGTCTGTCGACTTTTATTTTTAGACTCTGGCCCTTTTATTATTTTAGCCAAACTTCAATGTAACATAAAGCCAAAGAAAGGAAACCTGCTTGCCTTTTGATTAGTTTGGCTGGGCAACTATTAAACAGTTTGTTTTGCCTTTGTGCGAACCCTTTTTTCCTTTTTTTTTTACCTTTTTTGCTGCTGTTGTACACATTTGACTTTTGCCAACTCGTTTCCTTTGTCTCTAACTAGGGTGAGGACTCCTTTTGCCTTGCACATCACGTTGTGCATTTCATTTTTATGTCACGGCTATCAAATTAAATTACACGCACGCACACACAGACACGCACAAACACACAACAACTGTTGATGCGCCTCAAAGTATACAGCACACAAATTGGGTGCAATGAAATGTAAATGCGCAGCTAATGAAATGCTCAACCCACTACCCTCTGTCAGCCAACAAGCACCATAGACCCAAAACAAAGGGGGGAGGAGGAATTGACAAAATGTTGTACAACATTTCAATCGACGGAAAGCGTACAAATTGTGCCAGCAAATTTTTAGTGAAAAACCAAAAGCGATTGCTACAATTTTTAGTAAATTTTTTTTATCGAAAAGACCGAGAGGTCAAGGATATAGCTAAACAGTTTAATAAACAACTAAAAAAACTTATAACAAAGAAAATATATAAGTTCTTGCTTATCCAGTTTCATGAAGTTTCTTTGAGTATTCCGCAAATAACTATCCGTGAGGCAACACGCTATTTCCAATTCACGGATTTGACTAAAAATCAAATGTCCTATGCAGATAACAAGCTGAACCCGCCACCACTTAGTCCGTGCCTAAGATTTTAAGAAATTTTTGAAATTGTGTTGTGCTATCTTGTAGACAAATTCGAGTTCACAGCTTGTAAAAATATACTATATTTTGTATAGAGATTGTGGATTTCACATCAGAATCAGCACTGCTTGTCCGTAATTGGGAAGGTAAAGATTCCTTAGTCTTTCCCATAAATTAAAGAGATAATATTTTTGAAATAAGTACCGTCCGTTAAACAAATAATTACGAACTAGAGAGCTGCACGAGTAAGTAAAAAGTGATACTCAATGTCCAAATATAAACACCCCGAGACTAGACAACAGCAACAACAACAGCAACATAAATTTGTAATTTTGCAGACATTCTCCCAGGCGCCTGCAAGTATGCAATAAATAGACAGACCAAAGACCAAGACAATGAGAAAGACGAAGACGTACAAGAAGACAGAGCCCAGGACTGCAGCTGTTGTAAATTTGTTTAGTACATACATAGTATGTATGTATGTTCGTAATACGAACTAAAAATCGAAACAAAATAATCTCTCAATAACTTTTTCCAAGTTAGGCTGCGCTTAAACTGATATCATGTACTTGATTACAGCGATATCTGTGTCAAGGCAGTGAGTATGAGAATGTTTTTGGAACTCCGTCATCTTGACAGCTTGTCAGCTTGGCGCCGGTAACCTGACAAGTTGCGCTGTGATCTTGACACTGGATGGAAGATAGAAATGAACAATTTTTATTCGCGATTCCAGTCTTGACAACGTTTGCTCTTGGACACTACTGTTGCCCTAATATTTTTCAATGTTAACAGTAATTGTTTTCTTTTGACGGAGAAATAAATAATTACATACTCACTGCAGTAACTTATGAACATTAGACCGTACATGCCTTATATGAAAAGTAATTTATTGTCTAGTTCTTAGCACAACATGGCTCAAAAAATTCTGTATGTTTTATAGAAAATATGTCTAAAATCCAAAATCAGATATATTGAGGTTTGATGGTCTCGAGAAGGCTTTAAACGTTCAAATTTCCCCTTAATTTTGTTTTTGAGCTGCTAGAAACGTCATAGTTGGCATACAAAAATTTTGTGAAAATTGTAAAATAAAATACTTCAACGTGTCGTACAATTGCTACAGCAACACAACGGACGGCACCAAATCGATGATTATTGCTGATCACGGCATATTCTTATTGCCTTCAAACTACACAAATATGTATTGTAAAAGAAAAATATTCATGGCATATTCGACTATGCACTTGTAGATTACATAAACATTGTGTTTACTAAAAACTTAGTTTTTTATAAAAAAAAAAGTTTAGGTTCTACCGAGAATTGAACTCGGTTCGCCGGATTCAAAGTCCAGAGTGCTTATCACAACACCACTGTACTTGTAATTTATTATGAAATATTTACTTTATTTGTTCGACACTTTTGTAAAAGGTCTCTGTCTACATTGACAATTCAAAGATAAATTAAGGAGAAATTGGAACTTTTAAAGCCCTTTCGAGACCATTAAGCCTCAATATATCTGATTTCGGATTTTTGATCAATTTTCTGTAAAATATACAGAATTTTTTGCGCCATGTTGTGCAAAGATCGTCACATGTTGAAAATCGTATGGAGAAATGTCCGGTCTAATGAACATGGAAAGATTTGTTTGTGAAATCAAGTGTTCATGTGTAGTGGCTTTGTTTTGTTGGTTTTCCTTGGCATACAAACATTAACTTTGTGTTTAATTAAGAGACTGGAATAATTGAATTCCCTATCACATGTGGCTAGGCCAGTGCCAGCTGTTGAGGAAAACCTTATCAGGCTGTCTCTTTGCAACTTTACTAATCGAAATTGAATATGGGCGTATGTGATTTATGATTAGAGACCGGATTTATATGCTTTAGCATATTTGGCATATTTTGTATGAAAAGAATATGAGTATATGTAAAAAGCATATGAGTATATTCTTTTAATTTCTTAAAACTTCAACTTTTTCGTTACTAAGATTGTAAGCGCTGTAGCGCAGCTGTTAGCTTTTTGACTACGAGTCTAAGATACCCAGGTTCGATTCACAGACGGGGTGTAAATTTTTTTTTTTTATGTACTAATTTTTTGTAAAAAAAAACTAAATATAAAATTTAAAAAAAAAATGGTTAGAAAACAATTTGATTGCTATTTAATATCGGAAACTCAGTTGCAAAACCAACTATAAAAACTAAATATAGTATTTGAATGATTATAAGAATAATTTATCGGTCAAAATAACTCTGTACCAGAGTCCGGCGCGTCGCTATCTAATGTATAGCGCGTCGGAACACCGACAGTATACGAGCTTAGACTCCTTTCTTTAGCAATGAAGTATTAAATGAGTGCGCTTTCGCGTAGCTAAGCACACACACGCAACGCGAAAATGAGCATGTTTGTTTGGCCGGTCCCTGCTCCGTACCAAAGGTAGACTAAACCGCACTTTTCTGCGAGATTTCTAACGTTCAGAAATCGCCAACACTAATTTTCTACTAGAAAAGCAAGGGCATAGTCTTATTAATTCAGTGCAGATAATTCTCAATCTTCAAGAGTCTCTTAAGCTTGCACCTGGAGAAGTTGGGAACATTATTCGGAAGAAGCTTGATAACGCGATTGCAAAGAATACCTTTTTCATGGAGTTGGTGCGATTATCAAAACTGTTTTGGAAACTCGGATGCAAAAACTCCTATAAAAAAGGAATTTCGGAAGAAATATTTTTATGCGCACATTACTTCTTGCGATGTTGAACGATCCTTTTCCATTTATAAAAATATTTTGTCGGACAGGCGAGAAAGACTAACTGCCGAAAATATTGAAAAAATTATTGTTGTACGTTGCAACTCTTCATAGTTTTGATAAAAAAAATAAAACAATTACTTAAATAATTTTACTTAAAATTGATTGCTCCATTTTTTATTTACTTTTTTGCCCCGACCAAGTTTCTGCAATGTTTCACTTTAGTTGTTGAATTTATATGTAAAAAAACATATTTTTTTAAACAGTTTTAAGTGAGTTACCCTTTCAACTGAGATTTTTTATCATTTTCTTGTGTGAAAGTCTTTTAGCCAATTTCCCTTATATCCAGTATGTTGAACCATTTTTTTTTTTGAAATCTTCATATTTTGAGTATCTCGAAAGAAAAAACACAACTAAAATGTATTAAAAGTATTTAATAAAAAAATAAATAAAAAAAATGACCGGTCATTACTGGGACTCGAACCTGGGTACGTAAGACTCGTATTCTAACACCTTACATCTCTGCCAGAAACCTTTATTTTCTTAATGGAAAAATAGCACATATTAGAGAAAAAAAAAGAATATACTCATATGCTTTTTAGAATATTTTTTGGGAATATACTCATATTCTTTTTAGCATATAAATCCGGTCTCTATTTATGATTGCCGATTTTACCTGCTGAATACAGTGATTGGCGATTGGGATTAGAAAATTTGACAATCATGTTTTCTGAATAGTGATCGAATAAAACGTATGATTGGTTAACGATTGCGGGGTCAGCCTATCTTTGTTAAGACATTCATATAGAATTTTCAATTTAACAATCCATAAATATTGTAGGTTTTGTGTGAGTGTGAGACTCATCAGCAATCGCAAATCGTAAATCGGTAATCGCTAATCGGAATTATCTGCTAAATACGCCCTATGTCTCCGTTTGATTATTGTAAGATCTCACAGACTCTCGCACTGTCAAAGAGATAATGTATACCAATAACCGTAAGCGTAAGCGTATTAGGTTAATAACCTTAAACCATACCGTAATCCATATCCCACAACCGTAAAAGAAACGTAACCGGAAAAAAGCGATCGAACAAAACAGTTACCCTAACCGTTGTTCGTTTCGATTTTAGTTTGTGCAATTCTAAAAAAAATGTTAGTTTTTGGTTCAACTTTTCCAAAGAGAGTCCAACAAGATAATTTTCCGTAATATTTTATTTATTATTGAAAGTTCACTCCATTGCTACAAAACAAAAGTATTTTTTTTTATTTCCTACATCCCACAGTTGTTCTATGAAAATCAGCTATTTTTGGTGTTGCGCCTCTGTCATCATCCGCAAATGCTGTGGAGCGAATGTACAATGTACATACCTAAACTGGGATTCCAGTTGCATCTAACGCACAATTTCGTGCACTTAACGTAATACGCATAATTAAGCGTTACCCACACCCCTCAGGGATAGGGTGCGAGAGAGAGACAACGTTACAGTTTTCAGGGAATTGCACCGAGGGGGCGTTGTCAGCTGGCACTGGCTCTGGCTCTGTGTAAATAATTGAATTAATAGCTTCGTGTAAGCACCACTAATGAGCTGTTGGCCAACACACTGTCATCCCAGTTAGGTTATGCATGAAAATCGAATTCGCGTATAACTTTAATTCGCTTAAAGCAAAACACCTGAACAAAAGTAGTTGGCAGGGGGTATTAATGGCCAGCCACTTGATGTGCGTGCAAACAAAGTTTCAGAGTTGACATGTGAAGGCAACTTTGATGGAAAAAATTCTAGCAAAACAAGTTGGCCATCCCTGGATTCCCTTGGATGGTTCTCTTTTTTTTTTTTTGCCCCAAAACGATGTCGTTTCCGGAACTTCCTGAACTTGTGCTCACTTTGTCGCGTTTACAACTTCATAAAACTGAAACCATAGACAAATTTTACGCTGATTTGTGTGACAGCAGGCGGGGGGGGAAACGGGGGACTTTAGCCTGCAGACTGCATTCTCAATTAGAGTGGCCCGCATATGGGAGATGGGAGCGAGTCCATACATTCCCATTTCCCCCATTCGCCAGCACACGCCATAAAAAGTCATTATGTGCGAAGTTTCTGTCCTTTCCCCCTCTCCACCCCCTTCCGACTGCCGGCTGCTCTGCTCTGCTCTGCTCTGCTCTACTCTGTGTTCCGTTTTTATGGTGTGGCGCGTGGCCTGTTGCTCCACGCAGCACCACTGAGGACATGGCCTGACAATGGCTTAAATGAAGGACATCATGGCTCATGTGGCCAACGTTTTCTAAGAATTGCACGCCATTAAATCGCCTTGACAACTTTCACCATTCCATTTATCCGCTGACTTGTGACGTTTGTGGCCTGCAGTTTGTTGTTCTTCTTTTGCTGCTGCTGCTGCGCATTTTAGTTAAATTAAAAACCAATTGCACATTTGACGCAGCACAAAGGTCAGGGGTCGACATGTTGGCAAAACAGCCAAGATTGACGTAGGATGGCGAACCACCAGTAGCAGCAGCAGCAACAGCATTTCATTTGACATTTCACCCCTTGATGCTGTAGTCGTCTATTGGTTGTGGTCTACAAGGATTTCTGCAGAGAGTTCATTTTTTCTTTTTGCCCGACTTTAAGAAACCGCTTTACGCCTAGATACGGTCCTTCCATGTCAGCTGATCTGATGTGTTTTTCCTGAGGCATCCGAAAAGCATTCAGCACTTTTTTAACTCCGCTATTTATAATCCGATCCGTGCTGTCAATCGGAGTCTACATTTTAAATTTCTAGTCTCTGAGATCTACAGACAGACCTGAAGGCTAAACGAACTCGGCTGTTGACGCTGATCAAGGCTTTTTACATTTAAGTAAAATTCTTCTACCCAAACTAAAGCTTAAGAGTCACAAAACAAACATTTAATATTTTTAAATGCAAATCAAACTTTAACAGTTTAAGCTGAATTTTCCCGTTGAAAACAATTAGCGTAAGCTTAAAAAAAACACAACAAATATAATTTCAGGTATTCAGATAGACTAATAAATTTTCACCTGAAAACGAATTGTAAGCCTTTGCTTAAACATGGCACAAAGTCAAAGGCTTTGCGTGTATTCTGCCTCACAGTCAGCAAATTGGTCTACTTGTAGGTTTCATTTACGTACAACACGTCGTATGCGCAATGCGAAAAGCCTTTAATGCTGACGTCGTCGTCTGTGGATGGCGTGAAGTTGCCAAAGGACCTGCCACACGGCGGAATACGTACGTGCCTTAGTCAGCGTGTGTATGTGTGTGTGCGTAAGCAAAAACACAGAAATGGTTTTTAACTTTCCGGTTAATTAATTTATTACAGCTTAATACGTTCAATGACTTTTGGCGTTCGTTCTCACTTCTTTGCGTCGTGTTGTCGTGTTTTCAAAATTTTTGTATTTAATTCATCTGTATGTATATTTTTTGCAGCTATTTTTAGCTACTGATTTAATATGCGTGCATGCGTGTGCGTGTTTCCCTTTTCTTTTTTTTTTTTTTTGTCATTCCAGGGGCTTCTCTTTGTCGCCTTTTTTAACAATTTGTATGCGGTTTGTTTGCCATTTTTCACTTAAACTCCAACGGCTGTCCAAGCATTTCTGGTTAAGTGGTAGAGGTGGAGGGGGGGGGGGGGCGGTGATAACATGAGCAACGAAAACGTAACAGTTGGACATTTCCTGGGAATTTTCTAGTGGAAAATAAAATGCTGATTCATTGGGAAAAGGAAAATAAAAGAGGAGCAACCGCTTAATTTGAATTTAACCTCAGGCTGGTGTACTTTTTTAAGTGCTCAACCGAAACGCTAAGAAGAAGGAAAAACGATTTAACCGAAAATTGAACCCAGGTTATCTACACCATTGTAAGAAAAACAGAAAATGACTTAAGTTATCTTCAAAGTTTTTCAAATAATACAGTGATTACTGACTTCATTACAGATTTCAACGCAAACATTTCAAAGATATTGACATCTTAGCTCTCTTGTAGCGTATAACCAATATTTAGCTATGCACAGACAAAGCTATCGAGCAGTTGCACTTCATGAGGAGGTCTTCTTCTTCTTCTTTAATGGCCATTACAACCGTTAGACGGTCTGGGCCTCTGCGATTAACGCTCTCCATTCGCTTCTGTTCTGTGCGAGCTGCCACCAGTTGGTCACACCAAGCTCGGCAATGTCTTCCCGCACCTGGTCTTCCCATCTTAGTGGTGGTCTTCCCACCTTGCCGCCTCCATAGTCAGCCGCCTTCGATTTTTACGCCTTTTTTGCTGGAGCTTCTTCCTTCATCCTGGCGACATGTCCTAGCCAGCGCAGCCGCTGCTGCTTTATGCGCTTAACCAGGCTGGTGTCCCCATAGAGCTTATACAGTTCGTCGTTTCTTCAAATGCGGAAATCATCGCCGACTTTTAAAGGTCCATAAATCCTCCGAAGAATTTTTCGTTCAAACACGCCAATCGCCGCTTCATCCGCTGCTGTCATTGTCCATGCTTCTGCGCCATATTGCAGGACTGGGATGATAAGCGACTTGTACAGGGCTATTTTTGTTCTTCGCTTGAGGTCTTTGCTCTTGAACTCCCTACTTAGCCCATAGTAGCATCGGTTCGCAAGAGTGATTCTTCTTCGGATTTCCAGACTGATGTTGTTCTTGCTGGTTATCATCGTTCCGAGGTAGACGAAATCCTCTACAACATTAAAGTTGTACCCCTCCATTGTAACAGATTGCCCAAGTCGCAATGACTTTTTGTCCGCGGTTACTAGGTACTTCGTCTTGTCCTCATTTACCGCTAAACCCATTAATCTAGACTCCTTCTCAATCTCTGAAAACGCCTTGCTTACTGCCCGTGTGGTTTTGCCGATAATGTCAATATCATCGGCATATGCAAGTAGCATTAGATTTTTATAAATAAATCCGCCGGTTCTGTTGGCATGTTCGCACTTGCGCAGTATATCTTCCATCAGTAGATTAAAGAAGTCACACGATAAGGTAGCGCCCTGCCTAAAACCTCTTTTGGTATCAAATGGTTCGGAGAGGTTCTTTCCTATTTTGACGGAGCTTTGCGTACTTCTCAACGTCATCATGCAAAATCGAACGTACTTTGCTGGAATACCTAAAGTAGACAGGGCTTTGAAGAAGCTTGACCTTATCGGTGTGTCGAAGGCTGATTTATAATCAACAAAAAGATGGTGTGTTTGGTTGCCTCTTTCATAGGTTTTCTCCAGGATTTGTCGAAGTGTGAAAATCTGGTCTGTGGTGGATTTACCAGGTCTAAAGCCACACTGATAAGGTCCAATCAGTGTATCAATAAACGGCTTTAGACGTTCACAAATAATGCGGGACAGAACCTTATATGCGATGGGGAGGAGACTGATCCCGCGGTAGTTGGCGCAAACTGCAGGGTCTCCTTTTTTAAAGATTGGACAGAGAACACTTAGATTCCAATCGTCGGGCATGCTTTCGTCAACCCATATACGGCACAGAAGTTGGTGCATGCACCTTACCAACTCATCGCCTCCAGCCTTGAACAATTCAGCGGGCAGCTCATCAGCGCCTGGTGATTTGTTGTTCTTTAGCCTTCGTATGGCTAAACAGACTTCCTGTTGGGTCGGCGGGTCTATCTCTATGTTGTCGATCGGTGGCATCGTTACTTCTCTAGTGGCGGCATCCTGTTCGTCATCGCCTTCCAGTAGGTTGGAGAAGTAACTTCTCCATTTGTTAAGCGCCACTTGCGGATCTGTGACAAGATTCCCCTGTTCGTCTTTGCATTGTGGGACTCTGGGCTTGAAACCTTCTGTTAATTGCTTAATCTTTTGGTAAAATTTTCGAGTCTCGCTCATGCCGAATAACATCTCGACTTCCTCGCGCAAGCGCCTTTTCCTGCTCATTCTTTTTCTTCTAAATAGGCGCTTCTCCTCTTTCCTTTTCTTCTTGTAAACAATTTTATCAGCATTCGCTCTCGTCTGCAGAAAGGTCTTGTACACCACGTTTTTCTCTGCAGTAGCGCGTCGGCACTCCTCATCGTACCAAGACCGCCTTTGAGGGGACTCGGAGTACCCGAGTACCTCCTCGGCAGCCGCTCTCATGGAGTGTGATATTTGATTCCATTGTTCACCTATATCGGAAGGGGATGGGGAGGATTCCTTGAGCAGTTGGGCGAGTTTAGCTTTGTAGGCTTCGGAGGTAAATAAGAATGCTAGAGAACTTAAAACCGGTAGATAACAGACATCTTGAGATCAATTCCAAAAGAGTGAGGGAGAATGAGAGGAAAGAAGAAAAGAGAGAGAGTTATTATGTACGAAGCCACAGGTGGAATCGTGGACGTATATTGCACACCCTACCTTTGATCACCAGCCTCAGAACATCTCCCGTGGATGAATCCTGTAACTAAAAGTTAAATTAGATATATGCATTTCTACCTGTTTGTATGTTTTCATTTCTTATTATTTCCTCTTTTAGAAAATCATACTCTTGAGTTTCTTTTCCTTTTCACTTTAACAAACTATTTTTCTTCATTTTTCTTATCCTTTCATTTTAGTTGAAAAGCAAATTTAAAAATCAAATAAAAGAAACACAAAAGGAAATGAAAACGATAAATAAATTCCAAACTCTCTAGAATATTTCACTCATCAGCTTTTCGTATAGTACCATGGAAACAGTTCGGGTGGGATCTTTAATGTCATTCAGCTGAAGATAGAGACCCAATTAGAATGGACACGCCTGAGGAAAGACTTCTTTAAGGTTGATCGCACGGCTGAGGTTAGCATCTCAGCCGCAAATATGGACGCTTGGTTGGTTAGGTCTGAACGGTAGGCTAGGGTCGAAAAGTTGGTTAGGGCATAAAAGTTGGTTAGGGCCGAACGACTTAGGATGATAAGGCCAAGCTCAGATGTATATTCTGCTTCCTTTATTAAGCTCCTAGTGGTTGGTTAAATACACATTTAATGTCGACTGAGTTTGGTGGTTAGGTCCGACTGGTTGTGGCAATTCTGCCTGAAGCTGAGCCGCTGGATCTGCACCTGCAAGCAATTATGGCCGTGTGCAGACTCAATCCGCTTCAAACAATCCGAAATATATGCCAAAAATATACGCCGATGAAATTGTGAAAGAGCAAGAATACGAACGGAAGCGTCGATGTAAAAATATTTGACAATTGCAAATGACGACCGAGTGATGCCTTCGATTACTATCGATACGATAAGTACTCGATCAACACACAATCATCTGTTTTAGCTTTTTCTAGCTTGTAGCCAAATTCGCCAAAAGAACAATACAGATCTAGAAAAATCAACTTCAGACTGGGCTTACAAAAGCAAAACATTAGCTATATTTATTGATTTATTTCATGTACTTTCGAATCATACTAATATTTTTTTTTAAATTGTTGAAATTAAACATTTGTGTTTCAATTTACTTGAAATTTATTACAACAGCTTTGTTATTTTGCATATTGTTTTCATTTTTGTTACCCTTCGTTGATCTAATGCCTGTACTCTTTCCATTTTAAACCGCCATTAATCTTCAGCAACACACACACATTTACTTTCCCCTAAACACTCTAGCATTATACTCATAATATCCAGCACATTCTGGACTATGAACCGTTGGTCCCTGTCATAAATATTATTTCTGGCCAAACGAAGGCGCACATGTTGGACGAAGGTTCATGAGCTCCGGCTCCGCCTTATTGTTGTTTACATTTTACACACATAACTTTTCAGCACGCCCACACACATCTGCCTGCTAACTTGTTGCAGTTTGCACATTAACCACCATCCCCCCCTGTCGCCACTCCCTTGAGCATAATCCATTATAAAAATATTTCTTATACGCCTCATGTACGTAAGCTGAAAAATTTAATGAACTAAAAATAAGTTTCTGTTTGGCGGGTAAACGCAAATTGCGTGTTCTAGTCGCATTTATCAATTTTTTGGCTAAAAGTGGGCGTAAAATGCTTCATTTTGGTGCTGGCAACCGCAGATAGCACCAGCTCGCTGGCGGCATAAATCTTCCATTTCCACTTTAGCTGTGCAATTAAAATGCAATAAAGGATGCATTTAAGCAGCAAGGGTGGGTAAGCCCCTTTCCTTTCCTACCAATAGTTCCGACAACAAGTCTGTTAGGCAAGTTGGAGTTGATTGACATGACTTCTGCACCTGCTCCTCCTCCTCCAGCGCGCGTGAGCTATTTTTGTTGTGTGCATGCAACTTTGGCTGCTATTTTGAGAGCGTTTATAAAAACCGCAGGCTGTCGTGTTCGCACAGACACACGACATGCCCAAAGGGACAGGGGAGGAGAAGGAGGGGGGGTCTCTAGTTGGTAACTTCTGCTTTATGCCTTGCACGTAGAAAGAGCACACTTAAAGTAAAACTTTGCAGGCTTTTCGGTTGTAGTTTCACTTTTGCAATAGTTATACAAGAAGAGACTACAATTTTTTTATTTATCAATTTTCGTCATATTTTTTTAAAGGTTACATAAATGAGGCATACTTTGGGGGGTAAATTCCATTTAAATAGGTAGTAAAGAGAAAATTATGGTTAATAAGTAAAAAGCATAGAAGTTAGTAGAAATTTATACAATTTTGCTTAGTTACAGAAATGAAGCAAACTTTTGGGGGCACACAATTATGGTGTATTTTAGTTTTTCAATATAATTTGATCCAAGTTGAGTAAAAAGTAATAGGCGGCTTAGGATATGGTTTATTTTTATACCCTTGCAAAGGGTATTATAATTTTGCCCAGAAGTTTGCAACGCATAGAAATATTCATTTCCGACCCCATAAACTATATATTTTCTTGATCAGGTTGATCAGGGCGACGAGCTGAGTCGATTGAGCTTTGTCCGTCCGTCTGTCTGTCCGTCTGTCTGTCTGTCTGTCCGTCTGTCTGTCTGTCTGTCCGTCTGTCTGTCTGTCTGTTTCTACGCAAACTAGTCTCTCAGTTTTAAAGCTATCGAGCTGAAACTTTGCACAGAGTCTTCTTTTTACTGCACACTGCTAATATGTCGGAACCGACCGGATCGGATGACTATATCTTATAGCTGCCATAGGAACTATCGGTCGAAAAGTCGGTTTTTGTTAGAAAACTTTTTTGTTTTTAATGTAAACGGCTTCCGCTTCGACAATTATTAGTTTTATACGCTTTTACACAGATTTGGAAGTTTTGGTCAAAATCGGATGACTATATCTTATAGCTGCCATAGGAACTATCGGTCGAAAAGTGAGTTTTTGTGAGAAAACTTTTTTGTTTTTAATGTAAACGCCTTCCGCTTCGACAATTATTAGTTCTATACGCTTTTACACAGATTTGGAAGTTTTGGTCAAAATCGGATTACTATATCTTATAGCTGCCATAGGAACTATCGGTCGAAAAGTGGGTTTTTGTGAGAAAACTTTTTTGTTTTTAATGTAAACGCCTTCCGCTTCGACAATTATTAGTTCTATACGCTTTTACACAGATTTGAAAGTTTTGTTCAAAATCGGATTACTATATCTTATAGCAGCCATAGGAACTATCGGTCGAAAAGTGGGTTTTATTTAGAAAAATTGTATGTTTTAATGCTGACGTTCGTAAACTCTGTTGTATTAAAACATTTGCAAGGGTATAAAAACTTCGGCAAAGACGAAGTTAGCTTGGCCTTCTCGTTATTATTCAAATAGAATTTTATGGAATTTTCCTAAATTTAATAACCAAGGCATAGTTTTGATAGCCATGGATTCTGAATTGATTTCTTTAAGCCAAAAGGCGAAAGCTTAAGGGATTTTAGTAAGTTACAAATAACAAGGCAATAAACAAGGGATGGGGATTTTCTTACTTTTAAAAAAGACAAATTGCATTTTACCTTTAGCTTTAGTTGATTTTTAAGGAATTTTGGGTAGTTACAAAACTGTAGCATGCTTTTGAGGGCAAACTAATATATTCAAAGTAGAGTAGAGGAAATCAACTAGTAATAGCTCAAAAGTAAAGTTTAACAGTTTTTCGTAAGTTACAAAAAGGGGGGCATACTCTAAGGGACATGTGGTTATAAGATTCGGCAATAAATTTACTTAGCTTTCAATAACAAATTGATTGCTTAAGAGTTTTTCAGTAATCTATATAAAAAACAGTATACTTTTGGGGGCAAAGTTATTTTCAGCTACGAATAATTACAGCTTTAAAAAAATTGATTCCTAATAGCTAAAACTGGATTTTTTTAGTTGATTGCAAACAAACAAATCATACTACTATCTAGGTATTGGCCATTGAACTGCAAAGTTTCAGCACTGGAGCATACTTTCAGAAACAAAAGCATTACCCAAAGTTTATTTTAGCTCTTAATTTTCTTGATAGTTGCGAATTTCACATAAACTTCTGTATTTTTTTTTTTTTCCCAAAAACATTTTCTTCTCCTCAAAGCTGTCTCCCATTCAAACGCACAATCCCCACAACGAAACTCTATAAATTGATTGGACAAGCAATTTGTCGACGACTCCCGCTTTACTCCCCATTCCCTCTTAGACAATATATATAATTTGCAAAACAAGAGAAACTCAATGCTTTAAATTTCGATCAAATTTCTTGTTTTGCTTTAATTGAGTCTAAACCTTTCGATTTCATAGCTGAACTCTAATTGCGCAGTTCTGGTGAAACAGCCCGCAATTTGCTTGTGCAAACTTTAAAGTAATTTCTGCACCCAGCGACATAAATTGGTACGAAAGAATGCAGCAAAAGTTGACCGTAAGTTTATGATGGGAAAAAAAATAAAAGTAAAGTCGCATAAAAACTTGGCCACAGCTGACAGTTGAGTTAGTAGAAAAAAGCTGGTGGGGGTGGGGCGGGAAAATTAATTCTATTTCTAGCAGCCAACAGATTTCGATAAGCCCAACACTTATGGCCACAATAAAATGTTGGCCAGTCTTAATGGGTGTCAACAACACAGCCAATAATAAATACACTCGCTCACTTCATCGCTCTCTTTCTTGAGGGGTTTTTTTTAACAATTTTACGAGCGCTTTATAACAGTTTAATAGCCCTAACAATGAGTGGCGGCTGCCTTCGCCTACTCGAGACAATGACACACTTGAGCCACCCCCTCCGCCTCGCCACCAGCTACCAATACTCTGACAAACTACTATAGTGTATCCGTTAATGGCATGATGAATTATGACTCGAGGCTCTCGCTCTCCCTCAGTGGTCTGACTTGACTGGGACAAAACGTGGCCTGTCTTTTGTGACCAGCTTCCGAACCATCTCAATGTGGGGCAGGAGGTGTGTGTGTCACAAAGTGTGTGTGGAGGTGTGGAAGGCACAAGCTACAACGCGTGCCTTAAGCGGAAGTGTTCGTGCACACACGTCTTCCCGTCCACAGTTTCATCATATTAAATTTAGGGATGAAATTTCAATTGAAATTAATTCTCAGGTAAATATTTTATTTAGTTCCGAAAAAAAATTAAGCACACCTTCTGCGCAGATTAGGTAACAAGGTACAGTTTTAAAAATTTTTTTAAAATTATCGGCTAATTACGTATTACTAAGCCAACGAAACACCTCATCCCTTGAATAGAAAGTCAAAGGTTGTATTATAAAATTGGTCTAATGAATCGGTTGACTGCAGCCACAAGTCCCAATTTTTTGTATGGGAAACTGAATAAATCGACTGTGTATAGTCCCATTTGAAATCAAGCATGTACTTTTGAACAGTCAGCCGAAAAGTATGCTTTTTTTCTAAACTTCGGAATTTAGCCCATGCACTCTGAGGTAAACTATTTTCATACGAATCCACTTCGAATGTGTTAAAATGTTCAGCAAACTGCATTTTTAATTAATTAATTTTTATTTTTGTTTTGTTGTTTAAAGTAATTTAGATTCAATAGATTAAAAAATCGATGAGGGTAGTTAGATTGACTGAAAAATTGTTATTAAACATTAATTCGCTTACACCTTTCAATAATTTTTCTACTCAGGTGTCAGCCTCGGGCAAAGGTGTTCTTATCACCGGCTGTGAGGCACCGCTGGCCTGGTATTTGGCCAAAAAATTGGACGATTTGGGTTTTACAGTCTATGCTGGCTTTAATACGCCCATTGATGATTCGGATGAAGCGAAAATTCTTAAGGAGGAGACCTCGGGTCGTATGAAATTGTTGCATGTCGACGTTACATCGGAGAAAACGGTAAGTCTACAGCAGAAAAAAGCTTTTGGCTGTGCTTTACACCAACGTTCCTCTGTTGGCAGCTTTTGGAGGCGGCTCGTTATGTAGCGCAGCATTTGCCTCATGGCGCCGAAGGGTTGTGGTCTGTGGTGCACTGTGCGCATTGGATAGCTTTGGGTGAATTGGAGTGGATACCATTTGCAGTGTTGCGTAAAAGCTTGGATTTGAATCTGCTCGGTGAGTGGGGACGACTCTTGAATCCTTAAACCCTTTTCTAAAATTCTATTGGCTTCTATTAGGTGCGGCTCGTTTAACTCAAATCTTCTTGCCTTTGGTACGTCGAGCACATGGACGTGTGGTATTCCTTACCTCTGGCCTGAATCGAGTTCCTTCTCCCGTACGTGGCATTCAGTGTGCCACTCAAGCGGCTGTGGATTGTTTTGCCGCCTGTCTGCGCCAGGAGATGCGTACCCGAGGTGTGGATGTGTCTGTGGTGGCTTCCGGTGAATTTGCTCCTGGCAATGACTGGCTGAATGAGACTGAGCTCCGCGAGCAGGTGCTTATAGTTTACATTTTACGATAATTTCCCTAGTTATTAAAAAAAAACTTGATTACCCTTAGGCCAAGCAAATGTGGAATCAGCTTTCCTCAGAGCAAAAGAAAACCTATGGCGAGGATTACTACGAGGCGGCCATGACTTCCGTGGAAAAGTACTCCCGGCAGGTGAGTCTAAAGATTTAGTTTTGGAATTTATAATCTAATTTTGCCTTTTTCAAACAGGCGGCTGACATTCAACCCACTCTGCGTGTGCTCATCGATGCTGTGACTCGCACCTTCCCAATGGCCCGCTATACTCCGGTGACGGCCAAGGAAAAGCTGCAAATCTTTTTGGCCGAGCACTTGCCGCCCTCGCTGTATGAGTCGCTCTACGGTGAACAGAAGAAATTTGTATACTAAAACGATGATGTTGGACATTTTCATTTCCTGTAATTGTTATTTAGCTGCTGTTTGATGTGAAAAGCATTTAAACGAAACAACCCCGAAAACCGGAAATCAAGTCAGCATTTAAATTTTGTAGCAATTTATGTTCATTATTTGTCAAATTTGTATTAGTTTTTTTTTTCTTAGAAAAAATTTGTAAAAATCAACGATAAATAAAAATGGAATAAAGTAGAAATGGAATTTAATATAAGAATCAACCCACACAAGCTGTCACTAGTTTTGAAAGGCTTCATGCTATGCGACAAATTTTTAAGCCGCACCGATAAAAACACCAAAATAGCATTGAATGTGGTTACAACACATACACTCTCGGGCACTAGAATAGGTAATTTACAAAAAAGAGTAAAATTAGTTGTTAACTGAAAAGCTGGCATGTTTCCTTTTTTGATGTGAAAAGTAGTGGGAGGGGGAAAGTGGCGGTGACTAAACAGTGACTTAACAGTGATTAAACATTGACTTAACAGTGACTTGATAGGGACTAAACAGTGACGACTGTAAGTTAACAGTGACTTAAAAGTGACTAAACAGTGACTTGAAAGTGAGTAGACAGTAACATGACAGTGACTAAACTATGACTTGACGATGACTAAATAGTGACTTGAGAGTAACTATACAGTGAATAGACTGTGACTTAAATGTGATTCGACAATGTCTTACCTGACAGTGACTAAACTGTGACTTCATAGTGACTAAACAGTAACTTGATCGTGACTTAACAGTGACAAATCAATGACTAACCAGTGTCCTTAAAGTGACTTAACAGTGACTTGAAAGTGACAAAACAGTGAGTTGAAAGTAAGTACTCTGTAACATGTCAGTGACTAAACTGTGACTTGACAAAGACTAAATAGTGTCTCGAGAGTAACTATAGAGTGAATAGACTGTGACTTCGACAATGACTTACCAATGACCTGACAGTGACTAAACTGTGACTTCATAGTGACTAAACAGTAACTTGATTGTGACTTAACAGTGATGAAACAGTGACAAATCAATGACTAACCAGTGTCCTTAAAGTGACTTGACAGTGACTTAACAGAATTTCATAACAGATGGAAGAACAGAACACCCAGTGATCTTGTTCCGAAAAACATTTTTTATAATCTCTGATCACATTTGAGTCTTTCTCCAGTTCTCAGTCTTACTAAAATATATATCATCTGATTAATATATGAATGATCATAAATAATACTTTTGTCGGGAGAAAATGGTACCCTTTTCATCAAGTGTCGCTTATACAACGTTATTTAGATCAGTTTCGACTTATTTTCTAGTCATTTGGAAGTATCTTTCGATTCGGTTTTAATCAATCAACCATTTCCGAGTATACCTTAAATTGCACATGAAACTTATCTTTTTGTAATCATCAAAAGATCTCGAATATGACTCGCTAAGGTGATTCTTGTAAAAAAAATCTTCCAAATACTTGGTGGGTGTTTGGTATTACTACTCCTTGGTCCTCCTTGTCATTGCAGACTTAAATACCCATAAGAAAGCTTGTGCTTTTGATATTAAACCCTTAAATTTAGCATCAGGTTTCACACCGTTTCTTATTTTAAGTTGTTTTTTTATGTTTGTGCGGTGTTTAAGTTAAATGTTTTAATAAAATATAATTTTTTGGTTGTGCTGCTCTCGTTCTCTTTTGTTCCCGGGTAAGTGCATCATAATGGGATGAAATTGAAGACATGAATATGAATGCTGTATTGTATTGTGGCATGCCAACACAGTTTGATTAGTTTAATTTTCTTCCAGCTTCACTAAAAATGTGATGCGCACTGTATCCATATTTCACACTTGTGCAACTGGGCTGTTGCTGGCGTTTTTTTTTTGTTTTGGAAGAGGTAAATGTCACAAATGTGTATGTATAGGTTTTTGTTTTGTTTTTGTAGCAAATATTGGTCAGATTTGTTCAATTTCCTTGCCCCTGAGGCTACCCGCAGTTATATTTTTAGCCAACCAACTCATTTCCCATGCAACTTCCCGCTGGTTTTGTTGTTCAAAAGTTCGAGCTGGCAGCAGCTGTTGGTAGAAGGAGCAGTCACACACCTTGGTGGTTTTGCATTAAGAACTAGACGAGATTTATGCGCTTCTTAGTATCTGTTAACGTTGTTGGCACTCGCCAGCGAGCTGTCAGGGGATTGTTGTTTTGCAGCTGCGCTGGCAAAAAGAATCCTTGACAAGTGCGGCGACAGTGTCATTGTAGTTTGAATCAAATGCATTAAAAATTTATTGAATTTATTTGTATGCTTTTTGACTGCACTTAAACTTTGTTTACCTGGTTGAGGGAAGGGGATGGGGGAGGGTGGTGGCTAATGCCATTGAGTGGTGCCAGGCCACAAGATGTTGTCTGGCTCTTAGACAATGCACTCAACAAATGTCAGTTGAAAGCAATTAAAATGAATTGGCACAAGTATGAGACTAAACTGAAAAGAACGTTTTATTTAACTTGACAATATTTTGTTATTTTAAAATAAAAACCAACGCTCTCTACGCAACGTGCCTGCTACAAAATATATGCATGTAAATAGTTAGTTTGGGCCACGCCGAAGGCAAAGGAATTTTTTAGTGGAATGCTTTACCTTGTTTTCTGTGCAAGGATGAGAGGAAATGTAACTACTGCAGCAACCACTAATATTTGTTTTTCCTTCTTCATCCGCCGCATTGAAGCGGAAGCCGCTTATGGTATAAAGCCAGCATCAGTTTCCTAGCGTTAAACGAAATTTTAATATCAAATAGTTGGGAATCGCCTTACAATTGCAAAGGATAAGGCATGTTGGCTTTAAACCGCTTTGGATTAACGTATTGACTTACTTCTAAGCGCATAAAGGCGACAAAATTTACCATGAAATGCAAGCATAAAGACCTATACTCAGTTATGAAGTAACAAAAAGTAATGATTGAGTTGCTTTAAAATGATTTTTGGAAAACTTACAAACAGATGTTAAGACATTCAAATAGCCCTTTGAGTTTGAGAGCTGCCCAACATCAACAGAAACCACTATCCTTATCAGCGAGTCTATATCGATCACACTGCACTTGTTGCGCCGTCTGCTTATGTGCGCTGGCTGGCTTGTCTTCTGGCATTCCAAGTGGTAAATCTTTGCTTTTAAAATATAGAAAACAATTTTTTACTAAAATTTAATTGCTAAAGCTTAAATTTATGTACAATATGATCTTTGGTGGAAAGTCCAAAAACCTTGCCATCAGGATTTAACATTAATCATTCTTGATTTAAGTATAGAGTATGAAGTATAGAATCATTGCCAACGTGCGGAATACGTAGAACTTTTCAAGCATGAGTGCACTGAGAAAAAACGGAGAGTTTTTGATGATCCTTACGATATTTAACTATCCATTAACTATCCTTTCTTGGGATCCCTCGTATATTTTTGAAGTCGAATTATTTTCATTCTCATTGTTTCTCTACCAAACGCACACAGAGTATATTAAGTTTACTTAAATTTTTTCAACTGGGAGAAGGAATCATTTTCATCAACAGCCGAGTCGATAGAACCATGTCCGTCTGTCCGTCAGTCCATCAGAACGAAGAGATCGCAGAGATGGTAAGAGATACAAGTTTTTCTCATATGTACTTAAAAGCAGATCAAGTTTATTTTGAATTTTTTGCGCGCCCTCACCATCGGAAAAAACGTCACATCTCTCACGATTTCGTAGATAGTGGTTCATACTTACTAGAGATATTAAATAATTATCGTTATTTAGAGAGAAGCGTATAGTGTATATAAGTAACAGTCAGACCTGATTGACTATGTTGCTTGATGAGCTGTTTGCGTGGTTATTGCTTAGCTTAAGTAGCGAAAAGCAGAATAAAATAAATTTTTTGTTTTCCATTTTGTTTTATTTCATGTTATGCTGAAGGTCAGAAATTGATTGTAAAATTGCATTCCAACGTCGCCTTTCGTTCCTCTTTGTCTATTTGCAAACTTTGAGAAAATAAAGTGTGCGTTCGAGCGCGCGAGCTGAGTGTAAACTTATTTAAGATTTAAACAAATTGCATTGATCGGGTAGGCTTTTAGCCCACGTTCAAGCCTTTGAATTTATTTGTAAATTGAAAATGCTGAAAAAGCATTCAATTTGCCCATACAGAGTTTTGGCACTTCAGCACTTTGCCTGATTAAAACTGCGCCTAAATGTGGGCAACACAGCCCGCACCAGGCGGTCAGTTAAAACAAAAGGCACAGTAATTAAGGCTGATTTAGCCAAAGACCAGATTCCCCACATTAAAACACACTTGCTTGATAATTTTCACACATTTATCTTTTGTTATTCTGATTGATTTCAATTGATTGGCTTGGTGCACACAAATGGTAAAAAGGGAAAGAATTTACTTTTCTTTAATTGATTTCGTGTTGATCCCTAATAACCTACAAAAAATGGTGTGTTATTGGTCTAGGAACAATTAGCAGTTTCAAAAAATAGTGCTTTACATCTAATAAAAACTCAACTTCCCTAAATCGTCGCTTAGCCATTTATCAAAAAACATGCTCCAAAAATACCGTCCATACTCTTCCATACAAAACTTCTTACAAATTCCTTACATATCTATCATAAGCGACGTTTCACAGTGCCAAAGCCCATTTTTGGATAGGTTTAATGAAATGATTTCCCCACTTAGCACGACAATTCCGTGGATCTACAAGCTGTGTCGCTTCTTGCACAATATTCCGTCTCCTTGGGCTCACGACCGGTGATATCGGCCAGCGAATTGGGATCCATATTCGAGAGCTTATCCAAATCGTCATCGTTAATATAATTCTGTTGCAATTTGCTGACCAATTTACGTAACCTTTGGGCATCCAGGGATGTGCCACCCAAATTGGCATTGTAATCGCTGGGCTAAAGGGAGAACACACAATTTTGTTAGTTGTAAATTAATTTGTGTAACCACCCACATCACGCCATTGTTCGCCTGGAAAGACCGCAATTAATTCGGCATTTGGTTCTAGGGTGCTGAAATATTCCTCATCATCAATTTCAGTGCCATCGCAGTCCAAATGAATGGCTGGCTCACAGCGTTCAAATTTGATAGCAACTTTTAGACGCAACTCCTCTAAGGTGTTGGCCACCACAGCTTTGCGTATATTACGTGTAATGTCCTTGATCTGGAAAGAAAGCAAGGCAAATTATGGAATTTGCAACTTTTTTGTGAATAACAAATGTGGATTTCTTTCTAGTTGTGCCGTAGTCGAGGGTTTTATTTTATACCGAAGCCAAACTTTGAATATATTGAAAAGATGTATTTTTAAAAAACGCATTTGGAATACCATCTTGTACTGGAGCTAGTCTGGTTATCTGTTGGTTTAATTGAATAGGTGCAATATTTTGAGACTGGTTCAGCATAGTTTCAAAGTGTGTGTACCAATCCGAGGTAAAGCATTTCTTGTCTCAAAATTTATACAAATTTTTCGCAATTTTTAAAAAGTTAACAATGCCAAATCTAAACAATAACCACAAATATCAACTATTACATTTCCTTTCATCTTCAACGCATTACCGCCCTCCCAAATCTAATCAGAACAAACTCAATTATTTCTTCTTTCATTATGAATATGACACGTTCATTGTGCGCCAGGCCGGTTTCCCCTCCTCAAAAACATTGTTTTGCTTTAATTTACAAAACGCCCCTTAGGCAGTCAACAGACTTGGCTGCCGCCAACAATTAAAACAATAAAAAAAAAGAAAGGAGAGAAACGAAACAACTAATCAATTTATTATTTGTTATTAGTGAACAATGGCCAGGGCCAAGTCACAAGTGGGCGAGCAGGTATTGGATTATTTCTGCTGCTACTTTTTGTTTTGTTTTGTTTGTTGTTCTCCTTGTTTGGGCTCTAAAAGATTGCTGTTGAATTATTTAAAGCATGTCGATGCTAAAATGGATGAATGGCAGCAGGGTCAAGCAAAACGAAATATAAAAGAGACACCTAGAAGTAGGCAAAGCCTTTTTCCTCTTTGCTCATTAATATGAAATTTGAATGATGAGCGAGCGGGTGCCAAATATTCCATTTTTGATTGATCTGCGACTGCCAGGCTAATGAAACTATTGTTGCTCAATATGCCACAAAAAGTTGTCCCACATCAATCAATTCTTTTATATGTCACTTTCTGTTACCTCTCTTTTGGATGAAGACAATTAAATTTTAGACTTTCATTCCCAAAAACTTTTTATTCTATCCTTTACTTTCAAAACCCACCTACCTGAGCCGGATTTAAAGCGTATCTATATTTATAAGGTCAGATCCAATTACGGTTGCAAAGCTTTCACAAGATTCTCGCTTGTTCCCAGAGAATGGGCCTGTAAACTCCAACTCTTTGAAATCAGCTTCTAGAAACATGTCGAGGGATCTTTGGTCTTCAAATAAAGCATGGCAACATTCTCTACTTGATTGTTTTCAAGCACCGTTCTCTGTGCTCTGTGCTGCAGGCTTCCTTTCCTTTTCTGCCTCGCAGCATACTTTGCGCACTTTGTTATTTGATGCCTTCAACTTCTTTTTTATTTTCTTAAAGGCATATTTGTTTCATTAAAATTTTTAGCTGTGAACCCACTTAACTTCTTTATCAAACCCTCAGACACGCAATTCAATGTCTTTCTGACTCTCTGGCAGGCTGGAAAGGACTTGAACCTGTTTTGGGGTTCCATATGCCAATGGCCTGTGGCTTTTGTTTGCGTTTTATGCGTTTTTCGGCGTGTTTTCCTTTCTCCCCAACTCGGGCTCCCTGTTGCTAGACAAACAAAAGCTATTATAGCCTGAACTTGGCCTTGACTTTGACCTTTTACGCACAGACGGCGAAAAGTTGGGATATGCTTAATGAGTTTTAGAGTTCATTAATGATTGAAATCGTTGCCTTTGCCAGTAAATTGTGGTCATCATCGACATCATCATTTTATTTACCTGGTCCCAACCAGAGTCCGTCAATATTGGCCCAGGCAACAAACAACAGAGACAAGCGTGACAAGGACAATGGGCAGGAGATGCCAATGCAGTCATGAATTTGTCATGAGAGCCATGAGCCTGTTGTTTAAACTGCACTTCATGCGAGGGTTAAGTTATGCAAATGTAACTAAAGGGGGAGGAACACAAGTGATTCTCTATTAGCTCCAGGGTGTGGTTAATTTGTGAGGAGGAGACACATGAATAATGCGTATACGCCAAGTCTTTCTTCCTTCCGAAATGTCTGTGCGTAATTTAATTCTTGTCATTCCTCCTTTTAGTTGAGGCATCGCTTGCTTCATTCATAGGTGGACACAAAAACAAATGCATTTCTCATGTCCTCTACAAGCCTCCAGGGACATAAGTCGAGTGCGTGTTGAGTGTGTTGGCTCGTTTTTCTACATATTTTGTTGGGTTTTCTTTTGAATTATAAATTGCAAAAGTGAAGTTGAGTAAAGCTGTTTTATATAATTATGCAGAATAACTGCACTTACAGCCCGCCCACCTACCGCCCAATTAACATGTCTAAATTCCCACTTGAATTTCACTTTCGTTTTCATTAATTACAAGTCCTGAGCAGAGACAAACATACAAGGTGAACATTATATTGTTATGTTACGTGTGCTTATTAATTAGCCTAGGCAGAGCATAAATTAAGCATACGCCATGTGTCCACTGGGAAATTACTGACAAATTGCCAGACATTTTGGCCAGCTATCAATTAGTTTTACTATCTGTCCAGTTGTGGCAACATTAACGGCTTTCGGCACCGCTGTTATCGTCATTCGCAGGAGCTTTTTGTCGGGGATTCTCTTTCGTTCTACCTAAGACAGCTTAAACATTTTAATTAATTTTCAATTGTTTGACCAGACACAACAAAATTGGCTGTCTGTCTTAGAGTGAAATTGTTATTGAGACGGGAATTTTGTGACCTTTCAGCTTTAAATTTTAAAATTTGTAACACATCTTCCACTACATAAAGTATATAAATTCTTGATCAGCATGACGAAGCTATCGAGCTATGTAGCACATATTTTTATATTTTTCTTTGCCTTTGAAGTGTTTAAGGATATCCTTTGGAGGAAAGAAAGAAAAGGTATGTTTCCTGGGAACATGCTTAAAATATTCCTGCTTTGGCATTAAATTGTGCTTTTTAGAAATGAATCTTTTTGAAGATGAATCCTTCCGTCGTGTTAAACTTAGCTTTTCTCTATACTTCTTCAATTTACCAAGAATACTAACATCTTAACAATAGCCCCAGAACCCACCTTAAACGGCTTGCTGTTGTCCAACTCCGCCATATCATCATCCGCCATGGTGGGCGATAGTGTGGGCGAGGCCGTGCTATGCGGTGACAATGCCAACTCCAAGGTAATACTATCCGCCGTATCATCCGCCTCTGTATCCACTACATTCACATCCACATCTACATCGGTTTCCATTTCCGGTGTACGAGTCAGAGTTCTTTGTCGTGATGGCGGAGGAGCAGCTGCTGCAGTTGGCTTAGCTGTTATTTGGTCGGTTGCCTTAATTTCTGTCATTTTTTATTTGTCTGGTAATTTGTTTTTGTAAACTAATTTGCAGTCCAGAACTAAGAAATAAGCTGCAAAAAATTCAACTTTTATTATTTCCATTTTGGCGAAAACTTGCTGCTAATGAATTCAATTAAAAAGAAGGGTAAATAACTGTAAATATATATAAGCCTCTTCAAGCACCAAAGAAAGAAAGTTACAACCTTGTAGCCTTATAGAGTTTATTGCTGGGTTTGTGAGTGCTGGTGTTCAAAAAAAAGCGACGAAAACTAGCTATATATATTCCACAGATATAACTAACCAAACTATAGCCAAACTAACTTGCGGGGACAATTTTGAACCGAACCACGCCTAACCTCACCGCCCATTTGATTTCACATTGCGTATACGTATTTTTAATTAAAAAATAATTCAAAAATGGGTCTTAGTGAGAAAAACTTTTTCGTTTTTATTGTTATGTCCCCAAACTCGGCCAATACTAATATTTGGGGTATTCACTTTGTTGAGCACTTGAGCACTTGAGCAGTTTTGCCTGACTAGTATTGTGAGCAGCCCTCTGTGCACGAAAGGGCATAGCAGAATAAGCATACAAAAACTGCCCCCACTCCGATCAGAACCAAATTTAAATATGTTGGTACCATCAATGAGAAACTCACTCTCCTAAATTTGTAGTCTTCTAACCGCTATTGAAGTAGAGTTATGAGGGCGGAAAGGTAAAACAAAAAACTCGTTTATCTTAAGAACCGCTTAACCGATTTGAATGCGTTAAAAATATGTTATAAGTGTCCACCACAGAATTCAGAAAATTATTTTTGCACATTTTTATTACCAATTACTAGGCACAAAAAATATTATTAAAATTTTCAAATAATTTTTTCGAGGTGTAAATCGATTTCAACTCTAATAGTTTTTTGCTGGTTTTTTCAGTAAGAAATCCTTAACAATGTACAATTTTTGCACGGTCATCGGGAATCATCTTCATAGTGAATGCCAATACAACATGTGAACAGTTTTACAAATATATTTTATAATACTGAGCACACTGTAACTACTCACACAGAATTGATAGAAAATTTCCCCTTTTTCCCCTTTTTAAGTTGATTTACAGTGTGCCTAATATGTATTAAATATATATAAAAATTCCTAGTTTAACGTTTAATAGTATTTCACCTGAGGTACACTTCGGATGTGTTTGCAAAAATTATATGTTGTTAGGGACCTCTTGATGAAAAAACCAGCAAAAAACTGTCGATGGAGCAAAAGGCTAACACCGTAAAAGAATTATTTGAAAATTTCAATAATTTTTTTTGGGCCAAAGAATTGGCAATAAAAATGTGCAAAAATTATTTTTTGCATTGGTCTGTCGACACTTACAACATATATTAAACCGATCCAATTCGGTTAAGCGGTTCTTAAGATAAACGACTATTTTGGTCTATCTTTCCGCCCTCATAACTCTACTCCAATAGCGATTAGAAGACTACAAATTTGGGAGAGTGAGTTTCTCATTGATGATAACAACATATTTAAATTTGGTTTTGATCGGAGTGGGGGCAGTTTTTGTATGCTTATTCTGCTATGCCCTTTGTGCACAACTACGTTTGAGATATGATTTATTTTTACGGTGCCGAGTAGTAGTCGGCATCGTGGCATCGTACGATTATAATCGAAAAACCGTAAAAAATAAAATTAAATTAAAAATAATAATAATCAAAATATTAGCAAGGTTTATTTTGGTGGCACAGTTTGGGAGCCAGCATCCAGCACTCGGCTGACGACTTATTAAATCGCGAAATAATACCAAAGAGGACAAAAATATTAATAATGTCAAAAAAACTTTATGCCCAACCAAGTAAAAAAATCATGCCTAGATTAATGCATAAGCGCAATTCGCAGCTGAAGGATCTGCATGGTAACAAAACCGCTAACTGCTTAAGAAACTGCTTTTCAAGGGCACAAGTGACCACACATAACTACATTACCATGATTTTAAATATACCGAACCGCGATAAATACCATGGATGACCAATGTTAAAGAATATAGTGAAGATCATAAGGAATGTTTCAAACCACTTTTTAGGACTGACAAATCATCAAATCGCGAGAAAATACCGTTGCGGTTCAAAAATATAAATAATATCAAACATACTTTACTTCCAACCAAGTACAAAATCAAGCCAGGATTAATGCATAAAAGCAATTCACATCTAAGGGATCGCCGTGGTAATAAAACCGCTAAGTGCTTAAGAAATTGATTTTCGAGGCTAAAAATGAGCACACATGAGCACTACATTACCATGATTATGATAATACTGAACCACGATAAATACCATGGATGACCAATCCATGGATGACCTCACCGGCAATTAATATGAAAAAATTTTCGGAAATTTTGAAGAAAATTTCTTCTTCTAAGTTTTTTGTTAATGGTCATCCATGGTATGTATCGCGGTTAGTCACTAGAGGTTGGTCATAATCATGGTGATGTAGTTATATAAGATCTATTGTGGCCTTGAAACTAGTCTCTTAAGTAATTAGCGGTTTTAATTCCACGGATAAGCCTTAGCTACGAACTGCGCGTATGCAATGATCCTTACATGGTTTTTTTCCTGTTTGTTTGACATTATTACTATTTTTGATCCTCAACGGTACTTTTCCGCGATGTGATGAGTTGTCAGTCACGAAAAGTGGTCTGAAACATTCCTTATGATCTTAACTGTATTTTTAACCATTGGTCATCCATGGTATTTACCGCGGTTCGGCATTGTCTTAATCATGGTAATGCTGTTATGTGTGGTCATTTTTGGCCATGGAAAGCAGTTTCTTAAGTAGTTCGCGTTTTTATTACCACGGAGAACCCTTAGCTGCGAATTGCGCTTATGCAATGATACCGCCATGATTTATCACTTTATTTGCACTGACTTTTTTTTTATTACTATTTTTGATCCTCTTTGGTATTATTTCGCGATTTAATAAGCCGTCAGTCTCGAAAGCTGCAGGTAAAGAGCGATTCCGAACCCTGAAAAGTAAACATGAGTACGGTGCCAAATTGACAGCTAGGTAATCGTACTCATTTGTAATCATATTCGGCGAGTAATTATCGATTACTTTTTTATTTACACGTGCAGGTCTCTATACGGTACAAGTGCCCGACTTTTCGCAGTCAGGGCCTGGGTCGAGCAAGCTGTGCACAATTTGTTCAGAGTAAATTGTTGTTGGAAATGTTTACACTTTTCCCCAAGTGCTCAAGTGCACAACAAAGTGAACACCCTAATTATTTGATTTTGCTCCAAGTATTTCTGTCATATGAACCATCGCACAGTGTAAGATTTTACCAATCTAGGGGTAATTGAATTTGAAATGCATGCAATATTGCATTGCACAACGAGCATCAGTTGGGAAAGTTTAGTGTTCTCAAAAGGATCGTGTGGCCACTGTGAGCGGTCGAACTTATTTTTCCCATAATTGTGGACGCATTATTGCTTTTTAGCGCTATAATGGGACTTCATAAGTGGCATACAACATTTTTGTTATTTTTTTGGAAATAAGTGCCAAAAAGTAAGTATATTTTTAACAATATTCTGTATTTGGTGGAAAAAAACTAACAACATTCAATCACATTCAAATCAACCAAAACAAACGTATTTTGCAGAAAACTATTCTGAATCGGGATCAGAAATAAAAGTTTGCCCAAAGACCTTCAATTAAGGAATGAGTGAAATAAAACGGGCAGAGTTTTTCGAGGTTTGGGTAGGAAACGCAAAAACCGTTAAGCTTTAATCACTCCTAGAGCACGCAACGATCATTTTGGCAATGATATTGATAATAAAAAGTTAATGTTGCATTTAAAACACATTGTGCCATGAATTTGAGTCGAGGTGGACTAAATCTAGGAGAGATAAGTTCAGAATTATGACCGATAATGCAAATTGGCTTCAGGGCAAAATAAAAGGCGATGCTATAGGATTGATGTCGCGCCTTCAACTTCAAACCGCATTGAAAGAGCTATAAAACTATTTTCTGATCAATCTAGTGAAGAAAGTTGTGATTCAAATTCAGATTTTGATTAAATTTGTCAAAAAAAATTTCGCCTAATCTTTTTAACAACTTTGAGTTGTTGTTTTTTTAATTAAAAAAAATCTGAAAAATATGGAAATCGCTTTTTTCTTTCAATAAATGAATTACCTTTGAAACGCATACATTTTTATATTTGTACGGCCAATACTTCTGAAGTTACAAGCAAAACCATGAACATTTAACAAAAGTAAATTTAAAAAAAAAAAATATTTTTTATTTTTTAATGATTAATTTTAAAAAGTATTTTTAAATTGGCTAAAAACAGAACAAAAAATACTAACCTGACACTTTTTTGAAAAAAAATGTTTCCTTTTTTTTTTAATGCGGATTGTATGGTAAATAAGTGAACATTTTCTGGTTTTTACGTACTTTACGCCCTTTAAGGTGCCACGCCCACTTTAACTTTTCGTCCAAAAATTTCTTTGGGAAATTTTTGAACATTCAGTCCAAAGTTCATGTCGATAGCTTGAAAAATACAACTGCTATTGAATTAAGTCCCCCCAGATTGGCAAAATCTGAATCTGCATCGGTCTGAAAATGCGTTTTAGTTAGAAAATGTTTTGCTTTTAATGCTTTCTAAACTCTGATCTTGTTATAACATTTTCAAGGGTATGAAAACTTTGGCACAGGCGAATTTAGCTCGACCTGCCCGTTTTCGTTACTGTCAGGAATACCTTCCATATTCGATATTTTTTATATCTTTCAGCATTAGTTTGTTGTCTTCACTGTAAATTATGTTGTGTACTTTGTTGGTTTAAAAGATTACAATATATTTATTGTATGATTATTCCGATCCCCCTTAAATATATATAAGTAGTCGGTCACAAAACACTTTCAGTTAGGTTTATGTTTCAAATTACAATCTTAGTAATCTATTCATTTGGCACTTGGAAAGCACACATTTCTTGTGTTAGTTAGAACAACAGTGTCCTGTGGCTTTGTTTACAGTGCAAAAACTGTTCTGCCTAGCTAACGAGATGTCAATATAGCTGTCCGCTTGAATGTTTATTGTATTCTGTCTTTACTGTGTGTTGTTAACATTGAAAATATATGTTGACGGGTATTATATTTTTCAGTACAACAAGTCTTTGTGCAATTGCTCTGGATTCACTCTGATCGAATGACTATATCTATCACGCTTTGTAAAGATTTTCTTTGCCTTGTGGCAAATGGGACACAAAATTTATTTACATATTCAAATTATATTTTCAATTACAACTATTTTTTAAATGAGAAACAAAATGACCAAACAATTTAAAAATAAAGTATGTATAATCCTTTGCTTGAACCAGTTGCACAATTATAATTTTGAATAATTTGTTAAGTATTCCATATGTCATTACCTTTTTATTAATAATTTTTTTTGTTCATTTCACATTTTCCACTCGAAATCACTTTAACATTAAATTACGCCGTTTTACCCCAAATAAAATGTTCGTTTCGGCCAACGCCTCAACCAAACCAAACGTCAACTGCCACAAAAGCCGGCCGAACTTGGAATAAATGGCCAGACATCTGTGCGTGCTGTATTTAAAGAAACCACCATCGGAACAGTCCCTGTCATTGCAAACGCACAAAAGCAAAAAACCCCCCCAAAAAACACACACACAAAACAACCTGGCCAGAAGCTTTGGCTAAGAGCGAACTCTGTTGGCTCACTGTTAAGTCACTGTTGGGCCACTGTTTTTGTGGGCGTGTTTTATTTGTTGTGTACACATTTAATGGCCTCAGCGCCTACAACGTGCATGTGGTGTACTGGCCATGCAACTCCTCTGACCTGTAAAGTGGCAAAAGTTTCTCCAGTTAATTCTTGCACTTAGCCTCAAAATGGGAAAAAAAATTGAAGTAAATATAAATAATTTAGCCTGAACTTTTCTCAGCAGCAGCAGCATCAGAAGGGCAAAGTTTATAAATGCAATAAAATAAAGTTTACACTTTGGCTGGTTGGGCACAACAAAAAATGTCACTTTGCCATAATAAGGTTGTGGTCCTCACACCTCCCCCCACTTGTCATACCACACAAGTTCCACAAAAGGTGCCTGCAAAGTTGAGACAAAGCCGAGATTTATTGGTCGATCGTTATGTGGATGACATTTGCTGGACCTTTTGGAGAAATGCCTTGTTTAAAATTCATGAAAATCCATAAAACTGAGAATTTATAACAGAGTTAAGCTGCAAAAAAAATTGTGATATTGCGCATACGACCCGTGTGTTCTATGGGTGTGAATAATTGCCAGTCAGTCAACGTCGAGCGGAAATCGAACATTGCCGGCGATTGTCGACTGATTGCCGTTGAAAAGTGGAGATGAATAAGAGATGGCGACGTGACTCTCGGGAAAGTCACGTGAGTTAATATATTGCTGCAATTTCAAACGGCCAGAAGGCTAAACATCTAGGTTTCACTTGAAAGCTGATAAAAAGTACCAAAGTAAGACAACGAACGGGCAATAGATGGACCTCTCACTAATACCAAAAATTTTTTCGATTTTATCCTAAAGTTAACATAAATAAATGAAATAAAATGGTTTACAATTTTGGGATAATACATTGTGTACATTTTTAATAATACAAAAAAGTTTTCTTACAACAATTAAACTACACTGAGAAAAAAAAGCATAGTTTTTGATGATCCTTAGGATATTTCGGTATCCATTTGGACTGTTCGCTAAGAATCAGCGTCCTTCACAGGGCCTTCTTCGCAACATTCATTTGCACTCCTCGCTATCTCTTTTCAGGTAGCTTCTAAAGCAGACGTGCCCACTAAGAAGCTGAGTTAGGTGAAAGTTCACCTCACCATGTTTTCTAGACAGCCTTGACAATAACTTTGGGATTAGGCTATGGGTCTAGCGACCCTTAGTGGATAGGTCCCAACGGTTACGGTTCGCCTTCTGCTGATGACGCCACTCAACCTCTCATTTGCTTCTGTGATCAGCTGGCAATGACCAAAGCAGCATCTCTGACACCATACGGTGTTTATTCAGAAGTGTAGCCACAAATCTGGGAGGCGTATACTAGGATTGAACGCAAGTTAGCCTGGAATATCCAGTATTTTACGGTCAGTACACAGAAAAAAAGATCCAATATCAGCCCTATCTTTAATAATTTCGAAAAAATAATATCAATGTGATACTATTTGTACCTCAACCTATGGACGCTATAATATCATCTTGATTTTTTTTTTCAGATGAAGGCCAATTTGATACTCAAAATACGTACCCGTATGATACTAAATATCGTGATCTTTGTTTTCTGTGTAGCACATGTGCGTTACTTATTAGTGTTTTCCAGGTGCTGGCATCCTGATATTCCTGCTGCAAATGAGTGTTGAGTGAAATATTTTTAGAGATCATTACCTCCAGCTACTTAAAGGATTTCACTCTCTATATCCGATACGTTGATGTCTCATAGCTCTTATAAATGTTAAGAGAAAGAGGTATCGCATGTATGAGACATAAACGTTGAGGTCTCATAGAACTCAGAAATGGTAACAGATTTGTATAAAATACATGTATGGGACATAAATTTCCTTTACTTGCAATTTTTTAAATGTACCCTCGCACTTGAAAAATAAAAGTCATATCTCCCAAAGTTTATCGATTTGCCGAACAAATGATGTACGAAGGGATAAACGATTCTCAAGTTATGAGCAAAAAAAGACCATTTAATCCAAATAGTCCAAAGAAGGATAAGGATCATATTAGGGTTCACCAAAACGAACGAGTTGATAAAATGCAGATACAAATTGATGACTCAAACATTCATGCCAAATTATGCACCCAAAACAATGCCACGCCTAAAAGCAGGCAACACTTTATGCATACCAAAGTTACCAGCTAATTTCGCACATGCACACACACACACATCCTTCAGTACAAAATCATTTCCACCTTCAAGCCAATAATTTATGTTGATGTGCCCTTTTCCGGTCGGCTAATTGTGCATTGGGGCGTGGCGTGAAGCAAGTTTTGCATATGCGGCATAAAAATTTTGAATAACTCCTGCGCCAGCAGGAATGCACAAGGCCCATTGGACAGATGGCGTAACTAATTGAAATTTATGCGTCTCGCCGTCAAGGTGAATGTAGCTGGACAAGCATGACCTTCGTCTGCAGTTTGACAGGCAACGGGCGCAGTTAGATTAATTAACTCACATGTCGTCGTTTGTCGTAGTCCGAAAGGTCACTCTCCACGCAGCAGCATGTGGCGATGATTAATTGTGCCCAAAAAAACATGTCAAACCGAACCGCTAGAAGTTGTACGCTAAATGAAATTTAAATGAAATGCACAAACAGGCCAGCAATTTTAATTAAATTGAAATAAGCGAGAGACATTTTCCCTTTTTTCGTTTGAACAAACAAGCAATCAAAATTGCTTTTAATGGCAAATTTAATTAAAGGTTTAACAAAATATGTTGTGCTTAGAGCACAACTCAAACACAGACTAGGAGGATTCCCAGATCACGCCAGAGATTTATTAAACTATAATTTTGTACAGTTTTTTACTCATTGCTGCACTTCCTCTGGCACTTGGAACAGACATTGAAGTATACAATCAAATTCGATTTGTTGTCCCACACATACCCCGACTTCTTGAAGACTATGCTCCCATCTGTCATTAAGGCAAGAGTCCAGGCATGTAGAAGCTTGTGTTTTGGCCACAGCTGCCAGCAGAAGTATTAGCATTATGATAAACAAACTGCTTAATTTCATTGCCTTCATTTATTTACTTTACTTGGTTAAATTTTCATTACTGACATCTGAGTCGAAGCCAACGGCGCTGGCTCCTTTTATGGACTTACCCTTAATGACTAGGAAAAACACACACACACACACATTCACAAATACAGCCCTGCGGCCTTAAGTGCACAATTATGAGGCATGCCCATTTTCCTCGCCAGCGCCCACAAAATGTACGTATGTGCCACGGGGCGTATTAGTAATGCCCATTGCCGCATCTATTACAAAAAAAAATACAAAAAAATATTTATATGTACGCTCGCTTGGGAGCTCCCGCAGACAAACAGAGCCGCCCTTCCTCCCCCTACCCTTGACATTTATTTTTTGGTAAAGTGGAAAAATAAGCTGCAAAAATTGTAGAAAATTATGGCCCTCGTTTTAAAAGAGAAATTGTGACTCGTTAGCTACAGCAAAAAAAAAGTTTCATTCGATATGTTGTTTACCCAGACAGGTCCCCGCCCTCCCCCCCTCCCTTTGCCTTTGCCTTCCCCACGGGACGTTTGACATTTTGCTTAGTATTTACCTCACACACAAAATATGGCAACCAGACTTTGTGCAGTACCATGGGATATATTGCAACTGATTGATAAATGTGAGAGCTGCAAGTAGAAATAACCCACAAATGTCATTTGGAAGCACATGTCTGCTGAAAATTGAATGCACAAAATCAATTTCCCCAGTAATTGTAATAAATGTGAAAAACTATTTATGGTTTAGCAACTGGAGCTTACTCTCATAGCCACAAAAATGTTTTTAATGAATATCTACAACAGCCATGAGCGAGCAAATGGCCCATTAAAACCTCTACCGCTGGCCGTTTATTCCTTTCAATTAGCAATTAAATGCAAATTGTAAGGAAATTCCATAGACAAATACAGTTTGTTGTTGTGCAGCCCTTTCGTTAGATTATTATTTGACAAGAGCGAGAGAGCGAGTGAGAGCAATTTGGCTCTCTTTTAGATCTCTCTCTTGTCAGCTCAACCAAGCATAAGTAGCCCTCTAGATGTGAATCTGCAAATGTGTACAACGACTGAATGTGCTGACGCGTTATTCCATACGTTAAGTGCATAAGGTACCGGGTTCAAGTCCCAGTCAATCCCGAACAAATTTTTCTGAAAAACTTAAAAGAAACGAGCTAGGTAGAGTGGGTCGTTAAAACGATGGTTCTGATTCCTATGAAATATATGGGTGGAGGGAAAAACAGTTGCGCTCATATCCAGAAACCGTGCCTCCCTTCACTTCCAATCAAAATAGGTAAGTCCCCTTCCCAATTTCACCCAAATGCGAGGAATCCGCTCACATCTGGTCCAAAACTAAAAATCAAGTTCTTAAGGGTTTCTTCTGGTCTAGAGGGCTAAATTTTACATGTTTTTTTATAATTCGTGGAAAGAAATCGGGAAGAGATTTTGTAACTCTGTTTTTTTGTATTTGGTTGTACAATTTATTATAAAAAATACAAAATTAAAAATTTGTGAATGCGAGGGCTGTTCAAAAAGTTTTTGGGGGTCCAAAGTAGGCTCATCCAAAAAAAGATGAGTCGATGGTGCCCACGTTTCCGGGAGTTAGAATTATTAGAAAGCAAATCGCAAAGCCTTTATCGTCCGTACCAGCACTGTGAAAATAAACCTGAATTTAAAAAAATTGCGGCCTTTTAAAAACGAAAAATCGATTTTTAACCATTTTTTTTTTTGCAGCCCAATGTATAAAAAAAATAGTAAACATTTTTTTTCTTAAAGATTAAGGTAGGGGGGATAGCCACGTTAATTCTGCGTCCATAAAGCCCTACATCATCAAAATCGGTTCGGTAGAACTTGAGAAAACGTGGGCACCAGTTTGAAAAACGTGGTTTCGAGAAAAACGCGTTCAAAGTTTCAAGTAATTATAGAATTTTGAAAATTGCTTGTTTTTTGAAGACATTGGTCGACAAAAAGGCTATATCTTCTGAAGTTTTTCAAATTTTGAAAAATCCTTTTGAGAAAATATTTTTGAATTATAAAGCAAAAAAAAAAATTTTGAAAAAAAATTTTCTAGACCAGAAGAGGGTCTTAAAAACTAAACAACTAAAAACCATGTACTACAAATGAGAAAAACCATTCATGCACTGATTTCGGTATCGATTGTGCTTGGTTTTTTGCCTCTGTGTACATATTTCACCCATTGTACTTTTGCCCAAGTTGAACTTTGACTTGTTTGTTTTTGCACTTCAAAAGGAAATCAAGTGAACTCAAATTAACAATTTGCCAGAGCGTCAAATTCATAGACTCTCTCTCTTTCTATTCCGCCTCACCCTGGCCTTCTCAGCACATGTACAAAGTTTTATGTTTGTCATTAAAATGTGGTAGCACATCAAAGGCAGATTTTTTTTTTAATTTATATAAACAATTCCAAAAAGGTTTCCTTTCTTTTTCTATACTGAATTGGTAGGCTCGACCACGCCCACTATGGGCGACCACGTTTGCTGTCGTCATAAATTTAGGTCAAATCTACTAGACTCTGGCCTGGCCTGGCCAGGGAGAGCTTTGAACTATACTCTGTGTGTGTATGTGTGTTACTAGGGCAGGCCAGGCTTTGGATGACGTCACAGCGTACCTATTCAGTTTGTTGTTAATGCAATTAACTCTCCTCTCTCTCTCTTTCTCTTTGTGAAGAGCATTTCCTTGTGTGCCCTGTTGCACATTCAAATAAAGGTCGTGCAACGTTTGTTTTAATATTCATTTATTAATTTCATTCAGTTTTTACTATTTTAAATAATTGTTTTCATTTATTGCTTATATATGTAATTGCTAAGAAATATTTTATTTTGGTTAAATTCTTCGTGTTTTTGAGTTTTCTTTTTTATTTGAGGGGGGGACTACAACAAGTGAAGCATACTCAATTAAACATTATTACACATAAATACAGTCAGTCTCAAATTGGCCTTTTCTTTCAACAAATGACATTCACAATGACATTTATGTGTGTGTGTGTGTGTGTGTGTGTGTGTGTGTTTTGTTTAAACATTTTTATAAATTTTTTATCTAAAAAGAATTTGTAACTAAAGTATTAACTACAATGTATAGAAAGAACAAGATTCATATTTGAGAGAATAGAATCCAAATATCACCGATCGATGTGAAGGCGAACAGTTGCTGATCAGAACATCCCTTAAAAATATCCATAAAATTAAGCAAAAGCAAACCTTTACGAAAGCGACCTTTGATTGAAACTGACTTTAGAGTTTCAAAACTTGCCACTAAATGGCACTAATACTGTGACCATTTCAAAACTGATCTTTGATTACAACTTGAGTATCGCTCAACTGACTTTTACTATCTCTAGAAGGTACAAACAATCTACATTCAAAACAGGGAGGCAAAAATTAAAAATAAACTTAATCTGACTGCAAGTATAGGAAGTATATGTCACATACTTGTTACACCTCTAACTCTTACCACCTCTGCATAAAGAAATCAAAATTGACTGCACGACGCGTGTATTTCGCCCTGCTAAATTGCACATGCTAAATGTAAAATGCAGGAAACTACACGGGGCGTGCAGAAAAACTAAATGCAACGTGCGAAAATGGAAAATGTAAGCGCCGCTGTTAAGTCACTATTAAGTCGCTGATTAGACACTGTCAAGTCACTGATGAGTGACTATTTAGTCGCAGTTAAGTCACAATTTAGTCACTGTTAATTCCTTTTCCCACCCTAGCAGCATTCTTGTACTACGACAAATGGTAAAAGCGGTTAACTTTGCAAATGGAGGGTGGTGGACCCTGGTAGTAAACAGTTACGCCCTCCAGATCAGACTCTCTACCCCTCCCCAAAATGCATAAATCGCCCAACAAGTTAGACAGCGATGTGGCAAAACGGCATCTTACCATAGCTCCTAGTGGAGGGGAAGCTGTTTAAAGCTATATTCAGTAGTAACTAAGCTTACTGAACTACTAAAAGTAAGTAGTTCACTTCTCTGTTATCCTATCCACGCTCTAAGAGTGTAAGAGAATTAAAGGCTTCTTAAAAACTCACTAATACTTTTTGATTGTGTGCTGTAAAAGATATGTATATTAAAATCAGGTTTTCAAACCGGTCCTTTTGCAACAATGAAAATACTTAAAACAAGCAGCTTCTATATTTCCTTCCATCGATCAGCATATTCAACTAAAAACTTCTTTCGGGGAAAAACTCAAGGCAATGAATGAAACTTCTGATAATACCTTTTATATTTGTCTATATATTCGTTTACTTTTTTGTGGGGATTCTCTTAGGTTCTACTCATTTGTGGTTTACTTTTGATTTGGGTTTTTTTATTTGTCTTTAAATGCATCTTTCGTTTGCTTCTTCGAGTGATTATATAATTGCCTGGCTAAAATGTTTTGTTAAATTCATTTCCATTTTCATATTTAACTACTAATACGTGTAATTTGTTCGTTAACTTTCATTTGCGCTTAAGAACTACGAAGCATTTGCGGAATGATGTTGCTCAAATGTTAACCCCATGTTGCAGGACTGATTCTTCGATTTCTGTATGAATGGGTGTAAATTGCCTTCGCCTTCTCCCTACACTTACTCCTTAGTTTGGCTCGTGGGAGGCCAGGCTTTATCTAAGGCTGCCTAGAATGGGCAGTCAGATGTCGCCCTCGTTGGCATTGGCCTCGTTTGCAGCAGCCGTATTGCCACAGGCGCTGCTGGCCTCACCCACTGTGATGGTAATGGTGGTGTTTTGATTGTCACATTGAACCACTTCGATGGTACGTGTATTGCTTGTGGTTGTTATAGCTGATGTTGCATTGACCTGACCATTCTCGGCCTCATTCAGACGTCCTATCTCTCGATCAATGGCTTCAGCATCTTCTGGATAACGTTCGGAGCAGAAAATGGCACCAGCTTTAAGTAGCTTCAAGAGATTCAGACGATCCTCGGCATTGCGTTTGGCGCAAAGGGGTCTGGGTGGGAGAAAAAGAAAACAAAGTCTGTGATTAAAGAAGAACTTTAAGTCATGAGTTAGTAATACACAGTTCTGAACTTAAAATTATTTCGGAAGGATGGTAATATGGACCGGTTCCCAAGTAGCCTAAGCTGGCTCAAAAGTTATTCAAAGGCATTAATTAAAAGTCTTAAATGTGTCAGACCTTTTTTTTTATAAATAAAATGAAGGTGGGAAACGAACCAGTTCCAACCAGTTTAGCATTCAAAAATCATTATTCTTCCTACCTTCCCGCATCTTTTAGTTGCTCCATAAACTCCTTTCCGGTTATATCCACCAATGAATTGGGATCCATATTCGAGAGTTTATCCAAATCTGCATCATTCATTACCGACACATTGCATAAATTATTTTGCAATTGTCCCACCAATTGTCTGATACGCGCCGACTCCGAATTATTGGCATCAGTGGTATCGCCACCATCAACGCCTCCCTCGCCGTTGGTGTCCCCGTTCGTATGCGGCGTAGTTATGGTCACATAATGTGTGGGCTATAAAAACATTTAAATAAATAATTAAAAATATATAATAAATATTTACTATAATGTTCACTCACATCGATCCAATGTTCGCCTGGAAACACAGCCACTAGTTCTGTGTTCTCGTCCAGCGTGCGAAAATATTCCTCATCATCAATTTCAGTGCCATCTGAGTCCAGGTGTATGGTGGGCTGTTGCTCATTTTTATCAAATTTTTCGGCCACTTTTTGACGTATCTCCTCTAGACTGGACGCACACACCGCTTTCTTAATGTTACGCGTGACGTCCTTGACCTGAGAGAGAGGGAAACAAGCCAAAGGGAATGAATGAATAATAAATAATTGCTACAGATGGACATTTTTTCATGTGTGCCGAGAGGACCTGTGAAATATTAAAGCCGCTTCCAAAAGAAATACAAAAGAAAAGCGAAATAAGTTTCTAGAGAGGGGTTTTTGTGGTTAAGTTCTTTGGCCAACAGACAAATGTAGATTCAAAGTTATTTCCGTTTAAGAGGGAGTTGACATTACTTTATTATGTAGAATTAATTGGAAATGGAAGCTTACTTATGTAAACGTAAAATTGGCTTTACAGCTCCAAAGGGCCAAGCCAAGCTTCTCTCAATCTCTTGGCGTGTGTGCTTTTAAATATTTCGCACAAGAAAAAGGGACCTACAGTTTAACGCCGAATCCGAACGGCAAAGTTTGAGCTTTTTCATGACTAAATTTTGCGCCGTCTCTCAAAAGTACTCTCAAAAATACTTTATACAGTCATGCTCCCAATTTCACTTTCGCAAAGCTTTTGCGACTCCAAACCGGTTTCTAGAGCAAATTTGCCAGAAGGAAATCAGTCTAGTTAGGACGTCTCGTCCATATTCCCAAATTTATCTAGAGCAGGGTTCCCCAAGGGGAGAGCGCTAAAGCGTGACTGTGTCTCTCTTTCTAACACACAATGAAGTATTACTTCGGCAAGCATTCGGCAAGTAAGTTCGTGCTCCCGGGGCTATTGCTGGGGAACTCTGATCTAGGGACCGTAAGTGAGAGCGAACAGCTGACTCAAAAAATATCTAGACAGCGTAAGTGTGAGCGAACAGCTGACTAATTTCTGACAGATGCGATGTCGACTGAGCAAAGTTTCTCTCTAGTACTCATTCTCCATGAACAGACGAGAGCAAATATTAAAAATAATAAGAAACCATGGAGCAAAAAATATTAGAGAGGCACTTTTCACTGCCGCTCAATTTTGCTGGTGCTATTTCTGATTAATTTCTATTTCTGATCAATTTCTATTTCTGATCAATGTCTGATCAATTTCTATTTCTGATTAATTTCTGATCAATTTCTATTTCTGATCAATGTCTGATCAGTTTCTGATCAATTTCTATTTCCGATCAATGTCTGATCAATTTCTATTCCCATCAATTTCTGATCAACATCTGATCAATTTCTTTTTCTGATCAATTTTTATTAACGATAGTGCCCAAAAAGATACTTATAGTGCCCAAAAAGATACTTCAAAGTGGCAGTAGGAAATCACTGTGGTTAGAGCGAGACGACCGTAACCCAAATGTATCCAGAGAGAGCGAACAACTGACCAAAAAGTATCTGGAGCGCTTAAGGGTACTGTATACCTTCAGGTGTCATTTTTTAAAGGTTTACAAAAAATTAGATTACTCAAAAACTATAAGTGGTATTAAGAAGCGGATTTTTTCATTGGATAGGTAATCGGTTAAACTAAATTTAGTAATTTTTGTTGTTGTTGTTGTACCTACGGTTGTTGTTGTATTTTTGTTCAAAGTTAACCAAAAATTTATGATGATGATCTGAATTTAAAACTGAAGACAGGGTTTTGTTAAGAATTAATGTAATTCTGGTGTGAACTAGGATATTTTGGATCGGTCAAAGTCAAAATTTCGAAAATCGACTATTTTTTCCCACTGTATTGGTCCTAGCTCCGTTATTTGTTGACCGATCAAAAATATCCTAGTTCACACCAGAATGGTGGGTATTAGGAGTAATTTAAGGGAAAGAATTTGAAAATCGGTCAACAGGTACTCTTTAAATCTTTGCAACCATTTTGGAAAAAGTGGTTCCGAGATAATCGCATTTAAAGATTCGACATCTGTTTTCGAAGAAATAAAAATCGTTTTTAATAAATGTATAAATTGGATTTGGTGCATTTGGGTGTTAACTTTCACCGAAAAAAAAGATTATCAAAATCGGTTAAGCAGTTCTCCAGAAATTTGAGTCAAAGTGCGTCAAGACATGGTAAAAAATAAAATCTCCAAAAATTTCCAAGTAAAATTTTTTTTTTCAAAAATTTTTTTTCCATAATATCGAACATTTTATAAATATTTATAAAGTTTTTGACCAAAATAGGGAAAAAAAATACGAATTTCTAAAAATACGAGGATCGATAAAAACAATTTTCAGTTTCGGATCAGCTTGAAAGTTTTGCAGGATGTTTATAAGATCCTAATAGAACGTTTAAGCAAATAAAAAAAAAATCCAAAAAAAATTTTTCTGAAGGTATACAGTACCCTTAAATGAGAGCGAAAAGCTGACAATTTTCTGACAGAAGCGGTGTCGACCGAGCAAAGTTCCTCTCTAATACTCTTTGCTCCACGAAGAAACCCTAAAAAGAAGAAACTAACCAAATGCTCAAAATATAACACAACTGAGCAACACGTTCAAATGATAAAAATAATGTAGCTTTAATTTATTTTCCAAATATCATGCTTGAGTGACAAGGCGCTTGGGACCACTGTTCTGTGGTACGTTTTACGTAAGCTTTTCACATTACATGTACAAAGAATTCCATTAAACTGTCTCGGCTTATTAAAAATAATTAATTCCAAAACTTACCACACGCACAAATCGGCTTAAAAGCTGTCAAAATGTTCAGACAGCGCCCTGTAAAAAGCCATTACAAAATTTAAAAACTTTTTACGCCTGACATGTCTGTTTAATTAGCAAAATAAGCCAAATAACATAAATAATTTATGAAACAATTTACATCCATTCATGTCATAGTTGGTAAACAATTTAAAGTTTACCTCTTAATTTCCCTCAAGATTTCAAAATCTGCGGCCTACAGTCTATGGCCATGAAATATTTAGAAGTCATCAATTGGGTGAGCAACTCGGGTCCTGAGGTAGACCAAACAAAACAACTCGGTGTACGGCTTTATGATAGCAACTAGAAAGGGACTAAAGGGCGGAGTACGTGGAATTCTAAACAAATGACGCTAGTTTGACATTTAAGGTTGATTCGTATTCAGAATCAAGCGAAGCACATACCGACTTTCGTTTATTGTTCTTTCCTATTGAATCTTGATTTCGGCAATACATTACAGACCTTAGGGAAACACAAACATGCATATATAAACAACAGTTAGTCCTGTCAACTGTTTATTGTTTTGTGTTAATTGAGATTTATGGCCACATAAATACATGAAATAAAACATTTTACTTGTCCCAACTAATTGTAAATTCTTGTTTGTTCAGTTTGACAAGCACCTCAAATATTTAACTTTTTGTCCGTCATCGGCGCATGCCATAAGTGCCGCTGCCTGGCTACAAGGACAACTTGTTATCCTTTGCCATTAAACTTGCATGCCATGCTTAAATTTTTGGGCCTGAGCGTTAAGGTTAAGCGAAACATAAATTCTACTGCACTTGCGAGCAAACAAATTTATGGCCCAACGTGCAACTTGAAGTCTTTCATAAATAATTGAGCAGGACACACTCAAAAATTGGGTTTACATTTCAGCATTTTATTTCACTGGCTTCCACTTGCTTCCAAAAGTCAAAAATTAATCATATCAAACAGAAGAAACTTTGCCACAATAAAAAAACTTTTTTCATTTGGTAATGTCTGCTTTTCGGATGGCTTAGAAAAAAGTAAAATTTTGTCTATTTGTCGCAGAAACTTTTCTCAGTTTATGAGATTTTAAATGTTAAGTTTGTTTGATATTCAATTGAATTGATTTAAGCTTAATAACAACTTGATTAGGTAAAAACTAAAGTTGGATGATTTTTTAAAGATTTTTGAAATGTTGTACTTTTTCTCCAGTTCCAGAGATTTCTTTATTTGGCATGTGCCTTCTGGTTTAAAATTACAGACAAGTCGTTATCGACATCAATCAATGTATCGATACGTTTCTTGTGGATTCCATAGGATTGTTTTTAACTGGCCTTTATTTTTTTCAAGCAGGCAAGTCTTAGCCGGCTCGAGGTCATTAGTTGTTTGCACAGACCTTAACAGGACACACACAACACCACAGTCGAGGTTGGTCAATAAATAATAGGCAGGCATCCCTATAAGGGCGACCACTAAAAGTTCGAATCGATTCTAAGTATTGAAGTAGCCGTTTAGGATGACATCACAACCAATTTAAATCAAGTGATCCCGTTCTTTCCTTGCAAGTTCCTCGTTGATTTGTGTTAGTTTCCCAGGGACGGAACAACCACTTAACCATACCGAACCTGCTGTTCAGTTAGCACCAAAATCTAAGTAGTAAACCGAACCGACGGTTTAAAAACTGAGTGGACCACTGAAACTACCTAGGTTTTATTTCCGAGTGGTCTCCAGCCCTGTTTTAAAAGTCTCCTGGTTTTAACTTTAGTAGACTTTTCTCATGTCAGAAGTGCTATACAACACATCAATTTACCTATACTTTCGTTTCACCAATTTGTACATTAAGCTTTTAAGGTTCGATTTCATTAATTCATCCACTTCAATCATTCAATCATTTTCGGTAATAGAAAGGGTACAAGAGGGCTTCCAGACTGCTGTTAATACTCTGATAATCAACAAACAGAATGCGCAATGGTTGCCTCTTACATTTACTTTTTAGGCCTTTGGTGTATTTCGTAGGGGGTTTGTGTCTGCCTTCAACAAAAAAACTCAAAAGATTAACCAATTGCCTCTGAACAAAAGGCAAATAAAATCAGAAACCAAAAAGCAAGAAATCAAATGCAAAATGCATGTCAAGTGTTTGCTTTTGCAAAGACACAAAGTAATAGTGTTTTTACTGAGCTTTTGCTCTCAAGGGTGACAAGCTTTGGCACTCTCTTAAACAAAAAGATATAAGAAAAACGAGTGCTCTCTTTCTCTCGCTCTCTTTGGTTCACCCAATTTCCAAAAAACACAACAACGCCCAAAAAAGGCATGGCCACGAACAACTTTGTAAGTTGCATTTGACAATAAACAAAAATCTAAAATTAACTTCAACTTACTTTAAACGGCTTATTTGAGTCACTTGCATTGGCTGAGCTTTCCTTGGCATTGGGCATTGTTGTTTATTTGTTTGTTTGCTTAATATATTTAACACTTTATTTACACTGCATTTATTTGGTTTGATTATATTAAGCTTATATATTAAGATATTAAGCTTGATTTCTGTAAGCACCTTTTCTGTGAACAATTTGAAGTTGTAAATTATTTTAGTTTAATTTCTTTTTTCTTTTGTACAAAATTGTGTTTTATTTTTTGGAGACACAGCTGCAGCTGAGAGCTTTGTGCAAGTTTGCTCGCGAGCGCCGGTTTGTCAACTGAGAATTTTTTGTTCTTTATTTGAGTTGAGCTGAGTTGAGTTGACTAGGGTTGTCGAATATTTCAAAAATATCTGTATCGATATTACGCTGGGTTTTATTCCCTCAACTAGCGATGACAACGTGACTGAATTTTAAGGCATAGACACGATATTGGATTTTTGGAAATTTAAAAATTGTACCTATTTTCGAGAAGTTTAGGGTAAACTGATGAAATTAAATGAATCAGTTTGTTTAGTATTCTGCGTTCAAAACGAATTTTCGTGTGAAATTCGATAAAGAAAATATAATCATTTTTGACTTGATTAATTTGTCATAAGTTTTTTATAAAATGGAAGCTTTTATATAAAAAGTAGGAAAGGGTTGGGGGTTGTGATCATAGTTTTGTTTTTCGAACATAACTTAGCCAAAAATCAATATTTTTCGTTCTGTAAATTTTGTATTTTAGTTAAAAAATGCACGACACTTTCCCCATCATTAGTTTAAATTTTTTGGGGTTTTTTTATTTCATAAAGAAAAAAGATTGATTTTTGGACATCTCTAAAATCCGTGTTTTTAGGCAATTATTCTTTATTAAATGAAAAAATAGAGGCAAGCTAACTTCGGCTCGACCGAAGTTTATATACCCTTGGAGCTTGATATGTGCCTGACAGTTTGTATGGCAGTTATACTATATAGTGGTCCGATTTCGAAAAATTTTGGTGAAATGATGTAAAATCATTGAAAACTTATTAATACGGGCGTTGGGAGCGATAACATTGAAAACAAAAAAGTTTTTCTCACTAAGACTTTTTCTCAGACCTTACTTTTGTATGGCAGCTATACTTTATAGTAGTCCGATTTCAAAAAATTTTGGTGAAATTATGTGAAATCATTGAAAACTTATAAATGCGAGCGTTGGGAGCGATAACATTGAAAACAAAAAGTTTTTCTCACTAAAACTAGTTTTTCAACTGATCGTTCCTATGGCAGCTATATGCTATAGTCATCCGATCCGGCCGGTTCCGACAAATGTGCAGCGTATTTATACCAAAAGACTTCGTGCAAAGTTTGGTTACGATAGCTTTAAAACTGACGGAGGAGATAGCATAGAAACAGACGGACGGACGGACAGACGGACAGACGGACGGACAGACGGACGGACAGACGGACATGGCTATATCAACTCAGCTCGGCATGCTGATCAAGAATATATATACTTTATGTGGTCGGAGATGCTTCCTTCTATGCGTTACAAACATCCGGACAATTTTAATATACCCTCTCCAAGGGTATAAAAATTAGCAATTTCTCTCATATTCTGAATTAAGAAATATTAATGAAAAGTAAAAATAGATTGACGGCAGCGGGCTAGTTTTCTTTTACATTCGAGCACTTTTTGCAGGTGGTTGTTCTTTTGTTTGCCTTTTTTAATGTTTTTTTTTACTTCACATAACCAAAAGATCTTTTTTTTTAAATTCATATTTCTATTAAAAAGGCAATTGACCAAATATATTTCCCTTATACTTACTTTTGTCATTTCCAAAAATATTTTGATTAATATTCACAAGTCAAAAATGAAAAAAAAAAAAACTTTTTTTTGCGTTGACTGATAGGTTGCTTGTCAAAAGTCAGGTAATAAGAAGGGAGACACTTGACATAAACAAAAAGTTGTAATTTTTTTTGTGGCCAATATTTGAGTGGCTCACAACCTCCATTCTCCCCTGCGGAATCAAAATGACTTTCCTCCGGAGCTTGCAGTTCCGGTTCGGGAACCAGGCTTATAAAGCTCATATAGTTCAGTAAAAGCTTTTAAAAAGACCCATTAAATCGCATCTCTTATTTTCGATTTCCCAATTTAATATTATTAATTGTTATGTGGCCGTCATGGGTTCGATCCCGTCTCTGAACATCTTATAATAAAAGTTTTTTCTTCTTTTTTTAGAAAAAAAGCTTTTACACATACGGTCACCTTTACCAGCTATTGGCGCCAGCTGTGAAGTAACTAGCCATGAAAAAGCGTTAAACTGTAGGTCCCTTTCTCTTGTGTGAAAAATTTAAAGATTGAGAGAAGCTTTACATTTTATTTTTTATTAAGCCACCTTGTCTTTACGAACAGTACATAATTCCAAGTTGATTGGCACTAAAGACCGAAAGAGGTTCCTTAAAACATCAGTTAACTTTCTGCTCAAGTGGCCAACACCCATTTAAATCTATTTCTATGTCACATTCCATACAAAAACTAAACTTTTTTGACAAATAGCCAAAAGGGCCTGAGAGACAGGAAAGTCAAACGCCAAATGCCGGAAGGTGGCCCCAGATTGAGATGAATTGAGTTTTGGGTTTGGTGTGGGTGTGAGCCTTAAATTGTCAGAATTTTCTGTGTGTGTGTGTGTTGCTGGCATTTTGCCCGCTGTCATTGCACTTGCACTGCTGCATTATAAAAGGGAGGGCTTGGCAGGTGGCTTTGACTATTTTTAAGCACAAGTCACTTGAACAGACGCACAAGGACATTACATTGCCTTTTGCCTGGGTAGGTGACAGAGTCTTATCATTGACCAGAGCAATGACCGGGCACTGGCACTTACAATTGCGGTAGGGGCAGGTGGGAAAGGTTTGAAAGAATTAATGAAGCAGGAACTAAAACAGAAGGAAATATGGGTTCCAATTATTAAAAAGAAACGGTTTTAGTTGGGGCTGTTGACATAGAAGCTAAGATGTTGTTCAGGGGATAGATTCTTAAGGATTCTTAAAGATTCCCGAACAGAACTGGGACTAAAATTTCCACCAGAAGTCGAACAGGTTTCGATATGCCGGAGTCAGTTTAAAGTCAATGAAAAGAGATAAATATTATTTGACTTTTGAACGCACGGCAGCCCTTCATTCTAAGACTTTGCTGCTAGGTTTTCTGAAATTCCAGCATAGTTCTTCCATACATTATAAAACAAAACCCTGCCTCCCCCCATTATCCGACTATGCTAGTGGAACGGAATTTCATTGAGATCAGCTCGATATGATATCAATTGGCCTTGAACATTCACCCGCTCCTCTTTCCTTCACCTTGGGGTTAAGTTACCAATTTCCGACTTCCATATTGAAAGCATTAAAAATATCGTTAGGCATTTTGAATAAAGAGATTGGTTTTTCCCTTTTATACATTTTTGGTTTTACCCCAAGCAGCGTAATGCTCATCGGCTTCTAGCTTATTTCTAACAGATGTGTCCCATTTTTGGGGGTTGTTTAAGTCGAAACTCCAACACTTTCCTTTAAATTTTAGCTTTCACTCTGATATAAAAAAAACAATGCAAATTAGAATCAAAGTCAAACTCTTTATTTAATGCTTCTTCTCTTCCATCTTACAATTTTAGTAATTCTCCAATATCAACTTGGGCACCACATTCATACTGGTCAGCTCCTGGAACAGCAATTTACAGGCATACGGCATGGATATCTTGGACACATGAGCCGATGACTGACAAAAATGACACCACGAGCAGTAGGCCAAGCGTCCACACGTACGACACACATCCACTTCAAAGGCATCCGAGGAGATCATCAGACGTTCCATGATCAACATGCTGGCACCATAAGAGATGAGACAATCCCGTTCCATTTCACCCAGACGCAGGCCACCCTCACGACTTCTGCCCTGAGTGGGCTGACGTGTTAGCACCGCCTTGGGACCCCGTGCACGGGCGTGCATTTTATCTTGAACCATATGCTTCAGCTTTTGATAGTACACCGGACCCGAGTAGATGTACGCCTCGAGCGGTGTGCCCGTTATGCCCGAGTAGAAGAAATCCTTGCCCATGTAATTGAAGCCATGACGCACCAACTCTGCTTGTATATCCTGTACTTTCGAGCCGCCAAATGCAGTGCCATAATGAAATTTACCCTCCAAAAGGCCAGCCTTGCCGCCCAGCAGTTCCAGGGTCTTGCCCACGGTCATGCGAGAGGGAAACCCATGAGGATTCATAATCATATCGGGGCAAATGCCAAAATCGTTATAAGGCATATCCTCTTGGTCCACAATCAAACCGGTGACACCCTTTTGGCCGTGTCGTGAACTGAATTTGTCCCCGATTTCGGGACAACGGGTTTGTCTCAAAAGGATTTTGATAAGGAAGTCCTCTTCAGCATTGGCAGACACCATGACACGTTCAATGTAGCTGGGCTCGGTGCCCTTATAGCTGATGGGCACAGCGGTATAGGGCACTTGCGGGGACTGCCCTTCCAGAGGGTTGATGGAGGTGACAGCAGGCATTTCCTTATTGATCATTATCTGTTTATTCTGCACCTGTTCACCGGGCGACACAATACCATCCGAATCCAAGACATCGTGCTTGAAAATCACCTTATTGGTGAGGGCATCCTTGACGGGACCCATGATGCGGTCAAAGGTTTGATTGGCATAACGTTTTACGGTGCATTTGGAGTTTTTGTAAACCAAACAACGACCATAGCCACGATCTATGGAGGCTTTGTTAAGGATGAGGGCATCTTCAATGTCATAGCCCGAATAGCTCATCACAGCGACCGTGGCGTTCTGTCCCGCTGGCAGCTTATCGAAATTGGTCAACTCTATGGTCTTGGATTTGACCATGGGCGCCTGCGGATACACCAAGTTGTACATCAGGGAGTCTATGCGGTTCTTTTGATTGTAGCCAATCATTCCCATGGCCTGTTTACCCATGGCACATTGATAGGTATTCCTTGGACTTTGGTTGTGATGCGGATAGGGCACCAAACCGGCACAGACCCCGAGCAGGGTAAACGGTTCCACCTCCAGATGCGTGGTATGTGCCTCTATATGCTCCTCATTCCAGGCTATAAACGAATCGTTCTCCTCATTCACATCTAAATACTCGATAAGGCCATCCAGTAGAAAATCATCAAATTTACGAATGCCCCTTTCCAGCTCATCCAAATGCCTTTGCTGGACCAATGGGCGTCCCTTTTCCACTATAATATACGGCCGGCACAGGCGTCCTCCATCCGTGTGTATGAATATACAACGCTGAGTATACGAAGTGTGTATGGACACATAGCTGCCCATTCTGCCCTTTCGACGCATATATCTAAGATTCCTTACCAAGTGCTTATGCTGTAGCGTCAACCCCAAGACATTGCCATTGATAAACACCAGAAAGACATAAGGATTGTTAATGGGATTCCCGCTAACTTCGCGTATATCCTCCACACCCGCATTATAGGCCAAAACCATAACCGGATGCTCATCCACCTCGGTGGTAATGTGTGTCATCAGAGCCAAATTCTTGACCAACCCGCAAGCTTCACCCTCGGGTGTATCCGAAGGACACAGCATGCCCCACTGGCTGGGCTGCAATGAACGCGGACCGGACACTTTGCGTGTCTTTTCGAATTGGGAATTGACCCGCGTCATCATGCCCAGGGCAGAGATGTAGCTGAGACGAGAGAGCACCTGGGTAACACCCGCACGTTCCATTTTAAAACGCTTAATGGTCCAATTGCCTGAACTGATGGCCGACTCCAAGCCGGCTGTGATTTGGGCTGCGCGCATATGCTTCACCACATCGAATTGGGCGGCTTTTACCTGGAATAGATGCCACAATTTCATTAGTCGTTCGTTAATAACGGTTAACGGATCTGGTCACCTTGGGTATATTCTTGTCGGCAATCATTTTGAGCTCCCAGTTCATGCGCTTGAACAGATCCTCAAACATTAAAGAGATTAAAGAGCCCGCCAGTTCCAAACGCTTATTTCCATAATAATCGCGATCATCAAACAACGTCTTGTCCAGCTCGGCAGCCATCACACGACGCACCATTAGGGACACATAGATGGCTTTCATTTGAAAATTGAAATTATCCACCGGAACATGAGCCAAAATGGTGGTTAACAGCAGCTCGCGTGCCTCTTCGGCGGGTGTTTTGGTGTTGGCACTCTGGAAACGTTTCACCACCAGTTTGGAACCTTTAATTATAAACTCATATGAGTATAAAGCTCTAAAGGATTGCTCAACTCACCCATATAGTCCAGAGCTCTTTGCTGCGTAAACACTTTCAAATTGAAAGCCTCCAGCAGGGAGGCACCAAAACGATTCTGAGACTTGGCATCCAAACCCATATGTGCCATTATCTCCTGATCGGACACTATGCCCAAAGCTTTAAATATGACCACAATGGGTATATCATCCGTCATGGAGTTGTGCTTGAGATAATAGCGTCCATGCTTGCTCAAAACCAGGGTACGGGATTTCTTTTCATGTGTAGACGAGGTAACTTGACACTGCACCACCCCATTAAAGTCCTCGGTTAACATCTTATTCCAGGAAAGCTGCTCTTGAATCAGTATGACCTTCTCCTGCCCACGCACCACAAAATAGCCACCCGGATCCAGGGGACACTCATTCAATTTGGACAACTCGAACTCCGATTTGCCTGTCAACACACAATTGGAGCATCTCAACATCAAGGGCATTCGTCCTATCAGCATGTTGTTACGCTTGATGCGTTGAGTACCACGGGTATACTCAATGTCCACGGTAATGGGTGCAGAGTAGGTGGTGTCCCTCAGTCGGCATTCATGAGGCGTGGTGGTTTTGGTTATATTGAAGCCATCATCTATATCGGGCTTACCCACGCGCACATCCAGATACTTGAGATAGAACAGAGGATCAGCCCCACTGGTCACTATCTCATTCGCTTTGACTATCTTCTTGATGTCCACATTGATGAAGTGATTGAAGGAGTCAATGTGTTGTTTGACCAAACCCTTGACCTGCAGAAAAGCCGGCAGCAATTTCCATTTCTCTTCGAGCGGTTTAATGGGCAGCGACCAGTCCTTGCTGTCGCCGGGCTCCCAGGCGGATTTATCCAGAGGAATTTCGCTCTTCTTAAGCTCCACCATTGAAAATTGCAAACAAACAATTAGAATTAAGAAATAAAAATGAATGCAACTGCAAACATGTGGGTTAACATTAGAGAAGAACCGCTGTTAGCTGAATGCGACTCAGTCACTGCGACTTTACATTAGAGATGAGAGATTTTACCAACGGTGACTGGCGGGCTGAGTTTCCTATTAAATTTAAAATTTTTAAAGGCAACATTTTTTAAATGAACTATAGTTCTCCAAAAATATAATAAATATAATGCAAAATTTAAAAATTTGTTGGCGCCAAACATGAGGTGTTAGTTCCCATCCCTTAAACCGCTAGCTGTCATGTAGAGGGCGCCACATCGACAGAGGGAGCTAGGGAGAAAAAGAGGTTTACAAAATCTTCTAACAAAACATAAGAGGTTTGAATTCGGTTGGAAGAGGTTTCTGTGAAAGGTCCTACTACCAGTTACACATGTACTTTTCTATTCAGTGGTTAGCTAGACATTATAACGATTCTCGGATACCGGTTATCAAAAAATTTGAAATATCGGTTCCGGTTTCGGTTCTGGGTTTCAATTGGTTCTTTTTTGGTCTACGGTTCCGGTTTGATTCCCTGTTAAAAAAGATAAAAATGGCCAAGTTCTAGGCACAGACACCATCCCACCATCATTCCCATCCCCTTACTCAATTTTCTCAGACAACTGATTTCAACTCAGCTGATTTGCTAAGCAGCTGGTTTCTTAGCCTTTTGCTTACCCTCTGCTCTGCCCTGACCATCCCATTGTTATTCTTGCTACCTGGCTTCCGTCAGGATATCAAATCGTCTCTGAGACGAGTTCCCTGGTCTGTTTCATTGCAGTCGGCCAGAAATGTGAGCAAGAGTGGCGTTTGTTTGCTCGTAAAAACAAGAAATTGTACAAATTAATGAGAGCCATAAAACTGTCAAACTAAAACGTCGAACAGGCGCACAGCGTGAAGCAGCCAGCAAACAGCCAAAGCCAAGCATACATAGAGACACCCACACACAGACGGATAGAGAGGCACATAACATTCACACACTCTCTTAAGGGAGGGAAACTGTAGAAGAACTGACCTGCCAGCAGACAATTTGTAGTGTTGTGAGATAAAAGAAAAAGTATACAAAATCAAATGTGGTTGGACAAAGGACAGAGAGAGCGAACGAGCCAGATAGATTGCAGCTAACCGAAATCTTTAACTTCCTTATCTTACCTTATACAATTGTGATATTGCATTGACAATTTGTTTGGATGCTGTCCAGTTAAGCCGATCCAGAAAGGCGCTACTTCTGCACAAATTAAAAATATTTGATATATTTTTGCATTTATATGGCGCTTATTCAACGTATGGAAGGCCGCACGCTGGTTACATTAGTTCACAAAAATAAAAAATATAAATGACCCATTTCAACCAAAATATTTTTTAACTATAGTTTGGAATGGTGTTCTCAAAAATCGCTTTTTTAAAAATTTTTTCATGGCTCCATTGTCCAAACTATTGGACCGATTAAAAAACAATGTTCTCCGCGATTACTGGCAGCTCAATTACCTTTCGATTTATATCTTGCTTGACTCAATTTGATAATTATAAAATGAGATATGGCTTAAAATGTGGGTGCTTTCCCATGTTCCCATGACATTTTCTCTTAGTTTTAAGTCATTCCTTGTTTTTCAGTCAATTTTTGCACAAATTTATTATTTTTTTTAATACATAGCACAATTTACAAACTAATAAAAATTACAAATACAGTTTGATAATGGTATAAAAAATAATAATAATAATAATTAGAATGTTACTTTGAGAGGCAACGTCAATATTTTCAGCCAGCTAATGCGCTCGTTGCTTCCTCATGCTCTTCCTCTCTCTCTCTCTCAGTGTCGCAGTTTGGCCGAAGGCAACTTTGTATTAAGTTGATGAATAAAATACATATTTTAAATAAATATGCAACTCAGACGAACACAAAACGACAATTTTTACACCAGAAAATTTAAAAAATTCAACTAAACTAAACGAAAAGTTAATTGGATTGTGCAGCAGACGTGGCTGACTTCTTCAGGCCAATGATGGAGTCTATTAGTGCACCACTCAGTTCGTTGCGCTGGGCAATATTCAGAAACTTGTTGCTCTGATACTTGTTGTAAATGGAACGCAGCTTGGCTTGGGGGGCATCGCGCGCCAATTTGGCTATTTGTCGAGTGATGGGCCTCAGATGGGTGGCCGTGTAGCGGGAGTAGTGGGTCAAAGTGGGAGTCCAGTGACGATCACTTAAACCGGTGCTGGCACGGTAATTGCCATTGAGTAAATTCAAAGCCAAGAACAAAGAGGCGGCAGCAATCTTTAAGGAAAAAGGGATGTAAAGTCAATTCATTTCTATAGAGTTAAGGCTTACCTCCGAGGGCCTATAGCTGGCCAGCTCGTAGTCGGTTGTGGCCAATTCCACAAAGTACTTGGACATGGCATGATGACTGTCCTCTGCATCCGCTGCCTTGGAGTAGCGACGCAAGAAATGTATGGGCAATGGACGCGACAGATTGCAATCGATGGCCTTGAAAATTTGCAGCTCCATCATGCGGATTTGCCGTGCCGTGTAGGTGTCATCGGTAATGAATACAAAATCACCAATGGCCGGTGGAAACAGCTCCTCATATTTGGTGGCCAAGAAGAGAGCAGTCACACCCACCAACTGCAAGTAGCTGCGTTTGGTATTGCTCACCACCTGCAGATAGCGATCCGTAATGGCCACTGCCAGTTGAAAGGATTCGGGTGCCAAATGGAACTGCATATGCACCTCATTCATCCAATCAATGAGCACAGCACGCATCTTATGAGTCACCTCCACTTGGTCAGCCAAATGATCAATGTGTATGGGCTGCTCAATCTCTAGCTTGTAGAGATAGTCATAGATATCGTTCACGTATTCGGAAACCAATATAAGATTCTCCTTGTCATTGGCATCTATGTCCTCAATGCCAGCTAGACGTTTGCTGGACAAAGACAAAGTAGAAACTTCAGAGGTGGCGGCCACAATTTCAGTCTTGGGCTTGGGTTTGGAGGGCTCTTTTTTGGGGACTGTCTCCTTCTTGGTAAGTGCCGCCACACCCAAGGCTGGTTTGCCCAAGGCCACACGCAATTTATTGAGCGATTTCTGTGTCAAATTGCTATCCTCACGACGCAAGGTGGTGCTGGTGCCGACAGTGGGCTTCTGGTCAGGCAACGCCTCGCTGGACAACTTACTCTTAAGGGCTGAAAGAGGTAACGGATTTGGCAAGGGTTTAAGGCCCAATTTAAGCGTCAGATTCTTACGTTTTGTGTTGGCAGCAGCAGCTGCTGCTGCTGGCTTGGAGCTGACCTTGCTGCCGGTGGCCAAGCTGCTGGCAGAGGCCTGACGGGTGAGCGCTCCTCCTCCGGCTGCATTTGTACGCATTGAGTTGGCACGCAACAAGGGTGCCTTAGGTTTGGCCACAGCTGCAGCCGGATTGGCAGTGGGTTGCTTTTTCCAGTGAGTGTCCACGCGTGGCTTGGCATTGCGCAAAGCATTGGGTAACTTGTTATCCTTGGCTCTTTAACAATAATTAAGCTTAGACAGAGGGGGAGATGTAATTAAGACAATAACTCACTCCTTTTGAGCTGCATTTTTGCTGCTGACATCACGGGTGAGATTACGGTTTTGCAGATCCCCTAGAGCGGCACGTTTTGTGTTGGCCTCTTGTGTAGGCACTGTCAATTTCTTCAGTTGGACTTGATTATACTTCTCCGTGGCGTTCTGAGAGAGGAAAAAAAAAAGACGGCCATTTTAAAAGTTTAAAAGAAAGTCTAGTTGAGGTAGCGGTTCTTTTACCGCAAGTTAAAAAATGCGCCAAAAGATAAATAACAAACGGCTCTTTTTCACCCTCCCCTTTGTCGCACGCGCGCGCTCTCTCTCTCTCTCTCCCTCTCTCTATTGATCACTTTATCTCCTGCCTGCAGACGCCGCCGTCATGGCGGCCATCCTTGAAATTTTTTCTTTTATCACACTTACCTCGTCCATGAGCAATTTTAATGTGGTGCCCACCATTTTGCTAGCGTTTTGCTTTAGTTAATTGTAATAAAACAAATATAAATTTACACACAGTAGTACTTTTGCAGTAGCGTTTAGTTCAAATAGTGTTTTGTAACGAATTTGTTATTAGATTGCACAAATGTCTAATGTACAAATATAAAATCGAATGTGACTTTGTTTTATGAGAATTTTTGACAATTTTTTTCGAGCCGAGCGCACGAAGCGAAGCCAAGCTGCTGCTGCCTGCTGCCGTTTAGTTTGAAAAAGTGATAGAAATGCCAAGTGAGGCATAAGTTATCGATAAATTAGCATGACCCTCAGAGGGTAAAAGAAAAATGCCAAAATAAATACGAGACAGCAGTGTTTGGCGGATTTCAAGCCAGATCGGGCGGCGGGTAAAGCAGTGGAGGTTTTGAAGCGATGACAACAGCAACTCATATAAAATTTTTTTCATATCCTTGTCCAGTTCATCGATAGTATACAGGTTAATGTAGGAATACCTTACCGATGTCAAATTGTAAATTTTAACCCAGCTCTTCTTATCCCGCTGGTTATTTCGGGTCTAGACTTAAATGTACAATTTCGGTTCTTAGTTCACATATATTCCACATTTTCTCGTTCTTGTAGTTCTGCCATAATTTTCTAGCCTTTTTTCTTTCCATTAAGCTATTTTCCAGCTACCTCATCATCTTGGCTGTCAGCGAGTTATCGATTAACCAAACAAGTGCTACCCATACAGCGCGTTTTAATTTTAAATTTAAAACAAACCGTTAAATTTAATTACGTTCTGCATTTGCTTTAATAAACAATTTTATTTTCTGATTTGTTAACTTTGATGGCTGACTGACAGCTGGCAATTGCCTTTGATTGCATCAATTAAATGCAAAAACACTTCAATTGGCAATTTGCATTTGTTGATTTAAGATTTCCTTTCTCGCTGGCAAACGGAAATGCAGCATAATTCTTTGCTTTGAGTGTTTTTTATTCAGTGTCAAGTTTTTAGCCCTGTCTGCATCATTTTCAGGCACTTGACCATAAAACAATTGCCGTTGTTTTTGGCCACTTTGTTTAACGGTGGCTTGGCCCGGTGTTCTTTTACATCTGCCATTCTTCCGGCCCTTATTAGCATATATACACGAGTGGATCGTATGATTCTTCGTTTTTTGAACCAAGCCGAGCGAAACACGAATCGCATCGATCGCGGGCCCAAGTTTTCCGCAGTGATGACTTTTCACTTCATTCGCAAATGTGCCGCTGCCGTGGAAGGTATTCGCTTTCGCTTCTCCTAAAATTCTGACCTCCGCCGAATTGTTTTGGTAATAAATTATTAAATAATATAAATTCGAGCATTTGATGTACGCGCAGAAATGTTATGCTTGAGATCCGTCGATTTGTGTGTGCAGAGTGTGATGCTTAATTGTGCTGTGGCGTTTAAATAAAAATAAATGCGCATAAATGTGAAAACAAAAGCCAGCATTATGCCTAGTTTGGATGTAAGCCAGAACACAGAGCCCAGTTTGTTGTCTGCTGTGATTTAATGATGTGAGCCATATCAAATTTCAAAGATAGTTGTGACCACAAAGGACTTAGGCAACAAACTTCCAATTGAAACATATGACCATATCCCACTTAATATTTTTGTCTCGATCAGCAGAAATAGCGTTTTATGTGTGTCATACTCTCATACATATATCAAATAGCTTCCAAAACAAACAACGCTGAGAGCATAAATTCGAGTAAGAACCAAAAACCCAGACCTAATTTTGACTATACGAACGAAGCGGGTATACCCCTTGCTTACTTTAAAGAATCATACTAAACAATCGAAATCAAAATGTCTTACAAAGAATGAGTTGAGCCAGGAAATCGTAGGAGTAAGAACAAATACAACGAAGCCAGTTAAAGTCGGCTCTAACCGACTTCGATGTACCCGTTACTCATGAAAAAACATGTTTAACAGTGTTCCTGAGTTCCTTAGGGTGAACATCTGAAAAGTATGCAACATTTTTTTAACTCGGCTATTTTTAACATTTTTGCTCATAACTTGAGAACCGCTTATCCGATCTTTATCTTTTCTTCGGCGAATTCATTTTGCTAATTACTAACTTACTCTAGAAGGTACGAATTGTCTATCTTTAAAACTGTAGGAGAAATACCGTTTTTATACACTTGAAAAGTGTATTATAATTTTGCCCAGAAGTTTGCAACGCATAGAAGGAATCATCTCCGACCACATAAAGTATATATATTCTTGATCAGCGTGACGAGCTGAGTCGAGTCCGTCCGTCTGTCCGTCCGTCCGTCTGTCCGTCTGTCTGTTTCTACGCAAACTAGTCCCTCAGTTTTGAAGCTAGCGAGCTGAAATTTTGCACAGAGTCTTTTTTTGTCTGCACGCTGCTAATATGTCGGAACCGACCGGATCGGATGGCTACTTCTTGTAGCTGCCATACAAATGATCGGTCGAAAAATGGATTTTAATGAGAAAAACTGGTTTTTTCTTAATATTAGCGCTCTCAATCACGGTCATAAGCTGATCTGCGAAGTTTGGTCGAAGTCGCTAACCGTTGAGACAAGCGATTTCAAGTGTATAAAAACTTCGGCACGGACGAAGTTAGCCTTGCCTTTCTCGTTTTTTTTAAATTGCGGGGGCCGGAAGAGGGTCCGGCCAAAATTTGAAACAAACTTGATCTGCGTGCAGATAAAAGAAGCATTTGTCCCATACATGTCAAACCTCTATCTCTTACCATCTCTGAGATCTAGGTGTTCATACGGACGGACACACGGACATGTTTATAACGACACGGTTGTTGATGCTGATCAAGAATATATATACTTTATATGGTCGGAAATGATTCCTAATGTACTCTATGTACCTTTGGTACAGAGTATAAAAAGTTTGTCCCTTAAAAGGGGTCTTTTAGATCCAAGGAGTAGGAAAGATGTGAACATTTAGATTGTATTGTCCTGCTGCAAAAAAAAATTGCATATCATTTTATAAGAAAATTTTTTGAAATGTTTGATCTCAACCTGAGGACTTCAAAAAAAGGTGTTAGGCCAAGTTTTTTTGTACGTAGATCCGATTCTCTAACTACAGTTTAGAAATGACGAAAATAATAACAATATAATGAAATATCGATATTTTTGCTAAAAAAGAAAACTCCGATTTACGATTAGTGAATTATGTTTAAGGTTTTTCCTGATAAATACAGTGATTGCTGATTGAGATAGGATAGTTTGACATTCATATTTGCTGAATAGAATTCGAATAAAACGTATGATTGGTTAACGATTGCTGAATCAGTCAAACTTTGTGCAGACATTCGTATTCAGTTTTCTACAAAACAAATCCATAAATAAAACAGATTTTGTGTGAGTGTTTTCTATTGATACAAAGTACTAAAGACACAGAATATCTTAAAGTTAAGATCAATCAATTCCATTCAGCAGAGACACATCAGCAATCGTAAATCGGTAGTCGCTAATCGGAATTATATGCTGAATACGCCCATTATCATTATCGAATATTTTTTTAAAGGCGATATATCATTACGAATTTTTTCGTCGATATATTTTGTTGGTTTCAGAATGACTACGTATAGCAAATATCTGCCATAGGAACTTATCGGTCAAAAAACTGGTCTTAGTATAAAATACTTTTTTGTTTTTATACCCTTGGAGAGGGTATATTAAAATTGTCCGGATGTTTGTAACGCATAGAAGGAAGCATCTCCGACCACATAAAGTATATATATTCTTGATCAGCATGACGAGCTGAGTTGATATAGCCATGTCCGTCTGTCCGTCTGTCCGTCTGTCCGTCTGTCCGTCTGTCCGTCTGTCCGTCCGTCTGTTTCTATGCTATCTCCTCCGTCAGTTTTAAAGCTATCGTAACCAAACTTTGCACGAAGTCTTTTGATATAAATACGCTGCACATTTGTCGGAACCGGCCGGATCGGATGACTATAGCATATAGCTGCCATAGGAACGATCGGTTAAAAAACTAGTTTTAGTGAGAAAAACTTTTTTGTTTTCAATGTTATCGCTCCCAACGCTCGTATTTATAAGTTTTTAGTGATTTCACATAATTTTACCAAGCCATTTTGAAATCGGACAACTATATAGTATAGCTGCCATACAAAAGTAAGGTCTGAAAAAAAGTCTTAGTGAGAAAAACTTTTTCGTTTTCAATGTTATCGCTCCCAACGCTCGTATTTATAAGTTTTTAGTGATTTCACATAATTTTACCAAGCCATTTTGAAATCGGACAACTATATAGTATAGCTGCCATACAAAAGTAAGGTCTGAAAAAAAGTCTTAGTGAGAAAAACTTTTTTGTTTTCAATGTTATCGCTCCCAACGCCCGTATTTATAAGTTTTTAATGATTTTACATCATTTCACCAAAATTTTTCGAAATCGGACCACTATATAGTATAGCTGCCATACAAACTGTCAGGCACATATCAAGCTCCAAGGGTATATAAACTTCGGTCGAGCCGAAGTTAGCTTGCCTCTATTTTTAATGTTAACATCTTCAAACTCTGCGATTATTAATATTAGATGCTTTCACACATGTTTGTAAATTTTGGTCAAAATCGTCTTAGTAAGAAAAACTTTTTCGTTTTTAATGATAGTGTACCCAAACTCTGCAAATACTAAGATTATATGCGTTCACACTGATTTGCAAATTTTGGTCAAAATCGAATGACTATATTTTGTAGCTGTTACTGAAGCCATCGTCCTGAAAATGGCTAAAGATCTTAAACTCTGATATTTCAAACATTTGAAAGGGTATTAAGCTTGGGCTCCTTTTTGGACACTTTTTAGGCGCATTTTTGGGCAAATCGATACTATAGTTTTGACTCCTTTTGTTATTTCGGTAAAGTATTTTTTGTTAACTTTGAAACAATTTATCCCAGCCAATTGTGCGATTTTTTCGAACACAGATATACCATTTTTAAATACTTGTGTTCAAATTCAAGAAATTGTCTTCCGCCCTAAAGTATGCAAGTTCTAGTGAAAAAAACATTTTGGTTTTTGTGAATGTTATCGGTTTGGACGCAACTTCAACCAAAATCGAATAAATATATCGTATAACCAACTGTCAAGCAAACGGTTCAAATAGTGGCACCATCTATTGTTCAACGAAAATAGTTTATATAAATAAGGCTGCCTTCAGACTGTTTGATACGTGAGACATGATATTCAAGTAGTCTAGATTTTTGTTCAGTTTTAAATTTGAATAGCTTGTCAATTTCATAGAATTTCATGGGGAAATGCAGGCCATGTGTCAAACAGTGTGAAGGCAGCCTAATAGATAACTTTTCTTTTCGTTCGGTTTAGAACTTTATATGAAATATTGGTTCGTTAGCGATCTGGTTTAGTTCAGAGTTGGTTGAGTTTACCCCATAGTTTCAAGAAGAGTTCCCTGTCTACGTCTCTGGTAGCCCCCTCGAAAATGAAATACACACACACACAGCAGATATTTAGCTGGAGCTCACTTAACGCAACGTTACAACAATTAATTAGTGCATAAACAGTTAAATTAACTGCCGTAAAAGCAGCAGCAGCAGCAGGAGAAGCGGCAGCTGCAGCAGAAGAAACTCGTACATTCACTTTTCCGCTGTCTCAAACCCAAAAAACAAATAAAACATGAATTTTTTTCTATTTGCAGCAGAAAATGTAAGGCAAAGAAATAACAAATTATGAAATTAGGTTTGAAATCCAAGGAATCATATTTGCAATTTATGCAACTAATTGCCACAACAACAACAACAACAGCGTGTGATTAACCAATGTAAAGAGCATTACCAAATCCCAACAATAAACTTAAACAAAATCGGTTTGTTTGTCATCATCAACGCATCGTTATGACGGCCCCAACAATTCGGTTTAATCAACTTCAACTTTATCATCGCTTGACTCTAATTGCTTTGGCCACCTTGTGGCTGGCCCCCACCTCCACCTCCAGCGCCGATGCCGATGCCACCCCCACCGTACACATAGAGCTGCGTCGCAAGCGTAGCTTCCATTGGAATGGCTTTAAGGTGAGTGCAAATCTTGATAGCTCTTATTAATTGTCAACCATAAATGCTTAACCGAAACAGGTGATCAGTAAAACCCGCTGACTGCTGCAGTAAGGTGACGTGACTCAACGTCATACGTCAGCACAAGTAGACCCCATTTCGGCCCAAGGCGTTTAATGACCTCTGCACAATTAGGCGCTGTTCGCAATTTGAGCCCCAACAAGCTGGCAAAATACATAAATCCAATCGTTTCGTTTGTCAACTTGTCAAATTACACGTTCCGCGTTCTACGCGGAGTAGCATAAATTTGAGCTCCCAACAACAGGGCGTCGCAGCGTCTCTCTGTCACACAGCTGTGCCCAGTGTCTAGGCTTTGTCTATGTCTGGAATGTGCCTCACATGATTAGTGGGAAATCAGAAAGCATTTTTTGATGATGTGGCAATTATTTTGTTTCTTTGAAAGATTTGATCATGAGTTACAAGAAAAAGGAGGAGAGGATTAGATATCAAAACATGTTTGCAACAAAATTACAGAGAGCTTTCGAATGCTTCTCTATTTGGCTTTTAATTTTTATTACCCGGCCGCTGACGACGCAACAAGTTCGGACTTAGACCAAAGGCCGGCAAAACACACATGCTCATTTTGGCGTTGCGTGTGTGTTTTTAGCCATGCTCTTTTAACACTTCGTTGTTGTTGCAAATGAGTATCAGAGCTGGCCAGTCATAACTACCGAACTTATGGATGTTGTTGTTGCAACGGCTGGGAAGCTGCCTCTACTGGGTGGGACCACAAGGACAACAGTGAGATTTAGGGGACACTCAAAGAGGTGTCTGGCAGTAGCGGATCCAGGGGGGGGGCTATAGGGGCTGAAGCCCCCCCCTTAGAGCCCAAATATCTTAATTCACCCAATATATGCAAAGAGCAAAATAAGTAATTATGAATTTTAGAAAAAGATGCAAATACTTAGATTGTTTTAAAAAGGCATCAGCAGTAGAGATTTCGAAATATCGATATCTAATACTTGTAGAATATATTTTTGGTGTGTATTTTTGTTAGTTTCGGCCACAAAAAGGGAGGTTTTCTGAAGGCATTTTCTTGGATAGTTAGGTGGCGGTGTGTGGCCTAGCGGTTAGCGTGCTGGACTGCTGGGTGGGAGGTCGTGTGTTCAATCCCACATCTAATAATAAAATTTTTTTTTTCTTTACAAAAATTGCTTTTACACATACGGTCACCTTCACCACCTATTGGCGACAGCTGTGAAGTAACTAGCCATGAAATAGCAAATTCACAAACTTTGCCGTTCGGATTCGGCATTAAACTGTACATGTATCCCTTTCTCTTGTGCGAAAAATTTAAAAGCACACTCGCCAAGAAATTGAGAGAAGCTTGGGTTGGCCCCTTTGTAGCTGTATAGCCAATTTTAAATTCGTTTGATCTTACTTATATCCAAGGGAATCGATATTTCGACAACCCTAATCAGCAGTGAAAAGTATCTACAAACAAACACCGTTGGAATATGGGTTGAAATATTACGACCGATAGTTGATTATAATTAATTTGATTAACCCCTGTTCTTTACGTGGCAACAGTTTGCAGGAAGATTTATTCGAATCGATTCCTATCAGCTCTTCACCTTGCGTCAGTGAACTAAGTCGAAGTTGTCGCATGATGAGAATGGTTGTTGTATGCACGAAAAACATGAATGCGTGTGCACATTCGCCGAGTTTCTTTTTTTACATTATACATTATTAGAAAAGTTTAAGAATGATAGAGACAGTGAGACATCATCAAAAGCGGCACATCTCATAAGTGCGATTGGAAAAACGGACTTTCTGATCTGTAAGCATGTTTTTACTGCCGTCAATGCTGGCATTTTGACACTCAGTAGGACTCTTCAGACTCCAGAACTTCAGATATCATCAGCCTGTGCTCACGTCGCCCATGTGATTAAATTGTAACTTGAAACAAGAAATAAATAATCATCTTTTTAATTTGAAAAAATCAATTTTTTTTTTAAATTTTTGAAAAAAATCAAAAAAATTGCCGACAAAATTGAGTCAATTGAAAAATCAACAGCTTACTCACGAGTATACTACGCTTTTTTACCCCCCCTGCAGCATACTACTTAGAATGAAGCACCTAAAAAAAAATTAGTAAATATTTACAAAATACTATTTAGTATACGACCGTTCTAAACAATAATTTTGTAAAAAAATGTCATCGATGGGCCGGGAACTATAAAGAATTATTATAAAACAAAGTCGACGAGGTCATCCACGGGTTCCTTTATAATGAAGTTTTTAAATTTGCAGGATCATTCGTCAATTTTAAAAAAATAAGAAAAAATTACATCTTAACCACAAAGGTTAAATGCAATAGCATTTCCAAATTTATAAAACTAACCAAAATAATTTACGTATATGGTCTTAGTGACGTGTACGACGATTTTTGACTTAAAATATGTTTTACTTGAAGGTAAAATTTTTAAATATGCCCTACACATCCTGCGAAGTTTTTCAATGTTTATTGTTTGAGTAGTTTGTGGATACTCACTTAAAAATCCTTCTTCACTCGCGAATAAAAAAAAATCGCCTGCGGCGCTATTTGTCTAGTTTTACCTTCAAACTAGGGATTAAAACCGAAACATATTTCGGTTTCGCTCAAGGCACATACATATATTGGCGAAAACTTTTTATACTCTGTGCCAATGGTACGCACAGTGAGTAATAATGCAGTTGCACTCTAGAGGTAAGACAAAAATTGTTAAAAAAGTTCTTTATTTTTACCTTGAGAAACTTATTACCTTCAGAGCATATCGGCTTTTTGTATGAGATGATGTATCTATTCTGAAAATCACAATAAGATTTGAACAATGTTGAGTGATTTTGAGTGCCCTTAGCCCCCCCCTTAGCCAATTCCTAGATCCGCCACTGGTGTCTGGTGTTATGTGGTCTTACATATGATGCACACGAAGACGACTTCAGGGCTAAGTAGCTGTTGAGATGCCATATAGTATCATGCTGAGATGTAAGCTGAAACAAAGAGCGAGCTGACAGCTTACCCTATGTGACTGTGTCTCTCTCTATCACACAGTGAAGCTGGACTTCGTCAAGCATTCGGTGAGAATTGGCGAGTATGTTCGTGCCCCAGGGGCTATGGGGTGGAGAACTCTGCTCTCCAACTATTTTTTTACTTACGCACGCTTTTTCAAAAACTTCATTAAAATAAGCAGAGTTAAAGCTTAATTCGAACACATTGCCATTCATCTCCCTCTTTATAAGGCTACAAAATTTTGCAAAACTGAAGGCTTACTTGATCAAAATATTTGTTTCCATATCCGGAAACCATTTGAAAAAAGTTAACAAATCTTCATCATAATATCTTATGGATTATTATCCCTAATTAATAACACTAAGCCGTCATTTCCCTTTACTAAGTAAAGTTATTGACCCAGGTTCTAGTCGCACTTGAGAACCTTTCGCTTGGTTACGCTTTTGGTTACCTGAAGTCTTCTTTCTCTACTATTTTCTGTGATATAATTGGTGCTTTGTTTGTTTGTAGTTGGTTTTTTTTTGCGTTTTTTTTTTGTTGCTTTGTTTTTGTTTGTACTCTCCATGTTGTCCACGGGTCACGCAAAATTTCATCACATAATCAGGGGTGGGCGACAGCGATTACAGTGCGCAGAGTTGCAGCTCCATCAGACATTTTCCACTTTTTTATCTGCTGTTGTTGTTGTTGTGGGGCTTTTCCGGCACTTGCTCTTTTGTGCGAATGTTGCCCTTGCAGCCAATTAGTGTCCATTTTATTGAACATTGTTTGGTTGCAAAAGTCAAAACAACAATTGGGCAGTTAATGAAGAGCCCAAAATGAGAATGGGAAGTAGTTGGCTATGAACTAAATGGGAATAAGTATATATTGCATAAATGCTATTAGGCCAAAAGACAGATTCGATTGTTACAGGGGCAGAGATTTGGTGGCCTAAAAGTTTAACTTATTATTTGTTGTTGGGGAAGTGGTGCACCGCGACCAATTTTGGTCTATTGTGCCCCCCTACTGAATTTACAACTCCCCTAGCAGCCCTAACTCCTGTACAAAAGTCAGGATTTTTGTGGGTTCTAAGTTACTGATATTGCTTGGGTGTAGAATGTGTTTCCCAAATCTGTTGAGTCTGCGCCTCGCTAGGGCATCGCAGTGTACTAGTATATGCTCAGAGGACTCCTCCTTCTCTTCACAGTATCTGCAAAGCTGGGTGTTTGTTATTCCCAACTTGTACATGTGGCTCCTCAGTCTGCAGTGACCCGTGTAGAGCCCTGTCAGAATTCTGAGGGCATTCTTTCCTTGTTGGATTAACTTTTGGAACCTTTTGAGGTCGTGGTTCACTATTAATGCTTTAGCTTGTCTCATTCCCCTGGTGTTTACCCAGGAGGCTGATCTAAGCGTATTCTCTTCCTTTCTTAGAAGTTCTTTTATTGTGTGTTGGCCTATGCCGCAGTAGGGTTCTGGCCCTACCATTGCGGTGGCTGCACCCTTGCGTGCCAGTTCGTCGGCCAATTCGTTTCCGGGGATGTTGTTGTGTCCCGGTATCCATCGTAGGGTCAGGTTGTTCCTGCTGCCTAGTTGGTCTAATTTGTTCTTTGTTTCTAAGACTAGCTTAGAGGTGAACTTATTGCTACTGAGTGCTTTAAGCGCTGCTTGGCTATCGGAGAGGATAGCTATTTCTCTATTATGGTAGTTCTTCCCCATATTACGGTCTGCACAACGGGAGATGGCACATACTTCAGCTTGAAATATGCTTGTGAATTCTCCCATTGGTTCAGATATTTTCGTTCCTGGCCCTGCTACCCCAAGTCCGGTTCCTTGGGGTGTAAGGGACCCGTCTGTGTACCACATAATTGTGTGTGGTTTCATTTTATATGTCTCTTCAAGTGAGATCCATTCTCTCTTATTACTTTGGTGTACAGTGAAATTCCTGTCAAAGTGATACTCGGCCACCATTTCGTCTCTGGGTTGGAGGATTAATGGGATTTCCTTTTCCAGCTTTTCAGAGTCTCTGAGGCTTACTATGTGGTTTCTACCCACTCCTTCTGTTGTTAATCTGAGCAATGTTGCTTTTTTCTTCAGGCCGATGGTATGGTGGAGTGGTGTTAGCTCCATCAAAACCTCGATTGCCGCTGTCGGACAGGTACGCATGGCTCCAGTCATGCATATACATGCTAGCCTTTGCAGTTTTTGCATCTGCGTCCTTACTGTGAGGAGGTTTGCTCTATCTCCCCACACGACAGCTCCATAAGTGAGCATTGGTCTCACAACCATGAGGTATAGCCATCGGAGTATGTGTGGTGCCATGCCCCACGATTTTCCGGCTATGCTCCTGCATGTGAATAGTGCTCTAGTGCATTTACTGAGTGTATACTCTAAGTGCTTGTCAAACCTCAGCCTGTTCTTTTTCTGGAGTGATGAGGCAGCCGGATAAGCGTATTGGCCTCATTCTACTTAACTTGTATTTCCTAGTGAATGGTACTATAATGGTTTTCGCAGGGTTTAGGTTGAGCCCAACCTCCTTGCACCAATTAGACGTGACATTCAGACCCCTCTGGACTATGTCACATAGGGTTTCCTCGTATTTTCCTCTCGCAACGATGACAATGTCATCAGCGTATCCTTGGCATGTTATGCCCAGGGAGGCGAGTTTTTCTAGGAGCTCGTCCACTAGTAGGCTCCACAACAATGGGGAGAGAACTCCCCCCTGAGGGCATCCTCTAGTTGTGGTGACTGTGATGGTTTCTTCACCCGCCACTGCAGAGGCTTCTCTGCATCGTAGTAGTGAGTCTACCCATCTGCCTACAGTAGGGTTTATTCCTCTTCTGATCAGGGCATTCTTGACAGCACTATGGGATGTGTTGTCGAATGCTCCCTCAATGTCTAGGAAGGCGCATAGAGCCACTTCCTTGTCTTCTATTGTTTTCTCGAGTTTAACTGGTCTTATCTATTTAAGGGATTGATTTTGTTATTAATTTACTGGAATTTGTAACTAATTAAAAAACTACTCATAAGCCTCATCGTTGAGTTCAGTACTAAAATCCATGCCAAAAAAATACGAAGGCCATAAAGTATTTAGTAGACCCTGCATGTGTTAAAATCATAGCTTGAGAAGCCCTTTCAGATCTGGGCTGAATTAGCTATGATTCAATACTGAACTGTTCCATTATATCATGCATCAAGGGTACAAACCGGTCCGATTGTTGAAGTTTTTGAGGTCTCTACAACCTAACCTTACAATAAATATTATTCTAAACACTTTCAACTTTAAAATTTGCTGTATCAAAACACTATCAGGCCTGTTCCTGTTTTCGATTTCGATGAAATCATGCGGAATTGGAATTTGTAAGTGTTTCCGCTTCCCAAAACCGACTGTGTTATTCAACTTTTAACTTTAATATCCCAATTACCCTCAATCGATCTTCTGGTTACCAATTCCGATTAATCGGATTTGGAAACGGGAACAGGCCTGTATATTTAGAAGCGCTAAATGAGGCCGTATTTTTGGTAGTTGTGGAAGAGAAGATCCGCTTTTGAAAATGGTTAAGTTCAATGCATCATTCGCTTTGAATATAGATCATGTTTGAACTTTCCGTTTTCAAAACGGCTTATGTCATTCGTATAAGCAGTTATTTTGGGAGCCTTTCAGGCGTTCCACTCACTCGAACTTCTCAGATGCTCAGTTGTTCAGTTGTTCACATAAATGTTGTTGTCATAAATGTCAATTAATACCGATTAGTGGATAACATAGTGGACCCGCCCATTTTCCACAGCATTACAACTTTTCTGGTAATAACACATCCAAATGGCAATTTGCAACACCTTCTTGGCTTTATTGAGAGGCGGAGGTTTAAGCTGACTGAAACGCTCTTCATGGTTCGTTGGCTGTAAGCCCAAACACACACACAAAAATGGTTACAACAAATTAAATTAAATAATCGTGCAAACGGCTGCACGCACTGGCTGACCCATCGGAGAGTTAAATCGATTCGCAACTGCTCCGCTGACCCATTAGCATTCGTCGATCTCATCTCTTTGGAGTAGCTTTAATTGAGGTTCTCCAGCAAACAAATTTCCCATTGTTTTTCCCCAAGTGAAAGTGTTGGCCCTTTCTGGGATCTTTCACGCTTTGTTGCGCCGTTTGCACTTTGTTACACTTTCCGCTTGGCATATTAAACATCTTGTGGCTGTTTCTCTTTTTATTTGTCTTTTGCAGCTGGATGAGAACACGCTGTTGAAGCATTTGAGGGAGCATGAACGTGCTTTGATCTTTGGCACCAAAAAGGCGGAGGAGGGTAAGTTCTGAGTCAACAGATTGGAAAGATTAACTTTGACATACTTCTTGGGTGGAAGGAGAAACTGCAGCAATGAATTATGTTAACCTTGCATATTTCAGCGCCTGAATTTAAATTGGTGCACTGGACATCATCAGCACCTCAGGAGAAGCAGCAGCAGCAGCATCGTTTGGTGAAACGAAGCCAGCCACGACGCAGCGTGCCGCCACTAGGTAAATAATTTAAAATCCATACCACCCACAGCTGCAGTTCTGCTGTTCGTGCTGCTCCAGTTGCGGTAGTTTTAATTCATTCAAATGCATTCGACAGACGCCCAAATGGATGGGGGGAATGCCGGTGAAGTGGAGGCCAAACTGCAGCTGCAGCAGGCACCGCAGCTGATCGATGATGCCTTCATATTTATACGTCGCACAGCGAACGGAACACAATTTGTGGAGCATTCACCAGAGCTACTTAAACGCCTGGAGAAATGCTTCTATCGCAGCTCAACGGCTGCGGTGGATTTATGCGAAACGGGAAGCGTGGTAAGTGAAAGAAGTATTTCAGGTAACTGGCGTGCATTGCTACGCCCCCTTTAGAATTTTAAACAAAAAACAAAGAAGTGAAGCTTACTTGACAACTGTCATCTATCAAAGTTCACGATTCTTGGACCTTTTCAAGATTATCAAAACTCATACAATTTTGCAAATTTCACGATTTACTCATCTATTTAGCCGTCTTCATGTCAATAAAAACTCATGTAAGAATTTGTTCAAATTTCTAATATTTGATAGCGAAAGACCGACACCTCCTATTTACCCGGCTTTAATTGCCAACCATCAAAACTTTCTCATAATCTAAAATTCTTATACAAGTTTGCAAATTTTCCGAATTCTTAGTCCGTATGATCTACACTTTATATCTAACCGTCTATTTACCAGGTTTGAAAACCGAATTTTTGAACCCGGAAGTCCGATTTTTAAAATAACAGCTGAACCGAAGCCTGTTCCGGAGCCTAAATTTTCGGTTTGGTTCGGTCTCTGCCATAGGAACGATCGCCCGAAAATGTAGTTCTAGTGAGAAAAACTCTTTTCTTTTCAAATACCTGTTTCAACAAATAAATCTTCGGTCGAGCACAAGTTAGCTTGCGCTCTATTTTTATACCCGTTACTCGTAGAGTAAAAAGGGGTATACTAAAGTCGTGCAAATGTATGTAACAGGCAGAAGGAATCATTTCCGACCATATAAAGTATATATATATTCTTGAACAGCATCAACAGCCGAGTCGATATAGACATGTCCGTCCGTCCGTCTGTCTGTATGAACACCTAGATCTCAGAGATGGTAAGAGATAGAGGTTTGACATGTATGGAACAAATGCTTCTTTTATCTGCAAGCAGATCAAGTTTGTTTCACGTTTGGCCACGCCCCCTCCCGCCCCCACAATTTGGAAAAAACGTTATATCTCCTACAGTTTTGAAGACAGATGATTCGTACTTTCTAGAGATATTTAGTAATTAGCAAAATAAATCAATTCGCCAAAGAAATGATAAAGATCGGATAAGCGGTTCTCCAGTTATGAGCAAAAATGTGAAAAATAGCTGAGTTAAAAAAGTGTTGCATACTTTTCAGATGTTCACCCTAAGGAACGCAGGAACACTGTTAAAGATGTTTTTCATGAGTAATAGGCTATTTACACTGATCACATCTAACATCCAACATCCTGAGTTATAAATATTTACCATGGCGAAATTTGCTATCTTTGTAGCATTTACCTATTAGACATCGACCCACTTAGCATTTCTACAAAACAAAAGTTTAAAAATGTTGGCATAGCAAATGGTTATTAAGCATTTAAACTCAGGATGTTGGATGTTAGATGTTGGATGTGCTCAGTGTACAGAGCCTATAACGAGTATTTCGAAGTCGCTTAGAGCCGACTTTAAATTGCGCTCTCGTTATACCCTGTATCCATTGTAAATGTCTAAAAGGGGATCATGAAGTTGTCTTACGGTAGTTGTCAACGGTCTTCATTGCTTTAAGTTAGTTTTCTGAAGAGTCTTTTTTCAAATTTTTCTCAAACCAACTATTTACACACGGTTTACTATTTACAATTTTTGTCTGTGGCTGCCTTTTTTTATTTCTTTCTCTGTAAGTCTCCGATAATTATCGACTCTAAAAACACTTTGCCTACTGATTAGATCATATGCTACCGAATTGCTGCTGCCTTGTTAATTTATTTTTCTCAATTTTCCCTTCTCCAGCGTGGAGTGTTCCAACAGAATGCTAGTGACTTTGTCATACATCCGCTACCATCACGCTTTGGTCTGGGCACCCATGTTGTCTATCAGGCACGCGCAGATATGACAAATAACCAAGTAGAAGTGCAATTTGAGCCCAATCTGGCAGAGTTTAATGAACCCAAACCGCGTCGCAAACATCCCACGACATCCCTGCGTTTGCGTTTTCAGCCTCGGCATCATCAGGGCCATCGTCGGCGGCGTCGTAGACGTTATATTGGTCCCGGACCTCCGCCACGTCGTTGGCCTGTGCCCGCTGAACTTAACATTGAAATTGCCATTTTCGTGGACAGCCATCTGTATCGGCACATGGAGAAGAACTATGGCCCCAAGGATGCCGAAAGTAAACTCATTAAATTTGTTCTAACCATTTTCAATGGCGTCCAATTGCTCTATCATCATCACACGCTCGGCAGACGCATAAATTTTGTGCTCAAACGTTTGGAGATTTGGAAATACTCGGATCCCCCGGATTTGCAGCTCTCCAAAGTGGTGGACACCTATCTAAATAGCTTCTGCAAGTGGCAGGAGAAATACAATCCCATATCGGACAATGATATTTTACACTATGATCATGCCTTGATGCTGACCGGTTTGGATCTGTTGACCATTGATAAGAACGGTCAACAGATGAGTCAAGTAGTGGGTCTAGCACCCGTCTCAGGCATGTGCACGGCCACTTCCTCTTGCACCGTCAACGAGGGCAAGAACTTTGATAGCGTTTTTGTAGTGGCCCATGAGATAGGACACAAGTAGGTAGAAGAATCCTCTCTTTGTGGTGTTATTTTAATGAGAACTCTTACAGCCTGGGACTGCGTCATGATAGCCAGGAGAATCAATGTGATTCCAGCATGCATATAATGTCACCCACTCTGGGCAGGGGCAAGGTTACCTGGTCGAAATGTTCACGTGACTATTTGGAACAGTTTTTGGCGTAAGTTTCTAAAATTTATGTAAATTTTGGTTTCATTTGGTTTTTTAATAGGCAACCGCAGGCGGAGTGCCTCTTTAATCGAGGAAAGTTCAAGGCTGACTTGGATCACACTGCCGGGGGTAAGCTGCCTGGTGAAATTTTTGATGGCAATCAGCAGTGTATGCTGAAGTATGGCAAGGGCTCGGAGCGCGCTAGCCAGCAAAGGTCACAAATTTGTTTGGACTTACGTTGTCAAATTGAACGGTTTACTAAACCCTCCCATCCTGCTCTGGAGGGTACCGAATGCGGTGAGAATATGGTGAGTGAATGATAGGGACTAAGGGATCTATTTAGAAGAAGCTGCAAAGGGGTGTCCAAAACTTGCTTCTAGGAAGTGAGGGAAACTAGCTCTGAAAAATGTTGGGCGGGAGGTGTTCTGCTATTTTCATTTAATTTCTACATCCATCATCTGGAATAAATAATATACTCTACTTATTTTAGTGGTGCCGCGGTGGTTCCTGTGAGCTGCGTCGTCCTCCACAGTCCTCACTCAATTCGCTTAGCCAGCTAGCCAGTTCCGTTGGCCTAAACAAGCCCAGCTATGACAAGGCCAGCTTTCTCGAATCCAGCACCATGAGTCAACTTTTGCAGGACTACAAACGCAATGAACCATCTGGTGTCTCCTCCTGGGGTGAATGGGGTGAGGCGAGTGAGTGTACCTCTGGTTGTCTCTATGGACCCTCGAATCGCTTGCGTGAGGGCAGCACCGGCTTGCGTAAATTCAGTCGCCGCTGTCTTAACTATCATCGTCGCTGCATGGGCCGGGATAGCCGCTATGAGAGCTGCCTAAACAAAAAGTGTCATAGTGGTCCGGTTCAGACCATTGGGGACTTTGCCACACAGGTTTGCCAGAAGGCGCGCAAATCGGATGGCGAGCTGACGGGCGAGGGTGAACAGATAAGCTCGACTGTGGAGGATTCGTGCAAGGTATTCTGTCGCACCAAAAGTAATGGCACCAAGTCACGTCGCTGGACCTTTCCCGATGGCACCACCTGCCGGGTTAAGCATCACAGTCCAAACAATATCGCCTATTGCGTAAATGGACGCTGTGAGACCTTCTCCTGTGATAATTCCTCCACGAATTTCTTTAAAATGGACAAAAACTTTTGCGAGGAGAGATATCCCAGTGTGGAGGAGAGTAATCAAAAGTTTAGCTATAATCGCTATGCAGAACATCAAGTAGGAGTGGCGCCCAGAAATCGTTATGAGAATGGTGAGTGAATCTTTGGTTATTTCCATTTAATGTTAAATTGATCTTATCTAAATCTTCCAAAGGATCTAAATAATAGAAATTCTACTATCAAATGGAATTTCTTAAATCCAAACCGTTTCTATTTCTATAACAGAAGTGGCCCAACGCAGCATTCCTGGCGCTTACAAGAGCAAAATCTATGACACTTACCACAAACCAGCACCTCCTCCTTCTGCCTCGCTAGTGGCCCTCAATCGCTCTGCTATGGACTCAGAATGGCTCATCAAGTCTGGTTGCCATTCCAATTGCATGACCGAATCGAAGGGTATTCAAGTGGTCAGCTCACGCTTTAGCGGAGCTCAAAGTTTCCAGTTGTGCACACACAAGGCCAAACCCTGTGAACGTCTACAAACCGCTGCCGAATATGCCGAGCAAACCTGTGCCCGCTATAAACTCAAAGTGCGTGGTTTATCCGGTCATGGTGCTCAGATCTCAGCCAGCCTGGAAGAACCGGATCGCAGTTGTCGTGTGGGGTGTCAAGATGAGTTTATCAAGTATCGCTATTATTTGGTAAATGGCAAAAACGGACATTATCCGTTAGGCACACGCTGCTCTCAAGTGCACAGACGCTATTGTGTGTACGGCAAGTGTCTGGAGTTTGGTGAAGATAACTTGCCCCTGCAACAATCCCACATAAGTTTGGCTCTGCTGAGAAGTAAGCGAGACGCCTCCAATCTATCAAGGAAAAAACGTAGCTTTCTCTACTATGAACCGGTGAATATAACCGAAACTATTACACAGGATTTTCTGAACACAATTGTCAGTAATCTGATGGACTTTGAGAGAGAACAATTGGGTGAGCAATCTACTTTAAAAGTAATTGAACAAAATCTTTAATATTTAAATTTTATTTGTAGATCTTTCCCCCGATAACATCGAATTTAATCAACCCATTCACGTCTCCATGGACGAACTGAAAAGCCACAATATCAATAATAACAGCTAATAGCTGCTTCCTTGTGCAGGATTCTGCTTAGTTATAAATTTGCAACAAAAAAAGTCTAGATAGAGTCAGTTTTAAGAACAAATAAATCCAAACAAGTATTAGCCGGAGGGAATAAAGATTATGCAAGAAGAAATTAAAATTAAATATGGCACTGAGAGATTGAACTTACACCATTTAGGAAAGCTCATTTTAGAGTAAGAGATGTTTTCAAAAAAAAAAAAAAAAAAGAAATGAAGAAACGACTTTTGGAGAGCCAAACATGAGTATACCTCGTTGAAGTTAAAACTTCTCAGCATAAAGCATGAAGTCCCTTCAATGAACTGCTGCAAGCCCTGACAAAGCTGGGACTGGAAGCAAAAACTATATCCGTCCACCTTATATTGGAACACTTGGCCGAAGATTTTAAAGCAAGGCAGCAATCTGTTGACTTCCCCTTAATCTCAGGGGTGCCCATTACCTATGCGCTCTGCGCGCAATTGTTGTTATTTTCCGCATACGAAGAGAGATGAGAATACGATTGCTAGGCGATGTCGCTAGATTAAAACGATATTTACTGAAAGAATCGCATGTTTGCTGGGACTTTGTGTTTCTAAAATCTTTTGTCCCAGCCATCGTCCTTTGGCAATCAAGAATAATCGTGTGTATTTGATGGAAATAAAGGGGTTTATTCTTAAGATAAATAAAGAAATTTCGACACATGTTTTATTGAATTTTGACGTTGTCAAAATTGTCAAAGCCAACCGCTCAGCGGTAGAACCCAATTAGAGAGTAAACTAGTTCCTTTCATTAATCTTGGGCTTTGGTTTCAGCACAATGATCTATACTTTATCTATCTGCCTGCAGCCTAAAAGTAGGCCATACTTGAGCAATTTTTTTCAGCTGCAGATCAAGTATATGTATATACATGAGTGCACTTTCAATTTCAATCAACCTTTTACCTTGTCTCTTTACCCTTTCAATGGGGTGCCGCCTCCCACTCAATTCTCGGCAGAGTTCCATTTTTTTTTCGTTTATTTTTTTTTTTTTTGGCGTTCGCATGCAACCATTACCAATATTCGATATGAAAGGGGTAACAACTCGTACACACAAACACACACACACACGCGGAGTCAACGATTTGTTGGTGTGCGTGTAGACAAAAATTAGATAAAACACCTACGAAACGCTGAATATGCCGCAGTCTGCAAGGAAAGCGCGCGTTGAGCAAACGAAAACAAAAAAAAAACCAAAAAGGAAATTTTCGGAAATTAAAGTCAAAGTGCTGAATTTATGAGTGTACCAAGTTCAATGCACTTGCTTGCACTTGTGCGGCATTTGATGAATTATTCATTTGCATAAAGTGATTCACGTAATTGGCATTGGGACACCTCGGGGGACTCATCAAATTTGGGTCAAAGTTTTTTACTAACTAAGAAACACGCAAGTTCTTAAAACGAAACTGTGTCAATCGCTTTCGAGTGGTTTTTTGGGGCAATTAGTCACTTCCATTCAATGAAAAGTCGCACGTGCTAGCCGGTGTCCTTCATAAATTTCATTTTCGATTATTTATTCGAAATCGAAAAATCGATTTAAGAGGCTAATTGGTTTGTTTTTGTAGCCGCCGTTTAAAATTGTAGTAGGTGGCCCACGGAAGTAGGCTATGATTTTTTTATACTGACCCAAATTAAAATTGGTTTACACAGGATAACACTTTTTAGTGCATTAAAAAGTGGCCAGCTTAAAGCAAACAAACACACATCCTAGGTGCTGTCCCAGACCGATTGGCCATACACGCACGCGAACCAGCTGAACAGACCACAATTGCCCATTGACCAGTCAGACGACGTTGAACTGGCGAAGCGCACGGTTCAGTTTCAGAGGTTGAAAACCTTTTGCAGTGATTAAACGGGAAAATCAACAAAATAAAAACAAAACACAAGTTCAAATGACTCCAGCGCAACGTGACTGGAGCAAAGTGCAGAGTCGAGGACTCTAGAAATTGTATAAAAAAATAAACAAAAAATCATAAAACTTGAATCAAGTTTTAAAAATGCCTCCCAAACGTAGAAGAAGATTTCAGGGCCTTTACTATCATTCGTCGCCGCCGAAAGGTAAGTTTGGCTATAAATATAATCTGCTTTTTATAAACAGTTAACGTTCAGAGGGAGTTTAGACAGTCTAGACTCAGAAAAAAAGAAAAGCGATGGGCATTTAATTTTTCTTCTCGCCCTCTAAGAGCACTTAGGCTTAAAATTTCTCGCCGGCTCGAGGTTATGTTATGCTTCATAAACACACAACACAACAAAGTTTTCTAAGAGCCCTTGTATAAGCTGGATTCCACAGCCCAGTGTAGTTGAAGACCTTAGTTTCTTAGAAACGTTATTTTGTTTAACACAGAGAACTTGATTTAAGAACAAATTGGAAATAAGCCTAAGTTTTTCTTTGCTTACTTAAAACAATAATGTACAATGTATTTATTTTATGTACTTGTAGTTTGATTTAGGGATTAAATTTAAAGTAGACTATGACAAAGAATACTTAGTCACTAATTAAAGTTTGAAAAATCTTGTCTTTAAAATAACCTTATGAAGAAATCATTTCCAAAATTCCAAAGTTTAATACGAATCGGTTTTACAACATATTTTTTGGGATGAAAACAAAAAAAACGAGGAAGGCAAAGCTAACTTCGGTTGTGCCAAAGTTTTGATACACTTGAAAAAGCTTGTCTCAACGGTAAGCGACTCCAACCAAACTTCGCAGATCAGCTTGAAAACATTTAATATTACCCATGACCATGTTTGTGAGCAGTAATATTGAGCAAAAATCATTTTTTCCCACTAAACCTCATTTTCCGATCGATCAATTGTATGGCAGCTACAAGAAGTAGTCATCCGATCCGGTCGGTTCCGACATATTAGCAGCGTGCCGACAAAAGAAGACTCTGTGCAAAATTTCAGCTCGATAGCTTCAAAACTGAGGGACTAGGAGACAGACGGAAGGACAGACAAAGCTTAATCGACTCAGCTCGTCATGCTGATCAAGAATATATATATGTACTAGGGCGGGTCAATTTTTTTATGCGATAAGCGTATAGCAGATTCGGAATCTGCGATGAATTCTAAGAAAATTTCACGAATAAACCTCATGTCTAAAATAAATTCCTCGCCCCCGCTGCAAAGCATGAAAATTTATGGTTCGGTATATTTTGGTACATTGGTATATTTTCATGCTTTGCAGCGGGGGCTAGGAATTAATTTTAGACATGGGGTTTCTTCGTGAAACTTTCTTAGAATTCATCGCAGATTCCGAATCTGCTATACGCTTACCACGATTTTTAAGCTCCATACAAAATTGACCCGTCCTAATATGTACTTTATGTGGTCGGGCAAAATTATAATAGGGGAGAGTCTCCGGTTGTGGACACGCTCCGGTTGTGGACACCCCAGTCTATTTTTTGACAGGTAACAGATAACACCAAACTGAGTAATGTCGAACTTGTAGTTTGACAGTGCACATAATCTCAGCCAATACCGAAGTGTAAACAAGCATTTGGTTTCTTGCTGTGAGCAAATAAAAAAAAATCGTGAAAATTTTTCCGAGTTTCTATTTTTTTCAATTTCTACATTGCGTTAAATCAAAGCAAAACACTGAAAAGAGGTGAGTACTATACTTTTTTATTTAGTGCATTAAGTGTACTTTGTGATGTGATATCAAGTTTCAGTGAAATGTTTGTGTCGTCAAAATTTGCTGAACAAAATAAAAATGGCTACCATTTCCAAGAATGGACACACTTTTGCACCGGTTGTGGACACCCTCGTTATATGTGTTTAAAGCGTGTGTTTGGCCATAAAACTGTCAAATATCGTTGTTTATGCTAGTGTAACATATTTTTCAAGCATTTTTGTGAATTTTTGTGTATTTTTAGCCATGTCAACACCAATCGTCCGATTCAACAAATATCAATTTTAATGGGCAGGTCGATGCCAATAAGCAATGCCTCATCGATAAGAAGGCCGTCAAAGCTACAGCCAAGGAATATGGAAGGAATATTTGGAGAAATTCAGAGCAAATTTTGCAGATGTTTCGTCCGGTGTTGTTGGAATTCGTTCGAGATTGCACCCAACGAACTCCATCAAACATGGTGTGTTTTTTTACCTTTCTCACATGAAGCGTAAAATATTTTTCCGGTATTGGTCCGTTTGTCCCTGATGCTTTCTCCGAAGCTGATTTCATTGAGGCTGTCGAACGAAGAGCAGTAGAAGTCGCCACAGAAGCTGATCTTGATGAAGACAATCAGCGCCGTAACATCGTTTCCGCCGATCCCAATATTGGGCGAAAAGAAGAGGTGTTATCCTCCCCCGAGCCATCCACTTCACGAACAAGCCATCGAATCGCGGTCGCAAGCCAATGCAAAACATTAAGCTAACTTCTCCGGAAAGCGTAGAGGTTTTGCGCGAGAAGGCAAACAAATCAGCTAAGCCCGCAGCCGAGCGTGATTCTGTGTCGCACTAAAAGAAACCCCCCCAAAAACGTAGCCGGGCAGGAAAACGACAGGCAACAACACCAGCCAAGCCGTCGGCCAAACGCGGTGCCAAGAAGAAGGCGTCTTCGTCATAGGAAAAAGACGAAGATGTCGACTTCTGTTTGATTTGATTGGCGCTCCTGCCAAAAAAACTGACCGCTGCAAATTCGAAGCCACTAAAGGCTTCTTAAATAAATAAAAGTTCTGTTTTCATCAATTCATGGCCATTTTACTTCATATTTTTCCATTTCTAGCGATTTTACAAGGGTGTCCACAACCGGGTACAAAAAAAATTTTGGCCAAAAATCATCACTTCATATACATGGCTGCAAATTTTTTTCCGTTTGTCTAAAACAATAGGTTACTTCAGAGGAAAGTTAGCTAGAGTCTCTAGCTTTACAATGATGTTCATATCACCGCATAATGTTGACTTGGAAAAAAGTTATAAGTGAAAAACGCAACTATGTCCACAACCGGAGACTCTCCCCTACACTTTTCAAGAGTATAATAATACTTGAAATGAAAACATTGATCTTGAATCTAGTATTTTCGCACTTATTGTACCTACTATGGATACCGCTTGCCCTTGTTTGAATGCTTTGGGTTCTCTTTTTAAGCTGAATATAAGCATGATGATGAGTGTAGTAGCTAGACGTATTATTATTTTTTAAAAATATTGTATTCCTTTTAAATTAAAGATAATCAACGGTGCGGTCTTGCAGTTCACCCTCATCAATACTCATCAGCAAATTTGTGACTAGAAAATGTACGAACGGGAGTTAATAAGTACAATTGACACAATTGGCAGCAAATTGACAGTAATTTCGTAATTAGGCATTTCTAATATATATTTTGTTTTCGGAAACGCAATCAATTTCATTTTTTGTTGCTTCGATTCAGGCTGCATTGAAATTGGCTTTGGACTTGCATAAAAACATCAATGTCTCCGACTCTACACCAAGTTTGCATCCTTTTTTATTATATTTCATTTATTTCCATTCATGTTGCGCTTAATCGAGCCAAATTGTGGCGACAGCACGCAAAGAGTCAAAATTTGCATATTGCGTGCCGTCCTCAACAGCTCAACAAGTTTCAGAGCGAGTTGAAGTGGCGAATGCTAATGCGCCATTTCCGTGGTAATTTCAAGTTGCTTTTATGGCTAACCACAAGTGAGTGTGTTTGTGTGTGTGTGTGCGGCCATATTTTAATGAGCCATTCTTCCTACTAATTTACATGTCAGTTACAAAAAAAAGAGAAGGGGATATGGAAACATGTCTTAAGTGTGAGCTAAGAATAGAAGTTGTAGGGACCTTGACACTTCACACTAAATATATATGTCAGTAACGAAGGGTTCTAATTGTCATAGTCTTTTGGCTAGTCAATTGGAAATATTGAAAAGAAAGTTCAATTGATTGATTTGCTAAAGATTAACCACAGAAGCTTGCTTTTGGGCCGAAATTTGGTATACCCTTTGAAAGAGCTTGCTAAAACTGTAATATAATAATATGATTGAACAAATGTAGGATTCTTTCTTTGAAAACCAATATATTAAATAGTTTGCACCAAACTTTTCCTTAAAAAGCACAGTATGTTGAATTTAGCTTTGCCTGAGTTCACATCGTCTAAAATTCGGCGGAAAATTTAACATGAAGGTTCGAATCTGTCGAAAAGTCTAGGGTCTGCTTTACAGACTGTGTAGTAGGTTTTGGTCGAACCAACCAAGATTCGAATCATATCTTTTTTTTTTGCGTTATTTCTGAAAATCGGTGTAAATGTGCCTCTTTTCACTAGCTTTTTTTTACCAAACCTGTACTTGACAATAATTCTTTACGATCAAACTATTAATAGAAGTAAGGAAGATTGAAATGAAAAATTTTTTTTTGCAAGCAGGGGGTTTTCTGGCTCGGGAGACCTTGAATTTACAAGATTCGGTTCAGCATCTGCTACAAGGATCAGAATCTCCCTTATGATTTTCGAACATCTACGGATCCGTTTTCTCCTCCAGAAACCTAAAGCTAAAGCAATGTGATGGAACATTTCTAAAAACAGATTCATGTTCAGCACATGAAAGTCATTTAGAACAGCGATAACCCTGGCTTCCTCTCAGGGGGCGAAAACATTTCGCTATTCACACGTACATGACCCGAACGCTTGCCGCAGCTGAGACCAAAAGAGCGGAAAGGCGTCGCTCGCTCGACAGAGTTCGAAGCGATTCGGTCAAAGCAAATTCTCGGCGCTTTATTTTCGCACATCAATACTATCTGACTTTTTGGCCTCGCTCGCGCTGCGGCAGCGAACTTTCTTTCAGTGGCGTACCGTGTAGTTATGCCGGCCGGGGCGGAAGTCGACTTTGCCGCCCCCTTCCCCCTTGAATAGTCCTAAATTTTAACCTTTTTTCTATAATTACAATTAAGTTTTTCCAATTCTTTCCATCGAAAACTTCTCTGTAACATAAAGGGACGTACGCTGGATTTTGATTAGGAATGACGAAGGCCTTAATTGTGAGGGGAGTATTATTTTGCAAAAGTTGCTATAATTATTGGGAAAAATTCTTGAAAATGTATAATAAAGGTGCGCCGCAGGCGAAAATTTTTTCGGAAAATCCGCGGAAACGTATTTTACATATCTTCTTAACCAAAATTTAAATACAAATTGACTTCGATGGGCCGAAAAAAAATTGTTTTGAGGTCGAACATGGTTTTCTAGTTTGATGGCAAATGCGTTTCGAAATTAGTTTTTTACTCCAAAAAAATAGAGGCCAGCTAACTTCGGCTCGACCGAAGTTTATATACCCTTGGAGCTTGATATATGCCTGGCAGTTTGTATGGCAGCTATACTATATAGTGGTCCGATTTTGACAAATTTTGTTGAAATTATGTAAAATCATTGAAAACCTATAAATACGAGCGTTGGGAGCATTCAAAACAAAAAAGTTTTTCTCACTTAGACTTTTTTTCAGACCTAACTTTTGTATGGCAGCTATACTATATAGTGGTCCGATTTTGACAAGGCTTGGTGAAATTATGTGAAATCATTAAAAACTTATAAATACGAGCGTTGGGAGCGATAACATTAAAAACAAAAAAAATTTTCTCACTAAGACTAGTTTTTCAACCGATCGTTCCTATGGCAGCTATATGCTATAGTCATCCGATCCGGCCGGTTCCGACAAATGTGCAGCGTATTTGTACCAAAAGACTTCCTGCAAAGTTTGGTTAAGTTAGCTTTAAAACTGACGGAGGAGATAGCATAGAAACAGACGGACGGACAGACGGACAGACGGACATGGCTATATCAACTCAGCTCGTCATGCTGATCAAGAATATATATACTTTATGTGGTCGGAGATGCTTCCTTCTATGCGTTACAAACATCCGGACAATTTTAATATACCCTCTCCAAGGGTATAAAAACGTTCCTTGTAGGGTGCCTGCAAGATTTTTACTGGAGGCTGATATAATTGGACGAGTTGGACTACGTTTTTTGGAAACATAACTCAATGGCAGTATAGAATTGTAAGCTCCAAAAATTCGGAAAATATCGCGAAATAGATGAATTAATGTGAAAATATGTAACAAACTATTAAAGAACTCATTCTGTATTGATTACAAAGTATATCTGAAAACAACTTTCTGATTTTGCTCATTGGAATGAAATTTTTGGACTTTAATATGGAAATTGTGGTTATTTTTTTTGATAAAAACAATTTTTTTTTAATTTTTGTTCAGTTGACAGAACTTTTGTTTCATAAGAACTTTTCAAGGCATACTACAAATCTGCACCCTCCTGCATACTCCCTTGAGAACATAATCAATATAGCAGCATTTTTGACTCTGTCTATTGTAGACCTCTGCTCTTTACTCCCTTTATACTGACTCGTAAGCTTTCAAAAATGCATTCAATAAATATTTCTTTTATTACTAGATCTTGAAGTGCAGAATCTTTCAACGTTCTCCATATTGAAATGACAGCAAAGTCTAAATCACTTTCAGAAATACCACTATTTTATAATTTAAGAGAATAATCAAATTACATTTTGTAATTATTTACCGCCCCTGAAATTTGCTGCCCCTAAAATTTTCCGCCCCAAAAACTTCCCGCCCCTGAAACTCACAGCCCTCAAAAATTGCCGCCCCTAAAAATTTGCCGCCCGGGGCGGGCCGCCCCCCCCTCGGAACGCCACTGCTTTCTTTTGCTTATATAATTAGACCAATAGATGGCGCACTACTTTGTTTTCAAAACTGACCAATTGATGGCGCCACTACTGTAACCACTTCAACTGACTTTTGGTCATAGCTTGAGTACAAATCATCCGATCTTTATTACTCTTTTGAAAAATCGATAAATAAATATCTCGTATCTAAATTTCTATGAGTACAAACCAGCTTTCTACAATACTGTGGAAGATATGAGAGTTTTCCAAATTCCGGGGGCGGCAGAGGGAGATCTGCCCTTTTGAGCTTTTCTCCAAATGCCTAAAATAGACTTTGGAAATGTTAAGAATAACTTGAAGAAAATGCAACTTACCGAATTCCTTTTTCACATATTTGCTTAGAAAAGTCTACAAATAAATGTCAGGGGCTAATAAAAATGTTTACCTTTCCACTTATACACACATACACACACACATATAGGGCAAAGTTGTTTATTCAAGCGATGGCGGAAGAGTGCGAACAGGACGCAATTATCCCTGGCACTCTTGGGGCATTTGTTTTTTGTATATAGCTGACCACAACACACCGTGGAGTTGCCCTAAATTGAACACCTTTGGCTAGTTCAAGAATTTAGTTAGCCAACGTAACTCAAACCTGGCAGACGCTAGAGCGAGAAGTAGGCCTGGGACTTACCATTTGAGATACGAGTTTAATTTCCAACAATAATGTTTGCTCCCCTTGCAGTAATGCCAATGAATGGACAGACGGGCGGCCAAAATGGAGGCAAGCGCCGCGATAATGACGGTGCGTATGAGTAATTTAATAATGGTGAGAGCTAACCACTTGTCCAAGTCATACATCATTGATTAAGCCCAGGCGACCTTGGCACAAGTTTCAAGTTACCAAAGTTGCAAAAAATGAACTTTCGGGGCGGAAATTGACTCAAGTTTCCACCAAATGCCACTTTAAGTGAGGCAAATGTAACTCGCTTAAGTCGAAAGTTAAACATTTATTGCATTTTGCTTTTTCGTTTTAATTTTCCTTTTTGTACTTCCCCAAATGACATGCAAACACGAAAGGTGCAAATTTTTACCCACGATTTTTGTTTCCACTTTTATTTTGGCTAATAGATTTCTCGGTGAAGTTATCCACCATACGAATCTGGATGCACGAAAAGGATATAGGCAAACTGACGCGCATTTTGTGGGCGGGCCAAGGACACCGGCTTTGTCAGCAGGCCAGCAATAATGGGCGTGTCAAGCGCTTCTTAAGCGCGGTGCCGCATGTAATGGTGAGCTGTTCCCCACGAGAAGACACTCCTCCGCCCCTAACGCTTGGTTTTTTGTTAGAATGCCATTAAGGATTTGCATCAGGCGGTGATTGATAACAATCTGGAGACTCTGCAAGTGCAATTGGAGCCACCAGTACCAGCAGCTTTGGTTACCTGTAAGGATGGCAATGGCCTGAATGTCATACACAAGGCAGCCGGGTTGGGTCACACCAAGATCTTGGAATATTTGGTAAGCATTTGGCCGGAGGGGGCACACGAGACGGATATCACGGGCAAGACACCGTTACACTGGGCGGCCAGTGCCAAAAATAATATGCGCTGCTATACACTACTCACCCAGGCGGGATGCGATGAGGAGGCCTTGGACTATGTGAGTGGGCTGACTAGCCGGGGTGGGAGAGCAATTAAAATGATTCATGGTGGTAATTTGTAGAAAATGAAGACACCCTCGTATTATCGTCACAAGCCGCACGAAATCGAAAGAGCCTTTTTGGTTTATGTGCCGGAGGCGCCACGTGTCTCACCCGACAGTGTAACCGACTGGGAGGCCTTGAGCGAGGAGGGTGGCGGCGATCTAAGTGCTGCCGGGGATTCGGCCAGTAAGGTGAGTGTTGGGCGTATTTATTTGTAGCTTTATTAACTTGACGTCACAGAAGTTGGATCTTAAAATTCCCCTGACCACAAACGGTGGACGCAAGTCTTCGGCTGACAGCCTGGAGAATACTTCGGAATTGGATGCCACAGAGGAGGGGTAAGTGTTGAACACGGTTTGAATAGTTGGCTTGGCTGCCTTTTGCTTTTCCGTTTTGCTTACATTTGTTTTTGAGAATGGCCACATTTTTGCATTTTGAATTGTCTAGTATAAGTGCCAATGAGGAGGAGGAGCTATTATCCAAAACGGAAACGGAACCGAAGCTACGTAGACCTGAAACGCCATTTGGTCAAGATGATCAAGTTGAGGCTGAAGAAACGGATACTGAGGTAAGAGAGCTAAAATTATGCAATATGCACTTTATGCTTTTGCTGTTTGAGAACAAAATCGAATGAATCGGAAAAAACAAGGCCCGATTGTGTCAAAGTAAGCCATTGTCGGCGTAAGCTTCTCCAGAAGATAAACACACGCTTTTGCTTTTAGAACAGGGGTGCCCACAACCAAATTGAATTTGAAGACCTTTGATGATCAGAACCAAAAAAGGTTCTTGAATTTATTCCGTTTAACGATATAGATTCAAAAACAAAAAATATTTAATTAAGATCATTCTCGTCTTAATTCGGTGTACTCACAGCAGCTAAATGATTTCCCATGGGTATCTCTTCCCTGGGTCTGTATCCAGACAATCGAAAACAGTGTTCCCCAGCCATAGCCCTTGGGGCCGAAGATTCTCGGCAATTCACGACGAATGGGGAACCCTGATTGCAATGACAAAATATATAAATCTGAACCGATTTCGAACCCAAGTCGGATCGGTTTAACAAGAATTATACCTTCAAAAATCAAAATTACTCGCATGCGATTTCTTGGTTATTTGGTCGATATTGATATAAGATTTAAACAAGATGTAATTTTTATATTTAAATTCGGACCCATTAAAGCCTAGATTCTTAATTTCAGTTTACTAAATGCTTCGCAAAGTTAATGATGGCAATTTGCCAATGTCTTTCAAATAACAAATCAATTTTTAAACTATTCTAGTCTTCGAACTATCGAAGGTCCTTATTAAACAATAAAAAGAAATTCTGAACATTATTTTGTATATTAAACATATTTGTTCAGTTTTATATTTCGATTTGGCAAAACTATTGGTAAAATTTGGTTCGATCCCGGGAATAGGAGTTAGTACAAGCCGTAAATATTAAATTTTCTTTAGACGAAAGAGGAAATAGCTTTACAAAAACAAATGTGCATGGAGTTTTGGGCACCTCTGCTTTAGAATATAGAAAATTGTACATATATGCAACAAAAATAAATAATAAAAGCTGAAGCTAAAGATATGTAGAAATTTTGTATGAAATGGAAAGCATATTAGTCGACAATTGTTTACTTTTACAGAATATTACAAGAGCTGTGAGCTCAGCCGCAGCTGAGCAAATGGAGAATGGAACAGATGTTGCTGAAACAGAATCTACTAAAGAACTGCAGTCAGTGGAGAAGGAAGAGAAACTGGTAGAAGCGGAAGCGGTGGCAGAGACGGAAATGGAGACAGCGGAAACAGAGCAACAAGTCAAGTCGGAAGAAGAGCTTGTAGATAACGAAAAGACTGAGCAGACGGAAAAAGTAACAGAAAAAGAAGAAGAAGAAGTCGATGAATTGATTAATAATAATAATGACGAAGAAGTACCGAAACCCGAAGAAAATAATGAAGAGCTTGATGATAAAGAAGAAGATAATGATGATGATGATGACGAGGTACAAATGGGCCTGCTCTAAGTGTAGTTTTGATGTTAACCTCACCTATCCCCGCAATATAAAATGTGAAATGTAAACTGAAAATTCCACACAACTTACACAGACCCCGCTTTACTAAAACCAGAAACTATATTTTGTAAACGCCAGTGTTCAGTTCTCTTCTTTGGAAATACAATTAAATAATAACCAATAAATTGCAACTTGTGTCTTTGGTTTATCATTTCTGTTGCACAAAACGTAACAATTGTGTTTTGTTATTCCTAGATCCAAATCAATGCCAGACCAGCCCAGCGCAGGCCCCCCTCTCTTATCGATTGGCAAATATCAGCAGCTGTTTACCCACAGATAGAGTTTATAATATTTTTGCACTTCTTTCACTATTTCCATAGGTTATAACATATGATGTCTGGCATTTTTCACTTTCATTTGCGACATGTGTGTGTGCGGGTGGCTGTCACTAGCCAAATGGCAGCTGAGCATGCAAACGTCAAAACAGTTGTAGGCCTTAGATATATGCAACTGCATATAATAGAAACATATCTATTTATACTATATATGCGTATATATATAGTCGGGGGGGTTAAACTGCTGCAGTTCCCTCACTCAAAGAATAAGGTGATTTGTTAACTATATCAAATGTGAGGAAAGCTAGTTTCAAATTGCATTTTACTGCAATAAATGGGGCGTAAAATGAAACTAAAACTTTTTGTGTTGATGGGAAAGTTACAATCTGGCGTATGCGTAATATTACAAGGTTGGGAAAATGAAAAAAACATTCTCTAGGGAACCGGCAGCCGTTTCTGTTATTGTTGGGGGTTTTCAAAATGGGTAAAACCCTTAAATCTTTGGAAAAATTTGCCAAAGTATACACAAAAGGAATCTTAGCTGAATCGATCTTTAAATAAACCAGATACACTCACCGAGTAAGCGAGATTTAGTCGGGTAGAGGTGAAGAAAATTATGTTTCAAGAACCTATCCAATTCCATCTTCAGTACACTTTGCTTTGAGTCTGTTTTTGTATTTAATTTCGAATTAAAATCTTGATTAAAAATCAAAGACTTGACAGAGAAATAATAAAAAAGTAGCCGTAAAAATTTAAGTATTAGCTTAGATGTTAGGTAAATTTCAAACATACTTTATGCAGTTCGCCTACGATATAATTTTAAAAACTCAGAACTTAGTACAATTGCCTTAAAATTTAAAAAAAATTTCACCAGTGTTCACCAGCATAAATCCGTGACGAAAAATCGATGTATCTAGTCCGTTTGTTGCAGTGAACGAATGTTATGTGCAATCATGATTGCTAATTTCTATTGATTTTTATGGATGAGAAAGAGAGACAAATTTATGCCGTCATTTAAAATCAAAAGATAGCTCTTACGCATACCATTTTTGTCTAAAAATTTCAGCATGAGCCAATCAACTATGTTTTTGACGGATGATGTTTGACGTATGATTTTTGATTTGTGATTTTTGATGTATGCTGGTGAACAAGGCCAAAGTCTATGCTTAGTTTGTAAATATCTTATAAGCTAAATTTTCTCAAGAGAATATTTGGTAGTTTGGATTTGGAATGCGATTATCAATCCATATGCGAGTTCGTTAAACCATCTTTAAATTCAGATTGAGTTGATGATGCTTCTCATTCGCTCTTAATACTTCGAGTCTGTTTCCATTACAAGTGGTTTTACCTTTAGAATGGTTCACGTTTTCTCGATCCTTTACTCAACCAAACGCAGACTTCGCTGTTTCTGTCAAGCCAAGGTTATGCTCAGTGAGAGCAGCTGTCAATAAGGAAGTGCAAGAACTAGCGTAGACTAAAAAGCAGGCGTGGCGATCTAGCAATATGCTCTTTATTCAGTTACCTATTTTTTCACTGTGCAGATTAAATTTGAATGAAACCTAACTGAAAAATGCCAAAAAGTAAAAAGAACTTTCTTCTTAGCCCTTACATACACTTTATTAACAGCACCAAGTTCTTCTTATCTCACTGTAGTTGTCCCCGTCGTCTTTGTGTAACGTTTTGTGTTGTCGCTTGCACTGAGTTTAACCAGCAGAAGAAGCTTTACACAATTATTCTCTACAAAATCCTCCAAAATTCGTTTAGGATGTAATAGCCACAGTATCGAATGGAAAACCGGACAGCCCAGACTTGGAGCCAGCTGAAAGAGGCGAGAACGAGCCGGATAATGAGGAGAACGATTCGCTAACTTCATCGCTGGCCATTGAGGGTTTTGTGCAAGGCGCCTCCGAGGATAATCAAGTTCAGTCTGCCGAAGTTAATGAAGTATACGAAGCTTACTCTTTCTACTATCTCTATCTCTGCTAAATGCTGGTTCACCTGGCTTAGTTTCTGTTGAGTTTTGGTTTTTTTTTTTAAGCACACTCTAAAGGCTCTTTCACTTTGAAGCACTTTAATACTAAACTGATTTACAGTTGAGCAATTAATGCATGCATTCATTCTATTTACACAGGAAGCACGCATACAGCAGATACTTGAGTCTGGGGATTTGGAGCAGCTGGCTGAAATAGTATTAAATGGCGAGGGAGGTCGTCTGTTGGGCTTAAAGGCTAAAGAACCAGAAATTCAGGCTTTCTTAAACAATGTACCCAGCTATATGGTAAGAAGAGACCTGCAGTTAACCAGTGGCTAGCTAATTATACTATGTTTTATGGTTCAACAGGAAAAAATTCATCGCGTGCACGATGCGGCACGTGACGGTAGTTTGCTAACATTGCAGCAGGCGCTGGATCGCCGGAAGTTTGCCATAGCAAAGGACGATATTTCCCCGAATGGCTCAACTCCGTTGCATGTGGCTGTGCTGTTTGGTCATACCGGTAAATATAAGGTGGCAACCAGAATGCTACGAAACACAACGAAAAATTTGAATCATAATGTTTAAATACTGAATGTGAGAGCAAACAGATTTCCTTAGCTTTGGTTTCCAAATGACGTTTTCCCAAAGAACCTAGATGCAATGACTTTCACTTACCGTACGCTTTTAAATAGTCGTGTGGGTAGACCCAGGTTTATTAACATTAATTTTGATCGAAGTCATAAAAAATGGAAAATTGGTGTTTTCGTTCAATGACTTTTGTCCACGGACTCAGTAGAAGACTTAAACTCAGACAAGAGAAAGCAGAAAGAAGAGAAGCCGATGTCTTTGAAAACTCTTCAGGTTCTGGACGCAAGGCTGCTGGCTAACGTGAGCGAAAAACCTACCTATAGGGTTGATTATTTAGTAGAAAATGTGGATTGTACGTAAATTTCGGAAAGGAAAAATGCTAGAAAAGAAGGAGGGGAATGATAGTGTAGTTTATTTTTATCAAGTCCCCCATGTATAGTCCCGGAATTGGGCCGCAACAAACTAGCTGTGCTCAGAAGTTGACTGCTTTGAGACTGGGCTTTTAAGAGGTATCATTTGGGATCTGATAAGAGGCCTGACATTTTATTCGACAGGAGGCACAAAAAGAAGAGTTGGGACAAATTTTCGCACATAGAACTTTAAAAATCCTCTTCTTATTCTTTGGAATATTTAGCTACTAGTTTAACCGTTTTCTCAGAGATCGATTTCTTCGAACTGCAAATGACTCAAATTTTCAGTTGTACTAGCTACAATTTACTAGTATATCTCAACCTTTCTAGTCCATAAAGGTAAAAGAATATACTTATATTAATGCTAAAGTTATACAAAATCGATATTAATTGATTGACTTACTGACTGGTGACTGCCGCACAGCCCACACCATAGGTGATGTGAAACTAACATTTGTATAGTTTTATCTTATGCTGTAACTGAGTACTGAGATCAAAATTTTAAAAGTTCTTTCGGGAAATGTGGAAAATTCGCGGAAAAACGTTGTGACCCATATGTGCATGCACTTGTACATACATATTATATATCAACTGAAAGGTATTAGTATGTAGATCATATATATAGGTAATAGGATAAATGATCAGGCTCCCTCGGTTTAAAAGAATTCAATTTTATTTTCAATTTTTATATTTAAAATTGCCAAATAATTCTTATTTTCAATTTTTTATTTTAAAATTGTTATGTTATGGTTTAATTTTTCCAATTTTTATTTTAAAATTGTTACGTTATGGTTTAATTTTGTTTTTTTTTTTAAGTATTGCATTTGGCTGGCTTGAGGTCGGTGGAGAGTTGCAATTCAATGTAATCAACACAAATTAACAGAGATTAATTACAACAATTTGGAATAGCAATTGGTATGTCCGTACAACGATCGCAGTTTCAAAGATTACCACATCTTATCATCAGCGGACTTTTCTATTAAACCTTGATTTCGCCAAATAACGCATTGGGGACTTTAACGAAAAATTGAAATTGTAACGGTCCCTGCTTATAACTATAGATGTGACTTTCAAATCTTGGAAAATCTACCCTAAAACTCGGAAAATGAGCGGAAAACTGTTTTCTGAAACCAAAAGGGTTTTATACAACAGTATACCGACTTTTGGGAAGATTTTCCAAAACTTAAAGGTTACCTTTTCTATATTTTGTAGTTTATATAACAAAATATTATCCACGAAATATTTCAAAGCTACATACATACAAAAATGTGGAAAAAGTGGCTTACAAAATTAATGAAAATTTGCGAAAACAAATACCGAACGAAGAACCGGGTATGAGCTAGACTTGAGTACAAATTGTGATTACGATTGTAAACTATACATTGCTTCCCTTAAATTGTGTAAATTGCATCAATGTTTTGTTAAGCACCTTACTCGCAACTTTCCCCTCCTTGTTTGTAGATATCGTACGCTATTTGGCTTCGCGTTTTCCGGAAACCATGACAATTACGGATAATGATGGGCGCACACCGCTTCATTATGCGGCCACCATTAAGGACAATGGTCATTTCTTTAATATGCTGACACAGTTGGGCGCCAATCCCAAAGCCCTGGATAAGGTAAGAACTTAAAAATTAGGCTGAGAGCAGACGCACATGTGTGCCGCGGTAGACTTGGGCTTGACTTTCAAATGAATGTCAAAGCGATATTAATCAATAGGCGGCCCATGAATATGAGATGGTGACATTTAAAATTCAATATCCAAACACACGCAGCTGGGACATACGCCCGAGTTCTACTTGGATGTGGACAAGTCAAAGGACATACTCACCTACAGCGAGCTATTGAATGTATTTGGGGCGGAGGAGCTTGAGAACCAGTTGCTCAGCGATCAAGGTAGGGGGTAGAGGGTAGCTGCTGTTTCACTCGCACTTGCGCACAGAAATAATTAAGTACATTTGTTTTGCTAACTCAAACTTCCGGAATGATTGGCTTGGGCTCTGGCCTCGTCAGTCATCGATTTTCGGTCGCACATGCAGCACACGTCCTTCGCTAGTCACACACTCCACTCACATTGTACATGCTAGATAAAGCGGGTTGGTACGGGATTACGGCCACAGTTTTGCATTGGGCGTTAAGTGAGCAAGCTGGAAATGGCGGCAAATCGTGAATTCTTTAATGAAATTATACAAAATGTTGATGACATCTTTGGTGGGTATTGAGGGCAGGGACACACGCCTCATCATCAGTTGCACCTGCACCTGCACCTGCGCCTTTTTCCCTGCACGCTCTGCACCCAGCCCTGGGCTCTGCATCAGTTTGTGTGTGTGTGTGTGTTTCTGTGTGCGAACCGCTCTAATCATCAACTGTATCTCTGGTTAGTACCCGATGATTTGCACAGTGCCCGCCGCGAGTTACAGGATGGAGAAATTTCGCGCACTCTCGAACGTTGTTTCAGTGTCATAGTGGAGTCGGGTAAGCTGCTGAGTGCCAGCAGCGCCTCTGCTTTGGCGCATCGCAAACCCTTGAGCGCATCCTCGTTGCAGCTGTCGGTGACCAGTTATTTGAGTCGCTTCCTCAAACGTGCCGTCTATGAGAAAATCAAACGTCGCCAGACCCGCCTGGATCATAATCTCTTTGATGTGTTGTGGCCCGCCATGCGTAAAACTTCCAAGGCTCGTCATCTGGAGGAGGACATCAATTGTGGTATTATTGCTCCCGATTTTGATGTATTCGTGGTATTCCAGGAGTTTCTGGTGCCTTTACTCAAGGACATGCACTGTCTGAGTATTGATGCTGACTTCAAGCCGCAACCGCGTCTCGCCTACTTTCCCATGGACAATGGTGAGCGGTTGAACACGGCCGCCTTTGTCTACGATGATGAACCGCTTCTGGTGACCCGCTGCATAGTGGAGGCTTCACGAAATCTGGATCAGTTGGAGTTGCCTTTAAATCTGACCATAGGTCAAATAGAGCAAGCCGAGCGTGTGATGATGGGAAAGATTTTTACCGCCAACTTTGCCGAGGCCATTGGAGAAACCGAATCGGGAAATTATTATACCCTTACCGAGTTGCTGGAAACGGACTCGGAGGTGGCTCATCAGCTGAACAATTTGGGTCTAATGATACCTTTGCTGGATACCAAAGACTTGGTACAGGCCGCCGAATCCACCGCATTCAATGGAGCTTTGTGGCCCTATGGACGTGGAGTCTATGTCAACTCGGCCCACAACATGGCCTTGTGGTTGAATTGTCAGGAGCATTTGCGTGTTATTTCCACCAGCAGTAGCCGAGATCCTGCAGACATGGGTGCTGCCTATACGCGAGTGGGTCGCGCTGTCTCCTATCTGGAAACCCAATTGCACTTCAAGGAGAGCTACCTTTTGGGTTACCTACAATCGCGGCCTGCTTATCTGGGCACGGGTCTAAAAATGACCACCATAGTCAAGCTGCCCAATCTGATGAAAGAGCTGGACAATCTCAGACACTTGTGCTCGGTGCGTGGCCTTAGCATGGTAACCAATCGTCTGTCCAAGCTCACCGTACGCCTCATCAATATGCAGAGCATGGGCATAGTAGAGTATGTCCTGTTCCAGGACTATTGTACCGCCGTCACCAACATTCTATCGCTGGAGAAGGACATGTCGCTGACAAATTCCAAGCATATTGCCACCATGCTGGTGAAGATCTTCAGGCGCAAGAAGAACAGCATTGTGGATCGCAATTGAAACTTAATCTTAAACAAATCTCAATGTATATACCAGAACGCACCAACGTAATCCCCCATTAACTCTAAACGATTGATACTTTTGTAGCCAGCCATTAGTCCTCTTCCTCTGCTTAAGCTGAGCTTCGTTTCTCGTAATCGTAAGTTTTGCTTTCTGAGTTACACGTAGTACTACGTCTTAGACACCCCCCTCCTCCTCCTCCTTGTCCTCCACCCTACCTGTTTTGTGCAATGTGTATTGTAACGATTTTTATATAATTTGCGCAGTTTCTTTGTTGATTTTCACTTCTCATCTTCATTTTGGTTTTCCAAACTTTAAACGCTTTGTGTACCGGAACATAAGTGTGGTTAGTGGTATTTGTAGATCTCTGTTGTGATTGACACCGTTTTCTATTCCCTACAGGTCAGGCACAACCCGTGAGCTTTCAATCGAATCCCATCTTTAAAACAGAGCAGGGCAAATATTTGGCGGAATGTAAGTATTTTGTGAAATTTTCAAAGTAAATGGAATAGATGAAATAGATGAATTGATAAAAACAAGAACAATTGTTTTTTCTGCAAGAATTAGACTAATAAGTGCAAAATCAGCCCTCTCTTTTCGTCGTTTCGTCTACTTCAGGGTTTTCCAAGAAGAGAGCAAAGTAAATGTGGAAATGCTTTTTAGCAGTTTAGCTACGATTACTACACTGACCACGATTGACGTTACCCGTACTCTGGTCTGGTGTAGGGCAGAATCTTCAAAAAGTGTCTTTTGCGCATGTATGTGTATGCGTGCTATTTTGTCCCCCTTCCTCATTTGCGCTTTGTCCATGTATAGTGCAACAACAAAACCTTTATACAACAAAAAAGACACTTGACAGCATGTTATGCTCAGTTGCCTTGTTATTAGCTATGCACTTTTACTTTTTGGCCTCGCTCTTCTTTAATCAAGCCCGGTACCTGATGCACTTAACAAGCAATGGCGTGTTAGTGCATTGAGCTATTGCTTACGTTCAAAGCTTTACTTCTAGAGGACTTCTTATACTTTTCTGTTTGTTGGTTAAGCTAAGTTGAATTGTGCCCATATAGCATTTGTGCTTAAGATTTTTGGAGAAAGTTTTGTTCGTATACTGAGTTGAACCTACTTTCTAAGCAGGTTTTTTTCCCTTGTCTAACTGCATTGTTTTAACTTCTCATCTCATTTTCAGCCCTGGCCGATCCTTTGATCAAGGCTCTTACCGAAATCGCCCATAAACGTCCCAAGGATCCGGTGGCCTATCTAACCGGTTATCTTCAACATTTTATGGTCGAACGTAAACCCATGACCGAAGTCCAAGTACACTCGGGCAGCAGCAAAAGCAGCTCCACCTCCACCGCCTTGGCCAACTCCAACCCCCATGCCAAGTTAGCCAGTAATACTACTAATCGAGCCATTACCAACAATGTGGACACCATTGAACTAGATGATGCTCAGTTCTTGGCCGCAGAACATGAGGAGGAAGAGGATGCTTTGGCCGCACAGCAAATGGAGGAACGGGATGAGCATGGACAGAGCATGTTACATTTCGGTTAATAATAATTAATTAAATAAATTAAAGTTAATAATAATTAATAATTAAGCAGCTAAGCTAAGTGCCAAGAACCCTCAAATTGAAGTTTCAAACAACCCTCAAAAATCAGTGAAAGACCCCTCAACTTGAGGTTTCGAACAACCTTCAAAAATCATGAATTACTCAATTCATTTCGAATGTGAAAGACCCCTCAAATTGAAGTTTTGATTGCTTAATACAGACTATTTCTTTTTAGCCTGCGCTCGATCCCATCGCCGGGGACAACTCTACACTTTGATTGACGAGTCGCGCATTGATGTCACCTACAGGGATGAGCTATACAGAACGGCACGCGATGTGGCACTGCAGGCCAATCAGGCGCATAATGCAGCTGAGATCGATCGCTATATATTGGCCCAGGCGGCTATAGGTGCGAAGAATTCGGTAACTCTTAAAAAAAGCAATTAAATAACTTTCATATTTCAGGCGATGTGGAACCCTTTGAGCAGCTGGCACTGCAGGGTTACGATCATATCTTAGACATAGAGGATGAGGGTGGAAAGTCCATACTTAAGGTGACAGCCGAGCGTCAGCATCAGGATTTAATGGAGTTTCTAAGCAATTTGCGTGCTTTAGAGGAAACCCGTGAGGAATTGCATCAAATGATACGCGATAATAACACGGAGAGAGTCAAGCAGCTCACCGCTGTCTCCAATGCCAAGTGGTTAATTAAGACTAAGAATTATTATGGTAAGGCAGCGCCATTCATGGAAGTAAGTGATGTGTCCACTTATTTCTCCACAGGTCGCACCGCCCTGCACATAGCCGTGCTAAAGGAGTCCGAGGAAATTGTGCAACATTTGGTAAAACTTTGCCCCGAAGCCTTAAAAGTCACAGATAATGTAAGTTTCCTTCACCAGCTATTGTCGCCAACTGTCAAGTCACTAGCCATGAAAAAGCTTTTAAAACTCTGCCGTTCGGATTCGGCGTTAAAATCAAGGACCCTTTCTCTTGTGCGAAAGATTATAAGCACACACGTCAAGAGATTGTGAGAAACTTGGCTTGGCCCTTTGGAGCTGTATAGCCAATACAAAAACATTTACATGGTTTACTATTTATAATGTCTCTTCCTTTACTTGAAATTGCTGTACTTTAAACGACTGTTTTTATCGGTTTTGGGGTGTACTATACACTCACGGTTTACTATATACAATGTCTCTTTCCGGGTTTTCGATACGGGTTTGTTCTCTCTGTCTCCTCCATTTTATTTACAACGTCTATGCTCGGTCTCGTCGTCCATTCTATATACATCGTCCTAAATATACCTTAACGCTAAAACATCGATACATCTGTATATATTGACTGCTATATTTTTTATCTTCTCCATTTATCCCCAGCTGGAACGCACTGTACTGCACTATGCCATGGGCACAAATTCCCTTGAAAGCGTCAGCCGCATTCTCATTCAGAATGGAGCCAAGCGTACCGTCAAGGATCTAAAGGGCAGACAACCCAGCTATTATTTCATCAACAAGGCCGACATCCTACGTCTACAGGAGGAGGAGGAGGAGAGTCGCTGATTAACTACCATATCAAAAGCAATATGTATAGTGTATTGTAAGTCGTTGTACTAGTCCAATAAAAATCCATAGCCGAGTTTCACCCGCACTTGACTTTCTGTTTAAATTGTTTTGATTGATGGGGGCCAAATTTTATGGCTATCAAATCGTTGACCATCCTGAGTGGGGGGCGTTTAGCACAGATTAGACCCCTGCCCACATAACAAGTGGCTTGACTTTGGGTGGGGATACATGGAGTGAAGTGCAAGTTGATAAGCCCTCCGGGGATGGGGAAAACATGGAAAATGATAATTGGCAGGGTTAGAGTGATAAGATTAGAACTAGAAACCCTGAAGAGCTCAAAATCACACTTTTACTTACAATGACGTCCAGGCACGCGTCTTTCTCTCTCACCCACTTGTAAACCCACATTCCCAGAATCTAACTCGTGCATGAAGTAGCTAAATCACTGCGCCGCTTATCGAAATCGTTTCTTTCTTATTGAAAAGCGCTGATTTCGGTTGTCAAATCGATCAGTGTGTGAGGTGTAAAGCGAACTGAAAGCCAGTTGAAGTTTAAGTTGCTCGTGGAACTGCTACGCGTGAGGTTAATAGTCGAACAGTGAAGCCAAAATGACAGCGGAGACAAGTACGGGTTAGTAATTAAAGAGAACAAAGGATATTTTCAGTACAGCTACCAAGTGATTCATTAACCGCAAACCAATTAGTGGCTCTTGGTCATGACTAACCAAATGACCAGTTTTAAATTGGCTAACTTGGGAAATTTTGTGTGCTAAACCTTTTTTCCGAAAAAGTAGAAAATTCGGCTAAGATTGTGGTGCAGTATTTCGAACTTTGTGGGGTTAAATCATTGCCAACTGAAGGAACCAAATTTCGGGGCACTCTAAAGTGGTTGAACTCTAAAATTCACGTAGAATAAAAGTGAAACTGAAGGCATCTTCTATGAGCGAATACGCTGTACTTAGTGTGACGAGTTAGAAGAAGGTTCTAACCTGAGGTTAAGAGTAATAATTTTTTGAATAAGCGCCAACTGGGAGGTAACGGTGATACCGTACGGTGAGGAAAATGATGATACTGGTTTCAGTTTCAGTTTTATTTTCATTCTGATTTTTAAAATTTTTCATTTTCTTCCCAGGTCCCTTACTGGGTCAACGTCATGTACAGACCTTTCTGCTGTTTCTTTCGATTGTGGTCAACTATATGGCCAAATTTAATGCGGGCGTGGCTGTTGTGGCCATGACGAATGCAGAAAGCACCAATCCCAATTTCGCTGTGAGTTCCATCTCCTTCACTCAGCCCCAACTTTACTTAACCTTAACCACTATTTCCATAGGAATACGACTGGAGTGAAATGGAGCGTTCGTATATCTTGTCCAGTTTCTTCTGGGGTTATTGCATGACTCAATTTTTGGGTGGTTGGATGTGTCGTCGGTATGGGGCCAGGCTTACCATGTTTCTATCAACAATTGGTTCGGCTTTGCTGGCTTTGTTGCCACCCTTCTGTGTGTCCTGGGGCGGTTGGCAGGCGTATTGTGTGATTCGAGTGGGCATGGGCATATTTCAGGGACTTTTATTCCCCTGCATCCATGCTCACTTGGCCAATTGGTGTCCCGTGAAGGAGCGCAATCGTTTGGGAGCTTTGGCTAATACTGGCATAGATTGCGGTACTCTAATGGCAATGTTTGTGAGCGGTCAGGTGGCTGCTTCCAGCCTGGGCTGGCCGGGTATCTTTTACATCTCCTGCGTTGTGGGTATTTTCTGGTGCATCATTTGGTTGATCTTTGGCGCCAACACACCCAGAGAGTGCAAGTTTATTAGCGACGAGGAACTGAGTTACATAGAGACTTCCATCAATGCCAGTCGCAAGGAGGAAGAGTTAAAGGATAAGCGACAGATTCCGGTACCCTGGCGTGCCATTTGGACTTCGGCACCCTTTTGGGCATTGATGCTCGTACGTTGTGCACAATCCTGGGGCTATTCCACTCTACAAACCGAAATGCCTGCATATATGAATGGGGTGCTGCTGATGGATATGAAGAGCAATGCCATATACTCGGCTCTGCCCTATCTTACCAGCTGGATAATGGCTTTTGTGTACTTGCTGATATCGGATATTTTGCTTACCCGTGGAATTCTGTCCATTACGGGCATACGTAAGACAGTCAACTCTTTGGCTCTATGGATTCCAGCCTTTGGCTTGATAGGCGTCGGTTTCTTGGACAGCAATCAGAAGACTCTGGCCATAGTGCTAATGTGTGCGGATGTGGGAATCAATGCGGGCAATACCATAGGCAGCACCATCAACACCATTGATCTGACACCCAACCATGCGGGCATATTGATGGGAATTATAAATACAGCAGCCAATGTGGTGCCCATTATTACTCCCTTAATGGTGGGGGTGATTGTTACGGATAATGTAAGCGGTGTCCTTTTTAAAGGGGTAGTAACATTACTCACTCTTGCTCTGTTTTCTCTCTCTCTTTAGCACAATCGCCAGCAGTGGCAGGTGGTATTCATCATCTCTGCTGTGGTCTTTTTTGTGGGTAATTTGATTTACCTCATCTTTGGCCAGATGGTTAATCAACCTTGGGACGCAGCTGATTTTATGGATCAAAAACGCCCACTCAATCAGCAGGAGGAAGGTAACGCCAAAGCACTGGAGGCTAAGCGAAGTGAGGAAAATGCCAAAACACAGGCAAACAGTTGACTTCCCCCGTGTCTTCCGTATTGAAATAGTCATAAATTAAATTTACTCACGGCTGGGCCGGACATAGAAATTAATACTAAACTAGTTAATAAATCAGTTATTAAGATAACATTGAACTGCCCTGAAATGAAATCGTCTGGCGTTGCCTTATCGCTGTGCTAACTTATCTAACCTGGCAGGTGTACGACAAATTTAGAACCAGTGTCAATTATTAGGAGAACATATCTGGGAAATGTGAAACAATGGGAGAGAAACGATACATCCAAGTGACGTGCGAAAGATAAATACCAATTGATGTTTGAGTTTAATCTTTCCCGCTGGGTAGAAACAGAAATAGGCATTTGAATTGGGCCGATCAATTGAAAATATATAAACCTATGTATTTAAGAATATAAAAAAAACAAACAATGGTCTACAAGAGGAATGCGAAAGAACTGGGACAAGGCAAGGTGGGACGACCACCTCTAAGGTGGGACGACCAGGTGCGGAAAGACATTTCTAAGCTTGGCGTGAAAAACTGGTGCCAGCTCGCACGGAGCAGAAGCGACTGGCGGACATTAGTTGCAGCGGCCGAGACCGTCAAACGGTTGTGATGCAAGCATCGGGCCAATAAAGAAGAAGAAGAAGAAGAAAGAAGAAAGACAACCCATGTTTGTGGTTGTCATTTCAAAAGCAATCAAAAATGGGAAATACTTTGGCCAGCTCCGACTGTCACACATTGCTTTACCCTCTGATTAAGAGATTTATGAGATCTCAACTGCAACATTGATGTGGTTTCATTATTTTACCCATCCATCATGGATTTGTAAATCGTCTATCTATTACCACTAACCTATTAAAGATTACATCATTAGTGATCAAAAGAAACTGCAAACAGTTGTCATTTATACTGATTTTAGTAAGGCTTTTGATTCTGTTAATCACTTCTTGCTGCTTCCTAAGCTGAGCATAATCGGTTTTCCAAATAACTTTCCTTAATTGGATCCTGAATACCTAAGTTCTATACAACACAAAAAGTTGTACTTTGTAATTCTAAACGAATCTGGGTTATCTTTTCGTGTGTCTTATCGTGTGCCAATGATGTGAAACTATGTTCAACATATGACGATTTGGTTTCCCTTTATCACTTGCAAGCTGACTTGGATGTATTTAAGTTTTGGATAAAAGGCACGAGACTGTAAGCGGCACCCCTTCCCTTATCTATCTAGACCCTTTCGTTCCGATATACCTACAGACAAGTCTCATTCAAGTTAGTTCTTGATAGTTTTACTGTCCTTTCTGTTCCAATCATTTAAAGATTTTACAGAATCTATGTTGATCTTTGAATTCACAAGCAAATAAATAGATAAACATTAAACGAGAAGGTCAAGCTAACTTCGTCTTTGCCGAATTTTTTATACCCTTGCAAATGTTTTAATACATCAGAGTTTACGAACGTTAGCATTAAAACAAACAATTTTTCTAAATAAAACCCACTTTTCGACCGATAGTTCCTATGGCAGCTATAAGATATAGTCATCCGATTTTGACCAAAACTTCCAAATCTGTGTAAAAGCGTATAAAACTAATAATTGTCGAAGCGGAAGGCGTTTACATTAAAAACAAAAAAGTTTTCTCACAAAAACCCACTTTTCGACCGATAGTTCCTATGGCAGCTATAAGATATAGTCATCCGATCCGGTCGGTTCCGACATATTATCAGTGTGCAGTAAAAAGAAGACTCTGTGCAAAGTTTCAGCTAGATAGCTTTAAAACTGAGAGACTAGTTTGCGTAGAAACAGACAGACAGACAGACGGACGGACAGACAGACAGACAGACGGACAGACAGACGGACGGAAAAAGCTCAATCTACTCAGCTCGTCGCCCTGATCAAGAATATATATAGTTTATGGGGTCGGAAATGAATATTTCTATGCGTTGCAAACTTCTGGGCAAAATTATAATACCCTTTGCAAGGGTATAAAAATATTTTGGACCAGAACTAGGGAAGACTTGGATGAGTTTTTTAAGCGTACATAAAAATATCGATCACCAATTTTAAAACTTTTCAATTAAGATCTACATTTGCCCATGAGTGACTCACCAAACAGGTATCTGGGGAAGACCCTTACAGCCAATTGTATAATGTTCATTAAGTAAAGAATTCATTATCTTTACAGAATTAACAAAATGCTAAAAGTATAATTGTCTAGTCGCACAACTCAAAAGACAGCTCACATAGTCAGTCAATTAGAAAAAGAATTAAGCCTTTCTCCCCCCTTGTTTTCACTCTCACTTGATCAAGGCCAGATGTTGTTTCTCTTGAGTGATTGTGGTCTGCCTCTCTTGGCTTATCATTGGATAATCAGATTGATTAGACCAAATATGTGTTACTTTATCAGGGCACACGCGATTGGCGATTAAATTAGGAACAGCACGGGTGATTCCAAAATAACTTGAACTCATTCAACTGGCTTCAGTGGTGCAGTTGGGACGCAAGCTCTGCCAAAAAAGGATACTTCGACATGACAGTGGAGATGAACAAAGGTAGGAAAGGCTGTGGGAAAGTTGGTGCACTTTCCAGTTATGTATTAATTGGACCGTGTACCCAACGACACGCGTCACGCTCTCAGACGAGGCATAAATTATATGGCTTATGAACTATTTACAGCCACGATAAGGGGCTTTGTCAGTCCTACTGATTTATGGACTACAAAGTTGACTTGGCAGGAAATAGAGTAATAGAACGATAAGTTTTATTTTATTTTATTTGCAGGACCCGTGTTGGGTATGCGGCATGTACAGGCTTTGCTGCTGTTTCTCAACATCACCACGGTCTATATAGGACGTCTGAATGTGGGCGTTTCAGTGGTGGCTATAACAGATGCGGACTCTACCAATCCCAATTTTCCCGTAAGTACCTTAAAAAGATGATTTTAAAAGATGACTAACGAAGTGCTTTTTCATTACAGCAACATGACTGGACGCAGGGAGAGAAGTCATTGGTTTTGTCCAGCTTCTTTTGGGGTTACATAATTACACAATTCCTGGGTGGTTATTTGTGTAAAAGATTTGGAGTGATAAGTGTCATGTTCTGGGGCACCTTGTGTTCGGGTGTGTTTAGTGCTCTGACTCCACTCTTCATAAGCTTTGGCGGCTGGCAGGCCTACTGTGGAATTCGTGTGCTCATGGGCTGTGCCCAAGGATTGCTATTTCCCTGCATTCATCAGCATTTGGCTCGCTGGAGTCCACCCGCGGAGCGCAATCGCTTGGGTGCACTCGCTCACACGGGTATTGAGTGTGGTAATGTGTGTGCCATGTTTATAAGTGGCATGATTGCCAAAGGTCCCTTGGGTTGGCCTGGAATCTCGTATGTGTCGGCGGGCATTGCCTTTATTTGGTGTGCTTTTTGGTTCATCTTTGCGGCCAATAATGCCACAGAATCGCGATTTATTGGAACCGCAGAGCGCCAGTACATAGAAACCTCTTTGAAGCATGGAGAGAATTATCACACCACCATCATACCCATACCTTGGAAGGCAATTTGGACCTCCATGCCCTTCTGGGCTTTAATGGTGGCTCGCTGCTCCGAAAGCTGGGGCTTGAGTACTCTACAGGCAGAGATCCCCTCTTATATGAATGGAGTTTTGGACATGGATATGAAGAGCAATGCCTTGTTTTCTGCTCTGCCTTTCCTGGCCATGTGGATTATGTCGTATGTGTACTTGATTGTGGCAGATATTATTCTAAATGGCAAATGGTTGACTTTGACTGTGTTGAGAAAAACCTTCAACTCCGTCGCTTTTTGGATACCTTGTTGTACCTTAATAGGCATAGGCTTTTTGGATGTGGAGCAAAAGACCCTGGCCATTGTTTTGATGACCATCAGTGTGGGAGTGAATAGTGGTGCCACCATTGGAAGTTCGCTTAACACCATTGATCTGTCGCCAAATCATGCCAGCATTTTGATGGGAATTGTTAATACAGCAGCCAATGTAGTTCCAATTGCCACGCCCTTGCTTGTGGGCGCAATTGTGGTGGACACGGTAAGTGGTGATATTTTTTAATTAATTCCACACTAATCTATAAATCTTCTTTTAGCACGATCGCTCTCTATGGCAAATTGTCTTTATTATTGCCGCTGTTATATTCTTTGTGGGCAACAGCTTCTACCTGATCTTTGGTAGAGCCGTCTGTCAACCCTGGGATGATCCGGAATATCTTTTACCCGCGCAACCTGAACTGGCCGTGCCACACATGAACAAAGAGAAATCCATTACTGATTTCAAATCTGCCAGATGATAGAGTAAAATGCACCCTAGCTTATCTACACTTGATAGTTTGTGGAGCTTTCACTCAGAAAACCCTGAGTGTAATTTGTAAATCACTCAACGATTCGCTTTTAGTTTGAACAAATTGTTATAAATATATTGTTAATTCTGATCTTTCACTAAAAAAGACAAAGGAAATCAAAGGCTTAGCTATCTACTTTGAATACTAACATACAATCAGCTGTGTCAAGTGCAACTGGTAAGAACTTATATTGTAAGCAGATGATTGGAAATATTTTGAAAAACAACAAACAAAACAAGTGCAATCCAGATGAAATCGATTCTTACTCAAAGGTTAAACCACCTTGGTGGTCTGCAGAGCTGGATTAGCTCCGAAAGGAATGTCGTCATACATTTAACGTAGCCAAATGTAACGACCAAACAAACGCTTGGGAGTTAAATAAACCAAAGCTAGGTACTAATAAGAAAGCTACCAGGAGGACAGAACGCTCCTCCTGGACCCATTAGTGTACTATATATTAAATCTACTTTTGATGCTTCACGGCTTAGAAAGATCTTGGTCAGCTCACCAACCTCGACAGGCCCAGAATGGGCTAACCTAACCTAACTGCAATCCAGGAGAATCAATTCTTACTCAAACTTTACATTTGATGCTAGCAAAGTGTGGCCCAACTATTTTAGATAAAGGTTCAATTTACTCAACGTTAAGTTCAGGGAAAAGGAATCCAGTAGCAACAAGGAATGGGATCTAGTAAATTCAATTATTTTATTCTTATATTAAGCCTGGCATGGACAAGAAAAGAGTATATACGCCCGGTTCAAGCTAAGCTCTTTACAATATGGCAATCAGTTCGACATTTTTCCTATAATTTTTACTCTAAAATGACTAACATCCGCATAACGCTATCAACTGAAGTATTTAAAGTCATCTCCAGATTTATGTTTGCTTAGGGCCAATTCTGGTTGTGCGGGTATTAAATAATCCGGAGCATCCCAGGGTTGACAGTCAGTTCTGCCAAAGATTAAATAGAAGCAGTTGCCGACAAAGAAAATGACAGCGGCAATAATGAAAACAATTTGCCATTGTGAGCGATCGTTCTACAAGAAGATGGGAAGATTAGTTTATGAACAATTAAAAAATGTCATCACTTACATTATCCACCACAATAACGCCCACAAGCAAAGGCGCGACTATCGAGACCACATTGGCTGCTGTGTTGACTATTCCCATCACAATGCTGGCATGATTCGGAGACAGATCAATCGTATTAAGCAAATGACCAATGGTATTGCCACTATTCACACCCACACTGATGGTCATCAGAACAATGGCCAAAGTCTTTTGCTCCACATCCAAAAAGCCTATGCCTATTAAGGTACAACTCGGTATCCAAAAGGCCAGGGAGTTGAAGGTCTTTCTCAATGCAGTCAAAGTTAACCATTTGCCACTTAGAAGAATATCTGCCGTAATCAAGTACACATACGCCATAATCCACATGGCCAGGAAAGGCAGAGCAGAAAACAAAGCATTGCTCTTCATATCCATGTCCAAAACACCATTCATATACATGGGAATCTCTGCCTGCAGTGTAGTAAAACCCCAATATTCGGTGCAGAAAGCCACCATTAAGGCCCAGAAGGGCATAGAAGTCCAAATAGCCAGCCAGGGTATGGGTATTATAGTCTTATGAAAGTTCTCATCATGTTTCAAGGAGGATTCTATGTACTGCCGCTCCGCGGTTCCAATAAAACGTGATTCAGTGGCATTATTGGCCGCAAAGATAAACCAAAGAGCACACCAAATAAAGGCAATGCCCGCTGACACATACGAGATTCCAGGCCAACCCAAGGGTCCTTTGGCAATCATGCCACTTATAAACATGGCACACACATTCCCACACTCAATACCCGTTTGACTAAGAGCGCCCAAGCGATTGCGCTCTTCGGGCGGACTCCAGCGAGCCAAATGCTGATAAATACAGGGAAATAGCACTCCTTGGACACAGCCCATAAGCACGCGTATGCCACAGTAGGCCTGCCAGCCGCCAAAGCTTATAAGATAAGGCGTCAGAGCACTAAACACACCGGAACTTAAGGTACCCCAGAACATGACACTCTTTGCTCCAAATATTTTACACAAATAGGCGCCCAGGCATTGAGTAAAAACGTAGCCCCAATAGAAGCTGGAAATGATATACGACTTCTGTGGCCCCGTCCAGTCATATTGCTGTAGAAAAAAACATATCTTAGGTGAGTAATCAGATAAAGGTGAGAATTAAGAAACTTACGGGAAAGTTGGGATTGGTAGAGCCGGCATCGGTAATGGCCACCACTGAAATGCCCACATTCAGACGTCCTATATAGATAGAGACTATGTTCAGAAAGATAAGTAAAGCCTGCACATGCCGCATACCCACAAGGGGTCCTGTAAAAAGTATGTTAAATTAAAATAAGTTCATCAAGTGAATTATAATTGTCCACTTTTATTTCCACTTCCTTACCTTTGTGTAGTTTTACATTCATATCAAAGTATTCACCTTTTTGCAACTCTGTCCCAGTCATCCAGTTAGTTTGTAGTTCAATCGCCAAATGCTAGAACCTTAATAAAGTTAAACATTTTTGGGGCTAATTAGTAAGATTAGATTGATTTATCTTACTTTCAAATGATAAGCCCAGAGAGGCAGTTCAGTCTCGATGAAAATAAATACAATTGCGATATTTGACTGAGTTTAGCGCCTAGTTAGCTTTCAGTGGGACCAGGTGCGATTTGACAGTTTCATTGTTTTGTGACATTTAAACTTTTAACAAGAAGACATTCGATTGCAAATTAAATTTGTATCGATTGCAGATTACTGCTCATTTCCAGTAACCATTAGTGAGATGTATATCTAGACATATGTACACACAGAGACAAAAAAAAGATCCCCGTAGAATGGATATTCAAATATCCATATATAATAATATCCTTTTTAAGCGAAAATATCCCAAAAAAGGATAGTTAACTATCCAGTCCAAATGGATAACGAAATATCGTAAGGATCATCAAAAACTCTCCTTTTTTTCTCAGTGCAAGTATTCTATCAGTAGATTAAAGAAGTCACACGATAAGGTATCGCCTGCCTAAAACCTCTTTTGGTAGAAAATAGTTTGGAGAGGTTCTTTCCTATTTTGACGGAGCTTTGAGTACTTCTCAACGTCATCATGCAAAGTCGACGGTTCTTTTCTGATATACCACAAGTAGACAGGGCTTCAAAGAACCTTGACTTTATCGGTGTATCGAAGGCAGATTTATAATTAACCAAGGCTGCAAACCGGTCCGAACCCGAACCCCTAAGAACCGGTTCGGTTCGGGTTTTTCGGGTTCGCCGAACCGGACCATGAACCGAACCCCTAATAATTTTACCCCCTCAAACCTGAACCCAAACCGGACCACTTTTTCGAAAAATTAGGTTCGGTTCACAAAATTAAGTAGTTTTTGTAAACTACTCATACAGCGACATACAGAAATCTTTTGTATTCTGACTGCTTTCATTCTAGAAGTTGTCGGATATAAGCGAATATAGTTTAAGCAGAACTTTTCAATGACAACTGCAGAGCTTAAAAAAAATGCCACTATGAAGAATGAAATGTAAATGAAGGTTGCTATGTAAAGCAATTTGGACGATGACCAAGTTACCTCAATAGATGCCCTAGAGGACTTTATAACTACAGTTCGTTGTGCTGCACACACTCTAAGTATTATAAGTATAAATAGTTAAAGATATTTTTAAGGAAGTTCAGTTCGACACTAGTAGAGTTTTGTAACAAACTCTCTAATCACACAATCTGAAATCTATTGCTTATAGAAAAATCGAAAAACTCTATGTACAAAATGTGCAAGCGCTAACTAACTTCAAAAGGTTTTTGCATTCAGAGCTCCTTAAATATTTGATTGAAACGTAGTTCCAATTTATAGAGCTTCTTTAGAGCTCAACGATTCACAACCAATTGATTTTTATTACGCTTGCTTTTCATGTCGAGTAAATGTTCTAAAATCTTCAACAAATCATTGTTTATTACTACATGTTCTCAGTGTTCCTAACACAGATTCCATACACGGACAAGTGTGCTTCGGTGACTAATTTCACCCGTCGGGACACCTAAACAGGAATTAAACATAAAGCAGTCCATACCCTTCAGTACGGCTGGTGGCGATAGCTACTTGCACTACTTACATGGACTACTTACTGGTGGCGATCGCCACCTTATCGCTTTACAAGTAAGTACCGAGGTAAGTACCTACGATAGGGTACCGACCAGAGTACCGATTTGGTATAGCGAAGTCACTCCCAAAGTAAACGACGCGTCGCGACATACACACAGACTGTTTTGACGAAATGCGATGCAATGACAAAATGCAAAATATCAATATGTATATGTGCGTGCTTGAAATTACACTAACGATTTGCAGGCAGGTCACTTATGTTCTTCCTACTTTAACACTTTTTTTGTGTTCTGCTTTATCGCTGCCGAAGAAGCGTATGACGTTAAGACAGTTTTCTGATGATGCTTTAGTTATTATTGTGGACGCTGCTGAGTCGAACGCGTTTGTTGCGAAAATAATTATTTCTGATTAGTGATAAATAAAATAATTTTGTTAGGATATGTTTACTATTATATCTGAAGCCAACAAAGGTTAGAATAGAGCATATAAATATGATTTCTTGAGCACTGGGAAAAGAGCAAAGGCTCCCTGCTCAAATACAAAAAAAATACAAGCTTCTGCAAATCGCCGAATGCGACGCGACGTCTTAACAATTTTTATGGTGCTGTGCTTGGTATGAGAATGTACTATATTTTTGAAATGCTGTGCAATTCATTGCTTTGTTTATTTTTCAGATTCTATTTCAACGCGCGGTCCAACAGTACGGAAACTGCTGCGCAATGCTAACTTCAGAGAAAGCGAGTTTTCAAAAAGTCCAGTGGCGATTACACAACTGGCTTAAATGAAGAATATAATAAAGAAATTAATAATTATGATGAAGAAAAATTCGAAATAAAATGAAATAATATTAATGTAGTAATACATACAAAAGAAATAAAAATAAAATGTTAAAAATTGAACATAATATAAAACTTATCTTTATGCGGGTATGTTTATTGCATGACCACCTAGTGGGTACCTACACTAGTGCGAATTGGAGGTACTTACAGAGGTAGTGACGGGGGTACTGTCTGGAGGTACTTACGGTACAACCAACTTGGGGGTACTTACGGTAAGTACTTACAGTTAGTGCGTACGGTAAGTACTTACGGTACCACCACTTTTCGGTACTTACCCCAGTACTTACATGTAAAGCGAAGAGGTGGCGATTGGTTCCCCCCTAGGACATGCCCTGCAAAAAGTAAGTAGTGAATTGCATTGCTGGTGGATTGGGCGGTAAGTACCGGTGGTTACTAGTAAGTACCGAATTCTACACCCATGTACTAGTACAGCGTACTGAAGGGTAAATACCTTGGGATGACACTGAAGAGAAGCCTGACTTTTAGACACCATATCAAGGCAATAGCTCAGGCAGTGGCTGCCAAAGCAAGGCTCATGGGGTGGCTCCTGAACTCCAAGAACAAGCTGTCAGTCAGGAATAAAGTCCTAGTATGCAAGGCAATTCTGGCTCCGTTATGGAGATATGGCCTATAAATTTATGGAATCGCCGCTAAGAGTCACCTGACAAAGACTAGAGAGGTCCAGGCAAAAATCCTTAGGCGCGTTACGGGAGCTGAATGGTACCTGAGAACTAGGGATATTAAAATTCTCAGTGCCTTTTCAACACTCCAGTTTGATTTTTCTAATCATAAAGCTAGTATAGATGAAAAGCTCTTAAAAGATATACAGCCATGCTCCCATTTTCACTTTCGTAAAGCTTTTGCTATTTCGAACCGGTTTTTAGAGCAAATTTGGATTTAAGCATCGCTCAAAAGTTGTCAGTATTAGCTAATGAATTTAAAAACTATTTTAGCTAGTTAATAAAAAATGAGTATTAATAAATGGAAACTTAGCTTTTATGTTCAAGCGAACCGAGGTTCGAACCAGAACCTTGGGTTCAGGGGTTTCAAGAACCGGTCCACGAACCGAACCTTAGACTTTACAACGGGTTCGAACCCCCGGACCGAACCTTGTGCCAAATTTTAGAGGTTTGCAGCCTTGTAATTAACAAAGATATGGTATGTGTTGATGCCTCTCTCGTAGGTCTTCTCCCGGATTTGTCCTAATGTGAATATCTGGTCTGTGGTGGATTTATGTATTACATAAAAAGAGATTCATTTTTGGACCTAAACAATAGCAAATTAATTTCTGCTTTTTAAAAATTTCCCTCTGGCAAATTTTCAAACGTCAAAATAGAATCGCACCTGGTCCCACTTAAAGCTAACTAGGCGCTAAACTCAAAAGCTCTTCAAAGTCAGTCAAATATATTTAGCAATTGTACTTATTGTACAATCTTGGCCGAGGACAGATCTCGATTCCACTGCCTCTCTTGGCTTATCATTTAAAAATAAGTTTGATTAGCTCCACAAGTTTGTAACTTTTTTTAGGCTCACGCATTTGGCAACTGGACTACAAACGACTTGGATTACAGAAAAAGTGCAGCAGAAAAGTGAATACTTTGAAATGAATGTCAAATTAAACAAAGGTAAGGAAGTGGAAGTGCAAGTGGAAAAATTGGTAAAGATTTAGCCGTACTAAGGAAGTGCGTACTTGGTGAAGATTAAGTGGCTTGCTGATTATTTACACTCACGATAAGTGGTTTGTCAATCAAAGAGATTTATGGACTGGTTCAAACTATTCAAAATCGCCAACGCAAGCCATTTTAGTCATTTTTTCATTGAATTACCAAAAAAGGTCTCAGGATTTGAAGGGATTCATTTTCATTTCATTTTATTTTAATTTATTGTACTTTTTGCAGGACCCCTTGTGGGAATGCGGCATGTGCAGGCTTTACTTCTCTTTCTGAACATAGTCTGTATCTATATAGGACGTCTGAATGTGGGCGTTTCAGTGGTGGCCCTCACCGATGCCGGCTCTACCAATCCCAACTTTCCCGTAAGTTTCTTTATTCTCACCTTTATCTGATTACTTACCTAAGATATGTTCTTTTCTACAGCAATATGACTGGACGGGGGCACAGAAGTCGTATATCATTTCCAGCTTCTATTGGGGCTACGTTTTTACTCAATTCCTGGGCGGTTATTTGTGTAAAAGATTAGGAGTGAAGAGTGTCATGTTCTGGGGTACCTTAAGTTCGGGTGTGTTTAGTGCTCTGACGCCTTATCTTATAAGCTTTGGCGGCTGGCAGGCCTACTGTGGCATACGTGTGCTTATGGGCTGTGCCCAAGGATTGCTATTTCCCTGTATTTATCAGCATTTGGCTCGCTGGAGTCCACCCGAGGAGCGCAATCGCTTGGGCGCTCTTAGTCAAACGGGTATTGAGTGTGGGAATGTGTGTGCCATGTTTATAAGTGGCATGATTGCCAAAGGACCCTTGGGTTGGCCTGGAATCTCGTATGTGTCGGCCGGAGTTGCTGTCAGCTGGTGTGCTCTTTGGTTTTGCCTTGGGGCCAATAATGCCACTGAATCGCATTTTATTGGAACCGCAGAGCGGCAGTACATAGAAACCTCTTTGAGACATGATGAGAACTATCATCAGACTATAATACCCATACCCTGGATGGCTATTTGGACCTCTATGCCCTTCTGGGCCTTAATGGTGGCTGTCTGTTCCTGGAGCTGGGGCTTTACTACTTTACAGGCAGAGATTCCCTCGTATTTGAGTGGAGTTTTGGACATGGATATGAAGAGCAACGCCTTGTTTTCTGCTCTGCCATTCCTGGCCATGTGGATTATGTCGTATGTGTACTTGATTGCGGCAGATATTATTCTAAATGGCAAATGGTTAACTTTGACCACATTGAGAAAGACCTTCAATTCTTTGGCCTTTTGGATACCTTGTTGTACTTTAATAGGCATAGGTTTCCTGGATGTGGAGCACAAATCTTGGGCCATTATTTTGATGACCGTAACACTGGGTGTGAATAGTGGCAATACCATTGGTAGTGCTCTTAATACGATTGATCTGTCTCCGAATCATGCCAGCATTTTGATGGGAATTACTAATACTGCAGCCAATGTGGTCTCCATAGTCACGCCTTTGCTGGTTGGGGTGATTGTGGTGGATAATGTAAGTGATGAAATTTTTTAACTGATTCTACACTAATCTTTCTATCTTTTTGCAGAACGATCGCTCTCAATGGCAAATTGTTTTCATTATTGCCGCTGTCATTTTCTTTGTGGGCAACGGCTTCTATTTGATCTTTGGCAGAACTGACTGTCAACCCTGGGACGCTCCGGATTATTTAATACCCGCACAACCTGAACTGGCCTTTAGCAAAGAGAAGTCCGCTATTGACTTCAAATCCTTCAGTTGATGGTGTGAAAACCTTGAAACTCGGCTCAAACGCAGCAATTGAGTTCGTTTGAGTTGCCCCGTGATAGTTTCTCTAAACTTCCCTTTGAATTCGAATTCGACATTCAAATTGCTTACATACCGCTTTAGTCATCGACTAAGTCATCGATAAATGGCCAGTTCGATAGTTTCTTATCGTTGCAGCGATCAAAGTTTGGTTGCGCGTGTCCTTTTATTTGTTAATTTTTGTTTTGTGTATGTGCTGTGCCTTTAATAATTGAAATAAAAATTTAATAAAAATATTGTGCTGCTCTCTCTTTTGTTCCTGGGTAAGTGCATCACCATTTGATTGCCATTATATTTGTTTGTATATTTGTCTGTAGTAAATTTGAAGAAAATTAAAGACATGAATAGAAATGCCGGCTGTATTTGACATGCCAAGAGCTACAGTCAATTCAAAAAGGTGGAGTTGCTGGAGCCTTAGCAAAAATTATACTCAAATTAATCTGCCTGCCTTTTAGTTAACTTCTTGCCATTCCTTCTTGTGTAATTAGAGCGAAGCTCTTTTACGGACGTCAGACTGGGGGGTAAATCTTGAAAAATTTTGTCTTTGCGACTGATTTTTTTGGGGTATGTCTTTGATTTTGCATTTTGTATTTGCAAAATCAGCTGCTTTTATTAATAACGCGTAGTTGCAGGTGGGTTGTGTGTTCAGTGGGATAGTGTGGGCGGGAGGTGGAGGGTATTTGCTAAAGACCTGGTGGGGATCAGGTAAAGATTTGGTGAGGATCTGACGGGGACTTGGTGCTGATCTGGTGGAGTTCTGGTGGTGATGTGGTGCGGATCTGGTGGTTATCTGGTAGAGACCTGGTGAGCTCTGGTTTGTATCTGGTGGGGATCTAATAGGGATCAGGTGGGGATCTGGTGGGGATCTGGTGGGGATCAGGTGGGGATCTGGTGGGAATCTGGTGGGGATCAGGAGGGGATCAGGTGGGGATCTGGTGGGGATCAGATGGGGATCTGGAGTTGGTCGGGTGGGGATCTGGTGGGTATGCGGGAAGTGGGGGTGAAAAGAGTGGCTGCATTGAGGGCAAGTTGTGAATTCTGTACTATAAACTATAATGTTCTTTGTTTCACAGTGCCTTAACAGTGACTTGACAGAGACTTGACAGTGACTTAACAGTTCCCTAACAGTGACTTGACATTAACCTAATGTTTTATTATATAACATTTATTTATACAGAATCTAAGTGTTTATTTTGCCATTACTTAAATCGGATTCATCGTAAAGAGCTTCGCTCGTACCTCATCTCTCTTCGTACGCTTTCACTTGATTATATTGTAAACAACACACACTCTTTTTTTTTACCTAGTCAAGGCGCAAAGAGTGTATTTTGGTGTTTTTATAACTTGCCAAAAAAACTTTTTCTGACAACGTCAATGTTTAAGTGAATTTTTATGTTTTTACCACGGAGATACTCAATTCAACTTCGCTACTTCGCAACTTTGATAAATAACTAAAAACGTTGTCAACACTAGGATTGGCTAGTTTAATATGCTACTTTTTTATTTCTTTATTCAATTCAGTTAGATAACGACGGTATGCATCCGAGTTAATGAATTCATAGAAATGAAATAAGGTAGTACACTGAAAAAACATTTTAAAATACTTCCTAAAGATATATAAAAATAGTTCCAATGTTTATAACGCAAGAATTGTATTTTTATTTTTAATTTAGTTTTCTTCACCTTCTTGTCTAGAAATCAAACTCAGGTTCTATGGAATTGATTAGCGTCTTGTCGCATTGTTTCTATGTGTAGCACTATTTGTCTCTTTCCGTCAAACATTCTTTTGGAAGGATTTTTAAACAATTTAACCTTTTCTAATATCATTTTCAAATCCATTTGATCCTTGAAGTTTGAGAAATATTATAATTTATTGAATTGATATATTTTTATGACAAAAATTAAACGAAATGAAAAACAATATTTGACAATATGCCAAATTAACCGAATTGATATTTTTTGTTTTTTTCTGTGTTGGCTCATCTCTCTTCGTACGCTTTCACTTGATTGTATTGTAAACAACCCATTTTTCATTGCGTGTTTTGATTTGTTTTCGGTTACGTTTGAGCAATGAATCGCAGGTATTGACTTGCTTAGTGATGTGAATTTTCTTCAAGTCATGCGGTACCCAATGATCGAGCTGGGTTTTTTTTGGATGGTTTTTATTGCTTTGATTTGTTTGCCGAGGCGGATCTCCAATGGTCCGCGTTTGAATTGTTCATAGAATTTCAAAAAAAAAAAACCCCGATAAGGCCCTGGCCTGTTCTGGGACCAAAGTGACATTAAAGCCATTAATTTTATGTTTTTCTTATAACTCGTTTATCGTTCATTTGATCTTAATAATTTTTTTGGCAAATCGATAAATAATTCTGATTAGAAAGTTCTAACCATCTCTCTGCAATATTTTGAGAGATATGAGGTTTTTTTTTCCAAATTGCGAGGTTGGGAGGTGGCAAAAACTGAAAATAAACTTGATCTGCCTGCAGTATTCATACATGTGAAACCTCTATTTCTCACTATCTCTGAAATCTCTTCGTTCAGACTGACGCTATATCGACACGGCTGTTGAAGCTGATCAAGAATTGATTATACACTTTATAGGGTCAGACATGACTCCCTGTTACACACTTTTGCTCAAACTTCATATACCCTGTGTACCTTTAGGACAGAGTATAAAAAGGTGTGGTTCGGATAATTTATAAGCCACATAAGTTTGATTCTGAGACTCTTGATAAGAACGACTAAGGTTTTTGACTCGTGCCGCTTTCGTGCCGGGTTACAATCGAACCCCTGGTGCCCATCTCTACTTCAAATCTAATGAGAGGTCAATAAATTCTTATACCTTTTAATCACAAACCGACATGGTTCCTGTTCTTTCTCCATAGAAATTGGCCAGTACAGATTTCAAGTCTTATCGATTTATTATTTATTTAGCGGGTAGCATCGCTTATCAAGTTGCGATCCATTGTGTTTTCGGTTGTTAATCAACAATTATATAGAATATAAATATTCCAAAAAAGAATTCATTCATTCCGGGAGGTGTTTTCCGTTTTAACTTTATGGTTAGAGTTTCTGGTTGGCAGCTGCTGACAAAACGTGCTACATGTCATAAATCTTCGGGCAAATAAACAAGTCGTAGTCGCTGGCAAAGTTTTGTTTTTAGCCAAGCTATCAATATTTACAGATACTACGTTGACTCACGCCACCACCCCTCCGACATGTGGAGGACGGTGAAAGGTTTTTCGGACACAATAGATTGACGACAACGTTTTTGCATCTGGATGGAGGAGTTGCGTCAAGTGGTGGCTAAAGATTTGCAAAAATATTATAAATATGAATGATTTTGTAGACGGGGTCTGGCCCAAACTTTCGTAGCTTTCTGCAGTTGTATAAATGTGGCCAATACAGTTGGGGCTACAACCAGAACCATTTCGGTGTTCAACGTTGACGGGAAAATGGGCTGCAAGCTAGACAAAGGTCCCAAACTGGGAGTAAGGCATTTGCAATCGCTGCTGCTCTTTTTGGGACTGACGGTGATGCACATAGCCAGGCTTAATGTAAGTGTGGCCATTGTGGCCATGACGAATGCAGCCACCACTAATCCGAATTTTCCCGTGAGTTTTTGAAATGAATAGGTTCTGAATATGGAATCTATATGTGACGACTTTCTTTTTCCTTTAGGAATACAACTGGAATGAGAAACATAAATCCTACATCCTGTCCAGCTTCTACTGGGGTTATATTTTGACACTCTGCCCGGGTAGTTTCCTGTGTCGTCGCTTTGGAGCCAAAGTGGTGTTATTTATAGCCAGCTTTGGCACCGCCGTACTCAGCTTTATGACCCCCTGGTCCATCTCCTGGGGTGGCTGGCAAGTCTTTTGCGCCATTCGCATACTGCAGGGTTTATTCCAAGGCGTCATCTTTCCCTGCATTACCGAACATTTGGCCATGTGGTCACCACCCGAGGAAAGAAATAGACTGGGAGCCTTTAGCTATACGGGCACGGACTGCGGCACCGTTTTGGCCATGTTTCTAAGTGGCATGATAGCCAAAAGTGCCATGGGTTGGCCGGGCATTTCGTATGTGTCCGGTGGCTTTTGTGCCGCCTGGTGTCTACTGTGGCTCGTACTGGGTGCCAACAATGCGCCGGAATCGAGATTTATAAGCGAGGCTGAGTGTAAATATATAGAATCATCACTGCAACATAACGAGGACTTTCATGAGCGCACCATACCCATACCCTGGCGGGCCATCTGGTGTTCGGTGCCATTTTTAGCTTTGCTGGTGACTCGTTGCTCGGAAACTTACGGGTTGAGTACCCTACAGGCAGAGATTCCCTCGTATATGAATGGTGTTTTGAACATGGACATTCAAAGCAATGCTGTCTTCTCCTCGTTACCCTTCCTGGCCATGTGGTTGCTGTCCTATGTGTATCTAATAGCCGCAGATATTTTGCTTAAAGGCAAATGGCTGTCATTGACCTCGGTGAGGAAACTCTTCAACACTTTGTCTTTTTGGATACCGGCAGGTGCCCTGATAGCCATTGGTTTCCTGAGTGAGGAGCACAAGATACTGGCCATTACCTTGATGACAGTCAGTGTGGGTGTCAACAGTGGAGCCACCATTGGCAGTTCCCTAAACAGCATAGATCTGTCACCCAATCATGCGGGTATTCTGATTGGCCTAAGTAATACGGTGGCAAATGTTATACCCATTCTAACTCCACTGATAGCGGGTGTCATTGTCGTAGACAAGGTGAGTCATTGGAGTCGTTAGCCAACTCAACTTACTTACCAGTCTGTCTGTTGTTAACCCTTAGCACGATCGCGGACAATGGCAAATTGTGTTTGGCCTGGCAGCCGTGATTTTCTTCCTCGGCAACTGCGTTTTTCTCATCTGGGGCTCGGCCAAGGCTCAGCCCTGGGATGCCGAAGACTACCTCAAACCCAAAGATCCAGAGTCTGTCAAAAAAGTTGACCCTCCCGCCCTAACCATCGCCCCACCCATTGATCCTCTTCTGGAGCAACAAATCAGCTGGCCCGAAAGGTATACGGCCAAGCTAATGGACACGGATTGATTTGTGGCGGAAGCGGGTCGAACAATTGAATTTGTTTTAATCAGTATTAACCATAAGCAGGTTGTAATTTATATTTATTTTATTTAAAAGACGTGACATGTGTGCCTCCTCCAGTTCAAGTAAATTATTTCAATTGATGCAATCGACTTTTGATTTGCGACCGAATTCGCTACTCCACTCCGCCGACATAATCTAATCGGGGGATTTTAAGTTATTAATAATTTTAAATATATATATTTTGGTATTGTGAAAGACTGGGTGAGACACATCCGAGACAGTGTCTGTGCGTGTGAAGCTCTCGGAAAACATTTGCCACAGCTGTTTGTGATATGCGAACGCTAAAGCTAAGAATAAACTATTGACTTTGCCTGCTTTTGTGCAACGTTTTTGGGTATGCCAGTTGATGTGACGTTGTTAGGTCTAGGGTCTAGGCCAGGGTATGAAGACAAGCCCCTTTTACACCCCTTGTATATTTTTTTAGATAGTAGGGCTTTCTTAATTCAATTATAAAAGCATTCTGAATTAAGTTATAAATTAGATTGTGGCCTTTTGGATTATGAGTCATAAAACTTTTTAGCAGGCTCCACGTCAAAGAGTTTTGAATATGTTTATAAAACAAAACACGCTGATCGTAAAGCAATTTTATGAATTTCCTCAATTTAATCATCAGCGATCTTTACCTGTTTTCTATGGTTAGAGGACATCTGTTTGAAAATTCCCAAAAAAAGGCGACCTTTGCAACTGGCGCGGGATCTGTGTGCTGCACACTATTTCGAAGCTTACAGCAAGAATCATTTTTAGTCGCCTGACGGACACCCTAATGGACACCAAAGGCGAAAAGTAAAGCGGGTTCTGGAAAGGCTCGTCATGCACGAATCATACAAACTCTGTACGCATCCTGATCGCACCATGATGATACAGATCGGACACTGGCCTTTGGTAGACTTCGCTGCGTAAGCAGAGAGTGCATTTTCTCGCTTTGCCTGTCTAATACTCTAATCATATCTAATCGCCAGCTTATATAGTTTTAATTATCACTAACGATCGCCTTTGATAAAATCCATTCCCATTCAAAAACCAATCTGCGTGTGTAATTGGTTTGATACCACTACCACCCGTTCTCTAGTTTTAGTCATGGTCATGTTTGTTCATTGATAAGCCACATTTGCCAGATGCTACTGTTTCTAATTATTTGTCCACAGTCATTGTTATTATTATGGTTTGTTGATGTAGTCCCAACGGTTATGACTTGCAGTTAGACTACAATCAATAAACTGGAAACCGTATCATTAACTAGATCACCCGAAAACATACACAAGCACACGCTGCTATGATAATAATTGTAGTTAATTTGAGTTCGATTTTGAATGGGTCGAACTCGATTAAAAGCGATATCTTAGCAGTTAGCTGGCTTAGTTCAGAGGGTATTCGGTAAGGGTGCACGATGGAGCTTATCCTTGCAAACAGTGGGAAAAGGTTAAAAGTACATTTTGATAAGTTCCGCCGCAAAGTAGACTATACTTTTGTATTTATGGGAAAGCTGATCTGTGAGATTTTGTGTTTTTCGCAAAGAAACTTTTGATAGTCACTCTACTTTTGTAAACTTCCATTTGTTAATAGACTGCTATCCAGCCCAACACACTTTATCATCTGAATAAATCCCTTTCTGCCATTCATGCAACAACTGTGATCTGCCTCTTAAAAGTTTTTCCTCCACCAAACTCTGTTCTATAAGCCGTTGCTCTGAGTTTTGCCAATGCTTTAAGGCGTTCTTTTGACAGTCCTCCTCTAAAATTTCCATAAGCAAAGCTTTGTTTCAACCAGGGAATCAAACCGGAACCGGAACCGTATACCGAAAAGAACCCGTTGAAACTCAGAACCGGAACCACGAACCGGAACCGATATTCTTAATTTTTTGTATACCGGTATCCGAGAACCAATATTCTTGGAACCGAAAAGACAGAAAAGAACCTAAACGTTGTACCGGTACTGTTTCGGTTCTGAGCGCAACCACTAGACTGCGAAACGAGCTCTTAGATTTGGCGGATTTTTACGCAATTTGGCTGAATTGTTTTTTTCAAATAAAACACAGATTCTGGCTTAGCAAAACTTTTGTTCAGTGAAATACAAAATCACGAAACCAGTCCCTTTAAAAAAATAATGCATTCTTATGTAGTATTTTCTTAAACCCTCGTTATAGTGTCAGGATAACCTCTGAACAGAAAAGTACATGTGTAACTGCTTTGACTGATGTATATTTTCAAGAATTTGATCCACTTCTGTTCAATTGAAACTAAATGAAAGTGGAGATGAAGTCGGTTTCTATATAAACTTCTAAGAAAAGAATCAGGACAATAAAAATAGTTTAGTATTTTCACAAGACAGTTTAACTTATGATGCCTTAAATGGTGGTCAGAAAACTCGAAAAAGTTTCCGGAATTGTATGAACTTTCAAAAGTTATTCTTGCTCCGTAGAACATTTATTTTTCGCCGTGAAGTTTATTATGACTCCGCTAAGAAATCAGATGGACGGAAATACATTGACCGCTATCATGATTCTAAGAACTAATCATTAATTTACCTTCTTTGAACTAATTTTAAAGTAGTTTAAAGTAAATTGATAATGTGAACTGTTTCTTACCGACTCTGATTGGACTTTAAGCGTAGTATACACTTACACCAAAGACAAAGCCCATTGGAGATCCCTTTGTTGGCAGTCCACACTTCCAACAAAAAGGCCTCGATTAAATACCGTTAAAATACTAGATCCGTATTTGATGTATTATTATCGATAGCTCCCTGAATAATTAATTTTAATTATTTCAAGAGGTATCGGACATTGTCGATACACAAATATGCGTAATCGGGTGAAATTTTAATTTTAATTCTCCCATCAATGATTCAGCGCAATTTTCAAAGCAAGCTACAAAACACCGTGAGACTTCAACCAAACTTAAACTGGGTAAAGTTTATGAATTTAATCATTGCGAAAGTGCCATGTCTGCTCATCAGGTCCCGCAGCCAGGGGTGGGCGCATGTTAACCATTTGTATTTATTGATTGTGAAACTTACAATTTAAAATTAATCCAATATCAACGCTATAGGCAATGTGACCATTTTACATGCATACATCTTACATTCTGGTCACACTGTCCCAAAACAAAAGAATTGTCACTTTTGGTATTTTTGTTTTGGCAAGTCTTTGGTGGAAGTGTATACTACGCTTAAGTTTTAAAATTTCTGTTAGTTTTACCGGTCCATACCGGTACGTACCGGTACGATACCGAAATAAAAAGGTACCGGAACCGGAACCGAATACCGAAATAGTAGCAGAACCAAAACAGAACCTTTTAATGAAACAGAACCGGAACCGGAACCGAAATTCGTTTCGGTTTGATTCCCTGGTTTCAACCCATAGTGATGTAACCTTAATTTTGCTTTAAATCCTGGCTCTTAACATCAAAATAATTTAAAGCATTTTATGTTTATCTTCTCGGCTAAGAGTTGAATCTGCTCGGCCTTAATTTAGTTGAAGAGGACGCATTTAATTTGCCAAACTATTTAAAGTATTTGATGCCGTACCGATACCCCCTTATACGATACGTTGAGTATTCTAAGAAAAGTTTATCACTCATACGTACTGTTGCCCTTGCCTACATTGTAAATTGTTTAGAAGTTGGCGTAGACCTAGCTTGTAGTCATAATAATTGTTAAAAATTTTAACCATTGGAACAATTGTTTTTAATATAACCAAGAAAATATGTTAATAATATTTACTACATATATATTTATGCAAAATTGTATATTACTGAAAAATTTGTACTACTCTGCGTTGTTCGGGCCCCACAAGAACTGCAGCTCCATAAAACAGCTAAAAGCTGCTTTTCACGGTTGCGGCCGTTTCTACAAACACCGCATTTCATTTAGCAAAGAGAGAGAGAGAGCGCAGCAGCAGCGTTCTGCTTTTACTCCAGGTACAGAGTATGTTATAGTCGGGCTTGACCGACTTTCTCACTTGTTTATTAAACTGTGAAACGGGTTGTTAAGTCCAATTTCACATATGGTCATAAAGCGTCGAACTCTCTGCTTTCCATCTTCTACTTGTCACAGACTTTTTATGAAGCGTTTGGTCTATTAAATCTTTTTGACGACACTGCTACGTCCTAGTGTTATAAAGAGTACAAAGCTGGCCTAAATAAATTTAGCTTGAATGCTTTCTAATTAGTGTCAAAGCCCACTTATTGGATTAAAGATCTCCAAAGTTCTTAACTCTTATTAAACCGAACCCTTGAAGCTAGTAAAAAAGTTAACTGGCTTATATCTTATTAAATGATTTGCTTCTGACTTACGTTTCACTTTCATGGCATCTTCCAGAACAGCACACCTAGAACAACGTAGCGTTCTGAATTCCAAACACAAAAAATTTAGTTTACAAACTGGTTTCACTGCATATCGTTAGTTCAGTCAATGATCAGTTCGATAACCAAGTGCGTACGCAACGGTCGTTGCCCGCTCCGTCATGACCGTGTCCTCCTTCGATCTGGTGACCAAAGGTAAGTAATCAACCTCCCATTAGTAAATCCTGTTTTGCAGTAAAGTTTACTGCCAGCCCCTCGACTGGGAGTGCGGCATCTGCAGGTTTTGTTCCTTTTCAGCTGCGGGACCTTGGCCTTCCATCAGCGCATGAATCTGAGTGTGGGTATTGTGGCCATGACGAATGCCCATAGCAGTAATCCCAACTTTCCGGAATATCACTTGACGGAGCAACAAAAGTCGTTTATACTGAGCAGTCAATTTTGGGGATCGTGTTTCACCCAACTGGCGGGTGGTTATATGTCCAGTCGTTATGGCACTAAGTGGCTGTTGATGGGCATTTCACTGGTCACCGCTCTGCTCAGCATTGCCTCACCTCAGGCCATGGCTTGGGGTGGCTGGCAACTTTTGTGCTTGGTGCGAATAATGCAGGGTTTGGCCTTGGGCGGCATGTGGCCCTGTTTCTATACGCATCTGGCCAAATGGGTACCCAAACAGGAAAGGAATCGCTTGGGTGGAATTATGCAATCGGGCATGGATTTGGGAACCATAGTGGGATTTGCCTTGAGTGGAGTATTGGCTGCCTCTACGTTTGGTTGGCCCAGCATGTTTTATGTTCCAGGTGGGTAACCAGCGTCCAGCCACAACTTGTACTTTAATCTTTTCTCATGCTTTTGCCAGGCTGCCTGGGTTTGGTTTGGTGCCTGCTTTGGCTGCGTTATGGGGCCAACTCTCCAGCCGAATCACCAAACATTAGTTTGGACGAACTTAAGCTCATACAACTGGCCCAGGAGAAAGAGCAGGCCAATCAGGGCCAAACACCGCCAGTGCCCTGGCGTCAGATCTTTACCTCACGTCCTTATTTGGTTTTGGCAGGCTGTAAGATGAGTCAAGCCTTCAATTTCTATACCCTGATGCAACAGATTCCACGCTACATTCATGGCATCTTCCGATATAACATTCAGCTGAATGCTTTACTCTCAGCCGTACCCTTTGTGGTCATGTGCCTGACGTCCTACTTGTGTGTCTTTCTGGCCGACTATCTGACTAGGAAACGACAAATTTCCTTGGTGGTTTTGAGAAAGTCCATGAACACATTTGCCTCTTGGATACCAGCCCTGGCACTTGTTGGACTCTCCTTTATTAGTGCTCAGAACGTGCCTGGGAATATAGGCTGTATGACTTTCGCTGTGGCGGCCATTGCGGGTCAGGCCATAGGCAGCTCACTGAATCACATAGATTTGGCACCAAATTTTGCTGGACTACTTTTCGGCATGAGCAACACTCTAATGAGTCTGGCGGGAGTAATATCGCCGCTTTTGATAGGCCTGACGGTGACCGATGAGGTAAGTGAGGTGAAGAAGTGGATGGACCATTTATGTATATTCTTCTGATTACAGACGGATCGAACGCAATGGCGTTTGGTGTTTCTGGGAATTGCTCTTATACTTTTTGTGGGCAATTTATTGTACCTGATCTTTGGACAAATGACGGTACAGCCCTGGAATGGAGCCAAGTCGGTGTCAACGAAAGCTCAAGACACTGTATCGAAACCAAAAATTGGCATAATGCCAGCCACTTCCATAGAAAAGTTCAACTATTTGTAGATGCCACTAGTAATTGTTTAACTGGGTAGTAAACTGTAAATCGTACTCTAGCTCCAATGACGCGTTTACATCCCAGACTGGAATAAGATAACACTCTTTTATTTCTATTGCTTGCCCATAAATTGGTAACACTATTAGCTGTTTTGTTAAATCGAGGTAATGAATATTGGTGGTATTCCTGAAAGTGATTTGCTTTCGATTTAATTTCGCAAAACAGCTGATCACAGCTGCTCCTTACAAAAAGAGCAGTGTGCCCAAAAAATGTACGGAAATTTAGGTCATACTAATTGATTTCGCGAAATCAGCCTCGAAATTATTAAGAATTAAACATTTTTCTTCTTAAGTTCTCAGAATAAAAAGAAAGTAATGGACATATAAGGTCGATTTTCATAAAATCTCTCTTAAGGTTCAGATCCAGGTTATTAAATTTTAAAAATAATTATTTAAAAACATTTCGTTAAATTTTCATTTTTGCTTTCCATTGATTTCCAATTTCAGCTTTAATCCTCCAATTTAACTAAGGCATTCATGGGTATGATGAAGCATAGATTTAGCCCAGGAAGTATCCAATAAGAATAGTCACAACGAATGGAATGTACATCTTGACGTAAATGCAAAAACCTTGATTGCACTTAGTCTTATAGAGATTGCTGGTAAATTAAATGAAATTAGGCTTAACAATTGAACTAGGAGGTAAACTTAAAACTGTATTGCTTTGAGTAACTTTAAAAAAATATAACGTTTGAAGTTCTTAGTTGAATATTCCAGAAATTTTATGGTACAAGATAAAAGATAGAGTAGGGGAGAGTCTCCGGTTGTGGACATAGTTGCGTTTTTCGCTTATAACTTTTTTCAACATTATGCGGTGATATGAACATCATTGTAAAGCTAGAGACTCTAGCTAACTTTCCTCTGAAGTAACCTATTGTTTTAGACAAACGGAAAAAAATTTGCAGCCATGTATATGAAGTGATGATTTTTGGCCAAAATTTTTTTTGTACCCGGTTGTGGACACCCTTGTAAAATTGCTAGAAATGAAAAAATATAAAGTAAAATGGCCATGAATTGATGAAAAAAAAACTTTTATTTATTTAAGAAGCCTTCAATGGCAAAATGAAAAAATGATTCCGAAATGCAATGGATCGAATTTGAAGCGGACAGTTTTTTTGGCAAGAGCGCCAAACAAATGAAACAGAAGTCGACATCTTCGTCTTCTTCCAATGTCGAAGACGCCTTCTTCTTGGCACCGCGTTTGGCCGACGGCTTGGCTGGTGTTGTTGCCTGTCCTTTTCCTGCCCGGCTACGTTTTTGGGGGGGTTTCTTTTAGTGCGACACAGAATCACGCTCGGCTGCGGGCTACGCTGATTTGTTTGCCTTCTCGCGCAAAACCTCGACGCTTTCCGGAGAAGTTAGCTAACTGGTTTGCGACCGCGATGGCTTTTTCGGAGAAGTTCCTTGCACTGGCTCAATTTCATCCAGCCGAAGACGCTCGTGAAGTGGATGGCTCGGGGGAGGATAACACCTCTTCTTTTCGCCCAATATTGGGATCGGCGGAAGCGATGCTACGACGCTGATTGTCTTCATCAATATCAGCTTCTGTGGCGACTTCTACTGCTCTTCGTTCGACAGCCTCAATGAAGTCAGCTTCGGAGAAAGCATCAGGGTCAAACGGACCAATACCGGAAAAATATTTTACGCTTTATGTGAGAAACCATGTTTGATGGAGTTCGTTGGTTGCAATCTCGAACGAATTCCAACAACACCGGACGAAACATCTGCAAAATTTGTTCTGAATTTCTCCATCTACCGGATCAAAGTGGTTTGAGGAAGCCCATATTCCTTGGCTGTAGCTTTGACGGTAAGAAGATGAGGCATTGCTTATTGGCATCGACCTGCCCATTAAAATTGATATTTGTTGAATCGGACGATTTTTTTGGTGTTGAAATGGCTAAAAATGCACAAAAATGCTTGAAAAATATGTTACACTAGCATAAACAACGATATTTGACAGTTTTATGGCCAAACACACGCTTTAAACACAAAAAACGAGGGTGTCCACAACCGGTGCAAAAGTGTGTCCATTCTTGGAAATGGTAGCCATTTTTATTTTGTTCAGCAAATTTTGACGACACAAACATTTCACTGAAACTTGATATCACATCACAAAGTACACTTAATTCACTAAATAAAAAAGTATAGTACTCACCTCTTTTCAATGTTTTGCTTCGATTTAACGCAATGTGGAAATTGAAAAAAATAGAAACTCGGAAAAATTTTCACGGTTTTTTTTTATTTGCTCACAGCAAGAAACCAATTGCGTGTTTACACTTCGGTATTGGCTCAGATTATGTGCACTGTCAAACTACAAGTTTGACATTACTCAGTTTGGTGTTATCTGTTACCTGTCAAAAAATAGACTGGGGTGTCCACAACCGGAGCGTGTCCACAACCGGAGACTCTCCCCTAGTGTTGGGAGTATGTGTAAGCGTATTGAATGTATACATAGTATGGAGATCAAAAGTTAAAGGCGGCAGATGAAGAAGATGGTCGAATTCAGACAGACAGAACCGTATAGACAAATTGTGAAGAGACATTGTAAATAGTACAATTGCTTAGTTTTGTTTTTATTGTCTACAAATACGAAAACGATTCCAATGAACTTTTAGATGAAATCTCCAATTCTGGTGTGATTTGATCAACTTTAGTCTTGGTTACCACCTGCTTGGGATCGTTCCAAGTCTGAACCGTCATTTGTCCAAAGATAAGGTACAATAAATTACCAACAAATAGTATGAGAGCAATGCCCAGAAACACCAAACGCCATTGCGTACGATCCGTCTGTAAGTAAGAGTATGTCTAAAAAAGTCCATCCACTCTTCCACTTGACTTACCTCAACGGTCACAATCAGACCTATCAAAAGAGGCGATATGACTCCAGCTAGACTCATCAGCGTGTTGCTTATGCCATAGAGCACACCAGCAAAGTTCGGTGACAAATCCAAATGATTCAGAGAGCTGCCTATGGCCTGACAAGCAGTGGCCGCCACTGCAACTATCATACAGCCAATATTTCCCATTACATTTTCAGTACTTATAAATGAGAGTGCTACGAGAGCCACGGCTGGTATCCAAGAGGCCACTGAGTTCAAGGATTTTCGTAGAACCACCAATGAAATTTTGCATTTCAGTGTCAAATAGTCGGCCAAAAAGATGCACAAAAAGGACATCATACACATAACCACAAAGGGTACGGCTGAGAGTAAAGCGTTCAGCTGAATGTCCAACCGGAAGATGCCATTCATATAGCGTGGAATCTGTTGCATCAGGGTGAATGTATTAAAGGTCTGGCTCATCTTACAGAAGGCCAATACCAGAAACGGAACTGAGGTTAAGATCTGGCGCCAGGGCACGGGCGGGGATTCGATGCGGTTGGCCAGCTCTTGCTCCTGGGCCAGTTGTATTAACTTAAGTTCGGCCAAACTTATGTAAGGTGAGTCGGCAGGCGAGTTGGCTCCATAGCACAGCCAGAACAGGCTCCACACCAATCCTAAGATACCTAGGAAATGAAGTAGAAGGAATAATATGTATCGGAATAAAGTGTCTCTACTCACCTGGCACATAATACACACTGGGCCAACCGAACGGAGAAGCCGCCAACACTCCACTCAAAGCATAGCCCATTATAACACCAAAATCTAAGCCCGTCTGCATCAAACCACCCAAACGATTTCTTTCCTGTTTGGGTACCCATTTGGCCAGATGCGTATAAAAACAAGGCCACAACCCGCCCATGGCCACACCCTGCAGCCAACGTATTACGGAAAATAGTTGCCAACCACCCCAAGCCATGGCCTGCGGCAGGGAAATGCTAAGCACAGCAGTGACCAAGGTAATACCAAACAACAGCAACTTGGATCCATAGCGATTGGACATATAACCACCCAAAAGTTGAGTAAAGCACAAGCCCCAAAACTGACTGCTCAGCATATAGGACTTTTGTGGCTCCGTCAATTGATATTCCGGATAGTTGGCATTGCTGCTATTGGCATTTGTCATGGCCACAATGCCCACACTCAGGTTGATGCCGTTATGGAAAGCCAGATAGGCGCAGGTAAACAGAAACATTACCTGCACATGGCGCACTCCCAGCCAGGACGCTGCAAACATAGAAATGTCTTAAACAAAATACCAAACAAACATTTGAAAATGTGGGGCTAACCTTTGGTCACCAAATTGAACGATGTTATTGTCATGGCAAGAGCTAAAGAGGACTGAGTATAAAACGGCTGGCGAGTGTCTGGACCATAGATAAGCAGCAGTGAAACCAGTTTTTCAAAATTCACCAAAAAAGTTTCGCGAAACTGGATTGATAGAAGTAAGCTCTGCCAAGTTAAGGTGTTCCGACTGTTTGAAATATGGAAATGAGTTTATATCGAAAGTGACCTTTAGGGGTGGTGTCCAAATAATTTATTTTAGTATAATTTTATTGTAGAAGTGAAATGGGACTGGATCGAATCTAAAAGTTAGTTTTCTTAAATCTCGGGTCTTTTGCTTCCTTTATGGTCATCTAGCCTCTTAAAGACCACCCGATCTTCCTACACAAAAGTCTATTTTGCAGACGCTGGAAAACAGATGTAAGAATTCAAAGTAACCTAGAGAACGTTTTCTCTACGGACCGCTTTTTCACAGGCACATTCCCTCAAGGTAGCGCAACCGAAAGTGCGTTTTCGCAAGAGTGAGAATTTATCGGTACGATGAAGGCTGAAGGAAGCGGCGCAGTGCGCTACCTTAAAGTCATTGTATCATGAATTGGAATGGTTAAAGGTTTCTGCTCTTAAAAATCGACTGTGTCTTATTGTATTGTCCTGTATTTACAGCAAACAAAAATAATTAACTTGCGAATTGAATGCAATGAATTGCTTGGCAGCTTTTCTTGGCTTAAACCAAAGAAGAAGATAAAGAAGGAATGTTATCATCAGGGCCCCCCTCCCCGTCATATTCGTCCACATTCAAATCATCAAACTTGTTGCTCCAATTAAAAATGGCAGCAACTTTTGGTTCTCCTTCTTCATCGTCATATTAATCAATTCTGTGATAAAAACAAATACAAACTGAATTAATAAAATTATTCTGTGTATTATTATTTAAGATAAACAGATCACATGGGGGGTATATTTGTCACATATCGACTGTATTGTGGAATTCATTACGTCCGAAATTTGTATCGCGCAAATAATAAACAGGTGAATCGTTGATCATTGACATGACAATGGATTTCATGCCCAGAATGGAGGCCAATTTGTATTTGAGGGTAACGGATTTCAATAGTTCTACCAGCTGACCAAGAGATTCCTCTTGTTTGGCATTAGGGTCTTCAGTCTGGGAGTGCAACAGGTAGCTGAAATTAAAGCATTTTGTTTTGCCAAAAGTAAGCAAAATGAATGATTCGACTTACCCCTTGACCACTTGATCAATGACATCATCGTTGATACGCTGATGACAGCGATAATCCTGCAAATAGTTGCGCCTCTGTAAGAGTACAAACTGTGACAGCAAGGCCTCGCTCCAGTTGATGTCATAGCCATAGGCGCGACTTAGAATCAAGGTTTGGGGTACACTAAAATGTAAGGGAGAATGATAAGGGATACTGAAGAAGCTAAATTTTACTTTAAAAAGAGGTGATCCGGCTTGAAGGATAATGGTTTAACCTAACACTGACCCCCTTGCTTACAAAGTACAAAATAAAGCGAGTAGAGAAACTACCTTTCACTTTCAAAAGAGGTGATCCGGCTCTAAGGGTCGTGATTTTGGATACCTTTACCTTACTCCGTGTATAGAAAGTACAAAATAAAGCGTGTGAATTTCCGAAATACTGAAGAAGGAGGTGATCCGAATTGATTGGTCATGATTTTGGAAACCTCAATTTCCCTTGCTTAGAGGGTACAAAATAAAGCGAGTAAATTTAGGAAATTCTGAAGCTACAACTTTCTTTTTAAAAAGGGGTGATCCGTTTCGAAGGATCACAAATTTTGTAAACCTTAACCTAGCCCCTTGCTTAGAAAGCACAAAATAAAGAGAGTAAATTCCAAAAATTCTGCAACTCACTTTAAAATGAGATCGCGATTTTGTTGAAAATTTCTCTCAACTTACCTCAACTGCGTGTTGACCAACTCCCTGAACTGATCCCTGGACTGCACTCCTATCACACTTACACACAGCTGTAGATTAGCATTTACACTACGCTTCTCCAGCGCCTTGTTACACAAATCCAACTGCATGGCCATAAGTTCCGCTCGCGATACCATCTGCTGGGCCAGCCGTAGCTTATTGTCCAGCAAATAATTCTCTGTGGCATGCGTATAGTTCTCCAAGGCCTGTTGTAGCAGCGATTGTACCTCCAAGGAGCATTTAAGTTGACCATTGACTTCAGCTTGTTGACGTATTTTTCCCAATAAGTTCTCTGCCTCCTCCGTCCACATCTCGGCCAGTTCTTTGTACATCAAAAAATGTAGGGCAGCTAAACGCAACAGTTCTTTACCATTCTGGGGCTGATACTCTCGCAGATAGCTGAGTATAGCCTGTCGCAGGCCACTTTTTTGATCCTCATCAAATTGTCCCAAAAGAGATTCAAATTGTTCTTGCTCAATCAAAGAATCAAAACAATAGAACATCTCTCGATAGCGGGCAATGCCTATAAGTAGACGCACCACCAAGGACCAGGATTTGGCTTTAGTCAGCTGACTGTTCAAGTGTTTGGCACGCTGTAAGACACTGGCAATGCCCTCCATGGAGCATTCGTGCACGAAACACAAGTGGGCTTTGATTAAGAGTTCCACATAGATTTGATTCTGTTTCTTGTGGGAGAGCACTTGAGGCCTAAGGCCGCTCGCAGAGGGTTTGGGTAGACCATATAGTGAAATAATGCTGGAAAGACGCACAAAGGCCTCAGTTTGCTCGTAGGGCTTGTTATCCTGATAACGTCTATAGGCTTTCAGGGCATCACAAAAGTCTAGAAGACAGTTACCCAGCAAAGTGGTATTGGGAGCCAGTTCCAGAAACAAATGGAAGTCACGATCTATGCTGTGACCCCAGAGATCGGCGTTGCGAAGCGTATTACGCGGCTGTTGCTGCGGGTGTGGGCTGGCCTCAAAGATGTAAAAACGTGGTCTTACAATGCAGGTAGTCAATTCCAGGGCCAGACTTTCAGCCACCTCCATAGCAGTCATGCGCGTGGAAATGTGTATATCACTTACAACCGTTAAACGTTGCAAGCAATCCTCTCCAGCCGCACTCCTGAGCAGTATACTCACATCCTTGGTGCGTAAGACATCCAAATATTCCTTATCCAAGTACATGGCTGCACGATACGACAACACTATGCGTCTGCCCAGCTCCATGCCATGTTTAAGTTTGGAGCATATGCCCAGCAAGGTCTCTAGTGTTTGTTGTTTCTCCTTGGAGGGGATTTCCTCAAATTCCAAGGCCACATTATCGGAATAGCTGTCAGAGAGATCACTGCCACAGCGGGTTATGGTGTTGCTCTGCTGATTAAGTGTTATGCGATTAAATTTGGGAAACGCGCTCTTCTCAATCTCACTTAAGAGCTGTCGCTCCTTAAGCGACAGATTACATATGCTGGCCATGCCCTCGGCCAAGGCCATGGCAAAGACTATAAAACGCAAGTCTTTGGGCCGATACTCGAACAACTCCTGCAGACGCAGGGCCTCCACTATGTCTCCCAAATCAATTAAAGTATTAATTAGCTGCTCCAGTCTTTTTTCCATTTCCGGCGTCAAGGCCGATTTCCCAGCTATGCTGAGATCATCTATGCCGGCCAATTCTTTCAGTTCCGAAAAGGATTTGTACAGCACACAACGCTCTTTAAGCATTATTTGCTCAAAGTACTCCGAGTGATAAATGGCCAAATTGGTCAAATCCTCCGTTAGTCCCAAATAGCAGCAAACCATATCATACTCTATCTGATCTCGGTCAAAGGATTCATTGGGAAACAAGTGATGTCGTTTGATGACACCCAGCGTGCTCTGGAGTAGCTCATAGCGTCTTAGACCCATCTGACCAGCGGCAGCTTGCAGCAAAAAGTTAACCAAAATGGCTGGAGGCAAAGCATGTTGCTCAATCTCCTGTTCATACTCCAAGTGAGGACGCAAATGACCTAAATCCAACTCGGCCAGCCATTTGTTGTAGACTATATCACTTAGCGGCAATTCCAACAGACTGGCCAACTGCAAGGCCTGCTCATAGGCACGTGCCTCGGTCAGGGCATTTACCAGTCGATGATATTCCGAGCTATTACGATGCAACAGTTTCTGAAAATCCAGCTCCAATTGGCTGATCCAAGAGGCGGCCACGCCAAACACACGATACAGCAGACAAAAGTCAAGTAAATCACAAATGTCACCCACATCCGAGCGGCAAATGCAGTCGAGGAATCGCTGTTGTAGCAAAATGCAGTCAAAGGCTTGCAATTGTATGAGAAGTAAGCCAATGGAACGCTGCATCAGTTGCTGGCGGGGCAAAGGCTTGCACAAGGGCAATTCCAGGTCATACTGACTCCAACTGCAGAAAAATTGACGTAATTCCAGTATGGTGGCATCACTGAAATCCTGAGCCTGGGCGGTCAGCTGCAGAAAGCGGCACAGGTGAATAAATTTACAGTGCTGGAAGAAGAAGAGGTGAAAGATTACAATAGATTAGGTGGGAAATGGAAATCTAGATAAAAGTGAATTATGGTTATGTTTATTCTAGGGTTAGTCAACAAGAGCAAGACTTAAAAGTGAGCGAAAATACAGCAACTGTGAACCTCTTCATCGATCGACTGAAAAGCTGTTTGCTCTCTTGGCACTAGGCTCGACATGCATTCGGCGTTTTATTAATATATACCCCCCTAAACTGTCACATGTCATTCAAGATAGAAAGTGATCCAGTTCGAAAGATTGAAACCGGTAGAATTCAGAAATTACCTATGTTCCGGTTTCAAAGCAATGAACCATTTCAAACCTAAGACTCTGAAATAATTTATGTTTTAGTTTTAAACCGAAAATGGAAAGGAAAGGTTTGTTTCCCGTGTTTGTGGTACAAAGCCATATTTTAGAAATTATTTGAACTAAAAGCTGGAAATTCACTGTGAAGGTTTGATATATAATTAGGAGATATTCTACCGATTCCATGAAGTCAAAGGAACCGGTATAAAATATATGTTACCGGTGAGTCGTAGACTCAAACTGTGCGAAGTTTGAAAAAAACATTTAACAAAAAACAAGTGAGAAAGTCGGTCAAGCCCGACTATAACATACTCTGTACCTGAAGTAGAAGCTGAATGCAATGCTGGTGCTACGCTCATCTCAAAGTCTCTCTCTCTTTTTCTCTCTCTCTCACCCTTTCTCTCTCGCTCTCTCTCTCTGAGATTGTGTGGTGTTAGTTGTGAATGGGTGGGAGGGGTTGGGGCGAGGGAGATAAACTTTTTTGCTCATAACTTGAGAACCGCTGATCTGATCTTTATCATTTCTTCGGCAAATCGATACATTTTGCTATTTGCTAACTATCTCTAGAAGGTACGAATCGTCTATCTTTAAAACTGTAGGAGATATAACGTTTTTTCCGAATTGCGGGGGCGGGAGGGGGCGTGGAAAAAATTGAAAATAAACTTGATCTGCCTGCAGCTATAAGAAACATTTGTTCCATACATGTCAAACCTCTATCTCTTACCATCTCCGAGATCTGTTTGTTCATACGGACGGACGGACGGACAGACGGACAGACGGACATGGCTATATCGACTCGGCTGTTGATGCTGATCAAGAATATATATACTTTATATAGTCGGAAATGATTCCTTCTCCCTGTTACATACTTTTGCACAAACTTAATATACTCTATGTACCTTCGGTACAGAGTATAAAAAGAAACTCAATTTGTGGATAAATTCGTGAAGCGAGTTCGTGAAACTGGACCGGAACATTGCCAAGTCAGCCTTGGTGGTCATTTGAACAAAATTGTTTTTCATAAATAACCTTTCCAATAAATGTTAAACATTTGAAACACTGACAAGCGAATTAGAATCGTTTCAAAAGTCAAAGTTATGAACCAGAAATTTGTTGTGTAGTTGTTAGTATCCGTGCTGCGGCAAGGACAAATCTCGAGCAAATCAGAAACAATTGGGGAGCGGCCAATGAAGAAAGCTTCATAAAATGGGTCTTTATTTGTTCCCCACCATTTTGCCGCATCTTCAGTGAGATAAATGAAAAAAGTTCTTGAAATATCGTCCATAGATTGATAAAATAGAGTTAGAATAAGTTTGGTAGTTGAATTTAAACGCTCTCATCATGCACACAAAACTCACCGGCTGAAAGATGTGAAAACTATGGTAAAGGACATTCACCTGTCCCACATTTACCACTTTTCGTATAAGAGACCATATATACTCCGCCGATTCCTGCTCCCTGGTCTGACTAATCTCCTGCTTGAAGTGTTGCCATTGTCCACTGGCCACTGTTAGCCAGACCAGCCAACACCATTGTCGATTCTGCTCACTTAAAGCGGCCGCCAGTATGGCCAGTATGGGTAAATTCTGACGCACGCAATGTCTCAACAGTTGCAAGCTGCTGCAGCATTGTCCATTACCTTGCATCATTTCTAGAAATTTGGCTGTGTTGGGTATAAGCTCATCGGTTAGGCTATTACTGCTGCTAAGGATAAGAGCAAACAAATCCTGTTGCAAACCTAGAGCAGGTTCCGCCAAAGGTTGCTGCTGCTGCTGCTGTTGGTTGGTCTCCTGACTGGAACTGTGCGAGGAATTGGTCATGTTATCCTGCGATGAATTGTTCTGACCTTCGCCACTGCGTCTGACTTTGCGTTTGTGTAAACGATCGCTGGGAGTCTCATAGCTTAAAGCACGCAACAGATGCACACCCACAGTGGGGCATTTAAAGTGTGGCAGCAGCTGCTTCAATTCACTCAAGGGCAGGTCAAAATATTGAAAGATCAGCAACAAGGACCACCAATCATTAAGTGAAGCAAAATGCTGAAGCACAGCCGTTGGCAAGCAAGTGCCGGGCAATTGTCTGATGGCCAAACTTACTAAGGACTGATACAAATCCAAGGGAAACTCTTCTTTTAGACGCAAAACCATTTGCTGATCCCACTGGTTTAGCAAATCTTTAAGGCCAAGTTCCGTCTTAGGGGGCAGAAGACGCAGCAGCTGTAAAAAGCTACGCAAGAGTTGCGTATCAAAGCCCAACATCTCACAGCAGGCCACACAGTGGGTCAACAGTTCCTCATCGTTGGGATGTCGCAGCGCCAGCTGGGTGGCCGTTTCGCAAGCATGAAACAATTGAGTTTTTGTAATCTGGCCATACAGCTGCAGTTGCTCCGTGATCAAATAGTAAACGGCGTAGGCGCTTCGCTGTTGCTTCAAATAGTGGGTGTAGTTTAGTTGAGATTTGCGTGCGTAACGCTGACTCAGGCGTGGATTTGAGAAACTCCACAGCTCGTTGTCCTTCAGGGGTGAAAGATTAATTTGCTTGAATTTGAGAAACAGTTCATGAGGTGTGGGTGTGGCCAGGCTGCTGCCGTTGGGTCCATGATCAAAGCGAGATATTAGGGATTTCAAATAGGGCACTCGACTGAGACTGGTGGAGGTAAGAAAACCCTCCATGGAGCTGACACTGGGCTCTTGTGACAGAAAATCATAGAAAGTAAGCAAAGGATGCTCTTCCTGGGGGACTGCATCCAAATGTGTACGCTCCAAGTAAGTTTGCACACTTTGGGAAACCTAGAACCAACAAAAAGGGTCAAAATAGTAAAAGATTTTGCTTATAACCTAACCTACCTGCTGAAATCCCTCCAACTGGTTAATGTCATAAGTTTTCAGATCCTTGACGAGTGTCATCAAAGGTTCATGAGCTCTATAACTGCCAGCCAATTGCTCTAGGGCTGCTTTAGGCACGCAATCCATCAACAGCAGCCTATAATGTCCCTGCTCCATAAGATGCCTGGCCAAGGGCTGACGACTTAGCCACTCCTGATGCCGCCCCAAACAACCCATGGTGCAGAGACGCCTTAACTGGGTGGCCATATCCCTGGCCTCATCTGGAAAAAAATAACCTGCACTGGCAAAGTAATTCCGTAAAGTTTCGCCCGGCTGTTTGAGCTGCTCCAAGGCATAATCATACATTGAACTTTCAATTGGCCATTTCATGAAGGCCTGCTCCAAGCCATTCAATGCTTCTCCACTTTTAGCTTGTAGGCAGCACCAGCGTTGCAGTTTGTCTTTCAGCTGATTGTCCACCAAATGTTGCCACACCAATTCCTTCTTAAGCTCACCAACTAACATTTCATTGCCATTCGTAAAGTACAGCTCCACCAGCAGCAGTTGCAGTGCATCCTCCGGCATCGTCATCAAGGCCTCAATGTTTACTCTTGGTAACTGAGTCTTGTGGCGTGCCATTAAACTGCCACACTCCCTGAGCTGCTGCACCAAAGACCAATAATACGACAAAACCGACAGCTCTTGCTCATACATCTGCGGCTCCTTGCTACGCAAATGATCCAGCACAAACTCACTGAGATCCTCATCCTGGCACTCGCAAGCATATTGATAGAAGAAACACTTGACATCCCTTTCCACATTACGCAAAACATTGTCCGCCTTGCACACCAAACGCTCCGAGAGCAGGCGCTGCACATAGGCTTGGACCACATCATAAAAGTAATGTTTATACTCCTGAACCGGAATCTTACGCTTTTTGGCCCAATACTCCAGGCAAAGATCGATGTGTTCTCCCTTGGTGGCCACCTCCTTGAACGATGAACACGGTGCTGATTAGTTTGGTTTCATTGAAATGGAAACGCAGCGACTGATTTACCTTGATGATGCCCACCTCGCTGATGCCTGACCAGCTTTTGAAGATTTTATCGCGTGCCTGTGCCTGGGCCTGGGCGGAATGCATCTTAGTTGGTGTCTTTTCCGGGAGTGTGATTAATTTTTTGCTTTTCTTTTGTGGCTTTTTACATTTCTTTGTTTGGGTTCTCAATCAACAGTTGTTCATATTGATTAATTTACAGCTGTTGCCAGCTGCTTCTTCTTTCCCTCCCTCCTAGCAATCAATGAACTAGTTCCAAAACTACCCGTCGAGTTACAGTGGAAATATACTTATTCAATTAAACAAAAAATAACATTAAGTTCGTATGTAAGTATACGGTGTGCACTTTTAGTTCAACTGTTTTTCTTAAACAAAAACATGAAACAGCTTCCTCCATCGTGTGCTTTTACTGTCTCAGCTTAGAGATGGGCGCGTGAACCATTGTTTATTCACATCGCTAGAGCCACACATTAAAATATTACTTGAATTTTTATGAATTTTCGTTCACTTTAATTTCGCTCAACTAAGAATTATTGAATATTAAAGCATTCTTTGAACATGTATATCTCATATATAGAAATGTGATTGAAATCCATTATAAATTTAAATTTATTTGAAATTAACCATTACTTTGACAATTTATAATCAAGTGATGTTTTGAAGTAGGCCTAAAAAGTATACAGCCAATTTGGCATCAGAGTTAAGGTGCCCACGTGACGTGAATTTGAACCTGTCACGGTGTGTCACGGCGTATCACGAAGTGACCGCAAGCAAACAGAGTTTTATGCGTAAGCGTCCGTAATCCGTGCGTATTTCGAGAGTGAATGAAATCCTCATCTTCATTGTATGGACCCCCTTATTTCTAAATCGAGCACACCCTTGAGTGTTTCATTCTGTTTTAGAATGTTAAAATGCAGATGAACTAAATATCTCGTGGCGAGACTACCAGGAGAGCATGCTACTAAGGTTGGCTTAAATATTAATTGAAGTTCTTGCAAAAATCTGAATAAACTTATTAGGCAGAATTTAGATAAATTGCTCAATCCATATTCTTCATCGGCAGTTTCCACTGTCTGCGCAGCTCACTTGCATTCCATTTATCGAAAGCCAATCGATAACGGTGCTGCCAGACTGTCATCATTTCTTAATTTTAGCCTTTGGCGGGCAATTGGAAATGCTTCCATCTGCCACTTGATGGTTTAAGCTTACATTTTTTTGTGTTTTGGTTTGTTACTCATTTTTTCTTACTTGGTGTAACTTAATACTCCTGCCAGGCGGCCTTCTTGCTGAAACTGGAGTAACTCGAAGGAAAGTACAAGTTCATTTTAAGAGTTCAAGCCACATGTGGGGCTTGAGCTGAAACGACGACCACACACCAAGTGCTCAAATTTGTGGGCCCAGAACCTGGCCATTTAGATTTGCAACATCCGCTTACAACATGTGTGAATGTAAGGTCGTCGAATAAATCAAAGTAAACACACTCTTACAACATACAAAATAGTTGGTAAAGCATTTCTAAGAATTTCTCCCCCTCCAGCTGTGCTTGGGGCAGCCCTAACAAAACTTTCCACATGACTTGTGAACCTGAAGCTGTCATTAATAATTTCACACGAATGTCATGTAAATTTTACACCAAACATTATTCTGGACACCTTTTTAGTTAGTTGCGTAAGCTTAGTTTTAAATTTTTTTAATGCAGCCGGATGATAAAAATATTCTTTATAACATTTATGAAGAAAAGAAGCTCAAGAAACATAACAAAAATGCTGCCTCATTTTGCTGTTACCGTTTTGGTCAGTTTACAAATTGTTAAAAAACACAAACACAGAGCTTTATGGGTCTCCTCCAGCTACAGCTCCAGCACACGGTCTGCAGTTTTGTTATGAGCGGGTGACTTGGCTATCAAAACCTGCTCGGGCTTTGTGTGTCTGAGTGTGTGTGTGTGTGATTTATAGTACGCACAAGCGCGCAAATCCAATTACTGACTGGCAAACTGACAAACTGAAGCATAAGCTTGGCCCGCAGCAAATGCCGCCAGGTTATAGGACAGAGCTGTCGATCTTCACTATTCACATGAGCTCGCGCTCTCCTCTAACCATACAGTAGACACAGCATAAGTATAACCGAGTTCCGCTGTGATAGAACACAAATGGACTTCCCAAGCTCACCAATAGATGGCGCCACTTTCGCAACCGAATTTGATCAAAATCGTTGAATTTGTGCTGAAGCAGAAAATTTGTAGAATTTCTAGAAACCAAAACGTTTTTCTCACTTTTAAGACCAGTAGCTATATACTATAGTCATCAGATTTAAATCAAATATAATAATGATCAAATTTAAGTTTGGGAGCGATAGCTTTGAAAACCAAAAAGTTTTTCTTACATAGACTTTTGTCAGACCTGTCTTTTCTATGGCAGCCATACTATATAGTTGTCCGATTTTCATCAAACTTGATGGAACTATGAAAAATCATAGAAAACTTATAAGATCGAGGTTGGAAACGATTGCGTTAAAAACAAAACAGTTTTTTTTAACTAAAACTAGTTGTTCTACCGATTTATCCTATGGAAGCTATATGTGGAAAACATAAGCGACAATGGAAGGGAAAAAAATACAGGAGTGCTAAAGCAAATAGACGTAAAGTTTCAACAGAGTAGAAAATATAGGCTAAGGGCTACAAATCAGTCCAAGAAAATGAAGAAACAACCCGCACTAAAGAGACATATCCCTACACCATATAAACTCCAATGGACCCAAGCTTCCTCACTCGGTGGTGGCCAAAGAGCAGCATTGCCAGCTCCAGTCGTAATATAAATCTTGGCCTGGTATTAGTCAGATCAAAACTAAAAGGGAAAAAAAGTTAAGCGATTGTGCTGAATCGTATGGACCATTACAAAGCGTGAGGAAGGTTTCCACTGACTTACTTTTTTTTTTGTGCTGAACCTTTTTGAAAAGAAGCTTTTCGTGTCGGGTTTAAGTTAAGACCCGAACCGAATTGGTTCTTGGACCCTCCGTTCCGTACCGGTTAAGAAGCTTCGGTACAGGGTCTGGTCCCAAGTTACAGGAAAAACAGGATTCTTTGAGTTTCAGTTCCACTGATTGCATTTTTGCTTAAAATATTTTGTAGATTCTTCGCACCCGGAAGTAAAACGGCACCGGAGTCAAAATTTCCATTTCCAAAATTTTTTTATATTTACACCAGAATTTTGGTATTCTGATTTGAGATCGAAAAAAATGTTTACAAAAATTTTGTTGCTATAGACACTAACAATTTTGAGCACCACATTGTTTTCTAAATTATTTTATCTATTTAAGTTCAGCATCTAAACCTCCTACTAGTTCAGTTCACTCCGATTAAGTGTAGTTATATGTATGCACCTTAAATTTGTATGTCTTTATCATTCTGTTCATCAGCTTGATCGATTGCTGTGCCTACCAAGCGCCGTCCAAGGGTCCTTCTCTCCTTCAATTAAATTCACAAAAAAGGGTTATCCATATAATTTATTTGATGTTAGTTATATACTTACAATCCTGCAATCTCCCGTGACCAATTTTTATACCCTTGCAAAGGGTATTATAATTTTGCCCAGAAGTTTGCAACGCATAGAAATATTCATTTCCGACCCTATAAACTATATATATTCTTGATCAGGGCGACGAGCTGAGTCGATTGAGCTTTGTCCGTCCGTCTGTCTGTCCGTCTGTCTGTCCGTCTGTCTGTCCGTCTGTCTGTCCGTCTGTCTGTCCGTCTGTCTGTCCGTCTGTCTGTCCGTCTGTCTGTCCGTCTGTCTGTCCGTCTGTCTGTCCGTCTGTCTGTCCGTCTGTCCGTCTGTCTGTTTCTACGCAAACTAGTCTCTCAGTTTTAAAGCTATCAAGCTGAAACTTTGAACAGAGTCTTCTTTTTACTGCACACTGCTAATATGTCGGAACCGACCGGATCGGATGACTATATCTTATAGCTGCCATAGGAACTATCGGTCGAAAAGTGGGTTTTTGTGAGAAAGCTTTTTTGTTTTTAATGTAAACGCCTTCCGCTTCGACAATTATTAGTTGTATACGCTTTTACACAGATTTGGAAGTTTTGGTCAAAATCGGATGACTATATCTTATAGCTGCCATAGGAACTATCGGTCGAAAAGTGGGTTTTTGTAAGAAAACTTTTTTGTTTTTTAAGGAAAACGCCTTCCGCTTCGACAATTAATAGTTTTATACGCTTTTACACAGATTTGGAAGTTTTTGTCAAAATCGGATGACTATATCTTATAGCTGCCATAGAAACTATCGGTCGAAAAGTGGGTTTTTGTGAGAAAACTTTTTTATTTTTAATGTAAACGCCTTCCGCTTCAACAATTTTTAGTTTTATACGCTTTTACACAGATTTGGAAGTTTTGGTCAAGTTCGGATGACTATATCTTATAGCTGCCATAGAAACTATCGGCCGAAAAGTGGCTTTTATCAGAAAAATGGTTTGTTTTAATGATGACGTTCGTAAATTCTGTTGTATTAAAACATTTGCAAGGGTATTAAAACTTCGGCAAAGACGAAGTTAGCTTGGCCTTCTCGTTTTTTTCAATTTTTGTTTTTTAAAAAAAATTAACTTTTTCACATTTAGCTTAAATAATAGTGTTTTTTTTTTATTTTTGTTATGGTACTGTAAATTTAGATTTTGTGTGTTTTAAATGTTCTTTGTTGCACGAGATACTGGATTCAACTGAATGTGGCTATTCTATTTGTTTTGACTTTAGTTTTGACATAACTGGATGGACTAGATGGAGGAAAAGCTTACTTGGTTGGGGTAAGAAATGAAAATATTTTTGTTTAATAGCAGAGATGCCCAGAATCAGCTTACGGCCGCGTAAGCACGAATACAAATAAAGACAAGAAAGAAAGTCATGATAACATACTCTGTACACCCCAAAGTTGGTATATATTTTAATAATTTAAGCCAGAAGCCACCTGCATTCGCATGGTGTTGAACTTTCAAGAGTTATCACTGTAGCCAAGTTTTACTAGAAGTGTTGTTTCTTATTTTATCATTATTCACTGTATTTAAAGAAATAGCTTTGGGTCAGGCCCGACTGTATCTGTATCTGTTTTCGATGTTTACATCATCGCCCCAATGGCGGAACTTCATAGCCCGTGGGGGCCACACAACAAATGTCGTTCGTCCGCTGGTCGCTGTCGCTTTTGTTGCATTTAAAAATACATTCAAAGCTCTGAAACTGCAGTGTGGCATCTTTATCTAAACTGAAAAAATTGAAATGTATGTCATAATACGGTTGGGCATGCAAATTTTCAGCCAGATGGAGCAAAAGGCTGATGACGTTGTCGCCAATTGAAATGCAGCTCACACAGCTCAGGTCCGCTCCTAGCAAAACGTACGATGTACATATTTTATTGCAATAAGGGCCAAGCGTGTTGTTCCCACGTTAAATGGGTCTCCTAAGTGCAAAACTGGGTGTGAGTCCGTATAACCTTCAACTCTTATTATTGTGGGGGAGTGGGGGGTTTTTTCTCTGTGGAAAGTCAAGCCGGTCCACGGATTTGGTAATGGCCTATGGACAAAAAATTGATTGATAGTCGAGGCACATTCCAAAACTTGTTTCCCTCTCCCCTCTCCCTCGCATTGTGCAAAACCTTAAAGCGATGATTAATTGGAAGAGTAGTTCAGTTCATAGTTCCAAAAGGTGCGAACCTCAAGCCATTGGATAGTGACTGGAAATCGGTTAATGGCCAAAATCCGTTGGCAATTGATTGCTAGGCTTTTGTTCTTTATTCTTTCCCCTTCTACAAAAAATTTGCATCTTTTGGCCAACCTTTCGCTTGTACCGTTAAAGCTTTGGTCAAAAGAACAAACTGGCTCATTAGCACCTGCTGCTGCTGTCTGATATTTGATATTTGAGCTTTGGGTCAGACTTGTTCGTTGGTGGTCCCCAAAATTAAGTACCCTGCTCCTGATTGAAAATTAAAAGTGCAAACAAAACATAAATCAATATTTTCAAGTAAAACACAAAATGATCTGCTGAGGCTGTTGCGGCTTCTGCTCTAAACGGCCTTGCTTATCAGCCGTTTTTTTTTTTGTTCTTTCTTGATGTTGCCTTTTGTATGCTCCTTCATCTGGCTTTCTTTGTTTCTTGCCACACGTTACTTTACTTTTTTCTCTCTTTTTTTTTGGCTAACAGGTTCTTGGCTTCAACATTTCATTTGCAAGAACTGGACAAGCAACAGGTTCTGAGACAGGAGAGTTGTGACTCTCAGAGAGTAAGTGGGTGAGTAAGTACCGCTCTCTCACGCGCTCACTCTATCGGTGAGTAGATAAGTGAGTTTTTCAGTATTAAATCAAATTATACACTTGTATGTAAGTTTCTATGCATGTATTTACCTGTTAGCTTAGGTTCTGGGGGTGTGATAAGAGTGAACCCATGGGGGCAAATGCATTGCCCACTCGAATTCTGACAGTCAGACTTCTTATAATGTTTCTTTGCATGTCGTTCGACTTAGGTTGGAGGAGACCATAATAGTACCGAAACAACCCCACAACTCGTACTCAAAAACCGAACCACAAACCCAGTTGGTGGGCTTTCTGACTTTGCCAGTGGGTTTTCCAAAATTAAAGACTAGTTTTTCCTTTTTTTTTTGTTTCAGGAAACAGTTTACAAGCGGAATGTTCCGGTAACTTTCCTCACTCTGGTGGCGGACTTCCAAAACTATCCTTATAAACCGTGTTTCAAATCAATCGGTAAAATATCTATTAAATTTTCAGCCATAGTAAATTTCCAACTGGGTTTGTTTCTACTTATCTAACACACACACACAGCCACAGGTAAATTACTCTCCCACTCTCTTGAACGCTCTCGCAGACCCGCTCTCTTGTTAACGTGGCTTGCTGCGGCATTTTCGCAATTCTGTGTGTGTCGGTGAGCTTGATCGAGTCTCAGTCTACTTTTGGCTCTCGTCTCGTGCAGTTTGTAAGACCCCCATAAAAATACAAATCAAAAGAAAAAGTAGCAAACGTTACATACTCCCCCCTCCCCGCCGCGTTCATTTGTGGCCCCGCGCAGCCTTCAAGAGTGTGTGTGTGTGTTTGTGTGTGAGTGAAACAGAAATTAATTGAAATGTTTTTTTAAGTTTCAAAAATTAAATACGAAACGTTGATTTAAGATATAAAAGCACGAATCGCTCCATAAATCAACATAAACAAAAATCGTTTACAAATGTGCCTTAAAAATTACAAAATTCAGCAAACATAAACAAAAGCCCAGCTCAGCCTTCAGCTCTCTTTTGCTGGTCGGTGGAAAATCTTCCGCTCTTTATCTTCCAAGTACTCGTTCATCTTCATCTTGACCAAACAACAAGTTTTTCTTCGCCCCCGCCACACACGCCGCCGACCCCACTACAATTTTCCCAACCAGTTTTTGGCGCTTGCCATTTTCCGCGCTTGGAAAACTTCTTCTTCTGCTTGTTCGAGGCAGCTGCAATCCCCACGTTACACGTTCCCTTCCCCCCACCCCCTCAGAAAAAAGCATATTATTTAGTCAGACATAACCAGAAAAGGTGGCCAAGTACGTGTTTTGGATTATTTTAATTGGCGCCAGACGAGCAGCATACACACATTTTGCGGTAAGAAACTTAATTCATCAAACACATTTGAGACAAATCTCAATTGTGTGACTCAAAAATGAATTTTGAGTTTTAAGGAAATAAACATGTAGGAGTCGATAGCCCAGTTGAGGGTCAAGAGGATGGCGCTAATGTTATAAACAAACAAAGACAAAGCTTGTGCACTGCATTTGAAAGAAGTAAAGGCTAAAATAAATCACTTTTCAATCAGTTTTTTAATGCATTCTGAATTAATTTAGCTCATTCAAGTTGTCCATATGCTAAGCAAGACTATTGCAAAAAAGTTGTCGCTTCGAAAGACTTGTAAATTCAACAGTAAGCGACATTAGGATAGTGCCAACTCAGGGCTTAGGAAAGCAGGTTCCAGTTCCGGTTCCGGTTCTTTTTAGGTTCTTGCTAATTTCCGTATTGGGTTCCACACCAGTAAAAATTCAATATCCTTAAGAATCGAAGACTTAACCGAACTTTATTCAACAAAACTAATAATAAGAAAAGCCAGATTAACCTAATAAAGATACCAAAGAGACCAATTTTATAGTATACTAAACAACACAGAATGCAGTTCTAAAAACTTTTACAATCACCTTTTAAGTACATTTGTACAAATTTTGTAGAAGGTTAACGCTGAAGTATAGAGGAAAGCTAACTTCGGCTTGACCCAAGGGTTATTTATTGGTCAAAAAAAAATGGTAAAAACTGTCCTTTCAGTATTTTGTGCTTAGCAAAACTAAAAATTTGTTTCATTTTCTTAAATTTAGGGTACTTATTATATTAGTAAGATATTTAATATACACATATTAAAAACTTAAACTAAAAGTCGGTTTACACTGTGTAACGTCCGCAACGGAAAATAATTTAACAGACCATTTTCCTCGAGAGCGGATTTTCTAAAATCGGAAACACGTGTCAAATTATTTCGCTTACAAACCAAGTTTCAAGTCATCAGTTTGGCCTAATGGAAAAAGTGTAACGTCCGCAACAGGACAAAAATTAAGATATTTTAATAACGGGACCACTTATCATTCTTTTGAAAGCTGGATTGAAATGAACATTTATTCCACTTAATTTTTTGTTTTTAGAGTTTTTTTTGTTTATTATGAGAAATTCGCTAAAAAATGTGGAAATGCACATAAGCCTCAAGGTCGACTTCCATTTTTTGTAACGTCCGCAGATAACCTCTTATTTTAAATTGGGTTTGAAAGAACTCCCAAAGAACTGCATTTTGAAAAAAATTTCATTCAAATATACCAGCTGTGTCAATTTTAAGAAGTAAATTTGCGTACAAATGTAACGTCCGCAATGTAACGATTACAACCAAATTCCCCAAAGATGAGATGCAACCAATAATATAAATAACTAGATAGTAAAAAGACGCTACCATTGCAAAGAAAAAGATTTTTCAATAAAACTACTATTTTGACCGATCGTTTTTATGGCAGCTATATATAGTCATCCAATTTGGATCAAACTTGACAGAACCTATAACATTATTTAGTAACAAGTTAATTTCCAATATTTGACAGGCCCCGTCCCACAGTGGTCTCAAATCCCAAAAACACGGCCAAAAGTCGAAAAACGTTTTTGAATTGGCTTAAAGTTTGTACTCGGGGGTTTTCGGGGTCGCTGATCACGAATCCGACGTCAAAAATTAGAAAAACAAAATGGCGGATTCAATATGGCGGATTCGAAAAACCCGTTTATCGATAATATTTCGAAAACTGTTCGACATATTTTTTTTATACCCGTTACTCGTAGAGTAAAAAGGGTATACTAAAGTCGTGCAAATGTATGTAACAGGCAGAAGGAATCATTTCCGACCATATAAAGTATATATATTCTTGATCAGCATCAACAGCCGAGTCGATATAGCCATGTCCGTCTGTCCGTCCGTCTGTATGAACACCTAGATCTCAGAGAAGGTAAGAGATAGAGGTTTGACATGTATGGGACAAATGCTTCTTTTATCTGCACGCAGATCAAGTTTATTTCAAACTTTGGCCACGCCCCCTCCCGCCCCCGCAATTTGGAAAAAACGTTATATCTCCTACAGTTTTGAAGATAGACGGTTCGTACCTTCTAGAGATAGTTAGTAATTAGCAAAATGAATCAATTTGCCGAAGAAATGACAAAGATCGGATGAACGGTTCTCAAGTTATGAGCAAAAAAGTGAACCAAGCACCCAACCCCCTCCCACCCTAAAAATGTTGCATACTTTTTGGATGGTCACCCTAGGGAACGCAGGAACACTGTTAAGCATGTTTTCTCATGAGTAACGGGTATATCGAAGTCGGTTAGAGCCGACTTTAACTTACGCTCTCGTTAAGTCTATTTTCGTGCTCAGCAAAAAAAATACTTTAGAAAAAGTTGGTTTGGTGAATTGGGGGAGAGTGTTGTCGAGCAGTGTATATTTGTAATGTCGCGACAATTGTCGCACAAAAATAATCACCGAGACTAAGCCGGCAGCTATGGGCAGCTAATTTTTGACTATGTTTTGAAGAATTTTCAACAATTTATTATTCGTTTGAGAGTGGGATCTGCTGGGAGTTTTGACTTATTGCTTTTTTAACACGATTTTTCAAAATGTGACCGAAAAAAAAACCTCTACTTTTATTAATGATTCACAATTTTTCTTGCATTGTTAATAACAATTTTGAGCAATACGTTTAAATTGTACTTATTATCTAGAGTACAGTCAATTTTTCAGAACCCAAATCGGTTAATTTTTCGCGAATCTATACGCTTCTAAACGTTGTGTTATTTTCGACGAATGACGAATAAACGATGAGGCACGCTCGACGCTCACGAACGGAGTTCAAACCTGAGCCAGGTGGGGACACTTTCTCCTTAATAACGGTCAGAATACAACTATTCCTATCATCAAAAGTCTATAGAAAATATTTTTTTTTTCGACTTTTGGTCAGCTTTTGGGATTTGGGACCACTGTGCGTCCCACCCCCGCAGTTTCAAAATAAAAACTCTTATCTCCCACAGTTTTGCAGATAGATTTTTCCTACGTCCCATAGATAGTATAAGAAATTTTATAGGTCTGATAATCCATTCTCAAGTTATATGACCACAAGAAAACTACTTCCCACGCCCTGTTAGAATAGCGTCTTCTGTTGGTCAGTAGTAGCGTCATCTATTGTTCAGCTGCTACTCCAGGTATCTTGAGCTATTTTGAATCATTTGCCCTTATTCCTCCCAAAAACACGCATTGTAAATTCACAAGACAGTGGAGAAAAGTACTTGAAATGAAAACCAACAAATTAAAAGAAATCTCTGATTGCGATAACGAATGATAAAATGACAAAAATAAAAACAAACCAAGGAAAATAATTTAAATCCCCCAAAGAGAAGTGATATTTTGTATTTTTGCGTTGCAATGTAGGGAAAACAAATAAATAAGTGGAATTCATCACTTGATGGCCAAGCGGGGGCAGATGGGCAGGTTTCAAGTGACAACTTATCAGCTGTTTCAGCAGGTTGGAGGAGGGTCCGGACTCGCATGGCATCAGCATTGAATACTACATAAAGAATTTGAAAGCAAACTTGTTTGCTCAACATTGAGGGCGGAGGAGCACTAAGTTCAATACACTCACCGGCATTCAAAGACGAGCATGAAGCATGGGTGTTTCGTTTGGTTTCTTTTTGGGTGTTTTGAACTCATTTCGAAATGCGTAGATTGATTAACTTATAAGTGAAAAACACAATTGGCCGTTGACTTTGCTGACGATAACAATCTATTTAATTAAAAGCCAAACATCTTGCCATGCAGCGACCTTGCCATATTTGATGGAATTGTATCTGTTTCTATGTCTTTTCATTCCATTTGGGGCTACTTCATTGGCAACCAGCTAAAACGTGCTCGCGCTCTTTTGCTGGAGTGTGTGTGTGAAGTGTTTTATCTTATCGCCAAGCCGGGCAGGCTAAGTCTAATTTTAATCTTATCAGTCATAACTAAGTAGTGCAAACAGACAGAACCAGAAACATATATGAAACATCAGCAAGTGTTCTGAATTGGATTTGAGTTGTAAATTTCTCACATAATAAGCTGAAATTTTTGTGAAAACGGTTGAAGGGGTTTTTTTTTTGTTTTTAATTCAGAAAAAACATTTAAACAAAATTGCGCAAAAATTGTTGTTTTTTTGTTGTTGATTTTGTTGTCTCACTCGTGTAAGCAGCTAAGCAAATAAACTCAGGGAAATATTTTTATAATGGGAGAGCGAAAAAACAAGTTCCAAAGAAATCGCGATTTCATCATAAGAAACTTGAAACAAATTAAAAGAATGGGACTAGGTGGAAGACGAAAGCAGGGCTTAGCAGATGATTTTTGATAAGACTCATATTTGTAATATACTTCTGAAACTTAATAGACGGATAAATGGGAATACGAGTCTCTTAAATTTACAAGTAAAAAGGACGGTCGGCCTAAACTTAGAAAAAAAACGACTGACTTTGTTCTTTGAAGTACTTAAATTAAGTTCAAAACATTCTAAAATCGAAAGTGAGGCAATAATATTATTGAAATAAAAAAGCGTGTTCTTAATTCAAGCACAATCATCGAATATGAAACTTACGGTCCAAATTCGACCCTTTTAACTCTTTCCAGAACAGACTCAACAATTTCGGGATTGAAAAACTAGTCAATCAAGCATTTTCGTACTTACCGTGATATTGAAACAGCTTAATTCAAGATTAATAACATCTTTTATTTTGTTACATCGCCAAATTTGCTAATCATTACTAAACTTGTTTGATCCCTAAATAATTCTAATAACTATGTATATATGTGGAAAATCTGAACGAGAGCGCAAGTTAAAGTCGGCTCTAACCGACTTCGATATACCCGTTACTCATGAAAAAACATGTTTAACAGTGTTCCTGCGTTCCTTAGGGTGACCATCTGAAAAGTATGCAACATTTTTTTTTATGGTGGGAGGAGGGGTAGCGGGGGGGGCTTGGTTCACTTTTTTGCTCATAACTTGAGAACCGTTCATCCGATCTTGATCATTTCTTCGGCAAATCGATTCATTTTGCTAATTACTAACTATCTTTAGAAAGAACAAATCGTCTATCTTCAAAACTGTAGGAGATATAACGTTTTTTCTAAATTGCGGGGGCGGGAGGAGGCGTGGCAAAAATTTGAAACAAACTTGATCTGCGTGCAGATAAAAGAAGCATTTGTTCCATACATGCCAAACCTCTATCTCTTACCATCTCTGAGATCTAGGTGTTCATACAGACGGAGAGACGGACAGACGGACATGTCTATATCGACTCGGCTGTTGATGCTGATCAAGAATATATATACTTTATATGGTCGGAAATGATTCCTTCTGCCTGTTACATACATTTGCACGACTTTAGTATACCCTTTTTACTCTACGAGTAACGGGTATAAAAATCTAAAGGGAAAAAAAACATATGCACATTTTGGCATTTAGCCCCTAACACGAAGTTCATTTTAAACTGTGGCATTGTTGGTAAAGCTCTGCTGCTTCACGAGCTTAGACTGTCGAGCCCCTGATCTAAGGACAAGTATTTCAGCGGATTGCAAAAAGAGACCATCCCATCTCCCATTCGATGCGTGCTTATAGACCTCTGTTTTAAACATAGATCTCTTAAAAGATTTTGAATTTTCGTTTACTTCAAACAAAACAACCAATTAATTCCAACAACTCGACCTTTGTCAATGCTTCGATACCCAAATCCTCCCTCACTTCCACTTGAGCGAATTGTGAATGTTTAGAGTATTTTTCAAGTGTTTGCTTATCAGCTGATGATATCTGCAGGCTGCGTAGGTGGCCGCCGTCAGTTAAAAGAGTTGTCAAAGATGAAAAGATACCCCCACGGGTTAAGTACACCTGAGAAAGGGCCCAAAAAGGTTGTCATAAATTCAGCTTGAGTATGTATTTTTAGGAATTTTGTTTGTAGTGTCAGCTACTAACAAGCGTAACAAAGTGCAAACGGACAACGTGAAACAAACATGAATGGAAATTGTTACCTGCCCGGTTATGTGTTATGATTATGTGTGTGTACCTGGGTGCTGCTGCCACTTTTGCCAACTCATTATAATTTTGTCAATTCTCACACACCAACAAAGGTGAAGTTCGCTGGCGGCTGAGAGGCATTCACACAAAAAGAAGGCGACGCATAAATTTACAATTAAATTTAATTCGTTTGCTGGATTTCCGCAAAAAAGGGCCTAGCAACTACAACAACAAAAGCAACAACAATGGTTTTTATAAAAAACTGCAACCTGCTGCAAGTTCAACGTCTTCTTTAGTGCTCGCTGCGCTTGGCTTGCAACAACAACAAAAGGCCAAAGATTCCCAAGCTGCGCTTCTGGGTAGCTACAAAACACCTACACTTTGGGTGTGTGTGTGTGTGAGTGTGGGAGCGGGAAGGTGCCACCTTTTTTGCCTGCCATCCTTCAACTTCAGCTTCATTTGAAACTCATCTTTTTCGGTTTTTGTTTTTCTTCGGCTTTTATGATGTTGTCAACAGTTCGATCTTCTACCTAAAGAGATCGCTTACTTCCGCTGCTACAGAGCACACAGCAGGATGCGAAAGTTGGATTTGGGATATATTTGGGAATTGTGAAGGTCGTTGGCTTTGCCACAAGGTCGCCGCGAACATGTCTGCTTATCAGTGTGAAAGAGAGAACGGGAGAGATGCTGGCCAAGGTAAAACTTGCTGAGTCTAGTCTAGTAGAGATATTGCCACAAATATTTACTTAGCGAATTCCAAGCACTTTGACAATATAATTGTAAAACTTTAAATGCAAAAAAATAACGTAATAGAAAAGTGTAACTAACGAGAACAGCAAATGTTGGGCATTTTTCATACTTTATTTTAAAATGTTATGAAAGTGGTTAAAATGTACGAAATTAGTTTAGAATTATAAAAAGAATTGACAAACGAGGTTTAGAAGAATTATTTGAAATTGAAAAAGGATCTATTGTCTCCTCCGTCTCGAATTCAAACCTTAATAATGAATTTAGAACAGTGATTGGTCCGCCCAGCCCAGCGGCTACTTTCGTACATCAATACATTCGCACTTTTTGTTTCCAAAGTTGTTACTGATTAATGCTACTTTTATACTACACAATTCTGTCCAGTTTGATGTAAGTCGGATGACTAAAGCATATTAATGTGATAGGAACGATCGGTCGTAATAGTACACAGACGATACCAAAAAGGGAGCATGAACGGATTTTCTTATTTTTTGAGAGCGCAAAAAAATCAAATTGTGTTGATATTGTTCCATTTTTAAGAACTTGAATTGATCATTTTAAACTCAACTGGGGAAAAAAATTTGATTGATTTTGGACTACGAGTGAGCGGATTCTTCACATTTGGGTGGAATAGGGAATGGGTACATACCTCTCTTTAGATTGGAACTGAAGGAAGGCAAGGCTGCTTCTCCACACATATGTTCCATAGACTCAGAGATATCGCGGTACAGGAACTTAACGTAGGGAAGCACGCGGCAGCAAATTGAGCCGTTGCGGACTTTTGCAGACTAGAGGGCTACTTATGCTTGGTTGATTATATTGGTTTGTTATCTTGTATATCTCTCTGTTGAAAACCGATTTTGTTGTGGTTTAAAGCAAAAATTATACGATTGAGAACATCTTTATTTATTCCAGCAACATTTGGAACACTGGTTTTCAAGAATTTTGACACCATCTTGTTCTTATATTAATTTTCTGAACAGGTTTTTTCCATCTGTGCAGGACTAGTGAGAAAATGGTAGTCTCTTTATACATTCCAGTTAAGAATATTATATGTTTCAAGCTTGATCAAAAGAGAGATTATGTGGTCGAGCCGAAGGTGGAATCGATTGAGCCAACCTGATAACGTTGTACCAGCGGCCGTCCAAATTGAGAGAACACAATCGTTTTTCTTATAATTTTTACACACCTCTTAGATCAATAATATTGATCTTTGCAGCTTTACATAGAGCTGACCTCCTGCTGCAAAACCTGTTCTCTGGTTTAAAACAGGGGGAACAGCGTTGGAACTGTCAACTTGAGTTAGTTGGGAGACTGTGCCCATTTTGCTGGCGCCACTTGGTTTAGCAAGTTTTCCGCATTTTGTTTTTTTTATTATTTTATTTTGTCATTTTGCATTTTGGCGTTGGAAAAATTGTTGGTGTATGTCTGCCTAGGCCAGCAAAGGTGTCTAATTTCGCTGGAGGAGCAGACAGCATGATGAAAGGCTTTTGGAGTGCGTGTTTAGTGTTCTACCCGGGGGTCATAATTAACAAATTGTTTTTTTTTTTCAAGTTTTCGGCCGCTTTCACATGGCTGGAAAGTGCATAGATGAAACCTAATGTCATTGCACTGTAGATTTATCTGGCGCGTACTTTGCCCCCTAACCGAAACAGGCTTCAGCTTGGGTTTGTCAACACACACACACATACACACAGAATCCAGTATCCAGTTTTAGCCTGCATTTTGCAGTTCAGTTGCAGTTCCAGTTCTTGGGCCCAGGCTCATAATTATGCATTAAACACTTGGGGCTTACGAGAATCCAGAGAAGTGGCAGCTGGTCGGCTGCTTGGCTTAATGGACATCAATTTGCATAGAAACCATAGAGTGGGGATGACATTTACAGAGACGACGCGTCGTGGCGGTGGCGTGGGTTGACGGAAAAATGCACTGGCCAAATCGCATTGGAAACTTGTTTATTGGCTTAGGCAGACGTACGTCTTGGTGGCTGCCTCTTGGGTCAATGTTATGTAAACCTGGTTCACTTTTTTCCACCGCACACATAATGCTCTCCAAGTTATTACACAAAAACCCAAATAACTCAACGGCAACAACGAAAATCGATTCAATTTTCTTACCTCCGTTCCCGCGCGCTTTCTGGTTTTGCCGCTGCATTCCAAAGATGCGAGACGCAGACCGGACTTTGAGATAAAAAAAGAGTGCAAAGCCACCGAAATGTCGCCATAACAAATTAAAATAATTTAACAAATGTCATTGCATCACACTTAATTCGCCCTCCCCCTCTCACCCTGACCCTTCTTAGTTGGGGGCCCCAAAAAACAAAAAAGGAAACGATGAAACATTAAGAAAAACTACAAGTAATCAAAACAAAACGAAAGAGTTACTAAATGAAAATGCGAAATCACAAAGAAAGCGGAAACCGTGTGACCATGTCGCCCTCCTCCTCCTCATCATCATCGTCCTCATCATCATCATCGTCGTCGGCGTCTAGCACCTCTAGCTGCGAATCCAAAATGGACAACAAGATTTCGGTGGTGTCTAAGATTTTGCTGAAAACGTCCAAGGATAGTAATGGCCATCGCCATGGCAACGCCGCCAGCAACATCAACAACAACAACAACAGCAATGCCAGCTTCAGTTCCGCATCAGTCGCCGGCTCCATACAGGTAAGTCTCAAGTCTAAGTCTCCCCAACCGGTTTCTGCGGTTTCTGTTTCTGTTTCGGTTTTCTTTTTATTATTCTTGTTAATAAATCCTCAAAAGCGCGCAGAATTCCAATCCAATGCTGACTCACTTGCTCCCCCCTTCCAAGACACAGAAAAGTGAAGGCTGAATACAGAAACCCACGCACGCACAGTGGAACCTGGAATTTGGTCGACCCGCTGCAGGTTCCTAATTGAATTATGAGGCTGACCTCCATTTGCATTGCTTAACCCCCATTGGAGATGATTTCGAAATCAGACGACAAAACGGTACTGTGGTTATTTGATTTTTGTGTTTTTTTTTGGGTGAGGCTTTCGATTTCGAGGGCGTCACCAACAGGATCAGACAACTGCTGTGTTATTGTGTTATTAATTGACCAAACTGGGAATGAATGAAGCCGTAGGAATGTTGTCTGTGGCATGAAAAGTTATGTTTGGCAAAGTATTAATGTGAGAGTGTGTGAGGCCACGGTTAGCTTTGAATGGAAGGTGAAATAAGGATCGAGGGGTTTTCAATAGATCTTCAATATTCTGAGTCCAGTGTGCTTTCGAACGGCTGTCGCTTCCTCTTACAGCGTGGAACAACTATCTATGGCTGTAATGAATGAATGCTACGACTGTATGACCCTGGGACTTTTGCGAATTTTCAGCCCCGGGGTTCGATCATTTATAGTGCATGCTATAAATGGTGTTCTAGACAAACCAATACTTAAAAAATTCAATCAAGTACTATCGCTTTTCGATCAATACTTTAGCTAGCTTTTTCGAATCTTTAGCTATTCTATCAAATGAGTACCCATACCATTTATCGATACTATAAGGGTTCCATCGATACTATCAACTAAATGTCGATACTTCCGAGATATTATTGGGAGTACTTACAAAAATGGAACAGTGTTTATACCAAAAATTTAAAATTTAGTTCATTCACATTTAAATATTAGTAGCAAATAATAATGATTATATACAAAACTAAATGCACAGTTAAGGACTAAAGGCTTCTCTATTATTATAGTAGCAGGTACCCGGCGTGCGTTGCTACGATCCTTTTAGAATTTTAAACACAAAACGTAGAAGTTAAGATTACTTGAAAACTGCCACCTAGCAAAATTCCATGATTTTTGGACATTGCAATCTTCATTTCGTTTTCAAAAATTTCGAAATTTCGCGATTTTTTGGTTCACTTGATTAACCCCTTCTATTTACCCAACTTCATGTCAATTAGAACTAATATACAAATTTTTTCCAAATTTCTAATATTTTTAAACCGATTGAGTGTTACCTCATACCTCATACAATTGCCATCCATCAATACTTCGGAATAATCTAGGCTCTTTATACAATTTAGCTAATCCCTGGATACGTATGATCTATGCTTCAAATTTAACCGTCTGTTTACCCATGTTCATGACAATCTAAGCGCTTTTTGTATTTTTTGCAAATTTTGCGATATTTTTTAAAACCGATTGACCGACGATTGCCCATCGATATCTTCCCTCCAATTGCCAATTATTAAATCTTAATGATAATCTGAACAATTTATAAAATTTTGCAAATTTCACCCGTCAATTTACCCGTCTTTTTGGACTGTTCGATACCCGAAACTTATAAAACGTTGCAAATGCCGGCCCTTAAGCATATAAAAGCGAATAAGCTCGTCGCTGCGCTGCTTCGCTAACAATGCTAGGACTGGTATGGTACTCTCTGAGTGCGGTTTCAGTATGGTACTCTCTGAGTGCGGTTTCAGCTCGGTCCACAAAATTTCAAAGCGTAGTTGGCATTTGAAGAAGAACGTTATTTTTGTTCTGCCGACGGGATTTTTTGTTGTTTCAACATTGATTTAGTTTACACACATTCGAAGTTGCGCGTATGTGAGTCTTTTACTCTTGAGCTCAGTCTCCTTCTTATTTTCGCGCTCTAAGCAAAAGCGCGTAGTCCACATTGTTGGCTGGGTGCCGTACCGTGTTAATTGTATCATGGAACTTCCTGTCAGTGGCTGCACACACATATGCATTTCCAAAACGTCAATTTGATTTTGGCCCTCCCTGGAAGTCAGCGGTCAGTGGCAACTTTTCTGCTCACATTGCCGACCTCTGATTTATACCCGTGCCAAAGGTCAAGCTAAGTTTGACTACCTAGTCTTGATTTCACACACTTCCCATGTTAACTCAACTGTAATTTTCATAATGTATTTGCTCCAATTGCTTCTATTCTTATATCCCAGTGATGCTCTCATTTCGTGCCCTCCATTAGTCACACCAAAACGTATAAATTCCATCACCCATTAACCTTAACTGATATAATTGTAAGCTTCCTCCACCCCACTGATCCCATCTCATCCCAAGCAATCCATCCACATGGAATGCCACACATTGGGAAATGAATTGCTTTGGCCGTCTGAAATGCAAAATAATTTACCAAATTAACGGTACCATTATCAACAGCGACGATCCGATCAATCAAAGTGAATCCGATCAATTAAATGTTGCCTCCGAGCGTGGCACGAAAGAACCGAACAAAGCATAGAGAAAAGAGGTTATGAACAGAAATAGTTGTGTACATCTCCGAGATCACAGAAGTTGGAGAAAAGTTGGTGAGCGCGTCTACGGACGATGTGAATTGGAACAGCAATGACCTTATCACTGCTCAAATTTCCAGTTTTCGGGGGGGCGTTGATTAATCATCTTCATTCTTGGTTTGTGGGCTTCATTTTCATATGCGGATTGCTATCTTGTGGCAGAATAATTTTTTTTTTGCCTCATGCTGCCTGCCGCTGGCTGTGACTCTCTGTGTGAAAGAGAATGCCAGGGTCCGATCATCCATTGGGTTATTGAACCGCTTTGCCTGTAACGCTTTTTTTTCTTTTTCCAAACTCTAATTACTGGCCAGGCGCACGCTTTAGTTCCAGTTATTAGACATTAGACTCCCAGCTGCTCGGCCATCTTCCGTCCATTGATATTTATGGTGGTCGTCGGCACATTCTCTCCATTTGCAGGCGGCGGCATAGAACAAGTTTTGGCATCGACGATTAGGCACATTCCACGCACCTTTTGCGCCAGGGGCGTTGCAGTCTCTTTGGGCTATTTTTAGCTGCAATCGAATTAATTGTGGCCACGCCCACTTGCCGGAGCTGGAGCTGACAAAACAAACTGTAATGGTAATGGGCTTGACGAAGGTCGCCCATTCGTCTCTAGCTTCTTTGTTTTAGATGAATGCGCAGATTTCTAAAGAAAAATATTTTGGGTTTAGATGTAAACGTTTATCTTACTTATTTTTTGTATTTTTTTCGCTTCATCTTGGTTTTTTGCCTCTGGTATTTTTTGTCGAATCAGCCAAAGCACTTGACGCTGCATTGGACATTTGGTGTGTTGAAGTGTTTGGAATGTGTTTGGATAAATTGTTGGTTGGTTGGCTGCTGCTGCGTCTGATCGAGACCTTAATCGTTGCTTCATTTCCGTAAGCTTTTGTTTTGCTACGGAAATGGGCGCATATTTCGCCAAAAGAGATGTTTAGCTGGAACCAACACAAACACACACACGCAATTAGCTCGAACTAATACACTTTCCGGGGTGCACTTGCTCGACTTTTTTAAAAATTTTTAAATATTTTCTATACTTTAATTTAACCTTCATTTTACGTAGAACGAGCGTCCGAAAAGTAGACAACGAAATTTTATTATTTATTTGCATAGCCAGCTCCAACTACTTTGTTTTAAATCTCTTTCGACGAGGTTTTTGAAGCGCTTTAAGGCCGATTTAAGAGTGGTTCAGATTTATGTAAAAGCTTCGGTCCAGAGTTTTAAACCCTTCATTAAGTTGAACCAGATCAATTTGGAGCTGAGAGCCAACTCAGAGCTAAGAACTGAGAGCTAGCTCAGGGGCAAAAAGCTGAGTTTCCAGAGTTGCAAGCCGAGATAGATTTCCCATCCGAATCAACTCAAACCGTGGGACGCCGAGTATAAATAAACTAAAAGCTACAGTTAAGAAGACCTTGAATTAGTTGTACGTGGTGTGTGAGATTTACAATTTTCACTTAACCATCAAGTGGTATGCTTGTAGTTGTTTATATTTACTTAATGGCGCGGATAATCTCAAAGGAGGATCTGCTGTAACGCGCTTATCTCTACTAATATTTGTCATTCCTGCACCTGAACTTTGAATCTCTTTTCAAGCATGCCCAGTTACAGCTTCGTCTTCCCCACTTTCCATATAAATTTGCATAAACCAAGAAAAATTGGATCACTGTGCCACTTTAAAAGGGCAACAAATCTTCGTTGATCCAACATTTCCTGGATCGGCTAATCTTCTATTTGATTTCCAATGCTCAAACAGAATCTCTTAACGCTCATTAGTGGCTGCGTGTTGTCCGTCGAACTCGTTTCCCACCAACTCCAACTCCAAGCTCTGCAATTAATTAATGCCAGCAAAGTCCAGCAAGAGCGGCAAACAATGCCGCCTGCCAGCGCTAAATTCTAGCCAGATTCCAGCTAAATTGTTTTGTGGCAACTTCTTTGAACTCGCACCGCCTGCTGCCTGCCTCTAAAGGATTGCCAGTGGGGTTTTTTTTTGCATTTTTTCAGCAGAAAATTATAACAAATAATTGCCCAGCTCTTTGCGACAGGTGCAACACACACGGCGGAAGGGAACACATTTTCACCATTGTTCCGCTCCAAGCTAATTAATTACATGAAAATGCATTTGGGGTCTTTCCTTAGGCTCGCACTGCTTCGATTTCATTTCTAGTTCTTGAACCCACATAAGCCGTAAATTTCACTTTTGTTTCTCCTCCAGCAACAGCAGCTGCTGCCGCTCAGCCGCAGACAAAGCGACATTCAAGCCACGAAAATTTGAGGTCAACAAAATACTCGTTCCCATTACCAAGATTCGTCTGGTGGCTTTTGTGGTTGTTGAAATTCTTGGTTATGAGACTCCATTGACTTTCGATACAGTTGATGTCGTGGAGCATCCTCTTGCCAGTGGAAAGTGAAAATTGGTGCTTTCTAATTAAAAATTTCTTCTGTCGCCCAGTCAGGCTTGGCTAATTAAAGGTCTGGACGCCATGCTAATTATGGCAAATATTTCAGTAGTCTTCCCCAAGCTGCGGCTGCGCCTCGCTTCGCTGCGTATGCTTATGACCTTCTGCTGGAGCTGGAGAACCCGTTTGGCAGCCACTGCAATTTATTTGTTCTTGTCCCAGGCTCCTTCTGCCCTGTGTCTTGATTGCGTTCCTCTCTTGGCATGTTCGTTCTTATTTGCTGCACGCCTGAAACTTATCACTGGCCATAAATCTTTTGGCCAGGCCAAGCAGCCAGCATACCAGACCAGACCCCAGACCAGTTACCATGCCATGACCATTACCAGTTCTGCGCTTGGCTTGCTTTTCTCTCTCTCTGAAAAGTTATTAACGCAACCACAAAATCCAAAACCATTGAGGTCAAGGATGCACCGCGTCACATACGAGCACAATATATATCCATATCCTGCCCGAAATCTCTTGCCACTAATGAGACTCGCCTTCTTTCGCCACTTAAATGCCAGAAATTATTACTAATGAAGCGCAGATTCACTTTCATTGTGGCCCACTTAAAGGGTCCAGCAACTGACCACTTGACAGCTGGCGAAAGGCGAGTCATCCTTGCGAAAGTGTGAAGCCGGCAGAGACCACCGCTGTTTTGGCATGCAGTTCCAAAAAAAAATCAACAACAAAGAAGAAACATAAGACCCCATGAGTAACCACAACAGCAAAGTATTTCGGTTGCCATCCATTGCACAGTGGTTCCAAAGCCGAATAAATTCAAAATTGAGCTGGATGAAGGCTAGTACAAACAAAAAACGCTTGCGGACTCTAAATACGATTTTTTTAATAATGTTCTTTTAAAGTCGATCATGAGAATAACATATTGACTGGTTTGAGCCCAGCTTAGCTTCTTATTATTAACAAGTGAGAAAGTTGTCAAGCCCGACTATGTCATACTCTGTACCAATAGTCGTTAGACAGAGAATTTAGGAAGACCCGTTGAGTACATTTTCAGGGCAAAATAAACCATTGGTATTATAAGTCGATAAGGATACTTACCTCCGCTTAAGAAGAAGAAAAAGGTAGGAAAAGCCTTTACTGTACTGTACCATTTTGTCTAAACCAGCATTTCCGCACCGATTTGTAACTTTTTGAGCCGCTTCATACTGTAATTGATATAACATATTTGATTCATTGTGAGCTGTTTATTTAAGTCTCAGGTCAGTGTGCCAGCGTTTTGTTTGTTGTTTTGGTCAATTCACTGTTGGCCAGGCTTGCCGTTTTGTGACTGTGTCCAATTTGGGTACAGATTGACAGCGATATGCGTTTAATTTGACGATAAATGTGCAATATTGCACGCAAGGAAAAACTGTGGAAGGGAAGGGAGACAGGACTTTAGTTCGCATTTTGCAATTCAATTCTAATGCCTTGGGCCTGCGGCGCACTCTCGGTTCGTGCTCTTGCCAATTGCCAAATTCAAATCCCAATTCAAAATCGCCAGCACGATCGCAAAGTTGAAGTTGAAGCTGTTGTTGCGGCCTCCCCCTCCACCTCCGAAAGCTGAACCGACACGTTTGCTCGCATTTTGATTGCAAATTTCTTTTTCTTATTTTGTTTTCTTAAGTTTGGGGCGCGTTTTCTTTAGCCAGAGACAGCGAGACTCCATTAAAAGAGTCAAATTCGTGTTGGCCATTAAAAGTCAGCGACAATGGGAAACGCAAATCAAGAAAAATTTCCTCACGAACCTCAAAATGGAGATGAGACGGAGAAAATGTAAAATGCTTCCCCAAGCTGCTGTTCAATTTCGATTTTCAAGGCGAATCCGACTTGTGAGTAAATAATTGTTAAGTTTCCAAAAGCTTGGGCCTTTTTATCAATCGAAACTGACTAACTGACCTGCATATGAGTACACAGACAAGTGGGGCATGACTCAAACGCTGACGTAGGCCACATTTTGATAGCATTTATTAAAATGAAATACTTAAGACGACTGAGTAATGCTTTTGTGGGGAAATGACCCTTGGGTTAAATAAAGTGGGGTAGAAAAATATGAATGAATGACAATTGGAAAGGAAACTGATTGTAAATTTGCTTTGGCTTTGAAACTGGCATAGGAGATGGGCGAACAAACGGACATGGCTATATCAACTCAGCTCGTCATGTTGATCAAGAATATTTATACTTTATGTATATCGGAGATGATTTCGTCTTTGCGTAACAAACATCTTGAGCATTTTAATATACCCTCTACAAGGGTGTAAATAGTAGCCGATCGCGTCTGGTCACACTTAAAGTAGTCAAGGCGAATTAATGCTCTCAACTTTTGAGTAAGATTGTGCTAAAGAGGGTGAAACTTTTAATAAAAGGTATCCAATCGCCTTTGGTCACATTTATGGTAGTCTATGAACCCTCAGTAGATTGATGAATTATTATCCCTTTCTTTCCAAACTGAAATTCTCATCTCTCTCAACTTTTCCCCTAATTTCTCAATCAGTTTTCAACCATTCCCCAAACCACAAATTCGTATGCCTAGTTTCCTTTCGCGCGTCCTAGCCTCCAGGCGTGCTTAACACTCTATTCATCAAGTGATTTATTTAACACGCGCCTGGACTTGTCCGTGGTCCATTAAGAACTGGCCGACGGCTGCCTCCAATGGTCTGACCCACTGCACCAGTTTTCTTTCTCCTCCTCCTCCTTCATCTCGCCATTGATTTATGGTGCTTGGGCTCATCCGGAGCAATTTCACATGGGCGCACAGCTGTTGGCCGTATAATTATGGGTTAGCTGTTGTCTAGGAGAAGTTTCTCTCCGTTGAAGGAATCAAATAAGTAAAGGGCCCCAAAAAACAGCCATGGCCCCGTGGGACAGTTGCTGATTTAAATTCGTGTTAGAGAGACAAAATAATTACGGCAATTGGCCGAAACCCCCCAAAATGAAACTGACGGGCACGACGAACAGACGTCAAATGAACGATCGAGTGAATGATTTGGATTTGGTCTCTTGGGAACAAAAACGTTAAAACCATTAAAATTCTTGCCGATGCGCCCCCAAGGCAGAATTGAGACCTAAGTAGTTGACCCAGAAAATAGTTCTTATTGCCGACTGCCAATTGCAGGCCAAGTCTCTATGTCGCTGTCTGTCGTCATATGATTGTTATTATATATTTGCCATTAAGCATTATTTGTGGCGCCAAAGTCAAAAAGACAATCAACAGCAGCTGCCCACGTAGACTCCAATCCCCCAAAAATCATTGAGACTCGCGCAAACCCAGGCAAACCATGTCAGTCAAGTGGCTCAAAGGCTTGGTCTCGTGTTTCGATTTCAGTAAATTTTTTTTGTTTTATTTTTTGTTAATTTTTGTGAATTTTGTTTTTTAGCTTTATGCATGAGTATTTACAATTCGATTTGCTTTTGTGGGAGACGCAAGCGCAAACATTAAAAAATATTAAGTATACGGCGCGTGTGTTTTGGTAAGCTAGGGATGGAAGCAAAGAGTAGGCAGACATGTGATCACTGTGAATTGGGTAGTTTCTGTTTCAAATGTGAATAATAGTTTGCCTAGTTTTCTTAATTCTACAAAGTATTTTTTAAAGAACCAGGCAAAACTGGGTTCTTTTTTCTTCGGGAGGGAGTAAAGAAAAGCGTTGGCAAAAAAAAACGGAGGCATAGCTTGAATCTTGAAACAGCTATACAACTAGAACCTGCTTTCTTTTTTCATGTAATATACCCAAAAACCAACTGTCTGTATGACATCTGCATCTAAGACCAGTTAATCTGAACCCAGTAGCGGATCCAGGGGGGGGGGCTATAGGGGCTGAAGCCCCCCCCTTAGAGCCCAAATATCTTAATTCACCCAAAATATGCAAAGAGCAAAATAAGAAATTAAGAATTTCAGAAAAAGATGAAAATACTTAGATTGTTTTAAAAAGGCATGAGCAGTAGAGATTTCGAAATATCGATATCTAATACTTGTAGAATATATTTTTGGTGTGTATTTTTGTTAGTTTCGGCCACAAAAAGGGAGTTTTTCTGAAGGCATTCTCTTGAATAGTTAGGTGGCGGTGTGGCCCAGCGGTTAGCGTGCTGGACTGCTGGGTGGAAGGTCGTGTGTTCGTCGGAAGATCTAATAATAAAAGTTTTTACTTTCTTTAGAAAAAGCTTTTGCACATCCGGTCACCTTCACCACCTATTGGCGCCAACTGTGATGAAACTAGCCATGAAATAGCAAATTGACACTCAGTAGGACTCCTGTGCTCACGTCGCCCATGTGATTGAATTGTTTCTTGAAACAAGATCTTTTGATGTAACTTTTAAAAAAAATCAACAAAATTGCAGACGAAATGTCACTTGAGTTAAAAATTCCTCGATTATATGGTCGTCAAAAAACCAACAGCTTACTCACGAGTATACGACGCTTTTTTACCCCCCATGTTAAATATTTTTATGCAAAATACTATTCTAAGAATGAAGCATATAAAAAGAAATTAGTAAATATTTAGTATACCACCGTTCTAAAAAACAATTTTGTAAAAAATCTCATCGATCGGCCGCTAACTATAAAGAATTATTATACAACAGTCGAGGAGGTCATTCACGGGTTCCTTTTAAATGAAGTTTTTAAATTTGCAGGTTTGTACTAAGAATATGTGAATTTTATTCGGCAATTGTAAAAAAAATCAGGAAACGTTAAAAGTTAACCACGAAGCTCAAATGCAATAGCACTTCCAAATTTATAAAACTAACCAAAGTAATGTATGTACAAATATAGTCTTAGGGCCGTTTTCTCATGTTGCTGTTTTTTCAAATCTAGGTGGATTTGGTGCATTTCGAAATACGAACTGCACCAAATCCACCTAGATTTGCAAAAACAGCAACATGAGAAAACGGCCCTTAGTGACGTGTACGACGTTTTTTGATTTAAAATATGTTTTACTTGAAGGTAAAATTTTAAAATATGCTCTACACATCCTGCGAAGTTTTTTAATGTTTATTGTTCGAGCAGTTTGTGGATACTTACTTAAAAATCCTTCTTCACTCGCGACTTCAAAAAAAAAAATCGCCTGCGGCGCTATTTATTTATCTACCTTTACCTTTAAACTAGGGATTAAGACCGAAACATATTTCGGTTTCTCTCAAGGCATATACATATATTGGCCAAAAACTTTTTATACTCTGTGCCAATGGTACACAAGTGAATGATAATGCAGTTGCACTCTAGAGGTAAGACAAAAATTGTTTAAGAAAATGACCAAAAAACAAGTTGTTTATTTTTACCTTGGGAAACTTATTACCTTCAGAGCATATCGACTTTTTGTATGAGATGATGTATCTATTCTGAGAACCACAATAAGATCCGAACAATGTTGAGTGATTTTGAGTGCCCTTAGCCCCCCCCTTAGCCAATTCCTAGATCCGCCACTGTCTGAACCCCAAATGTTTCGAAAAATAGAGACCCGATATGAACCACCTCTTAAGAGGATTGCTTCCATTTTGATATATTTTAGACTTAGAAAAGTAATAATAAAACAGGATTCCGAATAATTGCCGAATAATTGCTAAAAAAAAGTTTCGGTCGTCATCTTGCAAAGCGTAGAAACAGTCACATCAGTATTGTGGTGTGGTATATGTCTTTTATAAAGAGTTACATTGAACATGTAGGAATTCCAAAAACGACGACAGAAACATATATGCTTAGCTCTTTAGATTTATCTGGTAATTATAAAAGTTCGTTCTCCATACTGAACTGAGATATTTTTTGGGTATTTATCTTCAGCACGTCGTCTGGGAACTAAGTTTGCAAGACTTTTCGAATTTTCGAACTAACATGCGTTGACATAGAACCTTTTTATACACTTGAATAGTGTATTATAATTTTGCCCAGATGTTTGCAACGCATAGAAGGAATTATCTTCGACCACATAAAGTATATATATTCTTGATCAGCATGACGAGCTGAGTCGATTAAGCTTTGTCTGTCCGTCTGTCTGTTTCTACGCGAACTAATCCCTCAGTTTTGAAGCTAACGAGTTGAAACTTCCATAGATGCTAAAATGTCGGACCCGACCGTATCGGATGACTACTTCTTTTAGCTGCCATAGAAATGATAGGTCGAAAAATGTGTTAAGTGAGAAAAACAGTTTGGTTCTCATATTATGTGTTTTTAAGCTGATCTGCGAAGTTTGATCGAAATCGCTAACCGTTGAGACAAATCCCGTTGTGCTGCTGAAGCTAACTCCTTTTTGTGCAGTCAAATTGTGACTTTTTACTTTGCTCAGCTCCCTTCTTATATTATGACTCCCTCCTTTCGCCATCCCTGAGTTGAGCATTACTTAATCCGGCTTATTATGGACGCTCTGTTTGTCGGTTGTCTGTTTGATTTTGGCTGGTTCCGCCTGTCTCACCCTCTATCTGCTCCGTGCTTTTTCAACATCGTCGCTTTTGTTATTGTTGTAGTTGTTGTTGACTGCACTTCAAAATTTCGTTAGCAATTGCATTGGCAACTGTATGTTTAACGTCTTGGCTGCTTATCGGTTTGCACTACAATAATTTTCACTTAATTATCTAATGAGCAAACAAAAGCCAAAAACCCGAAAACTGAAAGAGAAATAGTAGCCACCATAATTATCCAACGATCATTTGCAAATCAGCGCTGGGGGTCACATAACTAATGATTATGTAATTTAAGTAATTTTTGTGCAAATTTCTCTTTCCAGGATGAAATGCAGCCACACCAGCATCAGCGCCAATCATCGCAGTCGGATCAGTGCGGTCTAACCCAAGCCGGTCTTGAGGAGTACAACATACGCTCGTCTTCGTATTACGATCAGACGGCGTTCCATCATCAGAAGCAGGCATCGTATGCACAGTCTGAAGGCTATCACAGTTATGTGTCCAGTTCGGATTCCACATCGGCCACACCATTCTTGGACAAGTGAGTACTGGTGGCAGAGGAAGATGCATTGCAAACACGTTTTCCGTACTTTGCCAGCGACAATTATGAGACAATTATGATTTGTGTTTTTTACACACACGAAAAAAAGCCATAAAAAATTCTGGGTAAAGCAAACCGAAAAATAAAACTAGCTTAAGCTTCAGCTTTCAAGGTCTCTCAAGTGTCTGAACTTGCCCCAAAGTTAAAAAGATTTGAAGGCTAAAAGCCAGAAAACCAGAAATTTCTGTAGCACGCAATGAATTGCCATTTTGGTGGTTATTCTGAAAACAACTAATGCCCAACTATTTTGCAGATTACGTCAAGAGAGGGATCAGTTGTCGCGTCAATCACATAATTGGTCAGAGAATGATCTATCCTCGGTGTGTAGCAATTCGGTGGCGCCATCGCCCATACCATTAATGGTACGTCAATGCAACAGCAGCAGCAGCAGCGGTCAGGCCGCTCATTCCTCCTCCAGTAACAACAGCAGCAGCAGTAACGCAACGAACAACAACAACAACAGTTCCGAGAGCACTTCCTCCACAGAGACACTGAAATGGTTGGGCTCGATGAGTGATGTATCGGAGGCGAGTCATGCCACGGGCTATAGTGCCATTGCCGAATCGGGTAAGTTTCTAAATAAACCCTTCCCTGAGCAACACTCGGAAAAATAAGTTTAAATTGCGAAGTTTTTTAAATGTGCTGAAAAATTCAAAAGAAATAAAAAAGAAATGAATTAAAGTAAGCTTTTATCAGTAAATAGTAACAAATTTTGTTTTTTTTTCCGAATGTAGAGCGAATGTAGGCGACCGAATGGCCACTTTTATTAATCATATTATTTCCATTTCCCAGTTTCCTCCTCGCAGCTGATTGTGCACAGCTCTCGTGTCCTAACGCCCAAGCGTCATCACAGCGAGAGTGTACTGTATTTGCACGATAATGAGACTTCACCCACAGACTCCCAGCATGCCTCTCAAATCTCTGAAGATGGCAGCAGTAGCAGTAGCCTTCACTCCATTCAACCCTTGCGTGTGCAACATCGTCACAGTCCCAGCTACCCGCCGGTGCATACATCCATGGCCCTGCATCACTTCCAACAGCAGCAGCAACAGCTGCAAAGTTCCTTGCCCGAGTTGGACAAATCTCGATCTTTGCTGGGTCAATCTCAGTCCACAGGCGATCTCCAGCAACAGCCAGCACACTCAATGTCTCGCCTCGGGCAGCAGCACAAGTCCAGCATCTCGGTGACCATATCCAATAGTGAGGCGGTGGTCACCATTGCACCCCAACCGCCTGCCAGTAAGCCCAGCAAAACGCAGCTCAGCAAATCCGAGGCTTTCAGCTGCAGTGCCCCCAATGTGGGTGAGCCCTCGGGTCGCAGCAATCATCGGCTGTTTCCCGTAAGCACCTACACGGAGCCGGTGCATAGCAATACCTCGCAGTATGTGCAGCATCCTAAGCCCCAGTTTAGCTCGGGCCTCAACAAAACCGCCAAGTGAGTAGCAGCTGCTGGAGAAGCTTAAGCTGCACCCAGACTCATCTCTTTGCCCTCCTTTTAGAATACCTGTGATAACGCCCGCCGGGGCTGCCGTCCAGCCCACCTGGCACTCGGTGGCCGAGAGAATTAACGACTTTGAACGCACTCAGTTGGGGGAACCCCCCAAGTTTGCCTACCTTGAGCCCAGCAAGACACATCGCCTCTCCAATCCCGCACTCAAAGCTCTGCAGAAGAATGCCGTGCAATCCTATGTGGAGCGTCAACAGCAACAGCTACAGAAGGAGGAGCTGCAGCTGCTGCGTCCCCACTCCCATTCCTATCAGGCTTTGCATGTGGAGCGCAAGTCCCTACCGAATAACCTGAGTCCCATTATGATGACTACTTCCTCCTCTTCAAGCGGTTGCAGTTCTCCCACGCCACCACCGCCGCCACCACGCTCTCGCTCCCTGCTGCCCAATCTTTTGCGACGCTCCAGTTCCGCGTCGGAGTATGCCGAATTCCGGGAGCAGCATCAGACCCCCTTGAAACCGCCGCCCAGCATACGCAACATCAGCAGCGCCGAGAAAATTTCATTCAATGACTGCGGCATGCCACCACCGCCTCCACCTCCCCGAGGGCGTGTGGCTCTGCCCGCCAGACGTACCTCCTCGGCCACAGAATATGCTCCCATGCGGGATAAGCTGTTGCTGCAGCAGGCTGCCGCCTTGGCTCATCAGCAGCATCATCCTCAGCAGCATCGGGCGCCCGAGCGCCCGCCCAAGCATCCCAATCTACGTGTGCCTTCGCCAGAGTTGCCGCCACCGCCGCTCAGTGAGCTGGACACCAGCTATACCTTTGATGAGCCACTGCCTCCGCCACCGCCGCCGGAAGTACTACAGCCGAGGCCACCTCCGTCGCCCAACCGACGCAATAGCTTTGCCGGTGCCTCCACACGCCGCACAGCTGCCTCCACTCCTACGCTAGCGCCCAAGGTGCCACCGCTGGTGCCCAAGAAACCCAGCAGCTTGCAGGTGGGTTTTGAAATATATCTGTTCCTTGTTTGACTTACTGTAAGATGCATTTCGTTACAGCACAAGCCACATCTCGCCAATGGATCAACGAATTTACCTACGAATAATCGAAAACGACCGCATCAAACACCACAGCCGCAGGCTATTCTGGAGTGCTTTAGCAGCCCTGTGGCTCCGCCGCCGCCCCTATTCCCACGTGCTCGTGCCACAGTCATAGACAGTGTCATGGCTAGCAATTTGGAAAGTAATCAACAGAAGAGGTGAGTACGCGACACCTTGAGAATGAATGAAACTGATAGTTAGGGAAGAGCAAATCATATTTTACTACGTGATCTGATACCTGATCTCTAGCTGAGGTTCCGCAGAAGTCTAGACGGCGAAAAAGACTCTTGGAAGCGCAGTAGGTAAAGTGATTCTCAATGATTTTTAGTCGTTCTGATAGACAGTCGTTAACAGGAGACTGCATATCATGTACTGTGGCCATCAACACTTTTTTCGTAGCTGTGGAAATGAAAAGGAGATAGATAGCTTCCAGCACCTGCTATGAGTCTGCCCTACACTGCTTCGGAAAGATATTTTCCTTAAAGCAAACAAAGAAACATCTGATTGACATGGCCCTGGCGGAGTTTTTGTTTCACCACTCTTTGGAAAGAACAAAAAAGTGAAATGGATATCAAAAACATTCTTTTGGGGTACACAGTAGTCAGTTTTTATACTCTGTACCAAAGGTACATAGAGTATATTAAGTTTGTGCAAAAGTATGTAACAGGGAGAAGGAATCATTTCCGACTATAAAAAATTATATATAATCTTGATCAGCATCAACAGCCGAGTCGATATAGACATGTCCGTCTGTCCGTCCGTCCGTCAAACAGATCTTAGAGATGGTAAGAGATAGAGGTTTGACATGTATGGAAAAAATGCTTCTTATACTTGCGGGCAGATCAGGTTTATTTTCAATTTTTGCCACGCCCCCTCCCGCCCCCTCAATTTGGAAAAAAACGTTATATCTCCTACAGTTTTGAAGATAGACGATTCGCCAAAGAATGGATAAAGATCGGATGAGCTGTTATCAAGTTATGAGCAAAAAAGTAAATCACCCTCCCCCATCCCTCCCACCGTTTTACAACTAACACCGCACAATCTTAGAGAGAGAGATAGTGAGTGAGAGCGACTTAGAGATGAGCGCAGCATCAGCATTGCATTCAGCTTCTACTCCAGGTACAGAGTATGTTAAAGTCGCGTCTGATCGACTTTCTCATTTGTTTTTTCTACCTTCTGCTACCATTTTTTGCCGCTAATTGTACTTTGTAGTTTAGGTTTTAACAGTACCTGGCAGTGTCCACTTGGAGTTAGCGATAAACAGTAGTCAGTGACGATAGATAAAAGTGATTCCCCTGTAGGATGTGGAAGAGACCGACGACGCCGTCTACCTGAATCGTCTACCTGAAATCGGATTGGTATTGTAATTAAATCAACTAGTTTATCAACTGATAAGAGAGCACTAAAGAGTAATTTTAGTGGGGCTCATAAATCAAATCAGATTGAACAAATCTGAGTATATGAAAACCAACTAATCAAAACTAATCCATCTTAATATAGTTATTCTAAGGCAGCTTGTTAAGCTATAACACAGAAATGCCAATTCCAGTTCAACTAATACATGAAAAACTTGATCAGTCGTTAATCTTCCGTTTGCAGCATTCTATTTAAAGATCATTTTTAGGCCGACAACTGCAGAAAAAAACCTTAACCCTGGGTTAAATACTTACGTGGGTTAAGGTGCGGCTCTCTCGCTCTCCTACTGTTCTTGACCCCATCGAATCCAATTAACTTTGAATGGAGTGCGTGGCACGGTAGCCAAAGCCGTTCAAGCTTACCAGCTCCATTGATCCGGCTAATGAGCAGCTTCCTTTGGTCTGTATGGCCGTCAATCAGCTGTCGCCTAATGCTTAATTGGATTATGAAACACACAAATATCAAGCCTGATCTGAGAGCATTGACTTTCGCTTTCGACCCACTAAACCCGACTCCAATTGCCAATCGCTAGCAAAAATTCAGCACCTGAACGCGATCACCAGCCGCCACACAAACAGCAACAACAGAAAATATGTGTCAAGCTGAACAATTTATGTTTTTTCGGGGCTCCTGGCGTGGGCCGCCTACGCCCAGTTCTTTGTTCCGTTCGAATCGATTTGAAATCGAAATCGAAATGTATCCATTGAGGCATTCTTTTGGCCCTACCACCTACCACTGCTGACATTGATAGATGGTTGGTTCATTAGCAGTGTCACCATTTTCTGCCACCACTGTGTGTGCCCGATTCCGTGTTCAATAATTTCTATGGCCTGTCATGTTATTTGGGGTTGACACCGGCGCAGACCTTTGCGGCACGATTTGTTGCAGCGGCAGCATCCAGCACGAGACAAATATTGACACAATTTGTGGCAAGTTTTTGAGGCTGGCAACTTGTAAATGGGCTTGTCGGCAGAGCTGCGCTTCATGGCGGGTTCAAATGCCGTTCACCGAACGTGCCTAATTTGCATTTTGAAAGTTTTTTTTTTTTGGCGTGCAGAAAATGGAGCAAAGGGCACAGTCAACGCTTGCATTTCTCGACAGCCGATCACCTGCAGTTCAATTTGGCAAAGGTGTGCCATGTGTTGGCTTGACAGGCTCTAATTATCGCCTCGCACAGCCGCTGGCTGCATTAATTCTGCGGCCATTTGGCAATGCTGGTCCCAATCCTATATTATTTTCAAATTAACTGCCAACGTTAAATTGCGACCACAGACCACGCGTCGTATAAGCGCTATAAATCACTCATGCGCCATGTTGCCACAGCCATACAGCAGAGCGCGAAGCCCATGCTAGACAATTCAATTTACCAGTCACAAAGTCGCGTCTATGGCGATGCAGTTGCCATGATTAGAGACAACAACAACAACAAGCAGTGCGACGTCGCCAGCATTTTTCACATTTAACAAAGTGTTTGCCATAATTTTGGCGCTATCGCCAACTAAATATCGACGGCACACACAATGATCGATTGAACTTTGCTCGATGACGATGCCTGAGACTGAGAATGGGTTGCAAAATCGGTGCAGGCACAAAAGGTGATTGAATTTAATGGATTTGAAAAGGAGTTTATAGTGACAGGGCAACTCAGATGCCATGACAGTGCTTAATGGATAAGCGTTTGCTGTTTTATAAAGAAAAATGTAATACAATATTTACCATTTTGAATAAAATTCTAAGAAATCGTATTAAATGTTTCGCCTAGAAGCATGCTGTTTGATTGCAGCTTGCCTACTTCCAAGAGCAGTCGCCAAGTAGACAAACTTGTGCCAGTTGAAGTCCCAAAAAGAGTTTTAAGAGAGTTGTTGCATGTCACAATCAGTGTTCATATGTTCTTATTATGGCTTGCGACTTCATGAACAACGTGGAACAAAAGAGTAGTGTGACCAGTGTCTTGCTCAAAGTAAAAATGGTGCTTCTGGTGCTTCTTCCATGCTTTTTTTTTCGTTATTTCGCAAGTCCGTAGAATTAAGGAGAATAACTCAAATAATGTTTAATGGATTGACAATTCACACCTTTTAGCGATATTTCTCATTTTCCTTTTTTTTCACACACTCAAATGTTGCATGCACAAGATCTTCATGTTATGTGCATACCACAAATTACTTTTGTCCCAAAATGGTTGAGCTTGACTTAAAAAAAGAGTTGCCTACTTTTAAGCTGCCACAGATTACGCTAAAAGGCATGCAACAATTTTGTGTTTCAACATAATTTCTCTTCAATGTACTGCAATTTTTCTTAAGAGAGCAAATGACACTAAATTAAGTAAAATAACAAGTCGGTTTACACTCATAAATTAAAGCGGCTTGAAAGAAAGGCCAATATCATAAATGAAACAATAAAAAGTAAATCTCTTCCCAAACTCACACCTGTTTTTATGGCTAAGAGCAAAGAAATGCTGACGGCTCTCTTAACGCCAGTCAGCCGGCACGGCGATTGTGTGTGTGAGTGTATCTGTGTGTTTGTTGTTTGCCAGCCTGCAGTTGCCGCCTTCAACTTCAAACGAGTGTAAACCATTGGCGCGTTCAGACGTACGCAGACGGCGCAGTGTTTTTGTTCGGCTTAACAACGGCGGCACGTGAAATTTTTGTCAAATTAAAAATGCTAAACTTTCGATACCTTTGTGGCCATGTGAATCAATTCCAATTACCTACTACAAGTTAACTTCCTGTTTGGCATCCAAAAGAAACCAAAACAAAACAAGGAAGTTCAAATGTTATGCCAACAAAAAGTTGCATACAATTTGCACACACATTAATTAAAGTAACAAAAATAACACGCAAAAGTTCAGTTGTTTAAACTCAAATTGGATTTCACAATTTTGGATACCGTCTATCTGCTGAAAATGGTTTTCGGCGGCAAATTTCGCATTAGAAGGTAAACAGAAATTTTATTTGCACATTTGATAAGGCCAATTATTGTGACTGTTAGTCATGATCAGGAACTTCTGGGAAATTCAGTTGGTTTGTTATTTTAATTAATGTGCGAAACTGAAACTTCTAACCGACCAGTAAAAAGGCAATGCCTTGTACTAGTTTTGCTGGCGTTGTCGGCTAACTTCAGTGAAACCATATTTAGCATGCTCAATGTCTGGCCACAACTTGCTAATGGCGACAGTTGTCTGACTTCGGCTTACAGCTTACAGCTACAGATGGACTGAGGCTGATAAATGTTTACAGCTGTTCTCTACCTCTCTCTCGCTGTTCGGGTGGTTCTCTCTTTGTGTGGCCACGTATGAGGCAGGTGCAAAACTGAGGGCACGTTTCCTGACAGCGACACGCGCTGTAATTCATTACTAAATCTCTTGACATTTCCACCGTATACTACATATATAAATATAGTCTCTGAGTTATATATTTCATTTATGGTCGACTATCAGTTGGGTTGAAAGATCTTATCGATTTTATTTTATTTGCTTTCGTATGAAACAAGGCAAAACCTTTGTTTAGCTGGCAAAAGTGCAAAAGTGACTAAAAACCGGTTTATGCAACAGCTGGACAGCTGGTACACCCTCAACAGGCAAGTTGGCTAACAACTGTAACAACCCTCTAGAGTCTAGAGCAACGCAATGTGTATACACAGAATGAGGACACCAAACAGCAAAAACAATCACAAAAACTGACAATGGGTAGGGTGTTTATATGAAGAAGACAGGCAAATACAACTTTCTAGTTACATGAGTATACAATTTATTATGAGGAAAACAAAATATGGCAACCCTTAACTCACGTACGATTTTTATGAAAATTTGGCCAGGAATAAATAAAGCTTAATAAATAAGGCTGCAGTAGCAGCCGCTGCTGACCTTTTTTTTGGTCATAACTTGACCAATAGATGGTGCCACTACTTCCTTTAAACAATGCTGGATGAGAAATTTTAAAAACTGATCAAAAGATAACGGCACTACTGGGACCATTTGGCAAGATATTGCTTCGTCAGCAAACATTCTATTGGTCATATTCCTTCCGTAAATAATCTTGATCACTAAATATCTCTAGTCTATGTACAAAACTGCGGAAGATATAACGTTTGAAAGCAAACTTGATCTACCTGCCGTTAAAAGTATAATCTCCGTGATCTGTGCCTTCATACATACTGACAGACGCACAATGCGTAGTACTTAAATTAATAGTTACACTTTATTTTTCTTAGTGTATAAGCTTACGTTGGATTCATACAGCTCAGCGCTCAACGAGAGCATTCTGTTCCGATACAAATTTTGCTTCACTTTTTTCTGTCTTTGATGTGTGCACAGCTGAGTGAAATTATAGATGGATGCTTCGGACAGGATCTCCAAATTAGATAGAGTTAAATAGAGATCTAGACAGAGTTGATCAAACCCAAAAACCTCAGCTATAGAGTTCTTTCATCCATATGCCCTCACTTCACTTAGCTTAAAAATCGTTTGCATAAACAATAAAGACAAAGCCCCTTCCCCCTTTGAGGTTATTTTCGCTCTTTGTTTTTTACTTTTATTGAAGCTTGCACGAATTTCAACATAAACGACCGACGAAAGAATGTGCTGGGCTAGGGATATTAATGCTTTTCAATTACATTACAGTCGCGCATAAACAAATTAATCAATAAACATTTTTACAGAAATTTTCGAAGCTAGCAAAGGAAGGAAATTATTTTGACCTTCATATATAGATTTCTGGTTGTCTTTGATTTGTGTGCAGGGCTAAATGTTTATTATTATTTTTTATTGTGTCGGCCTATTCACCAAATACACAAATGTCAAACAATAAAACGTTTATTGTGCCCACAGAGTGTTTCTCATTGCCAATCGATTTGATATGGAGAGAGAAACAAAATCAAGACGTATGTTTGAGTTTTCTATTCTCTTTAATCATCAATGCTAATTATTGAAAGCGTCAAGACTTTTCAATTAGCAGCAATCGATCTGGGTTCTATTTAAGAACTGGTTTTTGTTTTTTGGGGGCTTTCTTTGGCGACTATTTTTCTGGCCGTTTCATCAGTTGAATAAATATTGTACGTAAATAACAATTAAACACGCGGCAAATGTTTCAGTCTTAATAAAAATGTATAAAATTGCCATTTTTTAATCAACGCTGACAAATTGACAATTTGTATACAGAAATTAAAACGAAAGCATTTTTTGCGGAAGCCGAACAGAGTTCATTAGACCTGTTTTTGTTGTCGATACGAAATGTGGGAAATGTTCGAGGTGTTATCAAATTGGTTTATGATAATTAAACCAACTCATAAAACTAAAAGCCAAAAAACGTGAACCCTTTGCCCGTTTGGTGGCTTATGAGAACCCAGTCTAATTGCTCATTGTTTGGGGTCTACGTGTTTTGTTTTCCAACTTGATATGCAAATGGTGTGTTACACTCCACACGTAAAAACCGCTTCATTATCGGCTCTGCTCCAGAACCCTTCGCCCCAAATGCCTAATGGGGAGGGGGCAGGCCCACATAGGTAAACTGGAAAAAAGAACAGACAGAACAAAGAGCCGCTTCACAAATTACGGGAAAAAGCGTAAAACAAAAGCTACCTACGTATGTGGCAAAGTGGAGAAGGAACCATTGCATTGTAATTGTAATTTTGTATACTTTTTTGTGCCATATTTATACAGTCGCAGTTACTTTCCCAACTTATCTGAAAGTGAACGGGCACAGCGATCATTACTCATCCAACAGACAGACACACACAGAGAACTCAGACTCAGCCAAGCATTACTATCTGCAACATGGGTTCTAAAAAACAAAAAGCCAAATGAGTGCAGTGACAAATTTTAGGCCCTAAGCGAATGTGGTACACACTACGAAAGATGTTTTCTTCAAAAATGTAAATGAAGTGCTGAAAAAGTGCTTGGACTGGTGTTTATTGACCTCTGCATTGTCCCCATTCTGATCCAGTTCCAACAATTTGTTAATACGCAGTTTCAAAAAGATGCTAATTGATTTGTTTTACTGCCAGATAAAGTTTATGGTCATGTTGAAAAAAGGGGCCCGAATAGAGTAATCTAATACCATGATAATACAACACCGAGAACTGTTTCAATGAGACCATACTTTCTTGACATTAATATTCTACCTAAAAAAAAAACAATCATATGCAAGGTCTAAGTCTTAAATTTTTTAATTTTTGATGTGAAACATCTTTAATTTCGGTACGGAGGATTTTAGTAGGAGTAAAATTTGATTTCAGCGTCACGTGACGCAGACGTCGTTCATATTTTGTGTTGTTGTTTTGCAAGTTTTAACACACACAAACACAAGAGAATGGTCAGAAGGGGCAGCGAGGAGGTAGGAAAGATGCTGAAGAGGGGCAACTAGGTGGGTTCTGGGAAAGATCAGGGTGAGATCTACGTGGGATCTTAGTGAAATTTGGTGGTATTTGAGAGGGGTTTTGGTGGGCTATTATATGGGTGGGATCTGGGTGGTGTAGGGGTGAGATCTGGGTGGGATCTGGGTGGATTTGACTGGGATCTCGGCGGGATCTAGGTGGGATCTGGGCGGGATCTGACTGAAATCTGGAATGAATCTATGTAAGATCTGGGTGGGACCAGGGTGGGATCTGGGTGAGATCTGGGCGGGATCGGGAAGGGATCTGGATAGGATCTGGATGGGATCTGGGAGGGATATGGAAGAGATCTGGGTGGGATCTGGAAGAAACCTGGGCGGATCTGGGAGGAATCTGGGAGGGATCTGGTTGGGATCAGGAAGGGAACTGGGAGGGATCTGGGCGGTATCTGGGTGTAATCTGGGCGGGATCTGGGTGGCATCTGGGCGGGATCTGGGTGGGATCTGGGAGGGTTCTGAGTGAGATCGGGGTTGAAGATTCCAACATAGTAAGCCACATCTTCCTAGGCACATACATTGCAGAGAGTACAGTCTCGCTGTTAAAAAATAAGTCTATGTGTTTCACATCTGTCCTAAAGATAGTGTTTATCCTCTTCACAGCTAGACTTTCATCGAAGTAGTTTGCTCATTCGTGGTCCTTTTTGCTTGCACAATAAATCCCTTCCACTTCACAGATTTTGGCAATGATTTGAATTTAAAATTAATTTTGACTTTGGAATGATTTGTGCGAAGAATAAAACACTTTTTTGATGAAGAAGTTTAGATGTGTAACCCTACGAAAACTCATCTGAGCGATCAGGTCGTGTAAATGGAGCTTCAGTAAATTAAACTTTGATTTCAGCGTCACGTGACGCAGTGAAAGAGCGGAAAAAGGTGAGCTAACGTGACTAAGAGGGGATCGGTGACTAAACAGTGACTAAACAGTGACTAAACAGTGTCCTAACAGTGACTAAGCTGGTACTTAACTGCGACATAACAGTGACTAAACAACGACTAAACATTGACTAAACTGTTACTTAACAGTGACTAAGCTGTTACTTAACTGAGTGGTATCTGGGTGAGATTTGGTTGGGATTTGGGTAGAATCTGGCTGGGAATTGGGTGCGATGTAATTGGGATCTGTTTGGGCTCTAGGCGGGATCTGGTTGGGATTTTGTTTAGATCTGGGTATGACCTTTGTGTGATTTAGATAGGTTCTGGTATGAATCTGAGTAAGATCTTAGTGGAATCGGTGTGGGATCTAGCTGGGATTTGTGTGGTATTTGGGTAGTATCCGGAAGAGATCTGGGTGGGATCTGGGTGGTATATGAGTGGGATCTTGGATTTCACTTTGGTGGTATCTTAGCAGAAAAAACTTCCTGAAACACTGCAGCAAAAGATCTTGTTTCTGGTATTTCTACTCCCCGTTAATTTTCCTTTTTTTTGAAAGAGCGCCCTTGCTTAAATATGTACTATTGTGATTTGAAAAAAAGCTCTTAAGCTAAACATTATGTTTCACATCAAAGACTCGTGAGTGCTAGCCACACTCACTCCTTTTTTTTTGTTGCAGAATTGCAAAGGAACAATTTTTCTCCTTTTTTGTTTTAATTGAGCATCAATCAATCGTCTGCCTTTCCCCTACCAGCACCTGGGCATCCGCAAAGCTGAGTGTTTTAGTCTTGGTCATGTTATTGAGATGATTAGTTCGCAATATGCGTTTCTCATTAACTAAGGTGTAATTCCCCTCTTTGTAGTTTGAAAGAGTGTCAATTGTGCTGCTTTTTCTTAAGGCTGATAAAATAAGCCTGGCCGTGTTTCTAGAAGACCGTTCTGCCTCACCATATTCTAATAATAGGAAAATTTTGTCAAAACTGAAAATCATGGCATAGCGAGGAAAAAATTCAAATGCTTAAAACTTCGTATGATATATTTCGGTAAAATTCAAAGAAGCTCTGTAAAGAACAGTTATTATTAAGACTTTAAAGACTTGGTGATACCCAACAAACAGATGCCCCACCTTTTGGGCCAACACGCATAATCAGCCTTTTGCAATTGCGCATATTTTATGACCACGTTGCCCAAAAAACCTTCCCAGACCCCAGTGAAGTGGTTGCGTTTAGATATATACGAGTATTTACATGTAAATAAAAAATGTTAATTGCATTACATTTTAACTAAATTGCGGGCAAAAACGAAACCGAAATAAAAAACCAAATTAGGCAAACAATTTAAGCATGCGCCCGAGCCGGGAAACCCAGCCAAGTGCTGCTCCGATTTTAATTTGGGTTTTTGCTCTTTTTTTCTTTTCATTTTTTCCTCTTTTTGCGCATGTTTTGATTTTTATCAGTTGGGTGGGTTGGCTAGTGGTTTTCATTTTGTTGGGGTCCGTCATGACGCGCGTGACCCACTAAAAACAAGCGACTTTTTTTTCTTTTTTGTGTCAAAGCAATTTTCGTGCATGGCACAAGACCCAGGCCCAGGCCCAGGCCCTGTAAGTGATTCGATCGACGTGTCTTACGGTAGTCAGTTCCAAGCAGGAAGCCAAACTTATTTACCTTTTGGGCAGTTTTCGGCTCATAATTATTAATTTATACTCGATTTTACGACGAGAAATTTTCGTGTTATAAAGTTAATTTGTGAAATTTTCTTAATGATTTGCGTGCAGCCGCTGTGGGCCACGAGATTCATCGTTGGCTACCAAAAGGAAGTGGCTCTCGGCCGGAGGTTATTGGAGCGTTTAGCTAATTTGGATTCATTAATTTGGCAGCTAATTTTGGGTTCTCTCGACCTGCGACCTTGTGGGTGAGATATGTTTGTATATACACATACCGGAGTCCATTGGCCCCGGAGCCAGCATAGTAAGCGGGAAGAAAAATGTATGCCAAATGTTCTTTGAACTCGAACCAACTTATCTCTGGGGCTGCAGCCCGCACCTGCTGGTGCGGCTACCTTAACTTTGTCTTTCTGTCATTGTCTTTTGACTCGCATTGTGATTGTTGTTGCTACATTTGTTTAACTTTTGCGGTACTTTTTGTCTGCAGTGCCCGCTCAACTTGAACTTGTTGCTTCGGTTCCGAGGGCCCGCGCAACTTTATCTGCCCGAGCTGTGTTTTCAAAAATTCTGTAGAATGTAAGCTGGTTGGTGTTGAGTATACTTAAGCCCACATGATGACATGCAACGAACAAACAATGCACAGTGGTTTGCATACATTTATGTAAAGAATTGAAAATGATGAAATTGCCAATATTTATAATATTTTTATGAATTTGGCATAGATAGTGGCTTTCCGAGCTAAGAAGCGAATCTGGGAAGCGAAAAACAATAAAGATAAATAATCCTTCTTAAAATTATTGTAAGAAAAAATAACTGTAAAATAATAAAGGGATTTACGGCATATTTCACCACAAAATAACAGTAAAATCTATGACTATCTGACAAATAGCAGCTATCTGATAGAACAGAAATCGGCCCTTAGTTTTTATTTTTGCAAAACCTAAATTGGAACCCCACTGTTCAATCCGGTCTGCCTTATAGAGAAAATTGGAAAAAAAAAAAGGTTTCATGTGGAAATGTGGAATCTAAGCGGCATGCAGAAAATCTATATGCCACCTGTTAAAAGAGAAGCTACACAAAAAATATGGCGTAAGAGTCCTGATCGAAACGTGTAGAAATCCATGATTTTGCATATTTTTATACTCTGTACCAAGGGTATAAAGTTTATGCAAAAGTATGTAAGAGGGAGAAAAAATAGATATAGCCATGTATGAGCAAACAGATCTCAGATATGGTAAGAGATAGGAGGTCATCATGTATGGGACATAAACTTTTTATACTTTTGCAATATACTGCTTGCGAAGATCAAGTTTATTTTCAATTTTTGCCAGGCCCTCACCTGCCCCTCAAATTGCCGGAAATCGTTCTTCCCTTTGATGTGAAACATCTTTAATTTCGGTACGGTCGATTTTAGTAGGAGTCAAATTTGATTTCAGCGTCACGTGACGGGGGATCTGGAAGAGATCTGGGTGGGATCTGGGCGGGATCTGGATGGGATCTGGGTGGAATCTGAAAGGGATCTGAAGGGGATCTGGAAGGGATCTGTGTAGGATTTGGGTGTGATCTCGGCGGGATCTAAGTGGGACCTGGGTTGGATCTGTGTGGGATCTCGGCGGGATGTAGGTGCGATCTTATATAGGTTGAATCTGGATGGGATCTTAAGGGATCTGAAGGAATCTGTGTGGGATTTAGTTGGGATTTGCGTAGTATCTGGGTAGCATCCGGGAACGTTCTAGGTGGGATCTGGGTGGGATATGAGTGGGATCTTGGAGGGTGAAACATCATCATTTATCTATGGATCAGCACAATAAACTTCCTGAAAAAATGAAAGAACAAGACTCCCCGTTATTTTCTTCTTTCGAAAGTGTGCCCATGCTGATTTTTATACCATTGAGAGAGCTTTTGATTTGAAAATAAGCTCTTAAACTAAGCGTCATGTTTCACATCAAAAACTCGTGAGTGCTAGCGACACTTGCTCCTTTTTTATACCCTTGGAGAAGGTATATTAAAATTGTCCGGATGTTTGTAACGCAGGGGGAGCATCCCGACCACAAAAGTATATATATCTTGATCAGCATGACGAGCTGAGTGATAGCCATGTCCGTCGTCCGTCTGTCCGTCCGTCTGTTTCTATGCTATCTCCTCCGCAGTTTTAAAGCTATCGTAACCAAACTTTGCACGAAGTCTTTTGGTACAAATACGCTGCACATTTGTCGGAACCGGCCGATCGATGACTATAGCATATAGCTGCCTAGGAACGATCGGTGAAAAACTAGTTTTTGAGAAAAACTTTTTGTTTTCAATGGTATCGCTCCCAACGCTCGTATTTTAAGTTTTTAATGATTTCACATAATTTCAATAAGCCTTGTTGAAATCGGCTCATATAGTATAGCTGCCATACAAAAGTTATGTCTGAAAAATTTTTTTTTCAATGTTATCGCTCCCAACGCTCGTATTTATAAGTTTTCAATGATTTTACATAATTTCAACAAGATTTGTCGAAATTGGACCACTATAGCTGCCATACAAACTGTCAGGCATATATCAAGCTCCAAGGGTATATAAACTTCGGTCGAGCCGAAGTTAGCTTCCCTCTATTTTTTTTAATTAAGAAGTCTACATATGGACTTCACATTTCTAAGACTTGTAAGTTTATTCAGGCGAACGATCGGACAAACAAATACTGATCAATATAATTCTAACAGAGAAAAAAGGTCAAATTTCATTATGCTATTCGCCAAATATGAACTTTTCAAAAATATCAATATTTTTATTTCATTTGGCAAGAAAATAAGATCTTTCTGATGCAAAACAATATTATTCACTTTATTTGGTATTAAATAGTTTTAGAATGATACTAAAAATGGAAAATAGTATTTTAAAAATAAAAAATATCAAATCGATATTTTTAACATGTCCATTTGATATATTTTCTTCTTTTTGATACAACCTGAAACTCTTTCTCCTTTGGATGCTCAAATTTGATATCAAAATTTTTTGTAGAATTACATTGATTGAATTACACAAAATATTAACAGGTACTTAAACGGAATATGGGTACTCGAGCACCGTGGATTACAGTTTGTTATTGATTTCTTTGCTAAACTTATCAACAATTAGTCAAAAAGTAGATTACTTAATTATTTATTGACATTGCTGATTGAACTTATAAAACTACTACTAACAAAGTGAAAATAGTACTGAATGCCAAGGCCCATGGGGGCTGTGAACAAACGACAGGTTGTACATTCTACGAATTAAAACGGATTAAGCTCATTGAACTTTAGAATCATCAAAGTCAATCAGAGCTATTTTGAATCAAAATATGTAAACGTGTAAAGATTAAGCAAAAATATTATCAACATTGTTCAAAAAGTGTCAAGAGCCGATTGAAAAAGTGTATGTAAAAAGCTGTAGCCCAAAGATAAGGTAAGCTCGTTGTCAGTCAGAAAGGTTTTTATTAATTCGATTCGTCTACAAGAAATTGCTTCAAATTGTGAGAGATTTTTAAAACAAAACTAAAAATAAATGGCACAATTCTTTAGACGTGGCAACATGTGGCGCCGTTCCATTTTTCTCCTAGATGATTTTGGGACACAGGGAGCTGATTAGCCAACAAATTAGATGCCAGTGTGACATATTGGCTTGTTTTCTTACAAATGTGGGCACTGATTTATGCAGTGCGGCTGACCCAAAATGTTTCAATAACTAAATATAAATACGAAAGGAATGCATTTGGTCTCTTTTGTGTCTCCGCTCCTACTCTGTGTGAGAGTGGAATATTTTGTTGTTTAGGTTTGCATTTCATTTGGTTGAAATTGCAAATTGGTTTTGCTGATTGAAAATTGTTTGCCTTCTTCTGTTGTTTTCCCAAAAGAACGTGATGCAAACAACAAGCCACAAAAGGCCGTCAAGAAGGAAAGGATGGATCGAACACTGCGCATATTTGTGGTCTTTGTTGTCTTTGTGGACATCCACATTCAATCCAACAACCACTTCCACTGGCGGCTGCAATTCGTCATGCGACTGCTTAGTTAGCGCGTTTTACTCTGGAGAACTGAGTCTTTGAGTCTCCGGCCTTGAGGCGCAGACGTGCCACGTATGAAAGTAAGAAAATCAAGAAGAGCGCCTCGACTAACAAAATACCCTGGCTCTTGGCTGGAAAGAGCAAGCTAAATTTTTGCTTGTTGGAACTTTTTGTGAATTTTTTTAAAATCCAGTGATAATTATGATAATTTTTAGCTGTTTGTGGAGAAAAAAGATGGATGTGAGGATAATATACTACACACACACCCTAGAGGCACATTTGTTTCTTGTGGTTACTGTTCGTCATGCCCTTTTTTGCCTTTGCTTACAGGGTAATATCCACTTGGACGCATAACAATGACCGTGACTTATGGAAAGGGATTGCATTGCATTGATTGCATTTCATTTGCCTCATTTGCATTGTGGGAATCAATCACGTTGCAGACAAAGTCTGTTGTCTAGACTCTTCTACCGACCGAAATGGGCAGGCATTTTGCCAGTTATTAAAGCTTTGAGCCCAAGATCAGTCAGAGAACATGCAATCATCATGATTGCATGATTTGAGCACAAGGCAGACGACAACTAGCCTTAGCTCCAGCTCTCTATTAGCCGTATTGACCATGGGATTCAAATACTACTGCACTTGGCTTGCATTTCAATTGTGGCCCAGAGATTTGCTTTCGCTTTCACGCAATTGTTAACCCAACAAATGGCGCTGATTAGGCCAACGTTTGTAGTTGTTGTTAGTGTAGTTGTTGCAAATTGGCTGCCAAAACACCAAACCGTACTTCTTTTGTCTACGAAATGAAAGTGAAAGCATTTAATATGCATAATGCACACAATTTTATGACTTACTTTAACACCATTTCCCAGGCCCTATATTGAATTGAAACGAGTTCGAGTTCTACTCGTTTCATTTCCCCAAATGGTGTTGACTCTTGTGGGTGTCACTAATTGAATTTCAACGCAAAGCACTTAACGGTATTTTATTGGAATGTAAATCGACTTGATGAGCGCTCGAGTTCTCAATTGCGCAATCCAAAATATTTCCTCAGTTGGGAGAAATTTATGCAAACTGCCTACAGAGTTTTTTTAATGGTTTTGTCTTTGGAACTCCAAGAATAATTGCAGGCACGTATTTTTTGCCTTGAAGTTCATTGACAGTCCAAAGACAGTGACACGCCCGATTGGGTTGCGGTTATCGACTTGGCCATTAGCTTGGGCAACAGCCAAGACGGCCAACAGCAGCAGCAGCAACAGCACAGAACGTAAATAGCCAAATTACAAAATGTCGAATGAAATATGTAATCAATATTATTTGTGTACGAGGGAACATGCCATTAGAAAGGTTACAAAGTAAGTCCTGTGACGAAATGAATTTTCTGTCGTTCTGATTGCTGGGATAAAAACGTAAAAGTCAGCCTGTCTCATTTCCGTATGAGAAAACTTTCTTGTTATTTGAAATGATTTTACCATAAATCTAAAGGCCCTTTACACCTAAGACTACCGGCATCCGAGTGCATACAACAAAAAAATACAAGCACAGCGACTTTGCGACACTTAAACTGTTAGCTGTTGTACAACTATTACGTTAGACTTTGACGCATTTCTCTAATTTAAACAAACGGGTGAGAATATTAAAGGAAATTTACTTCCCCTTTCTTATCTTTGTTGTCCGTAAGCGTATTCCCCATTTCACATATCCCCCATGCTTATCGACCTCTCTCCTCATTTGCTGGGCAAAAATTTACATTATATTTTTCGTTTATTTTCAATTTGATGAGCAGAAAATTTTATCACTTTTTGGCACTCTCCCCCAACAAATGCCATTTTGGCTGCTCAGTTTTACTTTGTTCAATGAAAAGCGTTGTCGGTCGACTTTGTCGGGTATTTTGGGTGATTTATTTGATTTATACGCGCGAGTAAAACGCGTGTGCAATTGTTTGATCTTTAAGCAAAAGTAAATTTAAAAACCTTGCCATGACTCACTGGCTTCAGCGGCTGGGCTTTAGGTAAACTAGACAATGATACGAGTATTATGCAAAATGTCCAAAAATAAATGGAGGGAGGTGTGACGTCATTTGTTAAGGCGACAAATGGAGGAAAAGATTTTTGCCATATCAAAATCGGGCCATATATGAGTTTTAATTGCAGTGCCAACTTGGGCATTGCAGCCACAACAACAACAACAACCTTGAAAACGCAATCCATGCCGCCGTCAAATCTTGATCTCGTTTTTTTTCCCCAATATAATTGCGTTTTTCATTTGCTCTTGGCATTCACAGTTGTTGGCCAGACGACTGAAGTTTGTTGTTGTTGTTGTTATTGTTGTTGCACGCGATGAACGCCAAATGAATGGCAAATGTTTTCTGTTTACCAATTTTGGGGCTGGGCCCGCGCACACTCCGGCTTCCTGTCCTGCGGCATCCCATCCCGTTTTATGATTATTATTATAATGCAGAGTTCGTTGTACACATAAAAACGTGAACTTGGATGCCTCCTCCCTCCCCCCCCCCCCTGATAATGTCAATTTCACGCTTTGCCTTTGCCGAAAGAGAGAATTATGTTTACGACCCAACGAAACGCCCATCAAATGCACACGATCATCATCATCATCATCATCTGTTGGATCTTTTATCAATATCCCGTTAATTATCCAACAACTGCAATTGTTTGTGGCAAATCCAAACAATACGCGGATGTATTTCTGCCTCTCACACACAAAAGCTAGGAGTGCCACTCATCAGCAGACCAATCCATTCCATTGGGGCAACGCTCGATCGCCGGCATGTCCAAGGTTTTGTAAACATCCCAAAAGCTTTTGAGCTCAGCGTAGGCGTGGGTTGGGTCTGCTCTAGGTCTGGGCATTTGGGTATTGGTGGGGAATTGAAAAGTGGAATTGGGTGTTCCGCTCCACAAAACCCTCGCCTTTACCTCGCCATAAGTAGCCCCGCACAAAAACAACAAAGAGTCTAATTTGGCAAACTAATTCTGAGAGTTTGTTTGGGTAGATGGCAAAGATCTACAGCTTAGATAAATATGATCTGCTTATTAACATATTTGACTATTGTTTTTACACTAATTAATCTCACAACTGACCTTGTAATGTCCGCTGTCTTGTATCAAGTTAGTTGTTTCATTATTCTTGGACTAGAATAAGTTGAAGCTTTTTGTGGATTCCTTTTTCAGTCAAGTGGAACCCAAAGTAAACAACAATTAAATTTTAAGATCTTTTAAAAAAAGGAAACAAATTTCTATTTTAAATATTATTTTAAAGAACTTTGGCCTAATTTGCCGCAAACAAGCTTAAAAAAAACATTCGGGGGGATTCTCTGTACATGATTATGGGTAAAAACAGACAATTTGATTTAATTCAGCGACCAAAAATACATATGGAAAATTTTCTACCTTCTCTGTAGCAAAAGTTGGCCTTTAAACCTGTGTAATCAGTCAGTCGGGCGTATAGATTTATGCATATATAGACTGAGATAGCTTCTGACTTAGAAATTTAACCCTTCAATTTAGCAACATGTTTTACATAAAAGCCTCGTGAGTGTAAACCCAGACATTTTTTGTTCTTTTGTAGTTGAGCTTTTAGAAATTATGGAGCTTTCTAAAACAAGCTTTAATTTAACTGGGTTAAACTGAAGTATAATTTCATCTCGTCATTTTGAGAATCGCTTTGTCAACTTAATATGTCCATAAAAATTTGTAGTTTCTGAAGCAGATTTTCAAAATAAAAGTCAGCTTAAACAAAACCTTGTGGCATCATTAGCATCAATTCCCCCCTGCTTAACAAAAAGAATGACTTTTCCATGTTTAATTTGGTGTTTATTTACCTAACATATTTGTTTTCAAGCTCGTGACATAGAATAATACAATTGAAATGGTGCAGCCCCAACAGAATGTTTTACCATTCCATTCTCAAAACTTCTCCCCCCTCTACAATATTGACACAACAAACACATCCATATCGGCCATAGCAACTTGGTGCCTTGCCATCAGAAATCGATCAATCGAGTGTATGGTAAATCGCAAATCGCACAAATGTACAACCAACAGCAGCAGCCGCAGCAGCGTGAGAATTGTTCAACTTTTCGTTACGGCTTCACCTTACAAATTTGCATAGATAATTGCAAACTGATGCAAATGTGTGAATGCTACGAATTTGTAGTGTTTCACATTAATTATGCTGAGTTAGTTTATTGATCTTAACCTTGATCGACTCAATTCTGTGCTGTCCGAACAATGAAGATCATTGTTTCTATTAATGTTTTTTGGGTGATTATTAAATTGCTCAAAGGTCACATTCATCAATCTCTCACTTTCGTTTCGAAGTTCTTGTCGATCATGAAATCGATATAAGCATGATCTCACCATTGTTAGTAGTTGCATACGGTTCTGCATAGATATGATATCATCTTAACAATCAGTTAATTGCAATTAATGCCTAATGAAATAACCTCTAAATAAATTATAAACACCTTCAGCTTTTCTATTAAGAAATTAAAACTGGCACTTCATGTGAAGCCCGGATCTTGGTGAACAAGTAAAACTGTGTAACTTACATTTCTCTCTCTCTCTCTCTGTTTCTCTAAGTGTGTGTTTCTCCAACTGAAATTAGCTTTAGCTAAAAACAATGAGAAATCCGTATTCAGGGCAGTTCCTCCAATAGCCGCAACACTTTGGCATTCGGCAGCAGGCAGCGGGCAGCGGCTTTTGTGTAATATCTAAAAAAAACGCAAAATGGCTCAAAGACTCTTGTACGCTGATCCGTCCATGGCGGACGTGTTGCGCATGCGCCGGAGGGCAATTTAAGTGGTGTGTATGTGTGTGTATGGAAGTGGATGTGGATGTTGTTGCCTTACAATGTACATGCCAAGTGGGCAAAGAGTGAAAATGTCATTGGCAGATGTGTCGCGGATATTAGCAAGAAGACAGCTTTGACTTACCCCCAAACAAAAGACCCCCATTTAATGTACAAAACTTAGGTTGAAACGTAAAGCTTATTGTAAAGTGTAGAGAGGAATAATCTTAATAAGATTCAAATGCCTATACTTGGCAGCATTATATTTAACTTTAGTTCAGGAAAAATGGATGGAAAAAATGGATCCTGAAAATGAAGATCTGGCTCCCAACAGGGCTATACACAGTCCACTTCAGACTGAAAAACAGGAACAGACCTAAAAGTGGCTCAAGGTCAACGGTTGATTATAATCATAATTAGAATTATAATACAATTATTAACACAAGTCAACTGGTTAGTCTGTACAGTACTGTTTCTAGGGCCCCCCGGTCCTCTTATCAGTAGACTTTTTGCTGTCACAATGCCAGCCGTTTTGCATGTTACTTTTATATCGACCCCCTTTAAAGTAACATCAATGAATGGCCTTCCTTCTAAAGGGTCCATCAGCAAAACGTAATTTCACATTAAGTCGGTTACAACATATGTTAGAGAATCGATTTATACTCCCAAATTTACAAAAAACCTCGTCTAAACCCTCGACGTAAGTAGTTTTAACAAAAAATACAATAATATACGAACAGTGGCAACTTCTCTGCTCTCATTGCCGACCCTCCTAACGCAGGGAAGGAAGCACTCCGACCACATAAAATCTACGACGAAGAAACCACCCTTCCTCCTCCCCCTCTCCTCGCTAGACTCCTCCGTCATTTTAAAGCTATCGTCATTTAAAACGCCCCACCCGACAACGCACCATAAACATCGTTGAAAAACTATTTTTTTTTTTTTTCATGCTATCGCTCCCAACCTCTTTTATAAGTTTTCAATGTTTCTTTTCACAGATTTTTCGAAATCGGACCCTTATATAGCTGCCTACAAACTGGCTGCTTTTTTTTTTTAATTTGACTTAAACTTCTCAGTAAAATCTTTCAACTAAAACACTTTCCTGAAGTAATTAAAAAATTTACTTCACAAATTACCTTTGAATTAATCTTATCTTTCCCTTCACAAAAACACACAAAAATCTAATCTGAAAATTAACTTGTATTTCGGTTAATGACAAAGCGCGAGTCTGACATAAGCCTATTATTGTATTACACACCCTCGAACAACTGAAACAGAAAATACTTTTTATTTATTCGCCAGTCTATATCTCTCTTTTTTTCTGTTGTAATATTGTATAATCGCTAATAATGCTCGATGGCATTTCTTTCGATTCGAGACAATATCCAAGTTTAAAGAAAGGGCCAAAAGAAATGTTAATTTCCATACAATTAATGCATATTTTTGGCTTTAAGCCGCGCGCGGGGCGGTTATTCATATTGAAAAATTATTGGGGTTGTTGCATAAGTGCCAAAGAAACGGTTCAAGTGATTGCCACCCGCTCTTTTGGGTTCACTGCCCAAGTTAGTCGTCCTCCCATCCTGGCCTGGTCAGTGGCCTCTGCGTGGCGCATTGCGTATGCTGATGCTGGCGCCGTTGCACTATAATTTTGGTTTTTCTTTTTTTTTGTTTTTTTTTCGATCGGCAAATATAACGAGCTTGTGCTGTGGCTCCAACTCGTTGACTAGTTTTCGTTGATAGTAAAAGTATTTTATTTAAATATGCCGACGCTGGCGACGCATGGAAATCACGTTTTTAACATCTCGTCTTAACATTGAGCCGAAAAAAAAGGCGAACAAATGTCGAGTTGCTGTTGTTGCGGTTGTTGAAAACATCAACATCTCACCAGCTCCGCTCAGAGCGAAACCTGAAAACCGGATTGTGCGGCACACACATTTTCACTTGCCGCAAAATGACGTCAAGTCCACAAACAGATGTCAGTTAGCTTTCTTCAATAAGGTAGGAGGGGAATTGCATTGATGAGCCGGAGGAGTGGGTATGGGGCAGCCAGAACAAATCGCTCATCAAGTGCCCAGCAGCAGCAAAAACGCTTTGGTATTTAGTCAGCGGCAGACAACGATGCATCAAACTATGCCATAAATTTCTCTTGGAAAACTCACAGAAAAAAAAACTCACACAAAAAGAAAACAGAAAAAAAAAGAAAAGTTCTCTCTTCACTCGCATTGAAAGCGGTTAAGACTGAGGCTGAAATTGAAGTTGGCTTAAATGAATGGCTAACTTGGTTTAAAGTGTTTTTCATCTTGGCTTACAGTGGGTATCGTCATCTACCGATCCACATATAATTCCACACATGAAGAAGGAAGAAGAAATAATTTCCGATCCTATAAGGTATATACAGTCGTGGCGATATAGCCATGTCCAAAATGGTAAGAGATAGAGGCTTGACATGTACCGGACATATTCTTCTTATACTTAGAAGCAAAGGGCCCTTAAGGATTAATCATTATTTCATGCTCCAATTAAATGGCTTGTTTATGAAAAATGTCGGAGCTGACATGAAGACACATAAACCAAGTCTTAGGCTCAACTTACTGAAGAAATTAAAAAGGAGCGGTCAAAGAAAAAAATTCGTTCTAGATCAGCGTTTGGCGCACCCTTGCTGCCATTGCGCCGAGATTCATATCAATTGCCTCTCTTGGAAGAGTGATACAACAAAGTCCAAGCGAATTGGATACGCAAACGGCGCAACTATGGGTTTCTTCCTAAGCGTTCCTAAAGAAGCGTTCCTATATGAAGGGTACAAAAGGGCACTTAGCCGCTCAGCGAACAACAAGGACCGTGGTTAAGCGAACAATTTATTCGTTCAGAACGTCAAAGTGGTGGGATCAAGACCGTGTAGTTATTTTGTTTTTGGCATTCCTCGTACCACTGTGATGATTGCGTCTGTTATTGCTGCCTCTTCAAACTTTTCAAATAGTTTGTTGTTTTCTTTTCTAATGCAGCGTGCGTCTATGTGGCTACCGTGTTGATGCTGCTGTTCCGCGCTTAGCAATAATTATGATCCATTAATTCTGGCAGCAGCAGCGCGCCCAACAACAATGATGAGGCTTGTGCAATATTTTTAATGTAAAATCGATTTAATGGCGCTTTTCGCTTGGGGGCCCCCTAAACAACAACCAAACCAAAAATAGACAACTTGAGAAATGCAGCCAGATTATTCAAGATGTTGCCTCCTTCTCGGACCCCTTTTGGGAGTGTCGAAAGTGGTTGGTTTGCTGCCTGGCTGGCTGGCTGGCTGGTGTCCCATACAGAAGAGGCGAACTGGGTAATTAACTTGTGAGCTAAACGGCCAACTCATAATAATTACAGAATAAAAGATGCACGGGGAGAGGTGTGTGGGGCACAACACAAAAAATGTTGCCGGCCCTTTACAACAACTTACATTTCCTTTCGGTTCGGTTGTTGGTGGGGTAATTTTGAAAAAAAAAAATTAACAAAACAGTTGCCAAAAATTATGTAGGAGATTTCAAAACAAAAAAACTGTTTTTAAGATTGGAAAATTTTGGAAGAGAAAACCCTCTTTTTTACGCTTTTTAGGTGGGACCGTAAGGTCAGCCGGAACTTCCTTTAAGGGAATACGGGGCAAAGCCTCTTAGGCGCCACGGATCACTGAATGAATTTGTTCATGTATCAGAGATAACATTTTCCTTTTCTTATAAAACAATGAAATAGCCACAAATCAAATTAAACCAATTAAACCTTATTTAATTATACATCTCGATTACAAAACCTGTCAAAATGTGACCTCTTTTTGATTAGCTAATCCCTTAGGTGTGAGCATTCTTTGGCCATAATATGCAAATCAAAATTTGGCAAAAACAAACTTTTGTTCATCTTACTCAACAGGCAAAAGCGAACGGAAGTTATTAAGAAAGGCAACAACAACACAACAAACGAAAAGTGGCTGTCATTTCTTTCCCCTCTGGTGGGTCGTTCCCACCTCTTCCACCTCCCAAAGAAAGTAGCTTCTTCACTTAACCGGGGCCATCATCAAATGTAACGCGTTGATCGAGGCAGAGGGAATGCAGACAAAAGACGCTTATGCAAATGCTAACTAGGCAGGCCAAGAGATTCATTCAGCAGCAACAGCTGTTTGGCAGTGATGTAAGCCAGCTCTTAATTTATGCAAATGCGACAACATTTCTTTGACGGCTTTCTTTAGATGCAGAGTAACATTTTATTTTGGCAACCAACACCTCTTATTGTCTCGCCAAAGCTGGGGGTGGCCAAGCCGAAAAATGGCAAAATTTTCAAATTGGTTTAGCACTTTTGAAAGTCAAACGTCGCCGTCATACGCCCTGCACACTAAAATTGAGGACCGACTTTTGTCTTGACTGAAACATAAAACTCTTTATAATTGCACTGTAAACATTTCACTTTCGTTTTTATATATGTAGATATATGGTTTTGTCAGTGTTGTCTCCGCGTCGTGCACAGAATAATTTTGGTTTTCGCTTTCGCCTTTATGTGGGTGCTTAAAGATTGGGCTGGGGATTGGGACGGCGTATGTGTGGAGTTGTAGTTGTTACCGAGGACTCAATTAGTGTCTGTCGTCCAGATTATGGTATAACATTTGCATAATAAGATTGGCAAAACTACAAGTCGTGGCTGCTAAACGCCTGATGACCCGAGCTGATGAACTCCCATGGAGGGAGTAGCATTTTAAGCGAATAAAATCAGCCACAAAAATAAGTTTTCTACAATTTTATGGGGGAAGTGGAAGAATACATGTGGAAGTTTCATTGAGAAACTAGTTCAGTTAATTCAGTTAGCACAAGATCTATTAGCTGACAGACCTGCAGCGGGAAAAATTAAGAGCTCCTCGAGAAAGTAGTATGAATTCAGAAAAGAATGATCAACCATACCAGGCTCATAAAAAATGTAACAAATTCACCAGAAATTAAAAAATCTTCTCTCTTCTTCTCTTCTCTTTTAGATCAAATTCAAAGGCCTCCTACTTGCCTCGTCAGAGCCTGGAAAAGTTGAACAACACGGATCCGGATCATGGCATTTACAAGCTAACTCTCACCTCCAACGAAGATCTGGTGGCTCACACCAAGCCCAGCTATGGTGTGAGTGGTGGTGGTAAACTGCCCAACAATCTGCCCGATGTACTGCCCCTGGGGGTTAAGTTACAAACAAAACCAACGGTTCAGCCCAGCTCACCGAATGGTGATAATGTGGTGGTGGTGCCCCTACGTTATGGTTCGAACAATAACCTTGCAACGAAATCACCCACAAATACGACGCCACCCTACACCATGATCTATGGTCAGGCAGCGGGCCATCGTTACTCCACACCCACACTGAGTCAGGGCTATGGCAAGTGCATACAGAAGCCCTCAGCTCAACCGCTCTATACGAGATCTCAGTCGTATGACATTAAACAGACGTCCCAGTCACATGTTGATCTTAAGCAAGCCGCCCATGACCTCGAGACGACCCTGGAGGAGGTGATAATGCCACCGCCGCCAACGCCCACGCCGCCGCTTTTATCGCCGGCCACCTCCAACTCAGATTGCAGTTCCCTGGAAAGCAGCACGAATGCGATTCCTAATCCCGAGGCGCATCTATTCCGCGCCGAGGTGATCAGCACCACTTTGAGCCACAAGCCGCCAATTATGAACCGACAGGAATCTCTTAGAGAGAATATAGAAAAGATTACACAGCTGCAGTCGCAGCTAATGTCGGCGCATCTGTGTGACTCCGGCCTGGGGCTGGGCGTCTACACAAGCGCCAAGCCACCGCCAAGTCCATTGAGTCCTCCACCGCCCATTGAAACTGTAGACGAGCCGCCGGAAGATAGGGAAATCGAAAGCCTACAGCTGATGCAGCGAAGTGAACTTGTGCTGCTGGTCCAGCCCAAGCCCAACACCACTGACATGGCCTGTCAAACGGATGAGCTAGTGGACAGGGATACTCAATTGGTGGCGGGACGTGAGGAGCAGCAACAGACGCCTAGAACCACACTGCAGCCACGCCAACGTCAGAGCATCGAAGTGGACTATGAGAACCTGACCAGTGAGCTGCTTAAGCTGCTGGCACCCAGCGACAAGCTCGTCGATATTCTAACACCAAAGAGCTGTAAGCCACCCACACAGTATGTGAGCAATCTGTACAATCCGGATGTGCCGTTGCGTCTCACCAAGCGAGATGTGGGCACATCCACGCTGATGCGCATGAAGGCGAATGCTTCGTTGGAGAACGGCAACAAGGTCAGTGTGGAGCTGAAATTTACGGAGCCAAGTGGCGAAGTCTTGACGCCCATCAAGCAAAAGCTGGTGAGTATTTACCATTTTTCCAAAAAAGCTAAAGTTAAGGAAGTAATCCCCTTCCAGGATGAGCTTATCCGTCAGCTGAACCAAAAAATCCAAGCCCTTCAGTGTGAACAGGCATCCATAAGCGAGGAGAGCTCCATGAATGACAAATTGGGACAGGATCTGTTTGCCAAACTAGCAGAAAAGGTGCGCCCCAGCGAAGCGTCAAAATTCCGCACCTACATCGATGATGTGGGACACATTACCAGCCTCTTACTCTCACTTTCCGAGCGACTGGGCCAAATTGAAAGTAAACTGGAAACGCGGCAGCAGGAAAAGGTATCTACTAAACCCTTAATCCACCTTTTGACTCACCTACATGACTTCTTCCCACATAGAACCTACTTGAACCCAAACGAGAGCGTCTATACGAGCAACTGGAGGAGGCCCAACGTCTTAAATCCGACATTGATCGACGCGGGAGCAGCATTGCTGCCTTGCTGGGCAAACATCTGTCAGCAAATTTGTGCGCCGACTATGATTACTTTATAAACATGAAGGCCAAACTTATAGCCGATGCTCGTGATCTGGCCCAGCGTATCAAAGGCAGCGAGGAGCAACTGGGCGCCCTCAGCGATGCACTAGTCCAAAGCGATTGCTAAACAAACTTCAGCCGGACGGAATGGGGGCAGTGTTTTTCCCTGCTGTCAACTCAAAGTTGAGAGATGTAGGCGAGAATCCACCAGCCGTCTAAAGAATAATTCTAAAAAACTAAACGATGTGCTTAAATCAACCAACCACAACAACAACAACAACTATAATGTATAAAATATTTTATGTTCATTTGTGATTTTCATTTAGTTTGTAGGTTAATTAAACTATGTACCATGTATCCAGCTCCCCCACTTAGAGATAAGCATTTTCTACATAATCCTTTTGCGATTAGTTGAATGAATCGTGTTCCCATCTGGGTTCGTCTATGTTAAACTAAATTTTTAATTAAAAATGTCGTCCCAAAACCTCGGACTAAAGAATTATGCCAATAATACAAAATGATTCATACTTGTGGGCGGGAGTAGTGCTCATTGCGATGGACTCCGACTGAATTATCTAAAAATGTATCGCTTGAACCTATTCAAGTGACTAAAGAAAGAAGAATAAAATCAAAGCAAACTGAGAAATTAACTGGGCTATTACCGTCGACTGGATTGGTAAAAAAATAGAAATAAATAATGAAAATATGCTGATCCTTTTGAATGAATAAACGAAATTTCATATCATACTCACATTACATTTAATTTATTGGTACATATTCACTGGTACATAGGTTTTGCTTTTGGCTTGGGTTAGTGGTGTTTCAATTTATTACTGGTTAGTTTTTTGCTTAACAAAATAATCCCAATGGTCGTCCAACATCATACAAAACCAGTCCGACACAAAGGTATACTGATTTCCTCCATTAAAAATTTTATATATAATTCGACCAGATTGCGCCTCAAATTCGAAAAGATACACCGTTTTGGGGCAGTCCAACAGATCCTGTGACATCAGAGTCCGCATGGTGCCCAATAGGCGCACCATGAAATTGGCACAGGCAGAGGCAAGCCATTCGTTTTCCTGCTTAAGCAATGTAAGTAAAATAAGGGGATTTAGCATATTATAGTATGACTTACGCACTCCTTCCATAGATCTCTTACAAATGTCTTCTTAATGCTATGCACAAAGGCCTCCTCATCCCGATTAGCAATGTACAGACCTTCAATGCCAGCTAGAAAACAGTCGGCCCACCATTTGAGGGCCACGCTGCGATTGTATTCAGACCATTCCGTACGATTCATTTTGTCCTGACGCAGCTGCAACTCGGCCCAGGGATAGGAAGGGGGCATGCTAGGGTGAACGCAGAAATTGTCATTAGAATTTGGTTTTCAACTCTTGACTTTTAATACTCACAGCGGATTTATTGCCGACTCGGCCAGAACTGGTGCATCAAATAAAACCTTTAGGCCGCTAATCTCCGTCAAAAACACTCCATAGAATTGACCAGGCCGTTCCTCTGCTGTCGGCTCCTGTCCGCTGGCATCTACAAAAATACAAACATTCAAATTGTAAGCGCATTGGAGATAATCAATCATCCCTGTAACATACGCGATAGACAGTGCTGATGCAGTTTCTTTAGCCAAGAGTTGTACATAACTCTGATCAGATTGTCCTTGTCGAATGGATCCGTCTGCTCGTTATGTACTCGGCACATGTAGATGGTGTTGCGGTACCTAGTCACGGCCAAGCTCCAGTTTTCCTTCGTTTCGTATGGAGCGCACATCATCAATTGCAGCACTTCCCGCGTACAGACAAAATCAGCATTGATTTCGAAACGCTCTAATTGAGGCTTTAGGAACATCGCACTTGCAGATTCCATAAAATATAGCAAATTTCTCAAGCCATCTTCCCGAGGCCGAAGATCACTTGTCATTGACTCCTGATTCTTCAGGGATAGGGGAAAACGTTTGGTTGGCGGCACGACTATGTAACGCTTTCGTTTGTCACCCCGCTCAAAGTGGCCTTGCGGTGAAACGCTGTAACCGCCCGTTGGATTTGGTTTTCCAATGCAGGGAAATCGGGATTTGTCTCCCTCAGGAATTGGACGAACGACAATGTTTAAAATGATGTAATTGGAGAACATTTTTTAATAGAAAAATGGGATTGAAGAAACCCGTGGATCTTCGATCAGATGTGACGCTGTTAAAAAGAACCGTTGCTTTTTTTGCGCCATGTGAACTTCGATTAAGTCAACAGTTAGTGATGTGCGAGTTAGTGATGTGCAGGGTGAACAGAACATTAGAACTATGAACATTTTAAGATAAGGCTAAGTAAGTTCTCATAGGAAAATAGCTTAAGCAAATTTTGAAACTGACTTAAGTTTTGGATCATTTAGTTTAGTTATTTTTTATTGATTTTGGAAGGTACACCGTCTTAGCGCTAGAAAATGGAACAACTTTATACCCAGCCGGCCGCTTTCGCCCCCTGTTAGCTTCAAAGTTTTCAGCTTGGAATCGCTTGCTTGAAAAGGTGCACTCCTTTGTTTGTTTTTAAGTCCCGCGGGCAATCAGATATCGATATCAATGTTTACAACTAACTCCCATCACTAACTGTTGCGGTGTGGCCGCTACAGAGCTCTGTTATGCGAATAACACTAACTGACCATCTCTAGCTCTAGCTAGTGCACGTGTTTCAAATTCGTTTCCCTACACATAAAAATTGAATTTAAACCATTTGAATGCTGCTAAAACATTGCAAATGGATATAAGTATCAACAAGTTGCGCCAAAGTGTGCAGCAGCTTTTGCACATAACTGCAAACTTGGAGGAGGAGTGCCAAGACCATGTGTTTATCAGCCACTTACAAAAGTTCATCAAAAAACAGGCAAGTTTTATGAATGATAAACAACCCGGAATATAAACCAAAACACGTTAATTTTAGACACATGTGGAGCAAGATGTGGAGCGGCTGTTCCAGAATCTTGCGCATCAATTGCTGGTACCTGTCTACACTGTGCCCTTGGCCCTAAGTTTTGAGGAGCACCTGTTACTGCTGCTCACCCGCACGCTGCGCTGTGACGGTAAAGTTAAACCGGGCACGCAATATCAATTGGAAAGTCTGGCTCTGGCCAAGTTAATGCAGTTTTCTGCAGATGCTCAGAGGTAAGCTGTTTTTGTACAAGCCAACATTCATAAAATGTTTCTACTGCACAGGTTTGCCAAGAACTATTTTCATAATAAGCCGGCGCCTTTCGAGCCACTGCAAGAGGAGGTGAATTTAGTGGTTCCCAGCAAGAAATCGAAAAGCTCCATTAACACAGCTGCGGTGGTAGTTAGTGACATGGAGCTAATGAAATGCTGCTATCAATTGCTTAAAACAGATGCGGCATATTTTCGAGAGCTATGGGACTGGTCTGCCTTTATGGGCAAGTGCATTAAGCATACAGATGACCCACTGAGACAACTCTACTGCAATCATATCATGTCAATGCTTACCAATATGAGTGCCACGCAGTTGCAGTCACTCAATGCAAAGATTGACACACAGGCGCAACTTCAATTCCGTGCGGAGGAGGAGCAGGTACATAACCACGCTCAGCTCAACTTCTTGAACGATTTGCCTGCGGATCGAACGTTAAGTCTCAAGCTGCCTAGCCAACAGATGGTGACCAATATAGAGGGTGTACTTTTGCCCATTTTCAACCAAAAGAATCAGGAATTCTATGCGAACACCGATGGCTGTTATGATCGCATAGTCAAAGTGGACTCTACCAAGGTAAATCTGCGTAGCATAGCCTTGGGCGTGTCTGCGGCCAAACCCATATGCTTGTCTGGACCCGTGGGTTGCGGCAAAACCACACTGATTGAGTATTTGGCCCGCAAAACAGGACGCATTTGCCCCAAACCCAAGGAGAAGGTAAATCAACAAGAGGAAGTGGAATTGCTGATACCAAAAAAGAAACCCAAACGTAAATTAGTAGAACAATCATCATTAATGATAGAGGATTTATTGGATTTGGGTGAGTTGGAGCAGCGGAATGGCTTTCTGCGCATACAGTTGGGTGACCAGACGGATAGCAAAATGCTGCTGGGTCAATATCGCTGCACGGATGTGCCTGGCGAGTTTGTGTGGCTGCCCGGAGTGCTGACACAGGTGAGCTATTGATAATGAGAATAAAAAGGATTTGGAATCAATGTGCATAATGCTAGGCGGTGATGCAAGGCTATTGGTTGCTGTTGGAAGACTTAGATGCGGCCACACAGGATACCTTTACCATACTAAGCAGCCTGCTGGAGCGTAACTGCCTCAGTGTGCCTGGTTTTAGGGACACGGTAAAGATTGAGCCGGGCTTTCAGTTGTTTGTGACCGTCAGGTGAGTCGGGGAAATGTATTTACTGACCCATTATGATGATTTTTGTATCTCCTCCACAGAACCAACAAATCCGCCAGCAACTCCAGCCAGAAGTCGCTCTACGCTTTGCTGGAAAAGTACTTGTATACCATCAACATTTTGCCTTTATCTCGCAATGAGCTGTGCAAGGTGGTGAGCACCAACTATCCCAAGCTGGCCACCGTTTCCAATCGCATAGTGGACGTATTTCTTACCTTCTCCAGTGGTGATCATTCAGCTGCGGATAATCTAAGACAACAGGAGACCGACGATCGTGCGGATAACACTGAAAAGTATGTGGCCTTACCCTTTGAGCAGGTGACACTCGGCAGCAGCTCCTCCAACTCGGGACGTTTGGTGTCTACACGTGATCTGGTGAAGTTGTGCCAGCGTGCAAATGCTCAATTCTCGGTGACGAGCGCGGAATGTGCCTACTTTGTGTTTCAGAATGCGGTGGACGTATTCTGCTCCTACATACCCCAGAGCAAGCAAAAGATTACGCTTATTACCAGCATAGGTGCCAAGTTGGGCATCATACGCTCACGCTGTGAGCATTTTGCCTTGGAGTACAAGCCTGAAGTGGAATTTGGAACAGAATATTTGAAAATTGGAAGGGCTAAACTAAGCCAGGCTAAAACTCAGCTACATGTGGAAGGAGATGAAGCCGTGCCAGACTCCAAGAGACAAAAAATAAGCCGAGAAGCAAAGCGAAATTTAAGTAGAAATGTGTCCAAGAGTGTGACCTTTTCGTTTACGCGTTTGGCCAGTTGTATACTGGAACGCATATCCGTGTGTGTGAGCCACTCCGAGCCTGTCTTACTGGTGGGCGAAACGGGTGTGGGTAAAACCAGCTCGGTACAGTATTTGGCCGAGCGCACAGAACATAAGCTGGTGGTGATTAACATGAACAATCAGTCGGATGTGTCGGATTTGGTGGGCGGCTTTAAGCCCGTGGAATTGAACTATGTTTTGGCACCGCTGCGCTACGAGTTTGAGCATTTGTTTAGTCAGACCTTCAATGCGGAAAAAAATCAGCAATTTTTGCAAATCTTTGCCACACACTTCAACAATGGACGCCACTCGGTGATTATACGCACCATGCTCAATCTCTGCAATGGGTTATTTAAGCAACCGGAACACAAATTGAAACCATTAATGCCACGCTGGCAAACCCTACGTGAGAAGTTACAAAAGCTGCAAACTCAACTGGACAAAAGCATAAACATTTCCTTTGCCTTTATACCCGGAGCTTTGGTGAATTGCTTAAGCAATGGCGACTGGGTTTTGTTGGATGAAATCAATTTGGCGTCGGCTGAAACTTTGGAATGCTTGTCCACAATTTTGGAGCCAGAGGGCTCGGTGGTTTTGCTGGAACGTGGTGATTTTACGCCTATCAAGCGTCATCCAGACTTTCGCATATTTGCCTGCATGAATCCCAATACGGATATAGGCAAAAAGGATTTACCCGTGGGCATACGCAATCGTTTTACCGAATTCTTTGTGGATGAACTAACCACGGATGCAGATTTGAGTCTACTGGTGGGTGACTACCTGGCCAATACGGGCATACAACGCAAATCAGTGCACAGCATAGTAAAGCTTTACAAGTCTTTGCGTAGCTTGGCAGAGTTGCAACTAAATGATGGTCTAGGCAATCGTCCGGTGTATTCACTGCGTACTCTATGTCGCAGTTTACGCATTTGTGCCAGGAATTTGTGCGGTTCGATTGAACGTAATCTGTATGAAAGTTTTTGTCTGAGTTTTCTTACCCAACTGGATACGGAATCGCATCAACTCGTGTTGTTACTAATCAGAGATGCTTTGCTAAGCAATGCCAAAGCGGTATTGAATCAGGAATTGCCGCGTTTGGGGGAAAATTATCTCAAATTTGAAGGAGGCTATTGGATACAAAAGGGAGGACTGGACTTGCAAAGCTGCTCGTATTATATACTCACGGAGAGTGTGAAAAAGAATCTACAAGATTTGGCACGTATCATATCCATAGGCAAATTACCCATACTACTGCAAGGACCCACCAGTGCAGGTAAAACCAGTTTGATTGATTATGTGGCACGTCGCAGTGGCAATCGCTGTTTGCGCATCAACAATCACGAACACACGGATCTACAGGAGTACATAGGCACATATGCAGCGGATTTACAGGGCAAGCTTGCCTTTAAAGAAGGCATACTGGTGCAGGCCATGCGTCAGGGCTATTGGATTATCTTGGACGAACTAAATCTGGCCTCCACTGACATTTTAGAGGCTCTGAACCGTGTTTTAGATGACAACCGCGAGCTGTACATAGCCGAAACCCAAACTTTGGTCAAGGCGCATCCCAATTTTATGCTGTTTGCCACACAAAATCCTCCGGGTCTCTATGGCGGTCGCAAGACTCTGTCACGCGCTTTTAAGAATCGCTTCATAGAGCTGCACTTTGCGGACATACCACGCAGCGAATTGGAGACTATTTTGGAGCAACGTTGCCTCATACCCGCTTCCTATGCACGCAAAATGGTTCAGTGCATGACCCAGTTGCAGCAGCAACGCAAAAACACTTCCAAGCAAGTGTTTACCCTACGTGACCTCTTTCGCTGGGGTAACCGCTATACCCTAGCGGATAAGTCTCTGCTAGAGGACAGCAAATATGATTGGAATCAGCATTTGGTGGAGGAGGGCTATTTGGTGTTATCCGCCAAGGTACGCACACCGGATGAACTGGAATTAATTGAGCAAACTTTGTTTGCCAACTTTAGGAAACGTTTGGATTTGGATTTGCTCTTTGACATACACTCAACAAAGGAAAGCTCACCCGTAAGCCGCAAAATCTTGGACAACATACGGAATTTTAAGCTCCGTTCGGATATTGTTTGGACCAGGAACATGACACGCATGGCGGTGCTTACCTCCAAGGCTTTGGAGTTTGATGAACCCGTGTTACTGGTGGGACCCACGGGTTGTGGCAAAACCACCGTATGCCAACTCTTGGCCCATATAGCCCAGGTTCAACTGCGCATACTCAATTGTCACATGCATACCGAGGGAGCGGATTTTCTAGGTGGTTTACGTCCCTGTCGCAATTCGTCTAACCAACAACTTTTCGAGTGGGCAGATGGTCCTCTCATATATGCCATGCAGGAAGGTTCCTATTTTATGGCGGATGAAATTTCTCTAGCTGAAGATTCAGTTTTGGAGCGTCTTAATTGCATACTGGAACCGGAACGTACTGTTCTATTGGCAGAAAAGGGAGGCGTGGCTGAGATAGACCTAAATCCAGATTTTGTGGTAAAAGCTCAGCCGGGCTTTCAATTTTTGGCCACCATGAATCCCGGCGGAGACTTTGGCAAAAAGGAATTGTCGCCCGCTTTAAGAAATCGCTTCACTGAGATTTGGTGTCTACCCTCGGACAACAAGGAGGATCTTATAAACATTGCCCACAATTGCATGAGTCGTCAAACCCCAAAAAGTACACCACAAGTGGCCCAGTTTTTGGTGGAAATGGTCATGTTTATACAACAGTCCAATGAAAAGTTTAAGTTCTCCGTGCGTGATATTCTAGCTTGGGCCAACTACCTGGTTATTAATGATCAACTAACCTTTGCTGAAAAAGCCATCTTTGGCCTGGAAACCATTTTTTTGGATGCTTTGGAAATGTTACCTCATGAGTCTTCCACACAAATTGAGCAGCTGAAGCTTAAAATCACCGAGGAGGCCATCAAACAGGCTGCATTAATACTCAACGAACATTTTACTGTGGAAGACTTAAAGCCAAAGGCGTGGAGTCCAAGTGGAACTAAATGAATCCAAATTTGGCATTCGTCCTTTCTTTATTGAAGTCAATCCAGAGCGTTTGTCCTCCGCACGTAAAGATTTTCTGTTTGATGCTCCCACCACCAAGCAGAATCTATTCCGTCTACTGTCAGCTCTTTCCTTAAACAAACCTGTCTTGCTGGAGGGTCCACCTGGTGTGGGTAAGACCTCCATTGTGGAGAGTATAGCTGCTGCCATTGGCTATCAAATTGTGCGCATTAACCTGTGTGAGCATACCGATTTAGCTGATCTCTTTGGCACTGATTTGCCCGCAGAGGATAATCTGCTAGAGGCCAAGAGCCAATTGAATAAACAACAAATTGGCAGTTTTGTGTGGCGAGATGGTCCTCTGTTGGCTGCTTTAAAAGCTAAAAATACGTGGATTTTGCTGGATGAACTGAATCTGGCACCGCAATCTGTATTGGAGGGACTCAACGCAGTGCTGGATCATCGTGGCGAAGTGTACATTCCCGAACTGAACAAAAGTTTTCAGTTGACAAACTGCACACGCATATTTGCCTGCCAGAATCCTTTGAAGCAGGGCGGAGGACGCAAGGGATTGCCGCAATCTTTTCTCAATCGTTTCAACAAGGTTTATCTAAGAAAACTAAGTACGGAGGATTTGCTGCATGTGGTGAATGCTAAATATGGAGATTATTTTGAACAATTACGACAGCATTTTAAGGTGAGTTTACAGACAAAAAAAGGGTAGTTTTTTTCATTTGGGCTATACTTTTTTGGATCTTTTTGAAGTCGATTAAATTTTGAAAAAAAAAAAATATTAAACTATCCTTTAAAATATCTAATTGATCTTAATGAAGCATTTCAAGGAAATGTTATTAATATCCATTTGATCTGAATTACATATACCTTGGATCTATAATTAAGATCATTTCCAAATAAAAGACAGCGAAAAAATGATATTTAATTGATCTTAATTCTTCATCTAATGGAGCTGAATAACGTATAACGCTCTAAATAATGGATCTTCAAATTAATACTTCAAATATCCTTTCTCGGAACAATGCCTCATTGCACGATATTAATCCTACTTTTTCCTTTGCAGGCCTTATTGGAACAGGAACAGTCGTCTTTAACACAGCAAGGCAGCCTGTTTGATCTCTGTAAAGGCATGGAAACGGACGCCCACACCCTTACCTTTGACTTGGCCCCGCGTTTGGTTCGTTTCTCAGAACTCTTAGAACGCGGTGTTGCTTCCATGGAATTTGGCTACCGAGGCGGGCCCTTTGAATTCAATCTTCGTGACATACTCCGCTGGTGTGACTTACTTCATCACCCCTCAACTGGCTACCTGATGTCCCCTTCTACAGGTTCATTTCGTGGCGCTTTCCAAAACTTTCTTCTCACTCTATACGAACGCATGCAATTGGTTTACTATCAACGCATGCGCTGCGACCAGGATAAACTCTATATACGCAACGCCTTTGCCAGTGTCTTCAAGTGTAATGCAGACGAGCTAAATAATTTATCCGAAGATGTGTCACTCTACTGGACAGCAGATAAAGTATATCTCAATGATGTGGTACTACAACGAGAGCAAGCTCAGGAACTGAGCACTTTTTTGGCTAGGCAGGATCAAACTCCACTGTTATTAGATTCACAGCGACAGCTCCTTAAACAAATTGTGGAGGCTGTGCATATGGAGAAACCGCTGTTACTTTGTGGTTCCGCGGACAGCGGTAAAACCAAACTAATTGATGCCTTATGCACGCTATCCAATCGTCTGTGTAATACGGACACCATTGATGACTCGGTGACGGGCAGCTTTCAGCAGGTTAATTGAATATTTGCACATACTAGTATATCCCATTATAATTAATGTTCATGTTCTGCAGATCGATCTTAATCGGCATCTGGAGGTCATCTACAAAAATGTGGAGAGTCTGGTCTTTGCCACGGTACAAAAATCATTTCTTCAACAGACACATTCTGATTTGATGCAAGAGTTGTGGAGCTGTTGGAGCAAGTATAACATGGTGGCCAAGGTGACAACAGGTAAGTTGTTATTACCATACCAAGGCAGTGGTTTAGGTGACTTCCAGCGGTTTAGCTCCTAACTAAACATCAATTGATTTTGTAAAGGCCCAAGACTTGGACACATATGCTCCGCCTTCTCAAAATGGTGTTTCGCTACACTTTGATGATGCGGATTAGAATTTAAGTGACGAAGCTTTGCGCCATTGACTTGAACTAACTGCCCAAGGGTGCGCGCACACATGAAGCTGACAGATGAACTGACGGCAGTTGCATACTTTTACGCTTTCCACACTCAGAAACACAGGAAGTCTAATTAACATTTCTTTATCTTCAATTATAATGTCCGTCTTTAACTTCCGGTATTTGGGATTTGGGCCTTCTGGTTGTTTCGTTGATAGATAAAGATATAAAGGTCTAAAGGTGTAAGGAACATTTTTTTTTTTTTTTTATGGAGACGTTGACGTACAATGCGCAGTATGTTTAAGCGCGACAGCAAAATAGCAGCTTACCTCCTAAGAACTTATAAGTGAGCTACTCAACTTGTTCCCCAAAATAAACTTTTCCATTCTAATTTTCAGATTCCCACAGCGTTTTGGATGAACTACAACTATTCAGCAAGCGTCTGAAGGCCCTAGATCAGGTAATTCGCAAACTTGATCAGATACCCGCAGACCTTCGTAACGCAAACTTTTCACTGTTGGAGCAACTCAAATCCCAGCTCCTGCTACTACAAACTTATATCAAGTCTGCTGAATCGCTCAACACAGGCGGCTCCTTCGAGTGGGTGGACTCACGCATAGTCACCTCACTTAAGTGTGGACAATACATATTGCTGGAGCATGTAAATCTTTGCTCCTCCGCTGTGTTGGATCGCTTAAATCCCGTATTTGAGCCAAATGGTTGTCTACTAATAGCAGAGAAAGGCATTAGCGCTCAGGACACAGCCGAAGTGGTTTTCAAGTCTCCGGATTTTAGGGCCTTTCTCACGGTGGATCCCAAGAATGGTGAATTGTCGCGTGCCATGCGGAATCGTTGTGTGGAATTGTCACTTAACCGAGAATCGTATAGTGTGGATGATATGCGTGCCTTTGTACATGGTCAGGGAGTAAATCAGCCCCAGGGCATTGATTGCATACTGAAAATACATGGAAATATAGCGGGATTGACAGAGTTTAATGGTTACACCATATCACATTTGACACAATTTGCATTTTTGAGTGCGGCCTACAAGCGTATTGGGTATGATTTGAAGAGAGCCATCTATGTGGCAGCCATGGAGGTGTATGTGTATGCAGCCAATACAGATTTAATGGGCTATGGACTGGCTTACTATCAGAATAAGCTGCGTGAAGTGGTCATGGAACAAACGGAGGCATTTAAAGAGGATAAGCAAGAGGATTACTTGGGCGAAATTATACTTCACACAGGAAATTTGACTACAATTAGTATGGTTAAAATGCAGGCTGCGGTATTGAGAGTGCCACTAGAACAGCTGGAGTTTCTTTTTCACAAAATGGGTGAAATGGATTTGAGTAAAGTGGATGGGGAGAAGCTTAAAAAGTACTTAATATACATGTTGTACGAAGCGGCCAGTTTTAATGATGCGGAAATGAGATATTTGTATATAAAACCCTGGCTCGAAGATCAAGTGGACAATTCAAAATTGAATGAGAATTTGTACAATTGCCTGAAAAAGTTTCAGGGGAAGCTGTTAAATAATTTGAATGACTTACCTTGGAATAGTAAGCTGTACCCGAGATTAAGAGACTATAAGGGGCAAAAAGAAGTGAATACTTTGTCTTTGAGCAGCTCGCTTTTGGCACATTTACTACTCAAGGATATACCCAAACGAGCCTTAAATACCTTAAATGAATTGGACGCACTGCAGTACTCTCAAGCTCTGAAAAAGGAAAATGTAACTGAAAAGTTTAGGAATAACTTTTTGACCCATTTGGCGGACTTTTTGGACAGCTTACAACACAGTCTCTTGGAAGAAATGGAGCCAGCCAAGTTTGAACTGAAGGAGTATACACATTTTATTACCAGCTTAATGTGGTTTAATCGCCTGCTGGCCACATCTCAGCTGAAGCTTTTAAATCAAAATGAGCTGCATTTACCTGTGATGCATAAACTGGTTTTGCATTTCCAGTGGCTTAGCAAACACCTAATAAAGCCGGAATATTTTCAAGTGAATGCCCAGCTAAAATTTAACTTGGAACAACTTCAGCAATATGTGGAGGAGACCAAACGTCCACTTAATCTAAAATGCAAGTTATATAACAAACAATTTACACAATTTCAACCTTATTACCAAAATCAACAAATTGAGGTACATCAAAAACTGGAACAATTGGGACAAATACTCAATGTTATACCACAATATGGAAGTGTGGAAATGAAACACTGGGAGAGACAATGGCAGGCACTGCAAACCGATGTGGCTCACAAATGGAGAGCTTTTCTGAGAAATCACACCAAAGGTTTTATGCTCAAGCCATTCGAGTTGAGTGACTGCCGGGACACAAAAACTCAACTAGATCTTCAAAATTTACTAAGTTTAATAGTGGAGCAGCAGCAGGAGGAGTTTGCAGAAGAATATGAAGACTTAGAGTTACCAAATTTAAGTGCTGAAACAGAGCAGCCGCCTCTAAAATATCAACCATTGCGGCTAACTGCTTTGCGAGAATTTTTCATGGAGCGGGCTTTGAGTAATATCTGGCTGGAAAACCAAATAAATCCTGCCTTTGCAACACAATTGCTTACCTTAAACAAACATCTCTGGCAGTGTCTAAACACTTTGGATAGTCCCTTGCATGCAGCCATTAATAAAGTTTGGAGTCAGCTAAAAGAAGATATTTTTCATCAGGACTTCTATAAAGGATTACGCACTTATCAGCGGCAATATCAATATGCCTGGCAGTGCTTTCACTTGGAGAATCTCTCCAACCGTCTTGACTGCTTTGATGGAGTAGAAGTAGAACTTTCGAGTCGCCTTAGCTATCAAGGACCTGCTTTGACTCAAATTTTAATTGCAATGATTTGTCAACAAAATGGTCAACTGCAAACTGTAACCATTAATGAGCTGCAAAACTGGCGAAATACGCTACAGCAAACACGTCAATTGATTTGGATTAATGCAGAGCTACTTAAGCCAACACATAGCCAGGAAGTGAATCAAGTAAAGCTGGCGCAAGAGAATGCCCGTCATTTGTTAAGAGAACTGGAAACGGTACAACAAGCAGATAAATACCACTCACAGGGCTTTGTGGACTGCCAAGAAGAGCTTCAAAAGTTGCTAAAGCATTTAGAAACTAACTCGAACGATTCAATGCAAACCAGCTTTGATGCCGCTGTCATTTACACTTTAGTAGGAGCCTTGGAGCTTAGCCTGCTTACTTATACCCCCCTCATAGATCCTGTGGAAAAGAATCGCTTAAAGAATCAATATATAAAAGAGGACATTGATAGCCTGAGACACTTGATTACAGTCTACGATTTCATGCGTATTATTATGAAGTATCAACACTTGGGACACGAGATCTATGACCATTTGGTCAACCGATTAAACTTAGCTTTACAAAAACAGCAACAACTGGCTCAAAAATTGGCCTTACGTCCAGAGCAATGTTTATACTTTAAACTGGTTCAGGATATCCACTACTTTTTACAGTCCAATGGAGATTGCTTGGTTTTACTTAAAATGGTTAAGAACCTACAACAGGAATGGCTTAGTTTTGTCAATCCGCAAGTGGCCAGTAAACCACAAATTAAAAGTAGCCTGGAAGTTCTAGCCAAAGTGGACCTATGGCTGGCCAATGCCCAGCGTTTTGTGCACCATACCTTAACACGTTACAGTTGCTACTACCAAGACTTTGTGTGGCCACTCAAATGTGCCATAAATCAACTAAGATTTGGTCTGGAGCAGCTTAAGGTTCTATTCACCAGAGTACAGCAAGCGGGCAGCCTACAGGAGACATTGAAACTGGAACAAACTCTGGTTAACATTGTAAAATACCCCACGGCGCTCCATAATCTTGAGCTACAAAATCCCTATCTCTATAAATTGATCTCCCATTTACCACACTGCGAACTGGAATACTTTCGTTTAATCAAGGCCAAACTAAGTGAACTAAGACAAGGATTCAATATAGCCTTAAGTTTGGATGAAAACAGCTTTAGAAGCTATGATGAAGCTTTGGTCATCTGCAACCAAATATGGGAAAAGGAAGAACAACGCCGTCAAGAGCAGCGTAAGGAGGAGGAAAGTTTGTATGTAACCAAAACCAAAGGGGGAGTGGAAGATGAGGAGTTAATGGAGTTAAAGGAAATAGCAGAAAACTTTCCCACTCAACTGGATCAAGATTTTGCCGAATTTGTTACACAGCCTACACTGGAGCAGGTGTTAAAGCTGGACAAAAAAGGGGACAAAAAGCTCTTGCAAATTGTTTCTGAGCAGGACTATGCTTTCCTGGCCCAAAATTTTATAGAAGTGATGAGTCTCTATACTAAAGTCAGCTATAGAGAACAGCCTAAGCCCCTCAACAACCGTAACCAGCCACCATTTGAATCCTATCAGTCACGTCTGCAGGTGTTTGTACAGCTGCACAACCACTACAAAACAGCCTTGGGCTCGAACCTGGATGGGAGCATAATTAATGGCCTAGCCCTGGGTTTGGCCTGTCAACAGCAACATTTAAATGATTTGGATTTGCGGGAAAGTTTACCTACCACTCAGTCCTATGACTTTTACAAAGATTCCAACCTAGCGGAGCTGCAAGGCTGCTTAAATGTTTTACTAAGCATAGAGAGAAGAGTTCTAGAGCAACTGGAACTCTATCCGGAACATGCGGGCCTAGCGGACATTATTTTAGTTATAACACGCATACGCCAACTGCCTTCACAAGCCAGCGTGGTGCGTTTCAACACCGGCTTTCAGTTGTTACGCCAGAAGTTGGCTCTTTGGAATGAAGTGGCTCACAAGAACAACAATTTGGTTAAGGAGGAAATTGAGGTGGCTGAGTATGTACAACGTTGGACCAAACTGGAGCTCCAACACTGGCGCAATTCGCTCAATGGTCAGCAACATTTGGTGGAACAGTCTGCCTATCGCTATTGGTTTTTCATTTACAATTTGCTGCAGCAATTTATGCTAGAAAAGGGTATAGACGGATCCTTTACCGACATCAAGTATGCAGAACAGCGTTTTGGTCAAGATGTTTTACTGGACAAGCAAGATATAGGCGAGGCGAAATGCCTTGAGTTGACACAAATCATTAGTATACTACGCCAATTTGTAGAGTCTGCCTGTTATGGGGATTTCCAGGTGCGTCTGCAATTAATCCATGGCTTCGAAATGTATCTTCATAATGTGCAACGTTTGGGACAGTTTAAGGATCTGACTCCCTTGATCAATGCTCTCTACAACTTGCAATTGTATTTCAAACAGTTTGCCCACGAAGTAAATGAATCCCTAAAAGCACGTCGTAGTCCCATTGAAAAAAAACTGCGCGAGTTTGTTAAGATACAAAGTTACATTAAGGACTTGAGTTACTTTAGCATGCGCAACAATGTGGCCAGTGTGCATCGTAATCTCAACAAATTCCTTAAGGAATATCGGCTAGCTTTGCAGCAAAAAATAAGCGAGGTCTTCCAGCCCAAGGATGCCACCGCCAAAGACTACAACTTTGACAGCGACAAGGGTAAAAATCTGCGTCATTATCAAAAAATGAAGTATACCCAAATGGACTATCATTACTTTGTGGCTAGCGAGAAGTTGGCACAAAAGTATGCCTCACCAGAACCAGAGCAGGATGAGGGGGAGCATAATAAACTCTTTCAGCGACTGGGCAAGCATTTTAGTACAGCACGTAAAATAGTCAAGGAAGCTTTAACCAATGTAACCTATCCGGAGCTTATAAATGATTTGGATGATTTATTGGCCTCCCAACTGGAACGCTGTGAGCACTTGCGTCAGCTACAAGTGGATCGCAGCAAGCCTCGTCCCCAGCAAAAACAGGAGGCCAAACAAATTCTACAACAGAAACGCAAGGCTCTCACGGATCTATTCAAAACTCTAACACGCTTGGGTGTGAGCTACAAAGCGGGACTCATGGAACTCTCCCTGCATAGCTCGCACTTTGAAGACTTTCAACTCCCAGCCTTTAATATTAAAACCATGCTGCCAGGCCTGCCTGCAAACGCGGTGCATTTGAATGAGAATTTGGATTTGTACTACATGAAGAGCGTGTTCAAGCTGAAGCTTTTGCAGAATATTATGTTGACTCCACTCTCAGAGCTGGGTCCACCCAATATAGAGCGTATCAAGGGTTTCGCCATTGACTTGTTCCTAATTGTGCAACAGCAGCGTAGTCATCTAGCCCAGGCCACCCTACAACTCCATGAACTAGGTCAAGATTTGACACATATACGTCATTTAGCTGAGCTTAGCTTAAACCCGCAGCAGCATTTGGACTTGAAATTCAACTTGAACTCAGATTTATGCCTGACTATTAAGCAAAATCTTTGCCTTATACAGCAAGTCTTCAGTCAGTGGCAGTTGCTCCTAAACTGTGCCTCACAGGAGAATAGTAACAATAATGCCCTAACTCATTGGCTGCCTTTGGATATTGAAGAGCTTAAGCAGCCTTGCGTGCAAATCCTCAAGCTAAGTCAAAAGCAACTAAATGATCTCAATCGTCAGCAAATGGAGTTTGTTTCCGGTCAACAGTTGCTCAGTCATCAAGAGAGTTACCTACAGATCGTGGCCAGTATTAAGCAACTGGTGTCTAGACTAGACCAACTGCCTCTAGCTCAGCCACTTTTGGACCTACTCTCCCAACTAGAAGCCACTCAATCGCCTCAACAAACCTCTAGCCCAGCCATAGATCTCCTAAATGTTGACACTGAGCTGGCCAATATAGCTCATTCAGTCTTATTGGCTTTGGAGAAGATTTATAAACAACATCATAGCAAACCCAACGATGCAGACCACCAGCCAAAAGAGGAAGCCTTGCAGGCTCAACATTTGAAGCAGCATTTGAACCAATCTCTTGTGCTGGACTGGCAACAGTTAAGCCTGCCCTCTCTGCTTACTAAGCTTTCCAATGTTTTACTAGTCCTGAAACATGCCCCACCCTGCCCCCAACAGTTACCCTGTCTGCGTCGTGCTGCGGCCTTATTACCCATCCTGGAGCAATATCAATTGCTAGCGGATTACCTACTCCTCCAGCAGTTGAGCACTCACAAAGTTTCCGCCAAAATGTTATCCATTATACTCACCGTTTTTGTGGAAATCGGCAGTCGTGGTTTTTGTGTCCCCGCAGATCTTATGCAAGATGAGGAAGGACAATCCAAGCAGGACTCAAAGAATGGTGAAGGTTTTGGCCTAGAAGATGGCACTGGTGAGAATGATGCTTCTGATAAGATTGAGTCTGAGGATCAGCTGGATGATGCCAAACGACCCGAGGATCGCAAAGAAGACGACAACGACAAGCAAGACCCCGATTGCAAGGAGGAAAAGGGTATTGAGATGAGTGATGATTTTGATGCCAAAATGCAGGACATTGAAAAGCCCGAGAATGAGGAAGACGACAGTGGCGAATCCGAGGAGGAAGAGGAACTCAACAAGGAAATGGGTGAAACCGAAGAAGGTGCTGAAAAACTGGATGAGCAGATCTGGGGAGATGATGAAGAGAAACCCGAAGAGCAGGAGGAGCAACCAGAAATGAACGAGGAAGATCAGGGTAAGGGCACCAAAGATGAGAAGGATGCGCACAATGATTTGGATACCCAAAATGACCAGGCCAAGGAGGATGGCAAGGATGAGCATGAAAAAGAAGGTCTGGATGCCACACAAGAGCCCAGCGGAGAAGACAAGCGCAAGGAACAAGCAAAGGATATAGACGATATGAAGGAACCCGAGATGGATGAGGAGCAAACCAATGGCATGCACAATGAATTAGAAGAGCCACCAGAACCCGAAGAAATGGATTTGGGAGACATGAACAATCTAGACGAGGGTCAGGACGAAGAGCAGGCCACAGATGAGAATCCCTTTGATATAGACACCATGAAGGAGAACATGCAAACCAGCGAGGAGCCAGAAGGAGAGCCCGAAGAAGAGGAGGCCGCTGGCGAAGAGAAGAATAATTCCGAAAGCGAAGGCAGCGACTCGGAGGAAGAGACAGAAGGTCAGGACAAAGAACCTCAACAAACTAAAGCCGACGATGAGGAAGAGGCTAACCCCGATGATTCAAAGGAAGAGCCAGAAACACAAAAACGTGGTGAATTGGAGCCAGAAGAAGATACAAAGCCAGAAGAGCAGGAGGATTCGGACAAACGCGAAGAGAAACCCGAACAACATGCGCAGTCCAAGGACAAGTCAAGTAAAGAGGAAAATGTGCAAGCTGTTCCCGAAACGGAGCAAAACAGTACAGCCGATGAGGTACAGCAACCGGCACAGGATGAGAACATCAAGCAAGATCAGAAACTGGACGAACAGGATACGGGTGAAGAGAAGGATGGAGTGGGACAAGCCGAAAATGATGTAAGTTTTTGGTAATAAAAATGAAGAAAATGGAGCCATGTCAAAAATTAACAATCCCACAGACTAACGATGGCGGTCACCAAGGCATAGCCGAAACCAAGGAAACTGTTTCCCAGGAGGAGCGCAAAAACGAGAAGCAAACGCAGGAGAAGCGCAAACAAGGACGCACCAATGAGGAGCGCACGCTGGGTAAGCACTTTAATAACTTGTTAGACGAGGAATGAAATCTTATAATCCTCTGGATCAATTTTTATTTTAGGCGAAGCGGAGCAAAACAAATTGAAACAGCTGAAGACCATAGACCAGCTTAAAGAGTCTCCGGAAGAACAGCAAAATCCAGAACAAACAGATCCTGCCGAAGCAGAAGAGTATCAGCATGTAAAAGAGCCCAAGAGTAGCGATAAAACCACATTGGATAATGCCACGGAAGAGCAATCAAAGCAAATTCAACACCAAGAGGAAGAGCAACTAGAAGAGGACACAGCTGTAGATGAAAATGCTGAAGAATTAATGGAAACCGAGGAAATGCCAGCAAATGCAGAAGACGAAGTACAATTGGAACAGCTTAGCTCGGAAAAGACTGAACAAAAGTCCGATAAACCCTCTAAAACAGAACAATCAAAGGAACGCCTAGAAACGCCAGAGGGTATGGAGATTGAGGGTGAAGTGGTGCCCACCATGACGGTGCCACGCAGCACAGAGACCACGGCGCACAGCAAGTAAGTAGTTTAAAAAGAGAGAGGGGACTTTCGACTAATTTGTCTTCCCACTTTGCAGCAACGAGCTCCTGCTGGATAAGAGCACACAGGCTTTGGAATTGAGCACCTCAGAACAAATTGAGCTCCGCCAAATGTATCAGCAACAGTTGATGACCTCAAAGACTGTAAGTAGCTTACCCCCACCATCCTTTTATATATCCATTTAAAACCATTTTACTTGCACAGACGCTGCCCCAGCACGAGGATTATGAAAGCTGGCAAAGCATATCCAATCGTATGACTCAAAATGCACGCGAACTCTGCGAACAACTTCGTCTTATTTTGGAGCCCACGAAGTGTACCCGTCTTAGAGGCGATTATCGTACCGGTCGACGCATTAACATGAAGAAGATTATCCCCTACATTGCTTCCCAATTCCGCAAGGATAAAATCTGGCTGCGACGCACCAAGCCAGCACAGCGTGACTACAAAATTACCATAGCCATTGACGATTCCAAGTCAATGCATCACAACAATTCGAAAACTCTCACCCTAGAGGCCATCTCATTGGTGTCGCAGGCTTTAACGCTGCTGGAAAGCGGTCGCCTAAGTATTGTCTCATTTGGTGAAGCTCCACACATTATTTTAAACCACACGGAGCAGTTTGATGGTCCACGTTTGGTCAGTGCCCTAAACTTTTCACAGGATAAGACCAAAATTGCAGGACTACTAGACTTTATACGCACCGTAAACACAGAGGAGAACGGTTTGGGCGGCGATAATGGTTTATTTGAGAATCTGTTGCTGGTCCTAAGTGATGGACGTAATATATTTAGCGAGGGCAGTCAAAAGGTAAAGAATGCCATTAAACTAGCACGATTGCAGCGTATTTTCCTGGTCTATATTATAATTGATAATCCAGAAAATAAGGTGAGTGAGATTAGCTTGACGACATCTTTAATGTTTGCTAATTTATGCTTCTTTCAGAACTCCATACTGGACATACAACATGTGGAAGTGAACGCGGATGGTTCTGTTAACATAAACTCGTATTTAGATAGTTTTCCCTTTCCTTACTATGTTATAGTCAGGGATTTAAATCAATTGCCTCTGGTGTTGAGCGAAGCCATGAGACAATGGTTCGAACTTGTTAATAGTGAGTAAGCGAGAGTAGAAGTTTGATAGAAGTGTTGGAGGCGGAGGCTTCTGGATAAAATTTCCTACCTAATTTCCTAATTTTTTGAAATATTCCTGCCTGCTGGGTACGTTACCTATTAAATTACGCAATACTACGTATACAGAACCTGTAATCGATTATTGAATAAGTGTAGCGTATAAGATTTCATTTTGAAGTTGACACAACTCGTTTTTTTTAAGAATTTATTAAGTTTGTACCATACTTTGCTAGACTTGTCTCACAAATAGATAGAGAAGCAAAAATTATACCAGAAATCATGTGTTGGCCTCTTCTTATATGCAAAAAGAAACACAAAACAAAAACCTAATGCAATACATTCTGATTGTAATTTTTCATCCTTTAATAATTTTTAATAATAATTAAAAATCACACACGCATACATATGTACATTTAGAACAAACTTAAAACATCAAAATAAACAAAATACTTTCATAATTTGTAAATCGACTGTTGAAACGCATAAATTGACAGAATTTTCTTATATTTCGCTGTATTATTTAGTGAACTGTGGGCCTGTTGACTTTTCCATTCTATTTACAACGTCTGTCCTCGTTAGCCATGCAGAAGGTCGAATATTGTTGGTGTGTCGACATCGCTGCTGCAAAGCGCTCTCGTATGCACCGAAGATAGGAACGTGGCGGACTGTGGTCTACAGTATAATGATCAAAATAAGTTCTTTTGGAACTCCTTGAAACCCATTGCCTTCATTCCTTTTTTTTATGTGGGCCAAAAAAAGGCAACGATTTATCAATAAAGTCGCCACCCAGCTGTTAGATTCTGTTTCTTTATAGATGTAGAGCATCCAAGCCAAGAAATATTCGGTATGGATCTATATAGAGGGTCTTTCAATATGTCGATTTTGATATGATTTACATCCAAAAATGGTTGAGGTATGAAGTTTTTAGGTCAGGGAATTTTCGTATCATCATAATTTCTTAATCAAACCAGTTGGTTATGTGTTTATCCCCAATTGATAGTTGGTCCTGAAAGCAAAAGTCGGACTTCTCAGCCAATTTTACTCCGGAAACTAACTAAATTCAAAATGGTGGTAGTCCAATTAAAATTTGATTGCCAGTACAGCCGAATTCGCATACGAAATGACAAAAAACCAACCAAAAGTAATAGGCGAACAGCAAACTGGAATGTTAGCTGCATATTTCAAGCCGCAGTTTGGGGCCCAAAAAAAAAGGCACGGTCATTTTTCGGGGCCTCCGAACCAGTTCGCCAGTAAAGAAAAAAGGGCCAGCCTGAGAGTATGCTATATTTTTTTTATTTAATTATTTTACTACACTTGAAAAGTGTATTCCAACTTTGAACTCTTCGCCGCCCACAAATTTACTATCACAGTGTTATTTTACTTCACCAAAAGTTATTGCCACTTTCTTTCTTCGCTGTTCGCCTATTACTTCAGCTGTGCAATTTGACCAAACTGGCAACAAAAATGCTCACTGAAAATGTTCGTTAAATTTTTGAATAAATTTAAAGTAAATTCAGTTGGTACATCAATTGTTGTGTACACGTTGTCCTGTTAATCCTACTGTCTGTCTGTATGACTGTTCAGATCTTCGAGACAATACAAGAAATAGCAATTAGGGTTAGCTTAGGTGCTCTAGGGGGACCTTGGCTGATCCGCTGTATTTGAAATCATCGAAAAGTATTGATTGATGTAAGGTGCGTAGGATGTACGCTCAAAATGATGAAACTTATGTATTCCAGGTCATAGGTAGAAATTTAATAGACTCACTTCTTGTGTGCACTGCTACTGAGTCCAACTACTTCAGATACAGCCCATTAGACAGCTTGACATACATAAGATATAGTGTTTGCTTATTAAAGGACTTTCCTACCATAACTTTTTAGGTAAACAGTAGGATCAATAGGACTCCACCCTAGGGCAAGCCTCTGTGTATTTTGTACTTTCTTGTATTCGGTACGCCACTTCAATCGAATTCGTATACAACTCAAAAGCTAGTTAAGGCTGAGTGCGTTGAATCGGTAGCCTTAAACCTTAACAAACAAAAATGAAAGGCCACAAATTTGTTTTTTAGTGTAGTCTATGATCAGCAAAACTATTGCCACAATTGTATACAATATTTACGTATTTACAATAAAATATGGGCAATTTCTAATGCAACTCCAGCTGCAACTCAAATGGATATTCTCTAGAGTTAAGGCTTTGCCTAAAGAGCTGAGTATGCTGCCAGGCTACATCACCTTTGCCACCACTCAACTTGGCCACAATTTGAAACTCGCTGGCATTCTCCATGAAGAAATTGCCATTACTAGTCTCAATACTCATCTTAATTTGGCCCTCACCAAAGGTTTTGGTTTCAAAAACGAGTTTGTAGGATTTCACTTTCAGTGGGCTGCCGCTAAAATCGAATTTCCAAATGATTTCTGCACTATCCGTGTCCTCTAAAAAAGTAAAGTTTTAAATATGGGTAAGGTATGGCTAAGAAGAGACTAGCTACCCAATCGAGCCAAGTAGGCCATTTTCCAGTCCCGCTCCACTTTGCGGTAAATATTTTTTGAAGAATATTGCGCACTCTGCCAAGTTTTATAGGTGTCCAGCACCGTAATCTGTTCGCCATCTACAAGTTTAAGGGGGAAAACCATTTAGAGAGGGTCAAGGATCAATTTGGTTTTGGTTGTACCCTTGATGTAACGCTCGTAGGTGTCTCTGGCACAACTGTAGCGCAGATTGAGCTGCTGCTTCTCCAGCTCTTTGGGTAGCAGGTTAAATACAAAAATCTAGAATTGTGGCATCGTTTAACATCATGTAGATAGAATATTAAATGGATGACTCACGTTCGAGAATGTGTGCTCACCACGCGATTGTCGCCAGGTCAAGCTGCCCGAGCTTCTGCCTTTTAGCTCGTTTTCAGTTGGTTTGCTGCGCAATTGAGAGAACGTAAATTAGAAGAAAAAAAACGCTAACTAAAATACCCACCGCTCCAGGGTCATAGCAATAACCTCGCACATATATCGCTGGCCGAGAAACTTTTTACGTTCCGCGCTCACCGACTGTTGCCGCTTGGTTCGTATGGCGTTTAGCGTCTCTATCAGCTCCTTCTCAGCGCACAGCCGTCGTTGTCGCAGTATCTGCTGGTGATTGTTCGTATACCGCCAGGTAACATCCTGGGCATCGTCACGGGAATAGGCAAACACATAGTCAATGCTGCGCTTCCAGCCATGCTGATACATTAGCGGCGAGTCCACGACATTGTCCGACGGATCCACATGTAGCCAACGTTTTTGCGTCTCCGAATACACCTCGGTCCACACGTGATCAAAATGCGAATGCACCAAACGAGCATCATAGTCCAGGCAACGGCAAAGGAATGTAAAACAATTGGCGTATTCTCCGCAGCGGCCCTTGCGTGAGACCAAAAGCTGCGAGATGTCGTTGTAGCGATGGAATTTGGTTTCCTGACCACAGCAGACGGTGACCTCGACACGTACATCGCCTTCTGTTTGGGTGCGACGCAGTTTGCTGTCCTCGCTGCCACACACCTTACAGGGCAAATTATTCACCCACTCAAAGAACTCGCTGTTGAACCAATTTACCAGCTCCACCAACAGCAGATCGCGTATGCAGGGCTCAGGCTGCTGACAACACCCCGAGGCAATCATCTCCTGCATGGCTATAAGCTTTTCACTGGCCTTGGCCGTTAGATCGTCAACGGGGATCAGACTGCGTCCAGTGGCTAAGAGCAACTCATCCTCATACTGCATGACGGCATCGGAATACAGCTCCAGGGATTGCAGAAAGCGATTGGGTGTTTGCTGCAAGAGGAAGATTAAAGATTAGCAGGAGAAGTCAAAAGAAAGTGATTGAATTACCAACCAAAACCCTGGGAAAGGCAATTCGTTGGCGATAGGGCACCGTGGGCTTAATAAACAATGGCGAAGATTGGCCAGATTTGGCAACTGGATTAACTGGAAATTTTTTTTATAATTTTTAAATTATTAATGTAAATTTTAAGAAGGGGTTAAACATACTACTAGGCATGGCCGCTCCACTTAGCCAAGCCGAACGTCGTTCTTTCAGCACGTCACGATATTTTTGTATCTGCTGCAATGACACCTGCACAGAAAACACGAGATATAATTATTGAAATTAGTTCAGTAAAGGTTTGAGTCGACTTGAGTGGTCCAAATTATATCTATTGCACAAATAGTAATAGTTTATAAACCTACCTCGTTGGGCAATGTATACGAACTGGAACCGGACTGACGCTGAAAACCAATGGCGCTCAAAAGCCGCTCACAGCCCGGCAAAGAGAGCAGCTTTTCCTTGATCGCTTTGTTCTCCAGACGTATGGTCCGAAATTTTTCATTATCAGGCTGACTCAGTACATTATCTAGCAGCACGATCAATATTCGCACCGATTCCAAATATTTCTGTTGCTGTTGTTCTGTGTTAGTCGTGGCCTGCGGTTCGATTAAATGAACACATTCCAAATTAATGTCTACCATTTCAATGATTAAAAACTTAAATAAATTCCAGTTGAGTTGATGTTTTTGTTGCTATTGGTGCCTGACAGGAGTAAGGGAGGGGGAGTGGGGCACATAGAGAAGAGTGCGTATCACGAGTACTTTTCAAGTAACGAGTCAGGGTTGCCGCAGTGTTCAAATAATTGAAAAAAAAACAAAGAACAGTTAGGGTATCTAAAAGTCGTTGTATGGGCAAGATTCCCTGACTTGTGCTAGTCGATGCCCTAGAAGCTTACAGATTAAGTTAAATGTGGCAGGTGGCGTATAGCGATAAAAGATTTGCCAGTGGCAGCAGGCATTCCATTACGATATAATCATTTTTTTTAGAGTTCCTACAACTTTTTGGCTACAGAGTTTTTTTCTCCAATATTTTCTGCTTTGGTTCGGACTTGCCAAAAGTCCCAGAGTCACCGACTCCGGAGCGGTTTGCAGCCCTGCTTTTATGTGTTGAGAACTGCAAAACTGCTACTGTTAGTGTTGGATTACACCGATTTCAACTGAAGCTGCAAGAGTGTGTGTGTTTGTGAGCGTATCACTTGTTGTTTTTAATTTAATTTAACTCCATTAAGACCCAAATTAAATTTTCGCAAAATGTCATACGTAAGTGCTATCAGAAGATGTTTAACCTTGGATAAAGAACAATAAACTTGCAGGGAGGCGGGTACAATCCCTATGGCCAACAACCTGGTGCTGGATATGCAGCTCCGCCTGGAGCTTTTCCGCCCCAGAATGCTCAAGTTTCTCCACAGGCCCAGCAATGGTTTGCGATGGTGGATCGCGATCGATCAGGAAAGATCAACTCTTCGGAGTTGCAGGCTGCGTTAGTAAATGGGCGTGGGGAACATTTTTCGGATAACGCATGCAAATTGATGATAAGTAAGTAGTGACGTCAGTGGCAGGCTGTATCCAACCGACGTATACATGCAATGTATACTCATATGCTAAGCTAACGCTTGCGTGGTTGTTTAGACTAGCATGTTTATTTAGCGGCTGCTTTTTATGTTGTTTACCTAAGTTTATTAATGGCAAATTCTTCATTTACTTTCCCCCAATAGGCATGTTCGATAACGACGCCAGTGGCACCATCGATATTTACGAGTTCGAGAAGCTCTATAATTACATCAATCAATGGCTGCAAGTCTTTAAGACCTACGATCAGGACGCCTCTGGGCACATCGAGGAAAGCGAACTGACGCAGGGTAAGAAAATGATCAAATGTCCAGCAATATTTGGTTTTTATATGACATCTTGTCTCGTTATAGCCTTTACCCAAATGGGTTTTCGCTTTACTCCAGAGTTCATTAATTTCCTGGTTAAGAAGAGTGACCCACAAGGCCACAAGGAAGTCTCCGTAGATCAATTTATAGTCCTGTGTGTGCAAGTGCAACGCTTTACCGAGGCTTTCAGACAGCGCGACACCCAGCAGAATGGAACCATCACAATAGCCTTTGAGGACTTCTTGACCGTGGCTATTGGTTGCTCTTACTAATCAAACTCGAACTCAGATCAAATTCACCTGCGCAACGCAGATTCACAACCATCTAAGATGCAGTTTTAATTCCGTTTTGGTGCATTTCGTTTTAAATTTGTAAGGTGTATGATGTTAACCTTGTTTTTCGCACTCTCTACCATGCAATCTTCTGAATCATATTACACACACACAAACACTCAGTACAAAATCTCTTGCGCCTAAAAATAAAGGTATACTATACATAGAAATGTAAAAATTGATATTTTATTTGAATATGTAAACATTGTATAAAAAAGGTAAAAGATACAAAATAATCATGTCTTAAGGGGTTGTGCAGTTTCACTGCCTGGCTAATCGAATACATTTTGATATGAAGATAGGAATAATTAGTTAAAATTTCTTTTATCGAAATGGCAGTGGAAGTCTTATGAGTAAACAGTACGAACACTTATCTTAAATATGAAAAATCATTTGGACTTAAAATAAAATGTTTGGTTTTTTGGTTTTGGGAAACGAAAAGGTCTTTCGCTTTAATGTTTTGGTTATATGATGAAATTTTACGATATATTCCCCGGATCTGTAAGCCAAATCGTTCTTCGCATGAACATTTGTTGCCTTTCCAAATTCCAAGTCTAGGTTTATGGAAGAAAAATGTCGGCACATTTCCGATATTTCTGTGGAATTTGAATTCAACAGTTGCATGGAAAAGGTTTTGGAATTCAGAATGGGTCCGATTAACTCTAGTCATTGTGTTCAGTCTTAAGAAGTCTATACATATGAATCGAAAGTTAGGGGAGCATAATTTTTTTTATTTCCATTTAGTTCTTGTCGCCCCTCGGGTAACGACTTGGATCACCCTCCTGTGTTATAAAACTAAATCAGTCAAAATATTTAAGTAAGGAGATCGGAGAAATGTCAAGAGTTAAATGCTTTAGTAAAAGGGGGCAAACTTAAACTAAGAGATCTTTGGAGTGTCTAGAAGCCAATGGGGCAAGATTTTTTTTAAATATAAGACACCCGTGCTACCATAATTATCTCACTTAAAAGTTGAACGCTTCTTCTTCTATGGCACGGTAAAGCATTGGACTTAGTATTGAGTCATTTCTAAGTAAACAAAAACGAGTTGCTTACTGAAATTAACAAGTTCTTTCTAAGCCGCTATTTTCCTGTCAGCCTACAGTGGATTAATTGAAAGCGGAGCTATTCTAAAAGGGAACAATTTGAAGAAGTTGGCCCACTAAGAACTACCCAACACTTTGGATTTTTAATGACATTGTGCGGTAAGAAGTTTTATTTGACGGGTTAGAGCTTTGTTTCCATTGTAAGTATATCAAGCTGCACCACGAATTGAGTTTCTCGTGACTATTTTGTTTTTTTCAAACTTGAAACCTCTTCATTTTGAAGAATTGAATAGTTTAATCGACAATGGAAATTGTATTGCTACTTGAAAACTGCCGAAATGCGATTTTGTCTTTATTTCTTAGGTTAAAAAAATCCCACTGAAATAATTTTGTTGCTAATAAATATATACTAAATTGTGCATCTGGTAGTACATGATTTGGCCAAGTGCTAGTGATACGAGTTAAATTCTTAATTTTTTTGAAACGGTTGGGTGTTGGGTGGCTTACTAGGTTTTTCATACTACTAGGTTAATAGGAAATACCAACTGTCAGTTGTTAAAATGTCCATTTGGATATGGCTGGGCATTTTAGTATGCAGGTTATTTTAATGGGAGCTCTCCGAATTGCGAGTAACCTATTTTTGAGCAGAAAAATTATTAGCGTTTGTTTATATGCTATAAATGGTATGAAAATAAATGACAATTTCTGGCTTAACTCTATTTTTAAAATATCATCATATATAAAATATCAAAATTATGTCGTAGTCTATGAGTTGTTGTAAATAATACGCAGCATTTGAAATTTGTATTCGTGTGTCGCCTTAGAACTAGTTTGATTATTCGCTTTGATTAGAGTTGTTGGTTTGCACTTTCGCATCGCTTATCGCATCTAATTTGTAACATTAAATATTTGGGATGACACATAAATTGACAAGAAATATTTCGTAATGGTAGACAATCAATCAAAGACACAGGAAAGAAAGGATCCACATGGTCCCCCATATATATATAATTATAATTATTTGTTATTTATTTGGTATTCGATGGATTCTCACTTATTGCAGTCTATGATGAGTTTGCCTTGCGAATCGTCCGATAGGGACCCACTCAGGCCCATGCCCATTTCCATTCCCGACTCGCACTTCATCGAGTATTTGGAGCGGCGCTTGCTTGGCAACTGAGGCAAATCGGTGTGATGCTTCCGTACATGTACCCCCAGATTGCCCCGTTGCTTGGACTTGTAAGGACAATAAGGACACTGATGGGATGGCTCCTTGCCGCCACACTCGACATTCTCATGACGTCGCAAGGTGGACTTCCAGCGATACTTTTTGCCACAATGACGGCATTCGTAGACCGGCTCACCGTCCAGGCCAATGCCGTTGGGACTTGTGGTGCTGCCGTTGCTGTTGCTGCCGCCATAGTCGCTCAGGGTGAACTCCAGGTTTCGGAGGGCCTGGGCTTGGGCGTCAAGCATTGAGTTGGCCGGGTTGTTGAACATGTTAAGCGAGTGGTTGCCAAATTTGGTGCCAGCCTGCTCCATCAGGTGTATGTCATCAAAGGCGTGGAAACGACCATCATCCTCGTCCTCTGTCGACGACCCCGGCTCATTCTCGCACTCCGAGTGGCGCAGATCGCGCTCTTGCTGCTTACGCAACAGGTTCTCCAATATCTTGGTGGGCGTTATGTCGCTTCCATTTCCCGGCTCTTTGTCATCTTTAAGGCGACGATGCGGCGTCTGCTGACGCAGTATCTCCTGGGCACGCAACTGCTGCTGGAAGCTGTGCATGCCATTCCTGATCAAGGCCTCGGCTATGACAGCCGCTTGTGGCTTTTGAACCGGAGCCACAGGCGCTGAGACGGTAGTGGGAGTGACTGTTACCCCGGCCAGGCCAAGGTTTGTGGGAACCGCTGTCTTTAGAGAGTAGGTGAGGCGCGGATGAAATGAAGCAGCGCCAGCGGCAGCACCCAACATTTCATCAGCACTCAAGTTTTTTGAAGCCGTTTCAGAGGCGCCATAAACTGCGATGGCAGCAATACTAGACGGTTCCAGCGTTTCGGCCGAGGTGGGCGACACCTGGCCGTACTTACTCAGCTCTGTCTGGGACTGTTGCTGCTGCTGTTGCTTGGGCGCCTTCGCCGATTTGGTCTTGTAGAACTCGAACAGCATATCAGATACCTCGGATACGGACAAACGCTTCCGGCGCGATCCTGGCACATGGGGCTTCTGCTCCTCACGCTGCTGCCTTCCACTGCTGTTGAGTATGCTACGCTGGAAGCTGCGCTGAATCTCGGCCGAGCCCACGGCTGGGGCAGTGTTCTCCTTTCTGCTCAAATCTGCAAGCGGAAGCATATTTTATTAAGCAATTATGTTTTTTTTTTTGGTAAGTTCGAAATGGGAATGGAGCTGTGACAAATGAAAAAGCAAAAATGTTCTCGCCCGGACTGCTGGGTTAAGGGCATGAAATATGTTAGATGAAAGCATGCAAAGTAAATTACAAATAATAAAAATACACACTAACACATTTACATAAATAAAAAACACAAATTTGTACATTTTATTATTTAACACTTTTTAACAACAGATGAATAATGGAAATTAATCAAAATAAAATAGTTCGCTTTTGTTGGCGGGGTGTGCTTGTGCTGCTGGGTGAGAATGATCAGGTTGATGAGGATGATGAACAAAAAACCATAAATATTGAACACATTACCTGGAACAAAAAAAACAACAAATAATAGGTTAGTATAGTTTTAAACATTTTTTCATTCTTCCAGCGGTATGAGGGGCCGAGAGCTGCAAAACAAAAGAAAATTTTTACATAAATAAATTATTGCTATTTAAAATTCCAGCACAGCTGCAGAGCAGGAGCTTTCAGTTAAGCTTAATTTGCATATTCCTCCTGCTCCGCCGACGCCCACACAGCGTCTACACCGCAACACAAATGAAACTGCACTAGTTGACGCTGCCCGCGACTAGCTTATAATTTTCCAAGCACGAAGCGCAGGCAACAATGAAACCGAAACACAAATCCCAATCCGTGAGCGCAGCTGCCGCCATACAGGCAGATATCGGAAAATTTTACTTAGGGTGTGTGTGTGTGTGTGCGTTTCTGTATCTGTTGCACATCAAGTGTAGCCTAGGGCTTAAGGCCTGGTCCTTGATTTATTTTTCTACCTAAGCCTAACGCTGCTGCTGCAGCTCCGCTCTGCTGTTCTATTTCTGGCATGTTCCATGGAAAATTCGTTGGGAGAAAACTTTCTCTGAGAGAGCAAAAGTAAGAGTTTTGCGCAGTCGCAGTAAAATGTTCCTGATTTGGTGTATAACAAATGTGAGTCCCTGTGTGTGAGTGTGTTTTCGTGTAGCTTCCGGTGTTGTTTTTCTTTTCAACTTTCCACTTGCATCTGTTCATAAAATAATTCAAGGCTAACACGAGCGGAAAACTAAGACAGTCCGAAAAACAAGGCATTGAAATACGAATTAATCATTGCGTATTGATGAAATCTCTATCTGCATATTTTGGTCTGTTGGTTGGTAATATGAAGATAGATATTTTACAGTATCAGGACCGCTTTCAAACTGGGGCCATACGTCATCGTTTAAACGAGCTCAAAAGTAAAAAGCGATTTTCAGACAGCTGAATCTTAAAAATAAGCGTTATTAAAAGAAAAATATCCACACAATTCAAAGGACATGAGCACCTCCCGGAGCTACAGCTTGTTCTGCATAAATGTAAAGTTGGTTCATATTTTAGAAACAATTTTTTCTTATAAGTTTTGCATTATATGGAAATGGAATTAAAATTGTTTATTGAATTCCAACCAAACATTTAAGCCTACTTGCATTTTTTAATTCAAGTGTTGGTAATACGAACCAAATCCTTGGGCATAAAGCTTCTCGTATATACCACCATCAATTAATTTATTTAGCCAATGCAGTTTTCTTTGGAAAAACTATTTAATCTAGCGACACATAGACTTCACGCACACACTTTCATTTAAATGACCAACAATTCCTGGAATATCACACACAAATATCCCTTAAAACTTAAATGTGTATCCTGTTGGTACGACGCTTTACGAAGGCCGTGCCTAAAAGGGACACAGAAAAAAGGAACGCAGACTCATGGGCAAATAGAGAAAATCTAGGAAAATTACGTGGGAAGCACAAAAGCAAAAGCCGTTTGGCAGGATAAAAATATCACACAGACGTAGTTGCAGAAAGCAGGCAAGCAGGCAGGAAAACTTATTTTTAGACGATTTTGGTATGTATGTATGTGTGCGCAAATGTTTACAATGCTTTTGTGTGGGTGCGAAGCGTTATGAAGGGAGAGATTGAGAGAGGGATAACCGACTCTCTTCAGATACGAGGGACTGGCAGTACAGTTGGTTAGTGGTTGGTCGAATTTGAATGGAATGTAATTTGCCAGGCATTAGGCGCTTCTTCCCCTTTTCGCTTGCCTTTGCTTTGCAAACCTGTTTGGTTATAGGACTATGTTCGCAATCTGAAGGTCATCTAAACTAGTACCTGTTAACCCGAACATGAGCATTATTCTGCAAAAAGGCTCTGTCCGGAAAAGGCTTAGAATATCAGTTTTCAAAACTTGGATCGTTGTCTTAACAATAGTAAAATATTTACTAAGCCGACCTTATGAACCAAAACAAATCTGAGACTGGGTTCAAGCTTTCAACGACTACAGATACCCAATTAATGAAGCTTTACACGATCTCATAGCTGGCAACTAGAGATGCCGGAAATGGTATCGATATATCATATTAATTACTTTAAACCGCAACACGACTATACAGTTCTATCCTCCCGGTTCTACCTTCAGTATTATTTGCCTATGGACTGCAATTCAGCATACAACATTGCTATGAATGCCAAGTCAACTAAAGCAAAGTGTAAATTTGTGGTGTAGTGTGTTTAAAATAGTGTACAAACATAATATGACCTGGAGTAGGCTAAGACTTGCAAGTCCAATATACATATCTTTTGATAAACTTAAAAAAATACATTGAAGAACGATTTCACATAAACTACCTAGAGCCATCTCTCACAAAACTATCAAATAACAGAGTAAATTGTAAGTTTACCTGACATAAGGCAGCTTTCTGGCAGAAAGGAAAATCATTATTTTTTTCCTAGTTTTTGAACTCTGATCTCTAGATTTTGAACGCAATCAAAATGTATCTATACCATAAAATTGCCAAAAATGTGTCTTTGAACCCCTATTTCATTTTATTTTGTGTCATTCTGTAGAACGGAACATTTAATGTTAGATTTTTTATACCTTTTCGCGTAAAAAATTGTTTTTTGAACAAATTGCCATTTGTGTAAGTATATTTATTGCTTTCGGAAATGTGTGCGTTTTAAATCAACCTGTGTGGTTTTTAAAGTCAAATGTAAAGAAGATCAAATTTGGGCCGGGGAATGCGGAATGCGTCACAAGTTGTGTTAAGTATGCAAGTCGATATAGATATTTTCATAATGGCAACTAATTTAATCAAGTGTAAGCGCCAGGTTGCGTACCACTCCACGTAACTTATTAATTCTTGTGGTTACTCACCTGTGCTAATTACTTGTACCCTTGAGAATGTCATGATTTACCTGAGAATGACATGATTTGCTTCCAAAATATCATATATTCATCAAATGGCAAATTAAACATATCCACTGTAAGTATTAGAAAAAAATGATAAAAAATAATAAGTACATAATGGAACGTAAATAATTGAACAAAGTAGTACTAACCTTTGCGTTGCAGTTTACGGGAACAATTTGGGAAAAAAAACCAAGCAGAAAATAAAAAAAAATTTTTTAATGTGGAAAACTGTCTGAAGTCTACCCAGTTCTCTTACTTATATTCCCCAAACACCATCCAAATGTGCTTTAATTTCATTTCTTTTATTAGCAACATGTATAAAAAACCTGGTTAACCCGTCCATCGTGACATATGCATATGCAAAAGTGTATGTAACCTACTACTTCTCTTCTCAAAGGCAACGAAATGCTTTCCAAGCAAATTAATTGTTAACGTCTATCAAACGACTTCATTTCTCTTAAGATAAGCGAGTTTGTCAGTTATGATTTTTGTTCATTTAAAACTGTGGCCGGTCCTTAAATATATATACTGTGCAGTATGTGTGTAATCTTCCATAACAAATACATTTTTTGGTCTCTTGATTTCAAATTTGGTAAATTTGTAAGAACACAAAGTGATCTTGGAATCCAATTTTCATTTGCAGTTCAGCCTTTGCTCTAAGTTCTGGTTCCCTGACTAAATCAGAACCGAGTGCTCCTGGCGCATGTGCTCGTTGAGGAAGGCCTGCGAGCGATAGACGCGGGCACATAACGGACAGCGGTTGGATTCGTCGTATTGGGCCGTGCGCTTGGAGCTCTGACGCGGCAGCTTGCGCCCGACCACCAAACTGCTGGTATCGATATGCAAGTTGTGCGGCAAGTGTGGCACAAGATGTTGCAACGAACGTGCCGTCGAAATGGAGGCCAACTGTTGCAGGGCTATTAGCGCATCGGAATTATTGATGAGCGGTGGCTTTTTGCTGTTGTTGGTTGACGACGGCACCTCGTTCTCGCTCTTCTGCTCCACCGGTGCCGGTGCCGCTGGTGAGGCTGATTTTCTTTGCTTGAGAGACTTGGCGGCTGGGGTTTGCTTGGAAGTGCCGGGCGCAGCATATTCCAACTGCGTGCGAAGATTATATTTGCGCTGCGTGGAAGCCACTGCAACGAAACAGAACAAATAGTTGGCAAATCAAAATAAAAAAGTATAAAATCATAATAAAGGTTACAACAAACAATCGAGTTAATAGGGCAACAGAATGAGAAGAGGACACGCACACGGACACACACATTCATCTATATACACAGAGTACATCCTGATTTTATTGGTAAATCAAACAAAGAGCTCTTCTGGTGGTACATAAAATGTGGAGAGTATATCAACTTTTGCTGTTTCTTTCATTCAGTTTATTTACAGTTACAAATTCATGTTCATTTTTCTTCTTTTTTTGGCAATAACGAGAACTTGGCTAATAATCAAATTATTAACTTTAAGTAGAACAAAACACAAATCAAAAAGAGAACTTAAATGAGATCCGCTTCATTCTCAACTTTGATTTCAGACATATATAAAGAATCGAATCCACGTGAATGACAACTTAGAGTTACATCCGTTTCAGCCTCCGCTCCCACTAACGTGCTGATCGAAGTTGTTGTTGTTGTTGGAGTTGATTGATTCAGCTTATGGCCATACTCGGCGGCCAACTCAGCATCATGCAGCTTCTTGTGGCGATTCAAATGGGAGCGCCGCTTAAACCATTTAAGGCAATAGTCGCACTGGAAACGCTTAAAGTCCTGACACTCTTCGCGCTGATGCAACATAAGACGATTCATGGTGTTATAGTAGCGTCCACATTGGCACAGCAGCTGATTCTTGGATCCATGACGTATAAAATCTACAGACACAAGAATAGAGAGGGATTCGTTTTATGACTCATCAATCAATCAAACAGATTACGACAAGGGGACAGCGAACGACAAGTGATTTCTGGTGATGAATACAACAAATTTGGTTTCAGTGGCACAGTTTTATTATTGTTGATCAGTTTGTTAAATGCTTTGGTTAAATGATTTGGACTTAAATCAAATGGGCTAAAGTTTTTATGGACCTTTTTTGAGCGAGGCAAATGCAGATCATCCACGTATCCTTGGCTGGTCCTAGAAAAAGAGAGAAGCATATTAGTGCATGGTTCTTAACGAAATTGCTGGGTGCAGTTTTGGTAGTAAGTTTTATTAGATCTAATTTAGTGGTTGTAAACATTTATTGACTTCAAATTCATATACAAGGTTAGTATGGAACTAGTTCAAAATATCTGTAGAGTTACGGTCTTTTGGTTAGAATGTGGGCGTGTACTTACACTTGACATTGAGCTGAACTCGAATTAGCATCTAAACATTGAGCAATTTTCGACTAAAACTTGACGGCATGAAATTCGATTCCTTATTAGGCTAACCTAAATTATAATTATACCCTTGCAGGTGGCAAAAGTCTATACGTAAATGTTTTCCTTGTCAGTCCGTCTGTCTGCGGTTTCTATGCCACCATCTGGTCACTTAATTTTAAAGCAATTCCTAATCGCTCCCAAGTGTGCTAATTCAAGTTAAAACTTGGCAGAATTATTAGTAATCAGATAATATAGTGTGAGATGTTTTCATAAAAAGAAAACCAGTTTTAGGTGACCGATTTTAAATGATTCAAATTGATTAATGATTTACAAGTGGACAATACCGCTGATAGCTTTAATACTGGGCAAGGGCATTAAAATCAAACAGACAACAAAACAGATAACAAAATCAAATCAAAGTCGCAGAAGTTCGTTGTGTTTGTTAGAGACTACCACCGTCCGCACTATCCTGCAAGGGCATACAAATTAACTTCGGTTAACAAAGTTAACCATTCGCTATTTTTACATGTTGAGTTTGCGAGATCAGATTTGTGGCTATATTACAATAAATAAAACCAAGGCTGCAAGCACTTCGGAATCGAACACCAAAAAACGGAGTGTAAATCCTAATTCACACTCATTTTCAATGCGACCTTTTCCTCCAACGCCTTTGGCAAGCTAAGCTTCTTGATGACTTCAAAATCGCGGACTTGCAGCCTCGTTAGCATTAAGGTATAGTTAGCATACTTAGTTAGTAACACAACAACAAATGCCTATTATCTAATGTTTTTAATTTAATTTCCATTGCCCATGAGCTGCATGCTGCCTTCGCCAGATTCGGCATGCTTTTGGTTCATATGCTTGCGCAAGTCGGATTTGTATTTGCATTTGTGCGGACAGTGCGGACATTTTAGAGTCGGCTCCACCCCACATTCGTAGTTTTTGTGCCGCTTGAGCGAACCCTTGATCTTGTAGGTTTTCCCGCATACATTACAAGCGAACTTGGCCTCATCCAAGGCAAACTCATTGACCTGTTGTAGCGTCATTGTGGTAGCGGCAGCGGCTTGTATACTACCCATTCCGCCGCCATGCATCTTATCGACGACGTAGTCATCGTCTAGCAAGTCCTCGTGATGCTGCTCACTCTTGGAGATGGCCGCCAGTTCCAGCTCACGCTCAGCTTCATCTGCATCGGTCAGCAGCAACTCAGACTCATGGCTAGATACCACTGTGGTAGTTACCATCTCGCTGGCACTGCTGGGTGGCATAGTGGCTCCATATTGCATCACATCGCGTAGTAGCATTTTATCCTCCAGTCTGGAGGTATCAATTTTAATGTACTCCTGTCGGGCCTGGGGCTGCTGATTACAGTGCTGGATGGCCAAGTGTTGACGTTGGTTTTGCTGCTGCTTCACAATCTGTATGGTGGTGGCCTGCGGCTTGTGAAGCAGACTGGTGGTATTCGTATTGGTGGTGGCATTCTTGGTGAGGGCCGGAATAGTATACTGAATATTGCCCACTGGATTGCCCAGGTCATCGGGAGGCAACTCCACTACCACAGTGGCTGCAGTCAGCAGATTGGATGCGCTGGCATTGCTCAGGGACTGAGCAGTACTTAAGGACTGATTGTGTCCATGTCCGCTGCCAGAGGTGTTGGCAATGGAGTAGGGCACAGTTTCCAAAATGGTCCAGTAGCCATCTGTAAAGAGTAGAGAGGAAGACAAAGAGCTCTGGTTAACCTTCAGTGGATCACTCTGTGGGTGATTGTATAATTACTTGTAGCATTAACAAGTGTCTGGGCAGCTGCTTTTCAAATTGGCCCGTCCAATTGGTTTTGAGGTGTGTGTGTGTAGGATTATAGACTTGGGGTTTGAGTTTTGCTTGGAGGCAAATATATTAATGTATACTTTATTCTTAATTGCTTGTATTTACAATATAAAAAAGATTAACACAAATTCTTGCTTTGCTTTGTAACATCAAACACTAGAGATATTGCAAAAAGAAGTTAACATAGTTATGGAACCCTGCACAGTTTGATAATCAACACTCGACAAATCGGGTAATAATCAAAAATTTTAAAACTGGAAAGCGTGTCTGTTTTTATTTTAAGTATTTAAATTACGGTTAAAAAAAGTTGCGTCAAGTTTATAAAAAGAGAACGAAAAAAAACTATACCGTCAATTTTCCACCAACGAAATTGATCAGCCCCATGTTCGCAGTGTCTCGGTGACACCTAGAGTTCGAGAAAGTTTGCGGAGTTTGTTCAAAATTAATTGGAAATTTTATTGTTAAAATCCTGAATTTGTTGGCAAATTTGGCAAGGGCCTGTGACAAAGATGTTGTTGGTTTACACATTCAAATGGATCTAAGAATTTGAATTGACGTTGTTAAGGATAAAAGCCACAGAAGTAGAGATGCAAACTGATTTTAACACGAACCGAACCGAACCGATGTTTTCATGACTACTTTGGGGAGTGTTGAAAGTCAAATGTTCTCAGTTGTCTATACTAATGTTAAGCAGCTCTTTTTATGTATGTAACTGAGGAATATATGTCGAAAAGTGGCAAATAATGGCGCTTTAAGTCTTTGATGGCCTTCCATCCGAAAAGCCTTAAATTGTTGGCAAGAATATTTGAGTTTTGAGAACACCAACTAACCACAGTAAAAGTAAATGTTTAAGTATAAATAAATTGGTCTTGGACCCATTGCGGCTAACTTAGGCAAACATAAACAAAAGGATATTCCCAAAGATAAAAGAGAAAAAAGGTAAAACGGAATGCGCTCAGAAAAATGTCCAAATTTTAAGTAATTTGTGCGGGAATGTGACGAGCACAAAAGTTTTGCTTGTTTGTTTTGGGTGAGTGCCAGGAAAGCTGGAGGTAGCTTGCAACAAAAACTATTGCTAACAGTAGTTGTTTTTCATTTGGTAAACATTTCACTTTACGCCTCTCGAGAGTTAATGCTGCATATCCCAGCCTGGGTTTAGCCATCATCATCGTAGTCATCGTCATCCTCATCGCTCTCCTGGAGCCTGGGCACAGCGGTAATGGTTAGATCTCGACCAGCAAAATCAAAATTGATTTCGCACAGGGCAGCAGCTACATCACTATCTATGCCACCACCCTCGTTATCCTCGCCATCGCCATCACCATCGCCCGTGGCTTCATCGTTGCTCAGATCATCCTCGTTACGTATCACATACAGACTCTCCTCATCGTTGCGGCAACGCTCATAGAGCATACAGTGCTTGCGCTTGGCATGGCGCAGTACATGATCTTTTCGACGGGAACGATACTCGCAGGATACGCACTTGTATTTCTTCTGCTTGAGGCAGTACTTGCGTACATGCTCCTGCAACTTCTGGTGCGACTTATAATATCGGTTGCAGTGCTTGCACTGCATAAACGAGTCCCGCGGGAGACCACTGGAATGAACAGGGGGGCGCTGGCTGCTCGGGGTGGTGTTTGTGGCCGCGCTGTTATTGTTGTTGTTGAGATAGCCGTAGTAGTCGTCATGGCTGGCATTAGCATTTGTTGAGGTATCCACGCCCAAAAGACTGCCCAGGATGGGATAGATGTCTGCTGGGTAGCACACAAAAAACCAAAAAGAGAAAACAAAAATAACCGAAAACAGAGCACAAATTAATAAGCAAATCAATTGGAAATGACTCGACTAAAATTAAAGGAAATTGGTTAAAAATTAAATCAAAAACTTAAAGTTATGGCTACTACCCACAAGATGATGATGATAATGATGCTGATGATGGATGGTGATGCTGATTAAGTGTTTCGTGGTGGTGTGGCTAGGATTGGAGTATGTATGAGGGTTTAGCAATGACCCAGCGCGTTCGATGAATGCACAAACGTGTAAGCACATAACTGAGTGGACCAAGCGCATTTGTCTAAACGAAAGCTCTAAATATTCGATTAATAAATATATACAAACAGATTACTCTCACTGTGTGTGTGTGTGCGTGTGTGCTTTTAAACTACAACAGAACAGCATATAATTACATATGTTTATCATATATTTGTTATAAATATGTTCTTTTTATCTCAATACATTCACAACAAATTATGCCTATTTGCTCAGCAGTCAGCAATCTCATGGGACAGTTTTCCTTGGTGGTCGTTGAGGACTTCACTTTGCTTGCGCCAGTTGCACCTAGAAAAAGAGAAAGACTTATGTTAGTTGAAAGTTTATCCACATATGCCTTCTTTAGCTGAAAAATAACATTTGGTTGAAGATACAATTTTAATGTGTTTTTGTCTCTTCATTTTATTTTTTTATTTATGGTTCAAACAGATAAAAATTAAATCTTTTATGCCCCTCCCACACGAGGCAGCAGAAGCTCAGCTCGGCAAAAGACCGCTCATTGTCTTCTGCTCTGGCAGAAGAATCCCAGCTCAACATCTGCTGCCTCGTTTAGGTACTGCATCAATAGTTTTGTTTTACATTTGATTTACTTTATTCTCATCATAAAATTGTTTCACAAATTTTAAGGCGTTTTTCGGTTTTATACATAACATTCTCATTGCAGTTACACATTGTTAAATGATTTAAGCACACTTTTAAAAATAGTCTAACAACTGGCATTTTGAATGTCGTTTTGTTATTAGATATTTCATTATAAATATTGTGTATATATAGGTGTTTCTTTGAAATTTGTTAAGCTAATTCGTTAAAATTTTTCACATTTTTGTAAATTTTGTTATCAGCGCAAAACTAAGCTACAATGGTACAAATATGATTCCTCGAATTTGGGCTGCTCTTCTCTATATGTGGTTTTTGTATGAAGAATTCTTCACTTTCCTATGCCATTGTAAAGCGTCGTGCGTCAACAGTAATTAACATTTATGGTTGCAGTTTTACATTGATTAATAGTAACTTAGGACTAACATTCTAGTTGGTTTTTTATTGTGTGTGTGCCTGAATATGTATTATTATGTGTAATTCCCCGTTAAGTTGATTTATTTTTAAAGTATTTTCTGAATTCCAAACGCTTTTCTATTCTAGTAAGTACTACAAATTCTATGCCTACAGATCTTGGAATAGTTATTTTTAAAGATCCTATAGTCGAATTTGCCAGAACAGTTTAAGTTTGAACACTCATTACTCATCATCTTTTTATTCATGTTTTTCTTAGCCGATTGGTAGAGAAAGTAATATTTGGAATTTGTCAACGGTTGTTTGTTTAAGCGTTCGAACGTTCAAATAAGAAAAGGGTCGGAATTCAGAAAAGATTTACTTAAGATTTCACATTGTTTATTTGTTTAGCAGCTATAAAAAAACAACAGCTTATTGATAGATAGAACGACAAACAACTGAAAACGGTGTTGTGTGTGTGTGTGTTTGAAAAGAAAAGTCTATTTCATCCTAAAGCCCCACCCCTGCTTGCCTATGCCGTTCGTTTCGTTTTACATAACATTTTCTTATCAATCACAATTAATCACATCGATTTATATATGTATGTATCTATTATATATATATGTATATATGTTATATATTTCTTTAACATTCACAGCTCCTTGTTTACAACTTCTTAAATGTGTTTTGTGTGTGTATGTGTGTTTGGGTATATTTAATCCGTTTTAAGCTTACCAAAAGAAGATACAGATATTAGTAGAATAGTTATCAAGGTTAGTACAATTTCTCGAAAAATATGTTCTGTTTGTTGTTGCTATCTAAATCTGCTGCTGTGTATGTATGGGTGTTAGTATATAGTTCGTTAATGAAATTATATTGAATTTATCACATGCTCTTTTTTTTCCATTTACATTTTTAACTATACGACTCAAAGCTTGCCCGCGGATACCTGCACTGCGGTCTGTCTTAACGCCTCTCATTATTGGCTATCTTTGAGTTCATCACATGCGCTGTTGATAAATTAAAATAGTAGCTTGTAATTCATGTTTTTGTTTTGTTTTGTTAAACATAAGATAGTAAAAAAAATATGTTGTATAAATAAGAACCACAACCTTAATAGACAAAGTTAAATAATTGCATTTGCATTATAGATTATAAACAGGAGGAGGATACAAAGTAATTGATTTTGCATGTAGATAGTGAAACGGAAGAAGAAAATAATATGTATGTCGTAGTATAACTAGTTATAACAAATGAAGAGCAAACTCTTTAACTGACTAGCGCAAAAGCATTGCTCTTGGGCCTATTTTATTTGTCAATTCAATTTCTCAAATAAATCGCGAAAATCCTTCAGTATTTCATTATATGAAGTAACACACTGATTTGAACCAGGCTGTTATGTTTGCCAATTGTAACAAAAAAGAAATAACAAATTTTAACTTGTAATTTGAATACTGACCGAGAGAAAAATAATAATTTTTTTTACATAACCTCAAACTTGCATTCTAATATTCGCATAATAATTGTCAGCGACAAATATATTAAAATAAAAACCCAATTAAATACAAGACAAACAATATTTGAATTCAAACCGAATATTTGGGGAAAACAAAACAGGCCTGAATACGTAATGTATCTCCGTTGATTCCTTCCGTTTCCACTTTAAATTTGCATTTTGGGCTTTAAATTAAAAAGTATAATTGATAGATCAGTTCTGAAAAATGTCGAAATTCGCTATTTAGAACACTTTCCCCAATTTCTCTTAGATCCCCACAGGCTCGTTTCTAAAAATCATCTAAGCTAGATCTGAATCAATTAAAATTAAACCTATTTTTCAAGGTAAGGCCACTGGTGGCCCTTTCGATGTCTACCACCACGATTCTATCTATATGTAAAACAAAAAGTTTTGTGTCTTATTATTGTGAAATGAACCTTGTAAAGAATAAGGGGGAGAACGCAAAGCTTTTAAGGCTTTAAAGACTTATTTGAACTCTATCATATCATAATCACATCTTAATTCGAAATTAAGATTGTGCCTTTTGGCCCAATCGCAAAATAAAGTGAACATGCAGTGGCACGAAGGATTTATGCACGAACGTATCGATCCGTGTGTGTTTGGAATTTGTGCCAATTCGGTTCTGTTTTGTTATCACATATTTTGTGGCACAAACTGCTTAACGACATATTTCTATTCTGCGCCTTATGTGAAGTACCTAAGCAACTGTTTTTTGTTCTTTTATAGTTTAAGCTCTTTGTTTAACCCCAGGTGAAAAATGTATTTTTGTGCAAATTTCTAAGTAGGCGACAGAATCATGTGAATCTCATGCCACTGCCTCCTTTCGCCTATTGACAAAAATGCAACAAATCATTTTAGTGTTAGTGTGTGTAGGTGTGTTTGTGGGTCAATTTCTGTATCAGAAAAAGTACCTTTATATTTCTTTATACTAAATATATATATACATGTGCTAAAAATAATCGATTTATAACAAGATCATGTCTGCAACAATGTTTTTTTAATGTGTGATTTAAACACTGAAAATTTTGAAAAAAAATTAGTTTTAGTGTGTTAACAAGAAAATTATACATATTATTATTAATTAAAATGAGGACTATATTCTTTATATCACATACCAATTATTTTCTCATAAACTTGATGACTGACTGTGACTCGATGCGAGTTTAAACCCCTTCCCAACTAACCTTTGTAATGCCAATTCCTCTCTCTCTCTCTTTCCCTCTTCTCTCTCACATGCTCGTGGTTTAATAACTGATTTCATGTCTACATGGTTTGATTAGAGGGTACACGCGCCGTATCCATAGCCACTTGTTCTTGATTGTTTTATAATATAATAATTTTTTTTTCCACTTTTGTTTTTGGTCAAACTAAAATTCCCACTATCACATATCGTGTTCATAATTTTAAATCATAATACGTTTTAATAATTTTCATGGAATGAGCACAAGATAAATTAATAAATTTGTTATTTTTTTGTTTCGTTTTAGAAAAGTGTAGAGATCGTTGCGTTTCAACTACTAACTATAATTGGGTTATATATATATATATCGTATTTCCATGTGGCTTTGGTGTCGACGCGTGCTTAAACAAACCCCCCCCCCACAAAAAAAAGGTGCTGGCAAATGTATTAACTAAAACTAGAAAGCCAAGCTAACTTCGTCTCTGCCGAAGTTATTATACCCTTGTAAGTTTTCATTTAGATGTCGAGGCTAAAATCCATTTCCGAACAACCATTCCATTTGGAAAATGCATTAGAATCGCCTGGGATGGTCCTTTCATCATAAATAAATAATTTTTTCTTAACAAAACTTATTTTCAGACCTCTAGTTCCCATGGGAGCTAATGGTTTGCTGGATGGTTGCGAAAACTGTACAGCGCGCATTGCACAGTTTTATCTCAGAAACAAACAGACAGTCAGACGGACGGACAGACAGGCTTTATTCTTGCAAGGATATTTGAAAACAAAACTTATGTAAGAGCTTGCTCATACTAAAACCGTTTCAAAAACTGATTGGTTGCAGTTTTTGGTGCCTGTTTCAATTGTGGTATTGCACGTGATTTCCTTGCCCGCTTTCTTCCTCGTTTGCTATGATCTAACTTATGGGCTACTCTAGATTTGACTCTGACTCTGAACGACTAACTGTTGCTGTGTCTATTTTAAACATTTGTATATGTATTAAGTTAAACTATTGCCCCAATGTGGGCGAGTGAGAGTGCCCTGCGTGGTTACTTGGCCGAGTCATTTCAACATTTTTGCGTTTCTGTTTGAATTTACAATAAATAATTTACGCTTAAATTAATGTGAATGTTTTGCGTTTGCTGCCGCTGCTGCCTGCTACAAAAATGCATATTTTCCCCTTCAATCAAGAAAAATTCATTGAGATCATTGAGTTCACATGCAACATGATGGTACCCGGAACCGCAAAGGCATTACACTCTCACGCGCCAACAACAATTGCTTCATTGCGCCAATTCATTATAGAAATATATGTATATACTTATGTACATATGTACACATGCAGTTCGAAAATAATTACAAAAGACGCAACTAAATAATGAGCTAAACATTATAGTTTGTTAATATTTCGTTTATGCTTTTAGTTAGTGTGTTGTAGTTGTATTTTGTATATATGTTTATGTAAATAAAAAGCGACTATATGTTTCAAGATCATTTGGAAATTACTCAAACCGCCCTCTGGACTGAACTCTGACTGACTATCCTACCACCAGTGCCTAAGCCCGAACCTAGTAGTAGCCCCAGATCTGGATTGATGAGAGCCTGGCGTCATTGATTGTTGTATCATCGATGTTGGTGTGTGCGCATGTGCAGCACGAGATTGTGTTTGTGCTTCGATTTCTTGTGACAAATGGGGCACTCAAACTTCGGCTCGACGCCGCACTCGAAGCGTACATGCCGATTAAGGCTATGCGGACGGGCATAGGTGTTACCGCATCTATCGCAGGCGTAGGCTCCACCCCCTCCGCTCCAATTGGCCGGTGGAGCCGCGCCGCTCGTACCCGTGGCGGCAACCGCAGCGGCTGCTGAGGTGGAGGCTCCGCCGCTGGACGAGGTTCCGCCGCTCGTGTTGTTGGCAGCCAGTCCAGCCGCAGCTGCAGCAGCCACTATAACCGCTGCGGCACTGCTTGAGGGATCTGAACTGCTGGCGGCAGCGGCTATCATACCACCGCTGCTACTGCTAAAGCGACGCGTGGGCGAACCCGGGGCTGGGTAAATCAGCGGTGGCAGTGGACGACTATGATGATGGCCCATTGGACCACCGTGGGCGGCAGCTAGCAAAACTTTGGCCAAGTCCATGCGCAGATCACAGGGCTCCATGCTGTCCTCGTCGTTGCTGTCATCATTATCGCCATTGCCATGACGAGGTTGTGACGACACCAGTGGGTGTCCCGCGCAGTGCGTTGGCGTGGCACGAGCGCTGTCTATGCGCAGCTCATGTTCGTTGTCATCGTAACCGGCGCCGGGCTCGAATTTGATAACGCCCGTGGGCGTGGCGATGGGACTGGTATACGGACTGGTTTTCAGGCCCAGTAAGCTATATCGTCGATGCGTAGATGTGGGTGACAGGCGGCCGCTACCGTGCGCAAATTCTGGGAGAGAAGGAACAAAAGAAAACAAAAGAAATGTGAAAATGCATTTTGGTATAAAAGAGTCTCTTGTCTCATCAAAGTCCTAAAACTATTTGGGGGAAATATAATAATTAAATTATCAATTTGATTACCGTGATTGGGTTGGGGTTATAAGTAGAGTAGTGAATGGCGGTTTCGATATTTGGGTTTAGCTTTAGTAAGAGTTGAGAGAATGGGGCGATGTTGTGGTTTGTGTGTGTGTGGTTGTGTGTGTGTACGTGAGTGGGCTGCAAAGTAAAATGTTAATCTTTAAAGAAAAAATTATAAATGATTACATCAGGTGGTAACATGGATAATTGGAATTAAGTTACAAATAGGTGGAGGGGTACATTGGGCCAAGCAGATCGTGGTTCTCCCAGTCACACGTGAAATAGACTTTCAACTTGTTTAAATAGTGTCATCAATGTGTGGGCATATTGTTGTTAGTGACAAGAACACTTTATTGTAGTTACTTATGGAGACTAGAATATGAAATGCCCCTTTAGGTCGGGTCTCAATGGTTGAGATAAATACGCATGCAAAATTAAATGTACTTTTCGAATAGAGATGAAAATAAATAAGATTCAATAAATAAAAACAAACTACATTTTAAAATGATTTCAAAAATATGTTTAGAGAAAACCGATATTTATAGAAACAATTGTTTGTTACAAACTAAGTTGTCGTGTTCTTCATTGTCTTATTCTTAAATGTATAAAGTATATATTTATTATTGTAACTTCAAGTTCACTAAAAGGGGGAGGGGGCGCAAAGAATTTGGATTTTGGGAAATAAAATTAAACCTTTAGCAATACAAACTAATGAATGAAAAAATCAGTCTACACAAATCCAAAAAGTCATACATAGTTAGAGATAAATACACAAGTATATATTGAAAATAAAGAGCCCTGCTTTGGTTTACACAAATAATTTCCGAATTGAATTCCACCCATGGCATAACCTATAATAAATATTTCATACTTAGTAGCAACATATTTGGACTTCAAAAACCCGGATCGGTAAAATCTATGTACAAACGGTAGGGTTAAGGTCACTGGAGCAAACCACCGCCAAGTAATATTATATGTTTCGACCTCACACTTGGAGGACGTCCCCAACATCCGGTAGTTAAACATTTAAGCACAAAAGCATAAAAGACAGTTGTAAATCTTCGATATGTGTAGGTTTACCCTAATGTCTATAACGTGACCTGTTATTCATAGGCTTTAACGAACGATACCTTGTTAGATAAGAGCTTTACTAGAAAAAGTGTTATTTCGCGACGTTTTCATTGTGACCCGACCTTGTAAATTTATTTTCATTAATTTTTTAAACGAAATTAGATTTCTTTCATGATGCCAGGTGTGATATTCTGGTACCAATCAATTTTAATGGGGAATTCAATAAGCAAATTGTATGCGAAAACTCAAAGCTGCCCAATAGTTTGTTTTTCTTCTTTTTTTAACAAAATACATACATAATAAATAAAGTTGAATAGGGTCTAAGAAGTAGATACATAGTCGCACAGTTATGCATTTCTAGTCGTATAAAGAGAGATATGTTTAGGTAGGATATATATATATATATATAAATGCTGAAGAGTAGTTAAGCATGCAAACAACAATAAGTAGGGCTACACCATAAGTGCCTGGGTGGACCAAGTTGGGATTCATCGACATCATCATCATCATCATCAACACATCCACCTGAAATAGAAATCTGATTAGTACGGGTTCTTAGCGAAACAAATTGCCTAACTTCATGTGAATGGCGAGGAGAGGATGAACGGATGATCGGGTGTGGGTGGGGTAGCTTTGAAATTAAACAGTGTGAAATTAAAATAAGTACAAAGTTTTGTTTTGGTATTTGTTTGACATTTGCTTTTAATTATATTTCGAATTTTTCTTTTTTTGAAATGTTTAATACATATAGCCGGCAATAATTACGATTAATTATAATATGTAATATTTGGGTTCTTGTAACGTCGCAGAGGTATCTTTTCTTTTGTGTTCTTCTTTTACATACAATTCAGAAAGGAGTGCTGTGTGTCTCTTATTTAGGTCTAACAAAATTTTCACTTGATGTCTCAGCAAAGCATCTGTTGTTGATATTTCGAATTAAATGTAAACATTATTTTAGAATTAATAATAATTTTTGTCTAATTTTCAAAATATTATCTCGAAATCTGTTCCGTTTTGACTAGATCGTGTTTTAGATTAGTTATTATTCATATATTATATGCGTTAACCAAATGTTGCTAACAAATCAAACGTATATTAAATATAATTAGAAGAGTGGGGGCATTCGATTGATGTTCATGCCATGCATCCGGGGACTAGGGTGTCTTTAAAACTAATAATTGTTACAAAAGAGTTTAATTTGCTTTGCTTGCTTAAACAATTTGCTGTGACTAGTGGCAATAATTTCTTTTGGTTTTATAGCAAAAAAATGTACACATTAAGTTTAGTGGTGAGAATTTGCTAGGGCAATACAGCACTGCCAACAATGCCTAGTTTAACCCTGGTCTAGACTTGGCTGCCGCGTGGATTAGGCTCAACGGCTGAACAAAACTGGATGGACCATTGCACAAACTTAAGAGCTATCAGAATACCACCAAACAAAAAAAAAGTAATAAAATAAATTTGTACTAAAACCGTTGGGCTGGCGTAGTCCACATTTCTCAGCCAGTCATTGCTTTTACCAGGGATGCCCACAAACAGACACGCTGAGCAAAATCCACGACAGTCGCAGGATAAGTTGATAAAAGTTCGGATAAGCAGCAAAGCAGAGCGTCTCCTTTATTTTGCACTCGCTTAAAGGGCTTTATCAAGCGACACGTGTTGAACTTTAATCTCTGAGGGTAGGGTGGGCATCGCTGTCTTAAACATTTACTCATTCTGGAACACCAATGTGTACGTGCTGCTGCCGCTGTTATTGTTGCTGTGATTTGTGTTGGATTGCACCAGTGTGCTGGCGGCTGTACCGGCCAACATTGGAGTCTGTGGCTTCTTTTCCTCCTCAGCAGCATCTTTCTCGCGATCTCTACACTTGGTGTTCAGATGACGCTTGAGATTGCTGTGCACATTTGTGGCGTAACCGCACATCTTGCTGCAGAAGTAACGCGGCGGCAGGCCGCATTCATTTTTCAGATGACACTTGAGACTGTTCTTCCATTTGTAGGTGCGATTGCAGTTGCGGCACACCCACGGTTTCTCGATATCTGCATTGTAGATCATGTCCGCCGAGTGCTCTAGAGATTCCTTTCGCGTGCGCTTGTTCTGCACCAGAATGCGATAACGATTGTCATCCGTGTGCGACCAGTGCAGGTTCAGATTCTGCGCATCCATGGGCAGGCCCAGCTTATGGCTGAGCAGAGTTGAGCTAGCAGAGGTTATGGTAGTATTCCCATTGCCGCCTGTGGCGGCTGCCAAGGCCAGTTGTTTGGGCGCCGAAATAGTGGTTATGGTGGCTGGAATGGTTGGCAGCTTGATCTGCAGCGATTGGCTGGTGGGCTGGAGCTGCAAGTGCTGCAAATGCTGCTGCTGTTCCAGCAACTGCTGTTGCTGCTGGGCATTTAGCACAATCTTCTTTATGCCAGCGCCAGGGGCTTGGCCAGATCTTTGCTTGTCGTTGGATTGCTTGGCATGCTTTTGTGTGGCCGCGGCTGTGGTTAGCAAATCGTCGTCATCATCGTCATTGTCCATCAGATAGCTATCCTCAAACTCTTCATTTTCAATTTTCACCGCATCATAGGTCCAGGACATCGGACTGGCCAGCTTAAGGTCATAGTCGAAGGTATTCTCGTCCTCAATGGCTTCATTGCAGACAGCCTCGTCGCCGTTAAGAGACACATTGTCGGGATTCTCGATTTTGACTATCACCTCGGTCATGGCATCATCAATGCTGTCAAGCTCCACACCAGCAGCAGCCAAAGCAGCTGCCGAGGCAGCGGCATCCACATTGCAGTTACTGGCCATGCTTTTGTTGCCGCTGGCCGGAGTGATGCAGGCAATTGTGGTGCGTCCAATGCTGCCAATGCGAGTGACCGTCTGGGTTACCGGCAAAGCTGTCAACTTATCTCCAGCTGCTGTGGCGGGCAATTGCTTGTTGTTATTGTTGTGGCTGGTTGCAATCGTTGATGTCTTCGTAGTCTGAGCGGACGCATTGTTAGTGGTTTTGGCTTCGGTTATGGGTGACTTTTTGGACTGAGTTAGTTTGTCTGATCAGTTAGTTTTTTTTGTTTTGGTGGTTAGTCATGAAATAGAAATTGGTAATGAAAGGTTAGTTTACTTGACATGGTGAGAGGGGGTTCAAAAATAATTGAAATAGAACTGATGAAGTGTACACGGCAACAAAACAAAATGCAAGATGAAAGGTAAAGTAAGACGACTGTAAAAAGAAAATAATAATGATTAAAACGAAAAATTGAGCAATTCTAACATCGGTCCCTCCGAAGTTAATATACCCTTGCAGCTCTCATAATACAATTGTCGGGGATGGAAATCAATTTAATTATACCTTCTGCAAGGGTGGCCGCTGTGTGTGCCTGCTGGGCAAGAGCCACCGCCTCGGAACATTTAATAAAAAGTTTTTTCTTCAAAAACTTGTGCACAAACCGTCACCTTCACTAGCTATTGCTATTGACGTCAGCTGTGAATAAGCTTCTCAAAGTTGCAACGCTTTTTTATAGCTAGCTACTTCACAGCTGGAACGGATGTGTAAAATCTATTTTCTGTAGAAAAAAACTTTTTACTAGGTGGTCCGCCGCACCACACCCGGCCGAAGGGTATTTATATACGCATAATAATCAACAAAAACCAAAAGCAAAATAATTTGAGTTCAGAAGTCTAGTAAATACCTGAAGAAGACTCATGGGAACTTTTGTCAATAATAGACTGATCGGCCAGCATGAACCAGTTGCGTACACGAATGCGAGATTCTCCACCCTCCAGTTGGGCATTTTCATCTGTAAAGTGAGAATAAACTTTATTAGATAAATGTCGCATTTGTAACAGAGGAGTCTGAAAAGGTTTCTTCGTGTGCCTAAGCTCAAGGTAGCCCTGACAAATGTTTCGTTTGTTGTTCTGTGTTAGGTGGTGCCAGATTAGAATGGACGATTGAACTCTAGCAAACTGAAATGTTCATAATAATAATACTTACAAGCAGTAAACGCTACCGTACAAAAATAATATATGTATGTCTATGAAGGAAACATAAAAAGAAACATAATGGAAAATCATAAAATGAACGCAGTATGACAAACAACTTTGTTTTGCGTTTTATTACAAGAAATTGTATATTTCTCACATTGAATGGTTCTTGTTTTTTTAAATCAATTTACAAAATGTTTACAAACGACGCATAGAAAAATTATATGTATTTATATATATCATGTTGTTAAAAACTAAATCTGATGTTTACACTTGCATTTACTTCGTTAACTAGATATTATGTATATATATATATATTGATTTATATATATTTAATGAGTATTTGTGTTCTTTTTAAGTTTTTCTTTCCATTTTCCGGTCACGTTACCAAATTGTTCAACAATATATTTTTTGAGTAGGAAAACGTGTGACGAACTGACAGAAGGGTTTTTTGAAAATTTTGAATTTTCCATTTTGTGAGTTTGCCATAATTTTGAAACTATTGCTACTAAATAACGTTTTTAATTCTTCATTGTATAAAGAAGCGCTAATCTTAGCCCCAACACCGAAATTATTAACCAATTTTTTAACAAAATTTTGTTTTTTTTTTTAGTTTCTTATAGAAAATATATTTACGCTGTGTAAGCATTCGAGATTTTGGGTGTAGTTTTGTGTTGACGGCGCAGCACACAGTTTTTAACTGGCGGCCGCCTATTTTTCCAGTTGTTTAGTTTGTTTAACACTTTTCTATGGAATGTAATTTTTGTAGTGGAAAGGAAATTATAAATATTTATAAATTATTAGTTTATTACTAAACAAAGAAATAAATAAGTGCGTGTGACGTATTTGTGGCGGTGTTTTGTTGCTGCTGTTGCTATATTGTAGCTCAGCTACATTTTCATTGGAGAAACACAAACTAAGTACCTGAGTTTAAATGTGTTGCATGCATACCATTTATCTCTCTTTCTGATTTAATTTTGACTCGACTTAAATAAAAATTCTAAACCTACTGATTTATATATGGCTCTTTATGTTATTTGTTTTGTTAATTTTTATTTGTTGCGAAGTAAAAGGCACTATTCTTGTCTTTTCTAGACCACCAAACGCGCGCTACCCTTAAAACCTATTGAATTTTGAGCATGGTAATCTGCTGATTAGCCTAACAATTAAGCATTTTAGACTTGAGGTAACATGTTGATTATAACTGACTGCGTATGTACGGAACCTACGGTGTATATTGTATTTATATATAAAGTTGGATCAATTAGGGTCTTGCATAGTTCAAAGAAAAGTTTGTGTGGCATCGAATTGACAGGTTTGAGTCTTTAAGAACGAAATCCGAAATTCTACTTCATTTTCAAAGGTAAGGTAAAGACCGAACCGAACGGGGAATGGTCCACCAGCAGCATCACAGAACTTCTAGTGTAAGACCTAATAAGACCCAACTTGCATTTTAACCCTGCCCTTTTAGATACAATAGTATCTCTGTATCTGCATTTTGGCACTAGTTAATTAAAAAAAAAAAAAACAATGAATATCTATTGAAGTGATTGGTTGGTTGGTTGGTTACGATTCCTAATATCCTAATCCTGGATTGAGTTTGCGAAAGCTTGCTTTACATTTAATTATGTATCCACTGAGTTGGCTGCTCCTTGCACCGCGTTGGCTTAAAGTTATATCAAATTGATACCTAAGAACTATGATTTGCATTTAGCCTATATATATGTATGTTTCATTGTACAAGTTTTGTCTTTTTTTGTTTTGTTTTCGTGGAATGCTGCATTTGTAAATTGTGTAAAATCATTTTACTGATCACTTTGCTGTTGTTGAAAAAAATCAAAAATATTTTTAGCTGTGCTTTAAGGGGGTTTGTAAACAATTAATAACAATAACAAAAAAATTCTATACACTTGTATGTGTGAAATGGCGTAATTTTGTGCTTTGCAACAAATTGGTTTTTGTCTCATCGAAATGATTGGTTTTCGAATCTCCAAAAATCTTACAACACTATTTTTTGTTTTGCGTTTGCTTTACGATTAATTTGGCACACTGATTCCGTTTTCCGAGCTAGGTAGGTGTGTGTGTGTGTGATTTTTCCTGGTTATTTTTAGTTTCATTTTGTTAATCCCTGATTTGCTGTTCCATTTTAATAACTGTTCCATCTAATTGCATACGCAATTCGGGCGCACTGGTCAGTACCGCTGCCGCTGCTGCTGCGGCCACAGCAGCCGCCGCCGAACCTCCGCTTTCACCGTCCAGTACTCCTTCCTCCAACTTGAACTTTTCCTTGTGCATACGCTCCATGTGCCTGCCAATGTGCATTTTTTGCTTGGCTCGATAAACACAGAAGGGACATTGAAACTGTGGCTCCTTGCCGCATTCCCATTTCTGATGATTGCGCAACGAGGACTTCAGCTTGTACACTCGGCCGCAGACGGGACAGGGGTGCCCAGCACCACCGTTGTCAGTCAGTGAGCCATTGTTGCTGTTATTTGAAGCTGCCACTAAAGAGCTGTTGGCACTCAAGCTGCCGCCGCTGGCCGTACTGTTGCCGCTAATGAGATTGTTCATGGCGCTGATGCTGTTCAAAATGTTGATATGGCAGAGTCCGCCTGGGCCACTCACATCTCCAAAGCTTACAGCACCGCTTAACATGGCGGGATAATCGTTGCCGTTACCGGTGCCGCTGCCATTGTCTTCGCCAAAGCTTAGTTCGGCACTGCTGTTGCCAGCTGCCGCCGCATGCTTTTCAGCAACTGCCTTGAGCATTAAATCCGTGGCCTCCTCCTCGCTTAAATGTTTCAGCTTGCCACCGCAGCTGGTTTTTGGAGGCTTGTTGAAGGGTGTGGCGGCGGCACTGTGGTCGATTTTCATGCTCATAATACTCATGGGCATCTTACGATCGCCGGACTCAGGAGCTTTTGCAGTCGTCGGCTTGTCCACAGACAAATCAGTTGGAAACACTAGCGGTTGAACACCCTCGCGCATAGCAACAAATGGCAAGGCCAGGCGGGCATTCCACTCGTTCCACGTGAGTCCAGCTATGCGCGTAATACTCAAATCTAGTTTTGGTTTGTTTTAGGTTATTTTTATTGGTGTGGGGGGTGTCACAGCATACAAAATATGAAAATAAAACAAGAAAAAAACAAAAGAAAAGAAGAACGAAAATAAATAGCATTACTTTTGACTGGCACAAGAAACTGCAAAGGAAAATGTAACCGAAAAATTCAAACAAACTTAAAGTAGGGAGAAATGTATATGGTTCTGGTGACCAAAACACACACACACACAATAGTGTTGGGTTGTTCATGAGTGAGTGAACACAAGTTCTTCAGCCAATACTCGTAATAATTCAGTTGCTGTTTCTTTTTCAATTTTTACTTCTCGACTGCGGATCAAACTGAGCAAGTGAGCAATTTGAGTGAAGAACAAGTGAACGTGTTCTGTGAAACTAACATCCTTCACCCAATTCTAAACATATACACATATACATAGAAGAAAACATAAACTTGTATTGGATTGGGGGTGATAACAAAGCAGAGAATAAGAATTAGTGAAGCATTATTGGATGAGGGCAATGGGAAAGCGTTAAGTCAATGCATGAACTAGAGTAGGAGATGTTGGTATATTTACAGCTATTGTAAAAGAAGAAAACTCTTCTTAGTGTCTTGCAAATTAACGCCAATTAGTGCAGGGTGTATAACAGTATTTATTAAAATTTAAATTAAATAAAAAGTGAAAACTAAAAAAGTAAACAAACAATTGTGGCAGCTGCGGTGCTGTTTCACACACACATTATTATTTTTTTTTTTTTATAATTTCTTAGCAGGTGGAACACATCACATGGCTGGGAAGGGGATTCAGCTCGGGGCAATTGCTGGTTATGTTTAGTGGCATACAAAACGTTTAGACTGGTAGCTGCATTTTGCTTAAATCTAAAGCAATTGTTTTGATTACAATATTTGGCTGTTTCGCTTAAATTATAGGTCAAATGCATGGATAGTAAATTACAGTTAGGTGCAGGCCAAAAAGATCCAAACGACATGTCCAGTTCTCTCCCACAAACACACACACACATACAGCGCGCGCGAGCGGATCTAAAAAGAGAGAAATATGTTAGTGATGCTGCTCAATGCTCAATTGTTAAGAAGGTAGTCGCTCTAGTTATTTGCCCCTCACGTGGTTCTTGCCGCCTGCCAGTCACCTGCGAAGAGAGAAATATATTAGTATGGGTTCTAGGAAGTATCCTTCTAGCTGGAATGCCCACTAGCAGTCTGCAGCTGCACCAAATAAAAGCCCAGGGCAGTTGTCTATGATCTTTAATTATTTTATTTTTCTTTTTATTTATACAACTATTTTCAATGAAGATAAAGTGTACAATTACACACAAACTGCAAAATACATGCATCTAATTGTATCAATATTTTGTTTTTTTTTTGTAATTAAAAACTGAAAGTATGGTGAAAAGGTAATCATAAATTTCAATTTACAATCAATGTTACTACAGAGGCTCGGTGTCGGTTCCTCTTGCTCAATTATGGGGGCGTACAACCACACAAATTATAATTAATTCGATAGATAATTCTTTCTGAAAACAACATCTACACATGTTTATTAAGCCTCCAATTCAGACACGTTTACATTTTTTTTGTTTTTTTTTTTTTGAATTTACATAATGATTGTTTAGATTATGTCTTAGGTAAGATAGATACATCAAAATGTTTTGTGATTTTAAGTGTAAAAAAAATATGTGCACTTTTTAACATTGTCTGCATTTTGCTTAAACATCTATGCATAATGCATGTAAGTAGAAATTTATCTCCGCTTTACACATATATTTTTGCTAGGGGTTCAGATCAATACAAATAACTTTGTATGAAGATAATGATAAAACGATACAACAGAATTTAAATAGAAAAATTACTTTTAATAAAATACAAAAATAGTTCATTTAGCGTCTCAAGCCATCTACACGCCCCAGACTGAGTTTTTAGCCACTACTAAGCAGTAGTTTTGGTTCAAACTCGTTAAGAAAGTAGAGGTTCAGTCGAAACCAGCAGCCGGGCATATTTGTGGCATATTACATATAAAGGCAAGCAGGTTTAACTCGAAGAGGAAGTGTTAATACCATCTATAGAGATTTCTGGAACACATCAGAATGACTTTTTTTATATACAGGGGTGTTCCCGTTTCCGAATTCGATTCATCGGAATTGTAGGAGTTGTGATTTCTAAGAAACGTTTAGAGAATCAGGCCGAATCTGTTATATGTACTCAACAGCATTGAATAAGAATAAATGAAATTGATAAGATAAAAGCTGAATAACCCAATCGGTTTTAAGATGCTTTAAAACTTAACAATTTCGATTCCGCACGATTTGATCGAAGTCAAAAACGGGAGCAGCCCTGATAGATTTATTATCGGAAAACCGTTTAAACATCAATTGAGTTTAAATTTAGACAAAACAAGAAAATTGGTGGAATCTTTGAAATGAATAATTTTTCGGTTATTCGAGTGAAGCGTTTGGCAGTCGCATGATTAGTAAGACGGATACCGACATGCAACCGGTGTATCGGCTCTTTGTTGTGCTTTTGTCTCTTTTCTTCCATACTGAACTTGAACTCTGCGCTGGTTTGGGAGAGATAGCTTGAGACCCTAGTATTATTATTGATCTGATGTCGCCATTACTTCAAATGTTGTTAGTCGTAATAACCTTTCATTATGGATTATATCTATTTCCATTTATATATATTTTGGTTAAATGTAATTCTTTGTGTGTTATCTCCTGTGGAAATACTTGCACTTTGATTGCAGATCTCCTTTTTTCTTAACTCTTATGAAACTAAACATATGTATGTGAAGAAGACAAACTAAAGCCTAGAGAACTGAATGCGTACAGAGGAGAATTGTTAATTTTGAAAGGTGAAATTGCTTGAACTTAATAAAAATAATCAACAAATTAGAAGAAAAATGCATCATTATTTCGCAATGATGTTGAAGAGAAAGAAGGTTCAAGTAAGCAAAATGATATTTAAAATGGGATAGAGCTAGCCTAACACAATTCAGTGCTTCTTAGTGTACTCACTCCACCCGCATTAGATCTTTCGACCGCGCTTGCTTTCCAGCTGAGGCTTCTCCGGATGATGTTTGCGCACATGTACCCCCAGATTGCCCCGCTGCTTGGCTTTGTACGTGCAATAGGGACAAGGATGACACGGCTCCTTTCCACCGCATTCGACATTTTCATGACGACGCAATGTAGACTTCCAGCGGTATTTTTTGCCACAGTGCCGGCACACGTAACGTGACTCTGGATCATCGCAGGGACCCAGCGAAGAGTCGCTCAATGACAGTTCATAGGTCATACCTGAGGGATCGCCGCCAGCATCTGATTCTTCCTTCATGGGCCGCGTTGTGAGTATGGTGTAGCTCTTGCTGGAGTCATGTATGCTGATTTCTTCAGGTATTATGGTCTCCACACCTTCATCTTCGTGCTGCAGCTGTATGTGGTGGTGATGCTGCTGCTGTTCCGCCTGCACCACGGTCTGTATATGGTGCGTCTGCAGTTGGGAGGAGTGTATATGATGCGTCTGGGGTGACTGCTCATGCTGATGGACCGTCTGCATCTCCTGCGGCTCGTGCTCAATGGTGGTAATGTGCGTGTCCCCGCCAGACGACTGCATATGCTCCGTAATCTCAGAGGGTGCAAAGCCAATGCCTATCTTGGTGCCATCCGGCAACTCAATGTCATCAATTTCGGCATATTTCACTAGATCGCTGATTATGGCCGCTGAGGCATTGGGGTTGTTCAGATCGATCTCGCTAATCTCATACTTGGTTCCATCGGCCAGCTCATGATGATGCTGATGCTGAATGGCTTCGTGAGTTTCCACAATTTGCAAATTGCTAACTGTAGGCCCAATGATCTTGCCCCGCGAGTAACGAATTCGAGAGCCAATATGCGGCTTCGTCTCGGCCAGCTGCACATTGCGTAGACCCACCAGATTGATGGTCTGTCCATGATGTGCGGTAATTATGCTTTGTACTTGTGTATGGGTGGGCTGGGCGGACTGCAGCTGATGATGGTGTTGGTGATGCTGCTGTTGCGAAGTATGAGGAACCTCTTCAATTTGAATTTGTTGCTCTTGGTGTGACTCTTGCGGCACATGCTGAATGATCTGGTGTGGATGTATAATAGTTGTAGTGCTGCCTGCATGGGGATGATGTGCGGCAATGGTGGTGGAGGCCGGTATGATCTTCTTAATATTGATTAGCTCTGCAAAAGGTAGGAGCAAAAAAAAAACAACAAAAAGGAAGATTAGGTCTAGGCTTTGCTAATATGTTTAAGAGTATAGAACTGATCAATAGAAGCGTCCCATGGGAAATGGCAAATTTAAGCTGTCATAAGCTGTCAAGAGATTCCTACATCCATATTGAAAATCCCCTTGCAAAGACAGCTGTTTTAGATGCAGACATTAAATTGTATTCGTATCTTTTTTAATTCTTAAGTATTGAAGAAGGATAAAATAACAGCGACACGTATAGATCTTTGCAGTATTGAATGTCTTTCGTAAATAAATGATTTGCCGAAAACTTTTATCTTAATTTCATTTCAAAAATTTTTTTGTGATTTAAAAGGTTGGGTCCAGATTTGGAATGGCTAACAGGGCTTTACTCTTTTTTTTTAATTTCCTTCGCGTTATTCGATGTTTCGATCTAGAGCTGGAGGCACATCGATGGCAATATCGATGTTTGTTTTTTTCAATCATCAATGTTTTTGTCTCTTATTTTACTTTTCTTGGAAGTCGAATTAACGTAAAAGTGAAAATGAATAGACTCTTTCATTTTCACTTTTACGTTAATCGTCAAAAGTTCGTAGAAAATATTTATTACATAAGAATGAATGTTCTTTAACAAAAACTATAACAATTTTGAGAAGACATTTTTAGTAGTTTTTGGTCTAGAACCCTATGGGGAGAATAGTCTTATTTCAGAGCTTTGAAAATGTTATAGCCAGACTTTCAAAACTTTGAGAATACGTGGATGCTTTACTTTTCATATAGGACCATCGATGTTTCTTCAGCTCTATTATGATCCCTTGCCCCTTTTGTTTCAAATAAAAACAACCACAAGAAAAAAGGAACCCATGTTATTGCCGGATGCTGTGGATGTAGGCTCGTCTATTTGACTTATGGCTTATGACTTGACTCTATCCAAAATTAGACATAAATAGCAAGCCCATAAGAAAGTTTATTGTTTAAGACTTTAAAAAGAAACGCTTCACATATTTATTTGAATAATCAGATATAGATGGTTCGTTTACTCACCACACTCCGACGACGGTAGCTTGATGGGTGTGCTGCTGGTTAATGTGGTGGTCAACGTGGGCTTCACATCAGCATGCGTGGCTGCATTCAAAAGCTCTGTTATAGTGGGCGTTGGCTGTCCAGCTGGACCAGTTACAGTAACAGCCGCTGCTTGGTCCTCGTCCGTTCCCAATTTGGCCGCTGTAATGTTGCCCAGCTTCTTTACATGCAACACAAATCCATCTTTGTTTTGGGTAATGACAATATCATTGCTCTCCAATAGGCAATCATCCAGCTCAAATTCATCAGGAGTACCTTCCGTCTGTTCGCCCTTGTCCTGCTTGGAAGCTGTAGAGATTTGTCACAAGATTAGTTTAAGTCTGAATGGTTTAAGTTGACCACTTAGTTGAGGGTTTTCACTTAGTCTGGCTCCTGTTCTCTTGAATTTTCTTCTTGATACAAACAAGCAAACAATTTTTCCCGGTGCATTTGAGTTTTAGTGCTTAAATAGTAATGTGCGTGTGTGTCTGTGTTTGCTAAACAGCACAAAATGAGAACCAAGTACAAACATAACACCACCACAGCCAAAAAAAAGGAAAAGATCATAAAAAGCCGCGCCCTTAAATGAAAAACTAAAGCTGCTTAAGTTCTAAAGTAAATTCAATAATGACACATTTCAATTTGGTTACAAAATGCATTTTTTATTATCATTAATGCGCGCCAGCTGCTTTTTAATCGGTGTTACCACTCTCCTTCAGGTCCTGGCAACTTACCTGAGATCACAATTTTTATTTTTTTTTGTTTTCGAAAAAAAACAAACTAATTTATACAACTTTTTCACCCGATTCGAACAAGTCACGAGCCGCCAAACCAACCGTCAATTGATTGTCATTAAAATACTCGGGATGCTGCGTCTTAACGTGCATGTTGAGGCTATGCTTATAGCGTGCCACATAAGGACAATGCTGACACTTTTCCGTAGGCAGACGACCACACTCATAGCGCAAATGTCGCGACAAGTTCTTCTTATAGGTGTAGGCCTTGTCGCAACGCGGACAAATGTGCGAATTTGAACTTCGATTATCCAGCTGTGCCACCTTGTTCAGCGATGTAACCGACTTCATCATGGACAAGCTCCAGGCGCTCTCTAAAATGGAGAGAGAAGAAAAGTAATAGGTTAATTATAGAGATCGGGGAACACACAGCAAGCAGAAAAACTAGATATAAACAAATCATGAGGAAAATGCTATGAAAATGCTTTACGTACGTATATAGCCAACTACCGGTTCAATTAGATGGCGGAGCGATAGATAGAAGAGCAGATGATAATAAATTAAGCTACAAAAATATCAATCTAAGATACACTGAAGGGAAAAGTAACAAAACTAAATGAAAAGGAGAGGGGAAATAGTTCTTACCAGCTGCCACAGTTTTTAGATAGCATTTTTTTATAGTTTATATTAAAGTAAAACTTGAGCTTAGAAGCAGGTAGTACCGTCTACTAAGGCATTACGGTAGCAATGGTAGACCATTGACCTGACTGTTGTTTGACTTGAAAGTTCCTCCAACAGAGTTGACTAACTATTAAACCCTATAATACGTAAATATCTCAGTCATCAATGAAAGGGAAAAGTCATTGTACAACCGATTGAAAGAAGCTATATAAAATGGAACACTCAATACATGTTCTAAGTGAATTGCAAAGTTCTTCTAAGCCAGGGCCCTGTCTGTTGTTGTTTTGTTGCTTTCATTTTACAGTTTCTCACTCTCTAATGGCAAGAAACTGTATTTCTTCAGGGCAAGTCACCGGACTTTGTGTAAACTTCATAGATCTGAAATTATATAAAAATCATTTCGAATTAAAATATTAAACAGTCTCTTGTCTTGTCTTGATGACTCGATACTCCCGCTAAATAAAAAGATGATTCAATTTTGTTTTGTTTGTTTTTTTTTTTTTTTTTTGGGTTTCAACATTTCAATATCAATCTTTATTACGTTTTTGTTACCACACTTCATCAAATTCAAACATGTGTATATAAACGATTCCATCATATATATAATGCCTTTTTGTTCAGTTTTTGCAAAAATAACAATTTTTGAATTTTTGTTTCACAAAATTTTCAACAGAATCTCAATTTTATGTTCATTATGTGGATTTTAATGCTACGGTTGTTATTATTAATTGGTTTTCATTTTGTTTTTCTTAAAAGGTACTAACAATATCAGCTTCATCATTTTGTTTTGTTTTGTATATAAATTTGTTTCATAATTTCGCCTTTTCCGTGGTTTCGTTTAACAATAAATATATATGTATGTATACATATCAATATATATATATTTATATAAACACTTTACTTGGTTTTGTTGTAATATATTACTCTACAAAAAATAAACAACATTCGTTTGTTACAGTTTTATATAATTTGTTGTTGTTTGTTATTGTTTTATGTGTCTGTTAATTTGCTCTGCTAAATATGGCAATTTTGTTCCAAAACGTTGTATTTCCTCTGTTCAGTTTAATATATATATTGTATATATTAAGGTATATGTATATGTCCTTGTATATATGTATATGTATGTGTGTATGTTGTATATATATTTTTGGTTGGTTTCTTTGGAGTATATTTTGTTCATTATTTTGTAACTTATGCTGCTTTAGGCTATTGTGTTAATTAAAACCTATGATAAATATTAATCATAACAATAACAAGTTAAATTAATGAACATAAAAACCAAAAAGGTGTTAACATTAAATTAAAAACAATGCAACAGAAAAATATTTTATGTAAACAATTAGTCTAAGCTTTAACAGCGAAAACACAGAATAATTTAGCTAACAAGGCCTTAATTAATTAGTTTAACAAACAAGTATATCAATAAAACGGTTTGAAAAATCAGCAATTCGTCTTGTTCGCCTTTGGATTTATGATTTTGGTTATTCTAATTGTTGAAATTGACTTGAAATAGTCGCGCAAGACAAATTGCCAACAATTGCTGCTAATGATTATTGCACTACTCTTCAGCTAATTTTGAAACCAAATTAAAGCAAACCATTTGTTTAAAAAGTTGCATGAAAATTTGCCATTGGTTAGTAGTAGTCCTAGTAGTAGTGGGAGGGGAAAGTGGGTGAGAAAGTGCTGTTTAATTTGTCTAGTTAATTCGAGTTCAACCGCTCTACTTGTCAATGGTTTAATGCATGTTATTATTGTACTGTCCATTTCTAGGTAAGTTCACATCTGCAACCAAATATGTGTTACAACAATCAACAAACAATAATAAAAACAATCAAATTAATTTTCTTACATTCTGCCCTAACTACATATGCATCTGCTGGTTGGCCGTTCAAAAATTCCATGCGGACATTTGACTTTCGAATGTGACTCAAAATCAGAGAGACAGGCAACCTTCTCTATGAAAGCTCTTTAAGTGGCAGCAAGTAAGATTATGAGTGTGAAAAAGGCACATATAAATATATGTAAAAGGCATTTGATACAGATACAGAAATAGTTTATAAAGCAGCGTTCCCCAAGAAGAGAGGACGGAAAATGTGACTATCTCTCTCTCTCTCTCTCTGACACTCAGTCATGCAAGCTTTTGGTGTGAATTGTCCAGTGTGTTCGGCCCAAATGGGCTGTGGCAGGGGAACACTGTCATAGAGCAAACGTTGAGTTTGCAATACTTGGTATAAAAATTAACCCTCATTCAATCGGAACAGTCTCTTTTAAATATCTAGATGGCTTCACTAGCTCCAGAGAATAGAGAGACATGTATCACTTTTGCACTCACTTTTCTAACAGTAGGCGAAGACGTTAGATTCTCTCAGTAACTCAACTCTCTTACAGGAAAGCAACAACTCTGTGTGACGCTTATCCCATTCTTTGTAAAATGTAAAATTGGCTATACAGCTCCTCGAAAGGGGCCAAGCCAAGCATCTCTTAATCTCTTGGCGTGTGTGCTTTAAATTTTTCGCACAAGAGAAAGGGACCTACACAGTTTAACGCCGGATCCGCTGGCTAGTTACTTCACAGCTGGCGCCAATAGCTGGTGAAGGTAACCGTATGTGTAAAAGGTATTTTCTAAGAAAAGAAAAATACTTTTATTGCAGTCCAGCACACTAACCACTGTGCCACATACGGCCACCACGGGAACCACCGAAAAAAGAACAATATAATTGAACTTTGAGTCAAAACTTATTCAATGGCCAAAATGTTCTATTCGTTTTCTATAGTTCAACCTGTTCAGGTTTAAAAAAAAAAACTCTAGAAAAGTTGACAGAAATTTTTTAACGGTCAGTTTACAGTGTAAAAGAACAATTTTTTTTAGTTGCCTGCGTTTGGGTAATATTTTTTTGTGGTTTTCTTGTTTTGTATTTATTTTTTTATAGTTTTTATTTAATATTGTGTAATTTCAATAATTTATTACATTTTAATTTGTTTAATGGCACTCATAGCAATTGTTTTACTCGTTAGTATGCAATTTAACAACTTATTGTATAGCTCTAGCATAGTTTTTTTCTATTTACTTCTTCTTTTTTTTTTTTGTTATTTGATGCTCTTGTCATTTTGCCATCAAAATTTGACTAAAACAAGGACTAACTAAAGAGTTAAGTGAAACAACTTGAATGCAACACATTTTGTATATATGTAAGTTTATGCTTATTTGATGAGTATATGTGTTCGATCTCGGGTGAGGGAGGGAGGCGGCTGCAGCATTGAATTTATTTCAGTTTCTCGCTCTATTATTGCTGAGTGTTTTTTTTTTTTTGGTGGAGTTTTCAAGTATTTTCATGGCACAAATTAACCGATTGGCACACACAGACAAACTCAATGCTGCAACACAAATGTAATTCTCAGGCTATTTTCATTAGTGAGTAGAAGTAGTGTAGGTTACTCATCCTCATCCTAACTCGTTCTCCCTTCTCGTGCAACAACAGACAACATTTGCTAACATAGCATTTATATATGTAGTTATGTGTATATATTTATATGTAAGACTGTATTTGTAGATGTGTATTTTATATGTATATGTTTGTGTGTATATAAACTCTTGTTCTTGGAACCAACAAATCGAGTGGCTTCTGCTCACTAACTTCAAAAACTTCATTCTTTAACAACTTTTTACTTTGTTTAATAACAAACACTCACATTGACATATAACAACACAGCGACAGCAAATAAGATTTCGAATTGATTACACATTTTGCACGGGGTGATCATTGTAGCTACTTCTAAAATTTCGAACCTACGAGAATCGTGCAGTCAATGCTCCTCCACAATTATGATACATACTTCAAAAAGTCTCCGGATCGGTTGTATTAAAGGCGTCTCTTATGAATTTACTTTAATAGCTGCTTAAGTTGGACAGAACTAATTAAAAGTATATAAAAGAAATTCCCAGGGAGGTTAAGGACACGAACATAGAAAATAAAATCTTTGCAACTGCTCCGTGCCGAATCGAACCGTAACAAACTCGTTCAGGTAAACCGATAGATGGGTTCGTTAAGGATCAGTGAATTAACGAGATTGTTTGGTAATGTAAAGCACCGACTTGTTTAATTGATCCGTGGTAATGCTGCATTTAAATAACTGAATCAAGAAGCAGTTTTCGTACGGTTTGGGTATCTTCATCATCCCTGCACGCCAAGATAATCCTGATACTCATGCTCATATCTGTATTTAAATAATTAGAACATTTCATTTAAAAGTTATCGGAAATGTTTCGTACAGACGCTTTCTTGTATTGACATTGCCAAACAGAACAGGCCCGTTTGAGCGGAAACTAGTCCGCTTTTGAGCCACTTTGCGTGAAACTATATTGAATTAGCTATAATGATCCCCCAAATGGGTTTATTGAATCAATTCTCGATTTCCTTCTTGATGGGTTTCTATCTTATGATTCGATATCTGTACTTTCGGTAGTTGGTTTCCTTTGTTAGCGTCCATGAAATTGCTCAGATTTTGTTTCTGTTGGTTTATTGTTTTGGTTTGTGTTACTCAAACATTGCCTGGCATTTGTATAACAACAAATATGTATTAATTATATTAGAAATATATATAGATATATATTTGGCAACAAATAAACACAGTACGTTTTAGTTATATGTATTTCTCCATGTTATGTTTATGCATTTCTTGTTTGGTTCTCTATGGTAGATTATTTTCTTCTTTGTTAATTTCACTAAGGTTGTTGTTGTTGTTTTTGTTTTCGACTAAAATTACGTAGTTTTGGTTAGTTTGACTAAAATGTTTTGCTCTTAGCTTCCTTGCGTGTCTGTTTTTGCCTCTCTATTCCGTTTTGTTTTCTTACATTTTACTAAAATTCTATAAAATGTCCACGACTGCCTGTATGCACATAAATATGTATGCATGTATTGGTATCTATGTATATTGTTGTTCTAGCTGTTGTTAAATATTTTAATAGCTATGCTTTTTTGTATTTCTTTAACTAGTTTTAATGCTTTTCTATGCTCAGTTTCAACAATAATTCTCTTCATTCATTCATACTCTAGATATTGGTTGGTTGTTTTTGTTTTTCTTTTTTATATAAATGATGTGGCATCCAATAAATTCGTTTTGTTGTTGTTATTTGTAATTGTTCTATATAGTTTTTGTTCTTGTTCTTGTTGTTCTTGTTGTTGTGGTATTTGTTTGGGGGGGATACCGCTTATTCTATTTGATTTTGAAGAAAACATTATCTCATAAGTAATATTTGACACAGACACCGGACTCAAGGTGTCGCTTTAGGTGGGAGCTTTGTGAAAATGCTTTGCCGCACATCAGACAGCGAAATTTTTTCTGTCCACCACATTCATATCTGTTGTGGGGAGAGGAGAAAGTCAGGTGGTGTCAGGACAGACAGGCGCCTCACTAGTTTAGCTAACTCACCTGATATGTCGTTGCAATGAACTGGCATCCTTGTAGCTCTTCAGGCAATTGAATCTGGGACACTGATATCGTCCATCCGGATTTATGAATTTGAACAAATCCGAAAATTTAAGCTCATACCAATAATCACGTATTAACGAATGGGCCGAACTAGTTGTGGGTGGTGGCGTTTGGCTGGAGTTGGATGCATAACTGCTGGGAGCTATAAGAATAGAAGATTTCGAGATGAATTCTGTAAAAGGACGTTTATCAACAAGTTAAGGCTTAAACAACTAGAGAGCGAAAGTGAGAGCAAAGTAGAGTATAGCATAATGGAAGAATGCAGGGTGAAGTTATACGAGGCAGAGAGAGAGATGTTGTATCGAATCTCGAACCTCACCTTGCAAAGTTCCACCATGGAATAGAGTAACAAGATTTCTTTAAAACGTTCAGTAATTTTCTTTTCTTTTTTTGTTTAGAACTAAAACATAATTATATAATTTAAAAAATGTGATATTTACAGTTAGTGTGTAGTATGCATTTTGGATTGTTCGTTTTTGCGGGGTGTTTTGTAGTATTATGTATGGTGTGGGCGTGGTGGCATGGTGAAGCGTGAGCAGAGAGCTAGCAATGGCTGGTAGAGTTGCTTTTAGAATGAGGCGCGCTGTGGATGATGACTTGAAGGTGATTGATTTGATTGATGAGGTGGCTTTTTGTAAAAGGTTGGACACTCGCTGGAAAGAAATATGTTAGGTAAAACCTTGGCTAGGCTGGGAGACAAAGAGAGAAGGCCGACGACAGCGAAAACAAATTCTTTCTTCTTGCATTTTATTCAGTTACAAAAATATTGACAGATATATATGTATATGTAGTAAATGGTTATAAAAATATTTAGTTATCAAAAATAGTTTTAGAAAGTTATATATAAATATGTATATGGATAAATAAATCTTACAAAACTAGCTTTATAGAGTGGGATCATGTGGACCTTGTGGTAGATCTTTAATTTGGACTCGGGTGCCCACAAAAAAGGCGCTCAACTGTGGATCTGTGGTTTGTTAAGTTATTTCATCATTGAATGTATGTATGCGAAAGGGCATCACTGCTGTAGACTCTAAGATCTGGTTGCACAAGTGAGCCACAAGACCCCACTCTAAGGTCAAACCATAGTTGACGTTTCATTGGGTTTGCTTAATATCTTCACAAATTCGATTCACATGGGGCATATAGTAAGTAGTAGTATACGATTTCATAACTGTTTTGGCTGTATTCATTCATTGTAAATATATTTGAACTATTTGCTGTTTGTTTTTTTGTGGTAGTTGTACTGTGGTTGCATTTCATTTGTATTTTTGGTTGAGATCCATTTAAGTGTATAGACAATTGCCTGCCACCTCTAACTAGCAAGGAACTTAGATTTTACTGCTCATCATCATAATGATCTTCTCCTTAAACTAACTCTTAGTAGATTTTTGGAATTTCAAGTTGTATTTTTGTATTTTGGCATGGCCGGAACTAGTCTACGCTTTTTTCACTTCTTAGGAATGATGCAAAGTATTCGAAACTGTGCCTACTCTCAGTAGTTTGACTTAGTGGTTTCGTTTGAGTTTCTTTCCTTATTTTATCTTAAACTTAAATAAAATAAGAGACCATAAGCTGAAGCATAAGTATGATAAAAAAATGTTTAGGGGCACAACTTAAATCTAAATACGAATGCGCAAGACGGCGACGACTGCAATGCAAATAAGCTTGAAGGTATTTGGCTTTTAAATGAGCTTCAACCCCAGCAAAGGGCCAAGCCAAGCCATCAAACGTATTGTATGAAATTTGCATGAATTACAAAAATGTATGCAAAAGTGAAAGCAGCCACCAAAATCAGAAAAACCAATGCAAAATTCAAGGCATTGCAGTGTGTCGTCCGCCACCAAACTATAAACTAAGGACCATTTTCTCAACTTAAACTTAACAAAAATTGTGGACAGTTTGCGGTGCCTTTAAGCCGTTGCTTCCCATTTGGTTTGTATGCTGGAGGCCTGCATTTGAAATGCCAGCGGTAGGAAATCCTTTTTCATTTTGGCAAAATGCGTTTTTATATGCTTGGTCAGGTTGTCGCTACGTTTGGCTGCATAATTGCAACTGGGACACTGAAAGATGGGCCGCTCAGTGGTGAAACGGCATTCGAACCGACGATGGCGACTGAGACTCTTGCGTGTTTTATAGGATTTGCCACATTGATCGCAAGCATGCTGATACCAGGTTAGTACAAAATCTGTAAGAAAAATAGTCGCCATAGGGGAGGAAAGAGAGAGAGAGAGAGAGACAGGCGTGGGGGGACAACGCAAGTAGATGTTTGTGGTGAGTGGAGGAAATGAATTGATTGATTTGTGATAAATACATTTAGCGAGTATTCACTAGCTCAAATTCAAAACATAAATTGACGCAAATTAGTCGATGCGATCCTATACAAGGTCCGAATAGTTTGTCAAGGTTTACAAAGCAGCGATTCCCACAAAGAGAGGAGCTTGGGGCTTAGTGTACGCCCCAAAAAAGGAACTGCCAAAACAAAAAAACTCCAAATAAAAATAACAAACCAAAGGCCTTTGGTGTCAAAAGTTTTGGGAGTTATTTTTATGTGGAATTTTTTGATTTGGCAGTTCCTTTGTTAGTCCTTTAGGAGAGTTGTTTTATTTTGGAAAAAGTTTTTGGATCGATCGAACAATTAGCGCTTTATGGTTAGAATTTGACCTATTTGATGCATTAGTGCATACCCTTGGATGAAATTCAGATGGTTTTGGTTTCGATCTATTGTAAATGTTTTAAATGCTGATTGATCTCTGTTGTTTTGATATTTTGAGCAAGTCAAAGGGCTAAGCTACAAAAAAAAGCGAAAAACATAAATATTATTATAAAATCACTTAGTTTAAACTAAAAAAAAACATATAAAGGCATTCCAGAACTAAACAAAAAATTATAGATATATATATATTTATGTATTGACGGGTAAAACATAAGTAAAAGTCGTAAACATATCCCCACATAGACATAGGAGCCGAGCCGGCTTAAATGCTAGAGAAAGGCTGTGTAAGAAAAAACATCGAATGTTAAATAAATTTATTTTGTTTATGAAAAAGACACACACAAATACAATATCAATAAGTCAAAATATGTAGAGATTTGTGTTTGATTGGAAAAGCTCAGCAAATGGACAAGACACAAAAGCACACGCACACACACATATACATATGTATGAAACACACACCAGGAGCAAGAGTAGGAGTCACCCGAAAGAAGACACGCATCGGCGACGCTATGTGTATGTAGTTTTTGTTGTTGTTGTTGTTGTAGTTGTTGTAGAACATGCTAGATGTGTGTGTGGTGGTGGTGGTGTGGAGCCCATTCTGAGAGAGGCGCAAGAACAGATAGATTGATAGTAGTAGTAGTGAGTGAGAGCCGCGCAAGCCTAGTTCTACACGACTAGTAGTAGAAGTAGTAGTAGTTGGAGTACACAAATCTAAAAGAAATTTAGTAATAAAAATAGGTTAGTGAAATTCGATACAACAATTTGCTGGGCCCTCAAACGAAACGAAAACGAAAACCAAAACAATAAAACAATGCGCTGCGAGGGCGGGGCAGGAGAGCCAGTAGAAAATACATCTAGTTGGTTTACTTTTTTCTGATTTATTCAATTAATGGTATAAAAATTGGTTGGGGGCTGGATAAATTAGATTTTTTTAAAAATACTTAAAACTAGCATACAAATTTGGTGGCATATCTTTTGGAATAGGTGCTTAAATAAATACACATTAAATTAGACACAACTTTTTGTCTGAGTATTTGTTTGTATTTTTTTTTTTTGGTTGATCAAATTTTTGATTGCTCATCAGGGTAGTGGAGAAATTTGATTTGGTCGTAGCAAACTAACATTTAGGGGTGAGGGAGGCAGGACTTAGGTATTACAAATTCGTGACGTTTACGAGCTTTTCTCAAATTTTGTTTGCTGTTGTTTTTTTTTTTGTTTTGTTTGGTTATGCACTACTTAGGCGAGACGGCAGCAGTTCTTTGTGGTAAATGCCGCTGAGCTGCTGCTGCCTTGTTCAAATAGCGCATTAGTAACATTGTTATAGAGTGGTTTTTAAGACACATTTCTTTCGCACACATACAAATAAATATAAATAGTTTTCAAAATGGAATGTCTTAGCTGAGATTCATACAAATTAAGAGTGTACACCCAACACGTGTCTGGCTATACTTGCGGACAAATTAAAATACTTTGACGACGACTTTGACTTTGGTTTTGCATAAAACCTAATTATTGTTATACGCAAATGGCATGGTGTTCATTAGACGCTCCTTGAGCAATGAATTCGATATGATTTGCAGGCCCAGCTTCATGTTCCATTCTTCCATCAAATGGTGCTGTTCCTTGCCAGGTGTAACTGGTTCAGGTTTGATGGCCATTTCGTCGGCTCCCGCTCCACCAACATCTTGACCAACTGCAGTTAATGTGCTGCTGTCGTTGTTGTTTTTAACTGCGCTGCTGCTGCTGCTGCCGCCGCGGCCGCAGCCGCCTGTTCTTCCACCACTGCAGCAGCCGCTGATATGGCTGTAATGGCTCCAGTTAGCCCATAGGTGGGTATGGGCATAATATGAGGTGGCGGTGTAGAGCCACGCGATCCTGGCATATTCTCGTTCTCATAGTTCTCTTTCCGCAGCGACAGATTCTCGGGTATGGGACTCTCGCAACCATTATGAGAGCCTGCGCTACCCACACTGGCCCCACAATCGCTGATGAACGGCTTCAAATCCAGACCGCCGCTGCTACTGCTCCGCGAACCACTGCCTGTGGTCTGCTGAGCAATGGCCGGGGGAATACCATGTTTGGACACCAAATGCCGCACCATGTGATACTTGCGACGGAAGCGCGAGCTACAAAAGTCACAGCTAAAGCGTGGGGGTATGCCAATGCACTCGTCGCGCATGTGACGCTGCAAATGACGCTTGCGCAGGTAGCTCTTCTGACATACAGCGCAATGGAAGCGCTCCTTGCTGCCACCACCATCCGTGTCCAGGTCACGCTCGCTCTTAAACACGCTGTGTCCAAAATCATAATTGATGTCTGCGCGTTCGGTGTTAGTGATTGGGATGGATGGACGATTGGTGTGTGTTTTGTGTGCAATTATGTGGTTGGTTATTGGTGAATTGGGAGATTTATTTGATTTTGGATTTGAAATGAAAACGAAAAGAAAATAAAAAATCGTGTGAAAAATCATAAACATTCATTTAGAATGTCTTAAACGTAACTTAAGTTGGTTGAAAATCGCGCGTGTTCTTAGTCCCTAATCAGTTGAACTCTTTCGAACTTAGGCTAAAAGTTGAAGTTGAGAGGTTGTTGGTGCTAAAAACTAATACAATTCAAAATTTCTAAATCAAGTGTACAAAATCAAACGAACAACTTGGCAAAATTCTACTTCTACGCTCTAAACGGAAAATTGTTTTAAAACAAATTAACAATTTAAAAACAAATTAACAATTTAAATACAGAGAAATGTAAATACTAGTGTCAACATCTAAGGGTTTGCTCTGCAAATTCGTCAAAAAATTCAAGTTCAATAAATAAGTGTACACATATATTTAACTTCTTTTCATTTGGCTTAGGCGGAGGAATGAACAACAACAACATTTCATAGTTTCACATTTTGCTTAGTTTTAGATTATACAAAAAAAATGTCAAAATTTAACAGCCAGTTTGGTTCCGCTTTAATACAGCAGCCGGCACCAGTGAAAATCACGGGAATCTCTAGGTAATAAGATTCACATGTACACAAACCGAAAATGCTTGCCACAGCTCTGTAGACTGCGTCTCACTGTGACACTGTGGCGTCACAGAAAGTTTGAGAGACTGCGACACAACACAGAAAAAAGCTTTGCTTTATAGTTTAATGATTGTGGGGGTGGTCTCCACCCTCTCCCTTTCAGCCAGTATTGTCACTATTTGCTCAGTGCAATAAATTGTGGGCATTCCTGATTTAAAAAAAAAGAGAGGTAGAGAAGTGTATTTGGCGAAAGTGTGAGAGTAAAATGTACATAGTACAAATAGTTAACTGGGAAATATGTGTTGAGTTTGAGTTATTTTATTCTTTCGCGCTCAGACTTGGCTTCGGCAAGCATTCGGCTGGTGTCTGTGAGAGATTGCAAATTTCGTAAGACTTTGACAACTCCGATGTGGGTCTTGTGATAAAAAATTCAATTACTAGAGATTTCCGTGACTTCTGGGACACAGTCTGAACACACCCCCCCACTACACTTTTTTCAGCTGATGTATGCCATGTTTCTGTCTGAGATGGAGCTTCAGATCATAGCGCCAAGTGCAATTAAAATTACAAAACTCGCAGTGAAATTGTAGGCTGGGTTTCTTTGAGGAAGACGAGGTGGCTGCCGACGCTGACGCTGCTGCTGCTGGTGTGGCGGATATTGCTGATGTGGCGGCTGCAGTGATAATGTGGTTAGTGCTGTTGCCGCTGTGTAGTAAATTGGCCAACTGAAACGAGGCTGCTGCCGACATTTGACAGCCAGTGCAATTGCTCGTCTTACACACAAGTTTGTTGCTGGGCATTGTGTTTGCTGCTGCAGCTCCGCATTTGTACATTCTACGGATGGTTACTTCAGGCTCACAAATTTCTATGGCATTGTTGCTGCTGCCACCGCTGCCGCTGCTGCTGCTGCTGTTGTTGTTGTTGACTTTGCCGGCTGCGGCGGCTACAACTGCTGTGGCAAAATTACAGTACAGCGTCCTCAAATCTGTAAGAATTTTGAGGGGGTTGTTTGTGCTAAGATTTTGAAATGTTTTTTCTTCTTCTTATAGCCTAAGAAATGAGTGGTGATATGGTGTGGTGGTGTGTTGTATGGATTGGGTGGGTGGGTCGACGCTTGTGGGAGAGAAAGGTTGTACAACTTAAATTTAAGATTAGCACCGCCGCACCGAGACATTACATTGATGATTCTCTTTGTCCTTAAATGCAAACTTAAACACCAAAAAAAATTTGTTATTTACCGAAACAAACAAAATGGAGAAATCTCATGCACAGGGGGAGGGGAGATGATGGGGGAATTAAAAAACACACCTGTGGTTTGGTTTGTATATCAAAATTTCTTTATTATACTTATGGATTTTTTGTTTTGCTGAATTTACAAAATATATAATATTTATTGTTTTTTAAATATTATTATTTGATTAGTTCTTAACTTGAATTTTGATTTGCGCTGGAAAAGAATACTTGCAACTAACAAAATCAGACCAGAAAATGCAAAGTAAATGCCAGAGATTTGTAGCCGTTATGCTGCTGCGCGCTCTTTGGTTAATTGGATTAGTAAAGGAAAATCAGAGATGTTTAGAGCGCTCCCTAAAAGAGACTAGTGCCTGCCAAAGGTCTAAAATGAGAGCATGAGGTGGTAAATCGAAAGACCATAAGCAACCACAAAGCTTTGCTTTTGCGGCTTATGCTCTGATACTCTTGAAACTTTCGTTTTACCATTCATGCTAATCGAATTTGGCTCAGTGCACAGCACAGATCCCTCCCTGTGGAGGTATTGCAGAATTAAGACCCCAAATTGATCCCGCTTTGCTACTCCTGCCTTAACAGTTTTGGGAGGGGGGCATCCCCCGACCCGCCGTTGGAATTTACACTGGCTGCCACCGCAGCGGCTGCTGCCAGGGCCTGCAGCTGTTGCTGTTGCAGCTGAAGCTGTTGAAGAGCTTGCTGATGCAATTGCTGCTGATAGTAACTGCCGGCTGAAGACGACTCCTCCTCGACCACATCATCCTCATCATCATCGTCGTCTACTACAAAGGTTTTAAGTTCATCTTCCACACTGTCGTCCAGATCTACAATGTCTGGTTTAGATAAGGAGGAGGAGGCGGCCGCTGCTGCCCTCTGTTGCCGTTTGAACAGCGATCTCATGGCAATCTCTGGATGCTTTTTACGCACATGTTGACGCAAATGATCGGCACGCTTGGTGCGATGTCCGCATACCGAACAGACCATACTCTTCCCCTTGCCACACTCCTGACGCAGATGACGACGCAGTGTGCCATGACGTCGGTAAGTGCGATAGCATTGGGGACATGTAAAGCTCTCCTCCTGCTGTTGCTGCTGAGCCATTAACCCTTGAAATTGATCAAATTGTGGTGGCTGAAAGTGGTGAGGCTGCTGTTGCTGCTGCTGCTGTGTGCCACCATTGCAGTAAGAATCTTCTAGCTTCGGCGGCGGCGATGTTGGCGGTAGGCCTGAAATTTGTTTTTGTTTTGTTGAGCTTGATATTTGGTTTTTCTCAATTTCAATTCTCAATTTTTGTTATTTTTTTTTTTTGCATGCTTTTCATGTGTTAACCTCAAGCAATTATTTATTAGAGTTTTGTCTTCAAAAATGCCATATTGTTATTATTAATGTTTTTCAGTAGTTTAAGCATTATTTTTGGTTTGTTAAAATATTTCGTAAAATTAATCAAATCAAGTTTGTTTAATTTGAATTTTCGCTTCAAACAAAAACAAATTTCAAACAGGCAAAAAACAAATGCACAGCAGCAAGGCAGGGAAACAGGTGAGGGAGAAGAGATGACGTTAATTTAAAAAAAAAAAATATTTATATATATATGTGAAAGAAGTCAAGAGGGATAGAGAGCTTATATGCTGTTTTGAGTATGAGTGTGGGGAGTTCATATATATGTGGGTGTGGGGGTGTTGGTGCAGGCTTAAAAGTTTAAAAATTAATATCTTCACTCGGAAAAACTATTACAAAATTAAAGAAATTCGACCTACGCACAAATTCCCAAGGGCCCTTATCTCATCAGCAGACTTAGTCTGGTCGAATTTGTAAATAATATATATAAAACAAAAGAACGGGAGAAATAGCGAATTTAACAGGTGCGAGACTGTCCTCGCATTAGCAATTACTTTAATTCACGAGTAATGTGTCATAAACCTCCCCAGACTCGGTAGCTTAGTACTGAACGGGTTCCCCCCGAAGAGGAGAGCGCGAAAATGTGACTGTTTCTCTCTCTAAGTCAGGATTTCAACGGTTTTTGAAAAAGCTTTCGTTAGTAGTAAAGAAAGGTAGTGGTGAAGCTTGCCCCACTGCACCTCTTTCCTATGAGGTGTAATCGGTGTGAATTGGCGGGTACATTCGTGCCCCAGGGGCTATGGCTTGGGAACTCTGGAAGCGCAGGTTCAAGGTACTTAAGCCTCAATGCCTGTCAAAGCAATAATCAGTAACTGATCGTGACAACTCTGCCATTTAAATGCCGAAATTCGTTTAAGACAGTTACTTTCTTCGTTTAGGTTTAAAAAATCTTAAACTGCAAATAAAAAAATTTGTGCGAATTTCATATTTCTATAATTTTTTCGAGTGAATTTTCCTTAATATCCTGGTTGATGGGAGCTTTTGGAACCACCTTATCTTGCTAATCGACTGCTACTGAATACAAAGCTTTGCTTACTCATTTATAATTATATCTTTATATAAATATCTTCGTTTAATCTTTCTTCTTTCAAAACAAGTATTTGGTAATATGCTTCTTGACCTTGCAATGCCGATTCAGCGAATCTTTACGCTTAAAGCCCGCATCACAAACCTCACAGCGGAAATTCTCCAACATGCCACATTCGAATTCAATGTGACGTTTCAGAGCCGACAGTCTGGTATAGGAGTTGGGGCATTGTGGACACTGCAACTTGCCATCGGCACGCTGCATGGCATTCCGGGCCAGTGTTGCGGCCGAGCTGCTACGCACTGTGGGCGTGGGTGCTAGCAGAGGTGTGCTGTGGATTTTCCTTTTGCGTACACGCAATTTGGCCCGTCGCAGGGATAGAGTCGAGATAGGTGGTACTGGCGGTTGTAGTGGTGGCTGTGGTGGTGGTGGTGGTGGTGGAAGAGCTGGCTCATAGTAAAACATTTGGTTTAAGCTCAACTCAAGCAGACCTGCAATTAAATGGTGGAGCAAAGCAAAGATAGAGACAGAGAAAGAGAAAGAAAGCAAGGCACGACAATTCTGCTTAAAATTTCAAAGGCCCAGCCACTCACTCCACACCATCGCCAGAGAGCTTGGAGAGAGTCAAAGAGAACACATGGTGGAATTATACAGGGTGATGTCAACGCGACTTTACCTTGTATAATTCCTAAGCCTTATCCTTGCCAAAGCTCTTAAAATGACAACCCGAAACTGTCATATGAAACACACAAAAGAAGAGAGAGTCGATACCAAAGCACTGCCGATCGCTTGTGCGAATTTGATTAATGAAAAAAAAACCCGTCACACACACTTCCTTTCCTTCTTTCCCTTTATTTTTCTGGCCTAACCCAATGGCAAAAGCTCTTGATTACCTCATTCAAATTTGTGATTTATTTGATCGAGTTATACAACAATTATTTTCTTCCCGTTTGCAGCCGCCGCTTCTCTTATTTCAACATGCCCTTGTGTACATAGTAGTAGTGATCTTGGAGCTTAAAATTATAATGAAACCCGCGTCCACACATACGACAAACATATTTCTTGGGCTGGTTGCACTCTTTGCGCATGTGACGCGTCAACGTGCACAGCACCTGATACCTGCGACCGCAAGTCTGGCATACATAAGGTGCCTCTGCCGAAGAGGGGGGCTGCTGTTGCTGTTGCCCGCCACTGTTGGAGGAGAAGAATACGAACAATACAGGAGGAATTGGACAAGGGGAGAGAGCTAAGCAATTTACCTGCGCGACGAGGAAGAGCTCACTTTGCTATGCTTGCGCCGGGATCTAGCGTGTGAGGAAGTGGAGGAGGAGGCCCGGATCTGGTTAGGCTTTCTTCTGGCTAGACGTGGCTTTAAACCAAACGATTCTGCTGCAATTGGGACATTGAGAGAAAGGGAAGACAAATAGAGAAACTCTTTTCCTTCTTCCTAACTGCTAGCTAACTGGGAAAAAAGCTCTTTTAACGATCGCTGACAAAGATCAGAACAACAAACGTCAAGTTAAACCTTAAGCCACTTATCCAACTACAAAGACTATATAGCATTTAAGTTTTACTACAAAAGTTGTACATTTATTTGACTTGAATATAAAACAAAAACTACGCTAGATGTATGCGTGTGTTGATGTGTGATCAAGTGTTGGCCCGCAGCCTGTGTGTGTGAAAGTAATGATCTTGCAGCTTGAAATTATAGTGAAAACCTCTTCCACACAGGTGGCACACGTATTGCTTAGGCTTGTTGCACTCGTTTCGCATATGCCGCGTCAGTGTAGCCATGGTTTGGTAACGCCGATTACATGTCCGACAATTAAAGGAAGAGGCGCTGGAGGAGGCGGAGGAGCGCCGCTGCTGCTTCTTCGCTGACGTCTTTCTTCTACTATGTGCAGCAGCACCACCATGCCTGGACTGGCCGCGTACTGCGATTATTTTTGGCAACACTGGTTCGAATTCCAATGAATCGGAATCATCTGGGCCACAAAAGAGAGAAAGAGAACGAACAAATCAGCACATTGGGCAGCCACACACGACTGTCGTCCTACTCAAAAAGCTCTTAAAACGTCGCCTAACGTCGGCTAGTTAAATGCAAGTTGAAGTTGTTTAAAGGTGGGGAGGGGGGAGTGAGTGGTAGAAGAAGAAAAGGAGGAGCCCAGGTTATTAACAGTTTACCAACTACAAAGTCTACATACTAACATAATCTTAGACATAGTTTTTAGACTATATTAACTTAAGACACACAGCCACGCAAACACACAGAATACTGAACCGGTCACATATACAGAAAATGGAGATGACGCCTAGCATAAATCTTTTGTTCGTCGAGACCAAAAAAAAAAATAAATAATCGTTCCTTGGGCTTTGATTAATCAGTTTTAACCGGCTCACTCATACCGATTTTACTTATTCCTGTTCAAAATACAAAAAATACCAAACAGGCACAGTTGCACAGTTTCATGAAATCAGGAACAACAAACAGAATAAAGTCTCAGAAAGCCTTGGCTGAAAGCCCTTGAGCTGAACGTATGCCGAAACAGCTCTGGCTAAGAGAGTAAATAGGCCCGTCAGTCGCTGGCTAGCATTCGATGCCGTCGGATCAAAGCTGGTTCACGGCCAAGGAAGCAAAGAAGCACAATTTGAAACGCCTCTCTTTTAAGAGTGAGGATTATAGTCATCATTGGTGGTTAGAAGAAGAGGGACATAGTCAAAACATAGCTCAGAGAGCCGAAATGACGGCGAACAGTTGACTAATATCATATCTAACAGCAGCTAATGCAATGTTTATTTTAGTGTTCATGCTACTGACTGCCTTTACCTTTGATAAATATCGATCTAGGTAAGGGGTCGGCAACACACAAATGCTCATTTTGGCGTTGCGTGTGCGCTCTTATAGCAGTTCATTGTTGTTGCAAAAGAGAGCAGTATAAACTCGTATTCTGCCAGTGTGTATATATAGCAGGGTTCCCCAAGCAGAGAGCGCTACAACGTGACTGTGTCTCTCTCTAACACACAATGAAGTGCGGCTTCGGCAAACATTCGGGAAGTAAGTTCGTGCTCCCGGGGCTATCGCTGGGGAACTCTGATATATAGTAAAAAAGGAACATGCCGGACTCTTATCTAGGTCAATGTAAATGGGAGTTATGGATTTCTTAGAACAGTCTTCCAAGAATTGACTATATTACTAGTTTTTTAAGGAGCAGGCTACTAAAATAACCAGCATTCTGAGTTGAAATAACAATTTGTCACCTAAAATAGGTGAATAAATATTTTGTAACTTTCAAAAAGTTGGATGCTAGCATTTTTTTTAGATTCTAAATTTTTTTCAGTTCGAGGCTTATTCTTAGCTTAAAAATTTTGAGAACAACGCTACATACGTGGATTGTGCCTGGAATGAGACTAGATTATATATATATTCTTGATCACAGGTTGCTGTGAAATTTTAAGCCCAATGCATGGTTTCTCCTATATTGTAAAAGTGAATCTTGCTGTTTCTGGGGTACAGTCACTGCAAAAGCAACTAGACTAGACCTGACATTGCTTCAAGCCAACAACATAGTGTCCTTGCTGCTGCATTTGAGTGCAAGAGTGGGTAGTGGGTTAAGGCCAAACACACAATTCTTTCAACTGGGAGTTGTCTGCGATTACAGGGACAGTTTTGGAAGCTGTATTTGTTTGATGATACAGGTGTAACTTATGGAATTCAAGTAAGCGAGATCGAATCCAGTGAAAGCACAAGAGGAAATAAACTAACATTGAGCCTATGCATGTATGACTTGACAGTAGTTTTCAGCTCTGGTACTTACACTCTTGTGACTCAAACATTGCGTACAATTATTCAGATAACGAAAAACAAAGCTCAAGTGGAAATGCACAGAAATTAGACATAACTCTTGATTTCAACTATTATTAAAAGTAATTTGATTGGCTTGCTGTCTGAACAGATTTGAACAATAGCTAGCCAGAGAAACCAAAGAAAACAACACAAATGCATTAACCAAAAATTATTGTTATTGCTTTGTTCCTCTAAAAAAAAAAGCACACACACAAACACACATAGAAAAATTTATTTAGCCGACCTTGAACTTGAACAAATGTTTTGAGCATTGTCTGACGATAATAAACCATTAACAGAACCAACGGGGATGGGCAAGGGGGATACAACTTTTGTAGTCAGAAATTTCCAAGAGATATATTTTTTTTGGAATGGGAAGAGTTGTCTGACAGGTAAATCAACATACATAAATACTGATGCATGTCACTTTGGTATATTTTAATAACAGTTTTGACTCTTTAAAAATTCTAAAAAACCAAGGTTGAAAGGTTGATAAGTTGAACGAGAACAGTTAGAGAACCCTGCTCTAAAGAGTTTCTTTGACGATAAAAGATAAGAGTTTCCCTATAGAGCAGCCATAAGGGAGAGTGACAACTGACTGATCTCTGCTCTTTTGGTCTCAGCTTGGGCATGCGTTCGGCTCAACGAGGGAAACCGATGACCACCATCGCTGCTTTATCGAATTTCGACAACTGACTTTTAAAGGATATATGACAAGTTTAAAGGCAGCTTTACCATTAATATATATAATTACTCTAAATGGCGCTCATCAAAGAAGAGGATTCGGTCTTTGTATTGTACTCTCTCTTAAGTGGATCTGCTTGAGTGAAAGCACTCATCTGTCTGACATTAAGCCCCATTGCAGGACGATGTTATTCCATGCGCTCAAAACATGTATGTTTTCCAAAGAGATTTTGAACGGTTCTAACCATACTCTTGGGTAGCGCCGGAGTCTGCATACAACAAAACAAAAGGCACTCAAGAGTGCAACAGCAAACTAAACAGCAAAACTAAAAGATGTAGTATTCCGAGTTTCGACAAATTTGTTAAAGCTTTGTTATCCGATAACACATATTAGCAGAGTGCCTTGAAAGGTGTTTCAAGTGTGGGCTGACGCCCAAAATTTCAAGTAAAACGACAATACGTTATATTTTCCCGGTCCCTCTCAAGCAAATTGTTCAGTTTCGAACAACAACAATCAACTAAAATTTTTGGATCTTGGAAATGAAAGTTGGGGAAAATCGATTCTGGGCTTTTGTTAGGAGGCAACCATTTTACAGAAAAGATACAAAATCAAAGATTAAAAAACATGTTTGTCTTGTTTTGTGTTGTTGTTTCATATAAATATTTTTGTTTTGGTTTGTGGCAACGCTTTAAAGCAATCGCTGTTTCAATTCAATCATAGAGAAGAGCGAATATAATATGAATGCAAAAGGTAAATTTAAGTGGAAAAGAAAAATATACAAAATGTAAATGTAAAAATTATTACTTAAAAATAAGGCGACATGGTATTAGGTGGTAATATCATCACAGTATCTCTATGGCTTACCCTCTGACTTTCATCTGAAAAGAGGCCCCATTATCGTACATTACCTGCACAGGAAATGCTGAAAATTTTTAGGATGATTGTGGGGAGAACTTGATGAAGGGATTGACTTGGCGGTTTGTTTAACAGAAATGAACTTAAAATAGCAAAATTTATTTCATTTCTTGGTCAACTTCGCTCAGCCGATACCGCTGAGCGAAGCATACTTACCTGAGGTCAGGCGAATTTGGTACCACATATTTCCGGTCTGGTGAGTCGAATGCTTCACAATACAAGCCACAACTGTGTACCTCACCATCCCAAGGGATGGCTACAGGCTTTTAGTGAGAGCATTGACCAAGCAGCGGCAGGAACGGCCATCGGCATCCATCAGCAGCATCGCCATCAATTCACTTTTTAAACTTTAAAACTCAGTGCTTCCTGGCTTTGGCCTGGGCAAAAGTACAAGCGCGCGCGCGTAGGCAAAAAGTTTGCCTAGTTATGTCGGAATCGAATTTTAAATAACTAGCTTAAACTTATTTATCAAGAAATAAAAAGTCCCGTCAACCAAAATAAAGCAAAATATATATATAGAGAGAGATAAATACATAGTACTAAAAATACAATTTAAAACTGCATGCGTATTTTTTGTTTTTGTAGATAAAGTAAAACATTAGCACGCGCTGTGGGGGTGGGAGGTGGGAAGAGTTCAAAATAATATGATGAATGTGTGAACACAATGGAAAATGATCATAAAATGTGTGTGAGTGTGTGTGGGTATATGTGTGATGTTTAACAAACATAAATGGCAATAAAGGTTGGTCCATAGCTTTTTGACGCGCCTGTACTAAACACTAGAACCCTAAACATACACACACATACATCAAACACACGCACAACGGCGGACGACAACAGCTGGGAGAGTAAGAGAGGATGAGAGCCAGCAGCGAGGCGGCAGCAAAGCAGAGCACCCTCAACACACACACACACACACGCACAGCATACACTCGCACAAAAATTAGAATGAAAAAAATAAACATGTAAAACTAACTTAAAATATGCAAGTAGCTATGTATGTGTGTGGGTGGGTGGGTGGATGGGTTGTGTGGTTGGTATGGTTGGGTGGGTGTATTGTGAATGTTACTCTCAGGGCGGCGTTGAAACAGAGGGGAGAGTAAAGACAAAGAGAGAGAGAGAGAGAGAGAGTTGATGCTCGTGTGTTATACAAATTATCATAATAAAAGCAAAATCAAAATTGTTAAAACCAAATGCGCGGCACCAAAAGAAACCAACAAATTATTATCAATTATTACAAATTCAACAAAATAATATACACAATTCAATTTCAAATGAGGCATATAAATGATTTATGAGTAGTTGTTTGCAATGGTTGGTGGTTGGTTAGTTCAGATCAAATGTTTGTTGTGTGTGAGTAGTTTTTTCTTTGGTGTTAAAAATTATTATAAATTAAAATTCAAATATATATACAAAAGAAAAGTACTAATTGTAAATGATTAGTTTATTTAAGGAAACAAAGAGGTTTTAAGAAGTTTGTTTACTTTCAACTTGCACAAATTATTCTGTAGTTAATTAAATATTGCTTGGATTTTTCTGTTTTCATTTTTGATGTGGTCGAGCGTAGCCGGGCAGAAATAACAGCAAGTCTTGAGCCATCAATTGCTGGCTCTCTGTGTTGTTTCTGCTCGGTTCTCGAGTCACAAAAGTTTTCTTGTTGCTTGTTTTTCTCTTTTTTTTTAACGAACGTTTAAGAGCTTTTTTCGGAGCACTTTGAAATTTTTAGCATTTTTTTTTGTCGTGCTCGCTGATTCTGTGGTTTGTTTTCCTAAGCTAAAACTTTTTGCTTTTTCATTTGTAGCTCATTTTTTCTTTGTTTTGTAGGAAAAGTATGCCAGAACAAAAACTCACCTTGGGGATCCCGTTGCTGTGCATCCTGTGCGGCCATTAGTCCAAGTTCATCCTGAGATCTGTCGTGTTGCCATGCTCCATAAGCTGCAAGATGGAAAGAAGTAATACGATTTTCTTAGCATTCTATTCTTTCCAATTTCAGAACTTTGCGCACACACACGCAAAAGACACTTTTAAAGTCTGCTGACGACAAAGTGGTCAATGAGAGACGAGAGCAAAACAAACACAAAAAATGAGCTCCTTCGTTGAGCAAATACAAAATTGAAGGACAGTTTTTGCCAGATCTGATTTGGACACATTTCGTTCTATGGTTTAATACCACTTTCGAGTGACTATGAGGGTGTGCGCCAATTCAAGGGAGTTGTCTTTGAATACAAGCTCAAGTATGGGTATTTAAAATAAAAAACTTTTGCCAGTGTGTACGAATCTTTGTCGCGCCGATTTCAACTTTTACTTACTTTGACTAGATCCTTCGCCACCCTGACTGGTGCCGGCCGTTTGGTCCAGCTCCTCCATGGTCATATCCTCTTCATCCAATGTCAAATCCTCTACATTCTCATCATGAGCCTCATCATCGTATTCGGCTTTGGGTTCAATCACCATTTCTGAGATGCTGTTATCTTTGTTCTTCTGTTTGTGATGATTTGAGGATTTATCGACGACCGTTCCCAGCTGTTGTTTGACCACCACACTAGAGTGCACTGCTCCGGCCGCAGCACCGCCAGCCACCACATCCATGTCTTCGGTCTCACCGCCAGCGCCTTGGGCGCCTTGATTCTGTTGTTGCTGTTGTTGTACATTGTCGGTGTTGATGGCATCGCTGGTTTCTGTGGCGGCCGCCGTTGCTGTTGTTGAGACAGCCACTGGAACGACGGCTCCTGTCGATGTTAGTTTAGCGCTTTCAGTCTTTTTGGTCACATTGGTGCTGGTCAATGGCTGGGTCGATACTTGGCTGGAGCCGGCAGCTGAATTGCTGCCACCACCGCTGGCCAATTGGGTGTTGACCAAGGCGGAGACGGCTAAGCCGGCGCTTGTCTGTTGGAGGATTGACTGATTGGAGGCGTTGGAGTTGTCGTGGGCATCTGCATATGGAAAATTGAGATTAGTGATGAGTCACGGATGTAATTTGTAATTACTAATTACCATTCTCCATGCTGCGACGTCTAACTTTTCGACGACGACGCGACGGACTGGAAGAGCCTTCACGCGAGCCAGACACATCCCCACCAGCAGCAGCAGTCGCATCCATGGCGACTCCGCCAGTGGCTAGGCGTGCTCTTTTGGTCTGCTCCAGCGTATAGGCGCTACTCAATTTGCCACGATGATGCTGTTGTTGTTGTTGTGTGGCCTCTGGCTTGGGGCGCAGCTGCTACACCGCCCGTACGATTATCGGACAAGCCCTTGATCTGCAGCGATTCGGCTGCCTTGAGCAGAGCGGCCAGCTGATCCTGTGAGATATTGACCTCCCCACGATACATATAGTCCATCATGGCGCGCAATTCCTGGTACTTGACATCCTTGAGTATGAAAATCGGATGCTTGTCGTACTGTTCTTGGAGCAGGGTCTGTTGATGGGCAAGGGACAGATAAAGGAGAGCTCAATGGTTTATCAACCGGCAGCTGCTACTTACCGCAAAGTATGGACTGCATGCTGACAGAACCACTTTGTGGGCCTTGAGGAACTTCCCCTCAGCTGCAAGCGTGCAATCGACTAGAGTCTCATTCTCCAGCAGCGTATCAAACACGCTGATCAATGTGCTCTGATGGTTATTCCAGCGCAAGCAAAATTGTTGATCATCATCCATGTTGATACTGTGTTGTCCCTATCTGATAAAGAAGAGTACTGCTTGGGTGGGGGGGAAAGCCCACGTCCTAGACGTGGCTGTGCCTGCGGTTGTGCTCTCTGACACTTGCTTTTTATATGTACTGGTTGGCGGCAACTCTTCGAGGGGAAGCAATTTAATTGATAAGGTTCAATATACGCCTGTTGCCTTCTTGTATAAAATGCCTTGCAGTTGGTTCTTTTAGTCAGTTATGAATCTATAAGTGAAAGAAAGAAAAGAAATGGTTACAAATTGTAATGGGCGGAGTTTAGCAAATGGAGTTTGCTAAATTTTTAATTTCCCCTCCAGATAAGCAATGAAAAATTGCGCAAAATTAATTAGTCGCGCCAATCGAACAAAGAACAGAATGAATCGATACATACTGTAGAGTTATCAATGTTCGATCAACCTCAGCCAACTTTCTCTTGTATTGAAAACACTGAAGAGAACTAAACCAAAAGTGTGAAATTAAACTAATTTTGTTCATTTGTTCGTTGTGTCATACACGCCTGAACCAACATTGTTTTCCTATCTGCTTGGTTTAATTTACCGGTCCTTCTATGTTATTTCGAGAATATCTAACAAGAATCTGAACGAAACTTAACTGGGCCCCCTATGGCATCTCCTCCTCATAATTCGTTTTTGTAACTTGGATTGTGTGTGTGTGTGTTTAATCACAATTAATTATTTGCTTTTATGTTTGTCTCCCTTCCCTCATCGCCCTCGTCTTTATGTACATATGTGCATGGCTCAAGGTCAAGTTCAACAACAACCATATCTGGCATCTTTTTTGCACTCGCACTCACACTCACACTCACAAACAGAAACAGAGAGCCAGCTAGCTGTCATAGCTTTAAATTTTAGCTAGATTATTATTATATGCAAATTTTGCATACAGCTCCAAAGCGCCCCCTTTGTGACGCCCAAATGCATCAGTGTTAATTTTTCAACTTTGCTCTTTTCCACATAACACTCTTCTCCCCATGAGAGCAAACGAGAGCTAACGGTTTACAGTTGGCTGCTTGCTTTGCTTTGGTTGTTTGTGTGCTGGAGATCGATGAAAACGATAAACGACGACCAGACTTCGTGACGTCCAACGAACAACGAACCATGAAACATAAAGAGGGGAAGTTTTAACAGCAGCAGCAGCAGCGCAGCGTATGTACATATGTAAGTTTGTATGTGTTTTTTCTCGTTGTGGAAAATTTCACAAGTAGACAGCTAGGTTTATGATTTTCATTTTCCCCACCCACACCCGCAAACAGAGGCAGACAGACACAAACAAGCTGATAATTTTTAAAGTTGGAAGTGTGGAGCAATCGCCTCGCCACAGTCAATTTAAAAATAGAACATTTTTCATTAGAAGCGAGGCGCACACACTCTCACTCCTATACATAAGTACATGCATACATTCACATGTACATAATATAGATATGGGGGGAGCTCACATAAAATAATTTCACAATGTTTATGATGAATTCACTTCACTTACTTATACAAATGATTTCGTCGCAGTAAAAAGGTTTTTCTTTCTTGAAGTGTGTGTGTGTGAGTGTGTTTGTGTATATGTACTATACATATATAATTTAGTGGCCAGCAAACCGCACGCGTTGTTCGCGATCTGCCGCACAACGCACGAAAAACCAAACAAAAGCTTCAAGCGCACGAAAGCAACTGAAACGACGCAAATGTGCCAGCAACTGAGCGAGCGACCGTTTCATTTTCGCCTTGCCTACGACGCGTTCGTTTTTGACTCTCTCTCTCCCTCTCTGACGCTCTCTAGCCAATGGCAAACAGTTGAGCGAAGTTGGTGCTGGCGAGAGAGCGAGGAGAGAGCAGTGCAGCAAGCACATTCAGTGTGATGTGAGTAAGAAAGGGAGAGAACGAGCAAGCGACCACTTGGGGGCACGTTATGAAATTGCCAAGTAGGAAGCAGGCAAAGGGAGAGGCGCAGGTAGCAGCAAAAGGAGCCTTCATGAAAACTGCAGCAATCGTGCCAAATGAGCAGAGAAAATATAACGGGAACACAGTTACACACACACACACACACAGACGAATAAGAAAAATTGAAAATGTTTTAGAGTTGCAGCAGCTGGCGTCCCCCTAAAATTTAAAAAGACCACAAGTGACGCACTCCCCTTTTCCAACAACTTCCGATCCATATAAGGAATAAAAATACATATATACATATTCATATTATGCTATAGGGGAGTCGGAGTAGTCACCCCCAACAACGGCCACGAATGGCCCGTGTACCGTTAGTTGTGTGAGGGATCAGTTTTTCTATTATACACACACTAAGGTGCAAGGCATGCGCAGTGGCGCCATATGTTTTAGTGTTGCTAACAGTGTTGCCAATTTAGCTGTTTTCTCCCAGATCTGGAGTTTTTTGCATACCGAGAGAGTTTGAACTATTTCAAAAGTTAAAATAGCTTTATTTTAGCTGTCACAAAACTATCAAGTATGGCATTACTTTTAATTGATAATTGGCGTAATTCGAGCATATATTTAATTTCCCATCGCTTGAAAAGATTTCACAGTTATTTGAGCTAATGTACAACAGTATTGTCAGTCATCTAGCATTGAGGAGAAAGAAAATTTGGTAGAGCTTGACCATTATACATATGTCATTGATTTATTAATTATAAAAAAACAACTATGCTAGCTATTTATTTAGCTACTTTTCAATCACTTCTAGCCATTTTTTGCCATGTTTTAATGCCGATCTAGCTTGCTGAGGCCGTGAAAAGCTGACATCACTGGTTGCTGGGGCAAGACACAAGAACTCTTACCCCAACGCCACAGCCGCCGCGTTGACGATGCAGTGGCTGGACACCCGACGGACGCGTCGCCTCAGGCGGAGGGTTTTTCCTGAAGCAAAAACTCGTCACAAAAGGGGATTTAGCACGCACGCACACAACACTCTTGCAGTGACAGAGAGGAAGAGGGCAGTCGCCGCCATGCTGGAAAAAGGATCTCTCTCTTTTGTTGGGCACGATGACGACGCCGCGCGCTCTCTGTGCACATTGCAAGGTTTTGCTTTTTGCGCAGATGGTGGAGGATTATAATAAACGAAAAATGGGATCCTTTTTCCTACGCAAGCAATAGCAATGGCGTCGCCGTTAAGTTGTACAGTTGGACCCCGTAGAATACATGAGAAGTGCGGTAGAGAGAGAGAGTGAGGAAAAGGTTGAGCACCACCAGATGCAAAGGGAGGGGTAGCAGTTAATGTGTTGAGGTCTACTATCAAACGATGTCCAAAATGTCGTATGTGGAGCATTGTTAGCGAAAATCTCAACTAGATTTTTGTTCTGGCAACAGCATTGGCACACTGTGACGAGGTTAAGTTTTCGTCACACTGTAAAAAGATGCAATTTGCCCTCAGTTAAAGAGTAAGTTAACTTAAGCATCCGATCTTTCGATCCCAAGTGAGCTGAACCTGGAGAAGTCATTGATCCCATACAAACGTGTAGCTTAAAACATCATAAAACTACATACATACGGCGCATTGCATTGTACAGGTAGGAAGCTACTTTATCTTAAGTTTTCTAAAGGTTTCTTTTTATTTTTTCATCCATTTTATGTGTCCATCTAGGTTCAAGAGCAAAAGTTAAGATGTATTGAGGTCTACTATCAAACTACGTTCAAGTTTAACATACGAAACGTTGTTAGCGAAAATCTCAACATGAGTTTGGTTTTGGCAAAGGCGTGAAACAGTGTGGAGAGCAAATGTTTTTATCCACCCTGTAAAATATTGCAATTTGCCGTGTTGGAGAAAGTGTCCAGTACGTTGCTTTTGTTGTAAAGAGATCTACTATCAAACTTTGCGTCATTCGTGTATTACGCAATGTTAGCGAAAAACTCTTCTTAAATTTTAATTTAGGCACTTCCATTTAATAGCAGTTGGGCAGCACACAAAATTAGGGATTCATGTGCGCCTACAACTCGAATGCCACGCGTCAACGCCGAAAACTGTTTGGGGGTTGCTGCTACCACAACCAACCCCTAAGTAAATAAGCCGCCGCGGCGGTGTGATCCCCCCTCTTTTCAGAAACAGCAGTTGTTAGTTGTTGGCTTGAATCGCTTGTCCTTTCCACAGGATGTGAAACAGACTGTATGTGGATGTGGGGAGACCCTTGGCTCCTCCAGTGAAAATTCTCGTTTTAACCTTCTTCGATCACTCGCTCGATCGTTTTCTGTTCTAAAAAGTCAAAAGAAAAACCGGTTCCGCAAAACACAAGAACTGTGCCATTTCAATATTGTGTGGTGGCAGGCAGAAAAACCAGTTTAAGAAAAATATCAAGAGAAACAAAAATTAAATGCCAGAAAAATCGCCAGGGCACAAACAAATTTAAAATGGAAATAAGAGGAGTAGTCAGCAGAACAGAACAGAACAGAACAAAAGTCCCCCCACAAGATTTGCATAAAGTGGAATTTTATCTGCCATACAAATGCAGGGCGAGTCTGCCTGTGTGTGTTGGTGCCAGAGACATAAAATTTGTATATTTACGACGTAAAAATAAACGCCGCCGCTGCTGCCTGGCAGTGACTTTCAATAATTTAATTTCTGGCAGCTGAAAAGCAGCAACAACAACCACAGCAAAACTCTCAGGCAGCCCAGTCACAGAGTCAAAGCCAACGAAATCGCTCCAACGTAGGCGTCTGTCGCTCATTTATATATTTTTTACACCCTTTTACATTTTCGCACACACTTCTCCAAAGGGCATGTGCACTAACCGGTGGTGCTTGTTTATAAACGTCCCGACGTTGAATTGAAGGGGAAAGAGGAATAGAAAGCTAGAGTGGTAGAATACTGTAAGAAAGAAGCACTCGCTTACTTGGCGATTATCTTGAAAAGATAACGATCCTAAATGTTTTGGAAATCCGCAGAAAGAAAAGCGCTATGCGGAGCCTTAAAAGCCATCCAGAACTCGTCGGCCGACATTCCAGTAAAGGTAAAGAGTCTAAAGACCTCATTCAAGTGATCATGATTGTATAAATGCAGAAATAGCGAATGACAAAGTCTCTTATTTTTAGGTGCATGTCCAAAAACTTGGCTCGGAGGTCCAGTGCTAATTAGTACTCAAAATAAAACTACCAAAAGTGTCAATTAATTTTTTTTGGGGTAGTGTGTCCAGATTTAACAGTGCATTGATTATGCTGTAGCATTCGAATTTAATAAAAATCACAGCAATTATCAATCATATTTGCACTCTACATTCGTTCCCCTCAACAATCGAACAAGATCCATCTATTTTTTCGTCATCGATTTGTGCTGGTGAACAAGGCCAATTAAAGAACTACAAATGAGTAACATTTACGTCCCACCCCTGTCTCCGGCCTATCCCATACATATGACACTTTCTTCGTCTTCTTCTTCTTCATTTGTTGTAGACAGTTTCAAAATTTATTGTTTTTTGACTTAATTATTTGATTCTGATTTAAACTTCACCCGATAAGCACATTTGCGTATCGACATTGTTTGATACTCAAGATATAGTTAAAATTCGGTATTTTTGTGGTATTTACTTCCGATCTTTTGTTGCAACAAAATAAAGAGAACACAAAACGGCTTTGATGCCAATGTGAAATTGAGAACAAGGCTAATAGACTTATTAGAATCCAGGCGAGGTGGGTCTGTTGAATTGGTCCGCAGTCCAAAAAGCGATTTTCAATGAGCAACTTAAGATCGTTGTGTACTTTGTGTCTTCTGTCTTCTGAGCCCAACAAAAACATAAGTCGTTCTTGTCTAATTAAAGCATAAAAAAGTACAACCACAAAAGTGTTTTAAAAAGCCATATCAACAGAATTTTAAGGGCTTTATTCTGCATGGTTGAGAATTAGCGATGCCGGAAATAATATAGGTATATCGAAAATTTTTTTTTAAAAAGAAGATGTATCATTATCGAGTATTTTTCTGAGGCGATAATATATTTTGGTCGATATTTGGCTTTTTGTCGGAAATCAGGTGTTTTTCACTTGTGTGTGTCAAAGTTTAATTCGTATGTTTAAAGCATTGATTGTTGGTGTATAAATCAAGCTAAATGAAGAAATTTGAATATATCAAAAATCTTGAGATACAACCATGAGATGCTGTCGAAGTGGTAGACGACGTTATGGAGGTTTTTACTGCAGTCGCATGCTGGCGGCGAGGATCCCAAATGAGTCAACTGGCGAACCAATGTGCTACCATCTTTCAATGACCAATAGGTCCGTGCGGCCCCATTCTTTATGTCGACTGCATTTTGACCACAAATGGAACTTTAGTTACAGGTAACACTTTTCTGTCTAGGTTAGTTTGGAGAAGCTGCATCAATAAGGAAACACAACTATGCTTAAAGTAGGAGATGACTTCCCATTGACCTGGGTTGGCAATCCTTGGGCAGTGTACTGGACACTGCGTCGGTTCAGAGACGAAGACCCGATTGCCGTGGGAATCGAGTGTTGGTTGGTAAATATTAGTATTCATTGTTGAAAGTGTCCACTGACAGGTCTAAAAGTCAGTGACAAGCATGGAAGAAGAGCGAAAAATATTCTTTTACCAAAACTAAATGTTGAATATCCCTATTCAAAATCAAAAATATCATTTACCAACACTACATTGTGTATTTCCACACTGCACATAGTTTGGTCACACTTTGTATATTTGATCTCTCTCTTTCCTTTGACTTCCAGAACTGTGCATGTGGCGTCGTAAAAGAACTTTGAAATTTAAACATATAAAAAGATAAACCATAAAGTTAAACTAAAGTTTTATTATTTCTATTTAGTTTCTCAGTTTTCCCCAACACTAAACTATCCAAAAATATAATACTTTTTGTAAAGGAAATTATATAGCGGCTTTCATTAGCCGAAAGGCACTTGGAGAAAGTGAAATTACGAACATAACCAAAACAATCAACAATAGCACAGCAAACAAAAAGTTCAATGAACTTTTTTGGCCCATGGGCTTTTTTTTCGCACAGACAAGAAGAAGAAACTAACACAGAAATATCAGAGCAAAGAGCAGCCAACGATAACGGGCGGCAGAGACGCATTTTTGCGCATTATTATTATTTACTATAATAATAATACAAAAAAAAAAAGTATAGAATTCGGTGTGTAGGTCAGTGTATAAAATAAAACAAATTGCAAGGTCGTCGTCGAGTGGGCGTTTTAAACAATTTGATGACTTTGCAGCCTGGCGGCGGGCGAATAGCAGAGGAAAACAAAAGAAGAAGTTTTATTAATTTTGATTTCTACACTTGTTGAGCAAGAGCTTTGATTGTTAACGATTTTTGTTATTCTGCACATGTGCGTAGAATGTAAACAAATGAAACTATTTTTGAAGCTGCATCGACAAGTGAAATTTGGCAACGCTGCCCCCAGTCAAAAGTATGCAAACCCGCCAAGTCTGTGTGTTTGTGTGAAAAATGAAAATGTAAACGTGTCTGTAGAGCACGTACAACACAACAACAATGGCGAAGTAGAAGAAGTGTAGCACAAAGTGGAAACAAAAATATGTGACTGGCTCGGGATTCGTTGGCGGAAAGCTGAGAGAGAGAGAGAGAGAACAGCGCCAACTGCAGAGAAAATTCAACGCTTCGAACAAACATAAAAACGGAAAGCAAACGATGTCCCCCTCCCCCATACGGCCAAAGTGAGAGGGAGTAGGAAAAAGAAGAGAGCGAGTAGTCGTCAGCGACGTCGCAGCATTGAACAAAAAAAATTTATATGCTGCCTTGTGTGTGCCGGAGACTCGCCGCCATGGGGGGAAATCCAAGATGGCGACCACATACAAAAACTGCCACACTTCAAATTTGATTTGGGAAAAAACGTGATTTGAAACTGCAAAATGTGAACAAGAATTTTACACTGCTTTGCTTTCAGCTAATATATCAAGCTTGAGCTTTTTCAACTTTGGGCTGCTGCTGCGCCTAATTTTCACCGTTAATTAATAAAAGCTTATGTAACGCATTCTCACTCAGCAGCGCTTTGCTGGTGCTGCTGCTGCTGCACTCTCTCAACTGCAACACTTGACCTCATTTGCATGGAAAGTGAGACAAGCCGTGTTGTTGTGTTAATGAATTGCATTCCAAAAGCTTTTTTGGGTGAAAAGCTTTCGCTCCCCCTCATTAAATTGAAAAATCGATATGAAAGTGGAAACATTGATTCACACATACATACAATCATTAAGTACAGTTCTAAGCATTGCACACACAAAGTCTAATTGCATTTAACATTCCATTATTTTCTCTTATTTTTTATACACACCGAAATAGAATCACAGGCAGCACGAAGTCGTCGTTTCTTCAAGAACTTTACACATACATATATTAAAAATTTTATGTTGATTTTCTTTCACACAAAACGCGAGCAATAAAACTGAATTTAATTTTATTAAATGTTTTTTCTTCTGCTGCTGCGGAGTAAGCAGAGCAAGCAATGTGGGCAGCCAAACGCGCGTAGTGGAGCCACAGCCACTGAAGAATAACTGACGACTGACGAGAGCGCACGAAAAGTTTTCTAGTCTACCCCCGAGCGCGTGTGTGTGTGCAGAGTTCGAAAACGAAAAGGGAACGAGCGAGTGTTAGTTCGAAAAATGAGTTGACAATGATGTTGACGTCGAAGTACACTTCCGATATATTTCCGATATGTTTCCGATATTTTTCCGATATGAAAAAAGAATAATTTCGATATTATTATTTTGTTCGATATTTTCCAAAAATAAACACAAATTTTCAAATTTTTCGATTTTTTGGTCTGTTGGACCAAAACCTCCCATTCACCCGTCTTCATGTCAAGCAGAACTCTTATATGAATTTTTTGAAAATATTCTTGAATTTTTAAACCGATTAAGCGATTGCCAATCATCAAATATTTGGAATAATCTAAGCTCTTTATAAAATTTTGCTAGTCCCTGGTACGTGTGATTTACAGTTCATATATAACCGTATATTTACCAATCTTCATGACAATCTAAGCCCTTTTTAAAACCTGTTTACCGACACCTTCTCTTCAATTGTCAATTATTGAATCTTGATAATCTTAACAATTTTGTTTTGAAAAATTTCGTCTTGTATTATCTTATCTTAATCTTCCCGGAATTTCCGAATTCAATTGATCGGAATTGGTAGTTGCGCTTTCTAAGAAACTATTAAAGAATTCGGTCGAGTCTTTTTGCCATCTTAGAGGATCGATTGTTAGATTGGGATTTTGAAGTAAAAAGTCGGATAACACAGTCGGATTTTGAAAGAGAGAACAATTCCGCATGATTTGATCGAAATTTTTTGGTCTTGGTGGACCTTTCGGTGGAAATGGCCATATCTAATTTCTATGATGATATATAAACTCTGGAATGCGACGGAATGGAAAAGATCGAAACGTGGCAGTATAAAGTAACTTGTTCTGCGCCTATATATGTTATAGGTAGATTACTGCTGGCTGCCCGAATAAGTTGATAGTAATAAGTATAAATATTGAGCTACATAAATGTGATTTGTACTTAAACCATTAGCGATATTTGCGTTAGACTAAAAATATTTTTTTGCTTGTATGTTATATTAGTGGTATTCCTGCAAGTTGATTTGCTTTTGTGAAAGCAAAAGCAAAGCTATTTGTTGCAACGACCCTGATTTCATTGTGTTGTGCTTTCAACTGGCGCAAAATTTAAACATGGGCGCGAAAGCAATATTCCGACTGAAATTTTAAAATTTAATTTTCTAATCTTCTCTAATAATAGTATGTGGGCAGAATCTGTAGTCTTAAGAAGTTTGCAACTTTACTAAGGTGAATTCAATTAAAAACATCTTTGACCACGTCAAGCACAAGCTCAGAAAACTCGGGCACTTATGAACCTGTCTACTTTAAGCCGCGGGCGTTTTTTCAGTAGTCTCGTATGCAGTCTAAGATACAAAAAATAACACTAGTTTACAGCATTTCCGATCCCGACCATCTGGCAGTTATTTCGTATGTAAATCCATTTGCTGAGACCAAAAATCCAATCCGCAAATTTTTTTATGGGGCCTTTTTCGAGAAATCGCGGAAAAGCTAGTTTTTCGATTTGTGAAAAAAGTACCTTTAGAAAAATGCGTATATCTTTGGTACCGGTTCTTACATTATGATCAGGTAATGCTTACTTGGAAGGTAATTGAACGCCCTATCATTCGTTGATACACCACTTCTTAATCCGGTGCTGGACTTCGGCGTTATAAAGGCTTTTGTCGACGACTTTGCATTAAATTTATCACTTTTTTAAAAAAAGCTGGATTTTAAGTTCAATTTTCTTAAAAAAAAAAATTGTGTAAAATGTATTTTATGGCTGGTCGCTAAAGATTTATCTATTAAAAATGCAACGCCACATAACTCATTAAAATCCGATCAAGAATAAAGAAGTTATTGGCATTTTAGTAAAAAATTGCAGGTTTCAACTTCAAGCAAATTGACTGTTTTATGTTCGTCGTAGGAGGCATAGAAACATTTAAACCAGGAAATCAAACCGAAACCGGAACCGTATACCGAAAAGAACCGATTGAAACTCAGAACCGGAACCCGAACCGGAACCCGAACCGGAACCGATACTTTTAATTTGTTGTATACCGGTATCCGAGAACCGGTATTCTTGGAACCGAAAAGACCGAAAAGAACCTAAACGTTGTACCGGTACGGTTTCGGTTCTGAGTGCAATCACTAGACTGCGAAACGAACAGTTAGATTTGGCGGATTTTTGCGCAATCGTTGTGGCTGAATTGTTATTTTCAAATAAAAAAAGTCGAGAGACCAGTCCCTTTGAAAATAATGCATTCCTTTGTGGTATTTGCTTAGACCTTCCTTATTATGTCAGGCTAACCTCTGTACAGAAAAGTACATGTGAAACTGCTTCGACTGATATGTATATTTTCAAGAATTTTATCCACTTCTGTTCAATTGAAACTAAATGAGGAAAGCAGCTCTGACCCAACTAGTTTGTCTGAAAGTGGAGATGAAGTCGATTTATATATGAATTTCTAAGAAAAGAACCGGGACAATACAAATGGTTCAGTATTTTCACAAGACAGTTTAATGTATTAAGGTTTTCCTGAGCTCAAAAAGTTTACAAAATAAATATAATGTACTTAAATGGTGGTTAGATAGTTCGACAATGTTTCCGGAATTGTATGCTTCTAAGAAATAATCATTAATTTGCCTTCTTTGTAACTAATTTTAAAGTAGTTTAAGGTAAATTGATAATTTATGTACACATGCATGTGTACTGTTGTTTACCCACTTTGATTGGACTTAAGTTTTAAAATTTCGGTTAGTTTTACCGGTCCATACCGGTACGTACCGGTACGATACCGAAATAAAAGGGTACCGGAACCGGAACCGAATACCGAAACAGTAGCAGAACCAAAACAGAACCTTTTACCGAAACGTTAGTTTCGGTACGTACCGGAACCGGAACCGTAACCGAAATTCGTTTCGGTTTGATTCCCTGATTTAAACTATTCTATTAAAGGGCTACTATGACCTGCAAAATTTATTTTGTACCCGGGTAAGTTATTTTGTGATTGACTTAGGTGGAAAAATAAATGTAAGGCGTCAAATTGGATGCAAAAATGATCTTGATATGCTTGCGGGCTTTTTTCTATCGCCTTACATTCATTTTTCAACCTAAGTCAATCACAAAATAACTTAACCGGGTACAAAATAAATTTGGCGGACCATAGTAGCCCTTTAATAGAATAGTTTGAATGTTTCCTAATAACTCACGTTTTTTATATTTAAATCACAACACTGCTCGCTTTGATTGGAGCAGCTGTGATCAGCTGTTTCGCGAAATCAAATCAAAAGCAAATCACTTTCAGGAGTATCACTATAATGGATCGAGTGTAGAATCGCCAGTACATTTTAAAGGCACTAATTAGCAAGTTGTAAATGCGAAACTTGACAACTCTGTTTTATGTAGGGGATTTCGAAAATATCAGCTCGACAAGGTATGATTGCCAATGCTAAAAACTATCGTTGATCTTTCTCTCTCCGAGTGGCTCTTTCTATTTGCCTATGTACGTGCATGTATGTATGTATGAATGCATGTTTGTTTGTTTGTGTGTTTAGGGGATGTGATGAATTGTACTTAAAACTTGCAAAATGTTCTGTGCACTCTGTAATGGGGTTTTTTTTATGATCTTTGCTGTTTTATTTTAAGCTTTTGGCATGACTTCATCGCAAACATTTTATATAATTATGTACCTTGATTGTTAACGGTTTTTTATAATTAACATTCTTACGCGAAATTCTACACACCTAATTTAAGAAAATGGTAATGTTTATCCTCTCTCACCTGTTTTGAAAAGTCATCTTAACAACAGCAACTCGGTCACGTAGAAGCTTTTCATTAAAGTTTGGCATTGGTCTCTCTTGTTCTCCCTCTGCCAATTTGACAGGCCTGCAGCGCAGAGGCTCACATGTACACACAATCACTTTACTCGCATGTGTATGTATGTAAATTCTGCTTTTAAAGTTACATATAACAAATTATATTTACGACTTTTCATTTGTTAAGTAAAGCGGCTCACTTGGTAATTTGTTTGTTGTTTGTAGGTAATGCGAGCACTTTAAATTTAGTAAACAGCGGGTGGGGGTGGTGGTATGGAAATTGTTTTTTGTTTAGACGTAACGACCGAACGGAGCGACGACGATTTTGTTCCTGAGAGTTGCCGTTTGTTACTGAAATCGGTGCAAAATACAGAAAATAAAAAGTCGAAAAGCACACACATGCACATACATGCAAATACGAAGTTTGGACTGCATTCGAAAAACGAAGATCACTCGTGCGCTAGAACAACTGAGCGCAAGCTTATGAGCGAGAGAAGGAGAGAGGGAGAGAGAGAAGTGAGAGACAGTCCATTGCTTTTTGCAACCGTTGCTGGAAACTAAAGGAAGTAGTGCTAAATGAAAAAGCAAAGAAAATTTAGTTAACTCGACCGAAAGTGTGTATGTATGTATGTATTTCAATACATACAAGCATAAGTATATAGCACTTTGAGTAACTAAAGATTGTCGAGAACTTTCACACTTTGGGGATTGATTTTCCATCATCGGAAAATAAAATCACAAATGAATTATAAATAAATACTTAAAAAATCGATATTATCAATTTTTTCGATGTTTTTCAATAAAAACCCGGACCTTAACAATGAACAGGTCTATCGGGGTCATTAAGGCGTCAATAAAAACTGCATTCCAACTGTGCTTAAAAATTAAATCGCTCACTTACTTCAATACTGGCCATCCATTTAATAATCCATTTTGAGAAAAACACATAAAAAGTTCTCAGTGGATTTAACCCAGAAAAAAATGGTTCTTTTAGTTTAGAGTTAATCAAGTAAAATATTATAAATGAATACGAAAACTTTTACACATATGTAAAAGTACACAAGACAGCAAACACTTCTGCATCATATTCGGTCATTCACAAACTTTTGACAAGCAGGCACATATTCGGGGATTAAAATTAAGTGAAAACTAGTTTAAAATGTCGAATAAGCGTAAGAAAAACATCGGGACTGTAATGAACTTCTGCTTACTAATCAAACTCTCTTAGAAGCTATTGACTAGCGAAATCCATCGGTATAGAGGAAATCGAAATGTGGAATGAAGACGAGTTTGTGGAACAGAAAGTCAACAGCAAAGATGTGGCTTCAGATGACCAAGAATATGCCGACGTCTATGGTACTGAAACACCTTCAGATGGTACGGCAATGGAAAGCGTCAATAATGGTGCAAAAATAGTGAGACGCATAATAGTAAGCCCATGGCTAATCTTTAGGAGCTCCGTAAAGACTCTGTGCTGTCTAATAGCCAATTTCCACTGGCATCATTTCTTATCATTTTCATTTCTCAAAATTTCTCCGTTTCCATTGACGAATCGTCATCAATTTGACATTTTGACAAAAACAGCTGCTTTGTTTGTTTTAAATAACAGGCGGCACTTTCAAACTTACGTGGACTTATTGGAATATTTAGCAAAAAAAAAAGACATACCCCTCAGGACAGCAATTCCTCGTGGCGAACGCATTGCCATCGCCCTAAACCAGTGTCCGGCAAAACACACATGCTTATTTTGTCATTGAATGTGTGCGTTCAGACACGCGAGAGCGCTCTCAGTTAGCACATGTTTGTTAGTGAAAAAGAGAGCATAGTGACTGTGTATCGACGCCGCTGCTACAGAGGATGGACGTCGCTACTTGTATACACAGAACATTGAACGGTGCCTGACACTGCCCTAAACTATCAGCAGAAAGCTAAATACATAACTTATTTTTACCTATTTATATTTTAAGCAAAATTGCGCCTACTGTTTACTTTTTTTTACGGAGCAATTGTCATCATTTTTGAGAAATGATAGAAGTGAAAGGCAAAATGAAGTGACAATTCGTATGGAAGAAATGATATCATTTTCTTCATTTCTTGTCATTTCTTGAAATGAAGCTTCATTTGTTCAGTGGAAATAGGCTATAATTTAAAGAAAAAAAAAAAAAACAAACTAACATAACAGACTACTATAGTAAGCATAATAATTATAATTAATAAAAGTAAAATAATTCTAAATAAGAGTCATTTAAGCCTTTTTTGCTCAATTATATATGAATAAAATAATTTTTTTTTGAATGTTGAAAACAAATTAATTTTAATTAAAATAACATTCCCTTCGAAGCATATTTAGCAGCAAAGAAGCCATTTCTTGCCTTATACGACATTTCAAAAATGCGTCCAGAAAATAAAACTTTTCAGAAATTAGAATTACCCCAGGAACCAACAGGTTCTAATTTGCGAGCGTCCACTGTACAGATATTTGCAAAAATTGTATAATTAGTTCAGATTGCCATATAATAAAATATCCGAGAGCAGACTTCAATATACCCGCCTTCCTGTGTTTCTGAGGAAAGTATGCAACATTTTTTTTACTCGGCTATTTATTATCCGATCTGTATGAAAATTTGAGAGATTATATGTACTGCGAATATAAATATAAGTTTTAAGTTTTAGCACACCGCTGACAACAGTAGCTGGGGAAGGGGTGCAAAACAGCTGAAAGCTTTTTTTAAATTAAAAAAATAAAACGTGAATTGAACCCAGACCTACCGACCAGCAGTCGCAATACTCTGTCACTAAGCCACAATCTTTCCATCAGTTTATCGATGGCTTCTATGTTTTGGACCTGCTTCATCTTTGACATCTCCAACGACCTGGGTGTGGCATAAATTTTCACTTCACTCTGTCGCGACCAAAAAATGTTGCCAAATAAAAAATAAGCAAACAAAATCTGTTTGCCAAAACAAGTTTTGGGACTCTTGTTCTGCTTCTTCTTTGTATATTTTCTTCGTCACTCCAACCAAAAAAAAAATACGAGTATTTTAACTTTTTATTGTTGTTAATTTCTTTGAGCGCAGCTTTTTTAAGCTGCTGGCTGCGCGGGCGGCTGTAGAATCACAGCAAAAGTAATTATGGTTCCAATTTGTGGCTGCCGTTTGGCTATTTGGTGAAACAAGCAATCGTAAGCATTTATTTTTAAACAACAAAATTCAAGTTTTTGCAATTGCCAGAGCACAAAAAAGTTAATTACGTACGAAAAAAAAATGATTTATACACTCATAGAAAGTTGCATGCAAAATTCAACAGCTACAACAAAAATAACTGAAACCACAAGGTTCAAAAATGTTGAAAAATTATTTTCATGTTGTCGGTGTGGAGAGCTTCGACGATCCCATGGCCAGAGACATGTATGTATATGGGTGTGGGCGCTTCACTGACTCGCCCCGAGGGCGCATCAAAAATAATGCTTTGAAATGGAATACACGGACAGACAATAAAGTAAATTTTACGTTGTCATGTCAGCCCACAACAACAACAACATCAACACGAAAATGAAAAAGGTGAAACCCTAAACGCAGCAGTTGCGCTCGTTCAGTGCGATCCCCGGACGGCGATGCCGACACAATTTCCACCCTAACAAATTGTGCTCTGGGGTTGAATGAAAGCATCGATTGAGGCAAATAAAGCTTCAGGGCCAAAGTACAGCTACTAAGTGAAGCAGAAACTACCCTAAAACACGTTCGCATAACCAGCCACCCCCTCTTCCCCAAAACCTGTTTTTTTTTTGCTTGTATTGCGGTAGATCCACAGAGTCAGAGTTGGCCCCGTTCTCCCCCTGAGAGTGGGCAAAGTGGAAGCTAACTGACATAACTTTTATTTTAATGAAAGTAATTGCCAATGACCATTCATCTGGCAACTTTAAGACACATTTTGCATTGGCTTGGTAAGTCGTCTGAAGCATTAAGTCTTCCACAAGGCCACCAACCTAGATGACGCGTCTGTCCAAAACATGGATTGAGGTTTTTGCTAAAATTCAAGTGGTTGTTGCTGATAGAAATAATCATCTTAGATCAAGATTTCTGGCTGCAAGACGTTTCGAATGGAATGCTGCTTGATTTAAAACAGAGGTGCCCAGAGCCAGCTTACGGCCGCGTAGACACCAATACACCTGAAGAAAAATGTTCTCTAGCAACAACAACCTCAAGAAATAGAAAATCGATTATTACCAGCTGCTGTGTGTGTGTGTCTGCTCTTGACCGTCTGATACCCTGCAAATATTTTGTCGGGTTTCTTATTTCCCTCGTCAAAATGTGAGTTTGGCGATAGTTTGAGTTCAGAGTCTGCTGATAGTTTGGCGATTTACAAAAACAAAACACATAAGGTGTCGCATTTTTAACATAAAAGGGAGACATTGGCGATATGTGGTTTCAGTTTTAACTGCGCTATTTAAATCGATTGAATGTGGAATAAAGACTTGAGAATTACAAGCAACCATTTGTGGGAAATTGCTTTCAGACAGAATCATTATAAAACACCTTTTTGTTGCCCGGGCTGAGATGCCCGGCTAGCACAGTCGTCTAAGACGTCGGTCCCCCATTGTGCTTTCAGTCCAAAGGAACCAGGTTCGACTCCCAACAAAGTAAGTAAAAGTTTTTCATGTAATAAAATATAATATGTTTCTTTAATTCGAATAATAAAACAAGTGCGGGAACCAGCAGCAAGCTAGCAAGGCAGCAGCAGCAGCAGCAAGCGTAAATCTGAATTTTTTTTGTGTGAATCGCTTTTTTATCCCTGAGAAGAGACATTTTCGTAACTCCCAGAAGAAACGCTTTCTCTCCTCCAAGAAGTGTAGCAGAGTGGCACATTTCCTCCCGAAGGGAGATGAGAACGCGATAAATATGCGATATCGCCAAAATGAAGCGACCTACTGGAAGAATCGCATTTCTATCTTCAGCGATAAAAAATGTTTGCTGGGTACAGAAGAATTCATTCGACCCCCAACAACAAAAACTACATTGAAGACGACACAAACACATATTTGTTAACAGAGAAGAGAGAATACATATGCAGACGTTGTTGCAATACGTTTAGCCTTCAGCTATGCGTGAGAGCTGTACAAGGCATATTCCTATGCGTGGCATACGCTTAGGGCCTGGGCACCCCTTTGATTTATTCTATCTGAACTTTTAAAAAATTTGCAACTTTTTTTTAAAAATGCTATTAGGGCTACTGTTTTTATTTTCTTTAGCATTTTAGCCTTAAACTAAATTTTTTTCTAGTTTCGTTTTTATACCTTTTTGGACCTCCAAATTACGTCCCATATCGTCTGTTCTTGACAATTGAACGCTTTGCTCACTCTTTTTTGTTTTATTGTTGACGTTTTGTATTTTCTTTTGTGGTTCTTAGGGTTCTATTTGATCGTGTGCAGTTATATCTGTACCCGTTGGTCAATGACTTTGCTCCTGCATATTTACCCCAGTATACTTTGACCTACTTTTCTCTGTTACTCATCGTTTTACTCTCTTTTTTTTTTTATACCCATTTTCCACCGTCGTCTAACAAGTTCTTTCGGTTTTACCGTGTCGGTGTTTTTTCTTTGCCCCCTCGTTTTTTTCCACTCTTAGTAGCTCCTCTACTGTTTTTTGTTTTTTGACCCGTTTTTTGTCTTTCGCCTTACTTAGTCTGAATTTATTACAGCTTTTGTCATTTATCGGACACTATCAGCGCCTACAGTTAGGTCTGATTTATGACTTTGTTCTGTATCCTCAACGTCATAAGTTTTTAATGTTTTACATCATTTCACCAATTTTCGATCGGACCCTGAAGCGCTACTTCAGCACATCGCCGGAAAACCGTCGAGCCGTTACGCCTCTATTTTTATTCTTAAAATACATAATAATATTTGTTGAAACGAAATTTAATGTTTTAGCATTTTTTTTGCAATTTTTACTCTTAACTTTTTCCCCCTACAGATTTAAAAACTGTTAAAACAAAACAAACCGAAAGACCTGCATTAGTGATTGAAGTTAAGTCATAATAATCAAATCAAAAACCTGGCACGGGTCTAAGGTCTAGTTACTCGCACTCTATTTCTCTTTTAGTTATAGTATTATTAAACTGCTGATGTATTATAGCTAATATTGAAATAAATAAATAAAAACCTGGCAAGAGTTTTAACTTTTCATTGGGGGCAATTATTTTATCTCAGAGCCATGTTTTAAGATCGTAAGCAGCAAACTTTCCAAGTCAGTCGAATATTTCCAATTGAGAAAGTCATTCAAGGTTCAATTCATTAAATTTAGTCAGCAAAGTTATACTTGTGTGAAACGGGGCTTTATCAAATTTACATACAATTGAAAATGTATTATAATTTTGCCCAGAATTTTGTAACGCATAGAAGAATTAATCTCACACCACATAGAGCAGGGATGCCCAAGCCCATTCCGCAAGCATTCACTGTTGTTTTTTTACGCAAAGGATAACCTGGTGCGTATACGGGCCACACATGCCATAAGACTACATAGAGCAACCACAAATTTATATGCGATTTCTCTTCTCATATTCTCCGAGCGAAGGTTTTGTTGTTGCTTAACCTTCGCTCTCGTTTCTTTTTGTTAACTTCAAAAAAGTAATAACTAGAAATATTTCTAAGAGTCTTTGGCCATGCCCCAAGTCTGTAAGCGGTTCGATAGAAGTTTTAAAACGTTCAAAGACATATCTCAGCAATTATTAAAGCTAGGAACGTAAAATATGGTGTGTAGTTTGGTTGCGAACCTGCTAGTCTTTTCCAAAAGTGGATTAAGGCTATATCTGCGAATTATTTTAATTTTTTGAATCTCTCAGTCATAGGCTTTCCGGATATGGCCCGATTTTCTTCATTTCTTTCTTGTAGTTTTGTTTCTGGACAATTGATTTGCACATGAAAATGCAAAAATATGTTTCGAACTTTTCTGGTTGAGTTTTGCACGTTGCCTCGAAGCGCACACAGCTGTTCCATAAAAATTCCTTCTCGTTTTAATTTTAGCAACAGAAATTGCACAAGGAAAACAACAACAAACACAGTTTATTTTTATATATTGTGCAAAACTCATTTACATACATCTGTACACTCACACATACATATGCCAGAAGAAAGAGAAGCGGAAAGGAAGCAAGAGTGCGTGGGACGCCAACTCTATGGCTAACCTTGAAGTCATCGTGCTGTCTCTTGCCACTGCAACGCACACATGAAAATTTGATATGCAAAAGCCACAAAAAATTGTATAGAGAATGAAGAGCAGATGTGCGGCATCGCTCGTTGGCTCCCGCTCCCCTTGATACCTTGAATTTTTCCTCACGAGCGACCAGTCGATTGTTGTTGTTGTTAATCTGTTTCTCTTTTTTCGCATTTCATGTTCATTTCCTTTTGTCAATTGAATTTAATGGAGTTGAGTGGCGGCTGGGCGGCCTGGCGACCCGGCCAAGGGTGAAATTGATCGATCAACTTGATCACAGAAGCATGGAAGGAATAGGGGTAGGTTTTTAAGTACGGCAGCTGTTGTAATTCGCTCTCCCTCTCTCTGTCTGATGGGGGTTGGAGGAGGACAGGATCCTGCTCCTGCTGTTCCTGTATCCAATATTATTTTTTGCCATGTAGTACCTACTGCTTACTGCAGTTTTTTTAGGGGGTTGAAATGCAACTTGAAGAGATCGGCAGCTGACGCTTTCGTTTGTGTTTATTTGGTGGGGGAAAAGCCAACCCCTGCCAATGCCAAGTTTCCACCCCAAAAAGGGCCACCCTCGCACCCTACCACCCGCCGTTGGTTAAGTCCTGTTTGTGATCTGAGGACAAGCGTCAAGGGATGTGCTGCCCCACGTTTTAGGGTTGTTAGACAAAGCAAACGCATGTCCTTGTCAAAAGAAACAAAAGCTTCGTACCAACCCCCCACAAAAAGGAGCTTATCTGGCACTGTGGGCCGAGTGTATGGAAGGACTGTGGCAAAGTCCCAGCTGCGGTCCCTAATTGATATGATTAAATTTACTTAATCACTGACATATCCAAGAAAAAAATAATAAAAATGAGCAAGCGAAAAGCGTTTCTTGGAATTAAGCCAAATTCCACAAAACCAGAGTTTTATTGAGCTTCATCGCATTTGTCATAATTAGAGGTACGCGATAAAAGAACTAGCATATAAGGTACTAAAGACCATTTGCAATACACCCGAATATCTCCTGGTCACACAATACTACTACTTAGCCTGCTAGGACGTACTTTAATATAGAACAAAGATTAAAAACAAATTTCTCAGTTAATTTGCTTGTCATTTTCTAGCTAAAATACTCCATTTTCCACAACAAGTGTACATGCCCTGGAAGATTAGTCTTTCAGGGAAGACGTATGAGTTTCGAGATCCATGGGAATTTCGGGTGCAGTGGGACCATTAGAAACTTCGAAACAGCCGTGTCTGAACGGATCGGATCGTACAGCTACATCACTAAGGAATCAAATTTATTAAATATATCTTATAGCTAGTTTCATACAGATCGGTACACAAACAAAAAAATGCTGGGCAATATTTAAGCATAAAAACAGAGGAAAGCTGACTTCGGCTCGACCGAAGTTTATATACCCTACAGCTTGTACAATTTATATAAAATTTGGTCGAACATTCTTAGCTGAGATTTCTTCTAAACTCATCAATAGATTGGCAATTCGACTGAGCAGTTTGTTATTTGGCAGCTATACGATATATTTGGATACGATTTGGATCAAACTCGCCAAATTGTTGAAACAGATCGTATTCATCACTGGAAAGTATAAAGACGCTACATTAAAAACAAAAAGTTTTTCGTACTTTTTTCAGACCTATCTTTTGTATCTTTTGTATAAGAGCTAGGCCGCATAGTGGTTCGATTTTCATAAAACTTGTTGAAATTATATGAAATCATAGAAAACTTAAACGTACGAGGTTTGCAAACGCTTCAACGAGGTCGTGGTTCGAGTCCCAGTAGTAAATAGTTTTGCTGTTTTTCTTTATGTATCATACGAACTTCCAAAGGAGGATTTACACACAAGTCTAGGAGGGTTAATAAGCTGCAAGATGATAAATCGTGCTTTTAAGATTTCTAAGCTCATTTCAAGGTTTTTCAACCTGTTCGATGAAGAGATTTCCGGTCTAGAGTTTAGATTGATTATTGTTCTCAGTAAACAGTCAGCAATTATATGCCAAATTTGGTAAAATTCTGACTACTACATCCCATAGCTTCCATAGGTCATCTACATATGTCATCTTTCATCTATCTATAATCATATAATGATAAGACATTTCACATGATCATTGATGTGGAGCCAAAACCATAATAGTTAGAAAGTTCAAAATTTCACAATAACTTCTTATAGTGATCGGACATTGTACTAAGAAAGCATTTCCTCAACGCAGCTCCCATTGCTCTCCAAAACGAAAAAAACGTATAAGTGCTGAAAATATTTACTAGAAGTGTGTTTTCTTGATATCAAAAATAACAAAAAATTATATTTGTTTAAAAATACAATAAAAATACAATTTGAAAACAAAAAAAAACAAAAAAAAATCTTCGCTTGCGTCAGGCCATGATTCGAACCTACAACTGCTGACATGGGCGGCTGACTCTCTACCCTCGCGCCACTTTGGTCTTTTTCAATTCGGTGGCAGACCACTTATAATTATGAAGCGCTCAGTCCGCAAGGCATATTTCTTTTGTAATCTATTATAAAGATTCTCAAATAAATGCTAAATTGTTTGAATGGAATTTTAATATCCATATTCTAGCGATACTTAGTCCTTGGTTCCTCCCAGGGGGCGAAAACATTTCGTTATTCACACGTACACGACCCGAAAAGAGCAGAAAGCCGTCATTCGCTCGCAAGAGTTCGAATCGACATCAATACTCTCTCACTTTTTGGCCTCGCTCTATATCTATAAAAAGAGAGTGTACTGACTGGCTGACTGACTGATTTACTGACTGATTCACTAACTCAATGGCAATCATCGCACAGCCTAAACGGTAAGAGATAAAGGGCTGTAATTTTGAGAGGAGTTCTGTTAGTGGAGAAGGTGCGTACTAAGACGGAGCCCACGAGGAAAATGGACGGAAAATTCTGCACTCAAAAACTATTTTTCTTCCGATTGGCTTTAACCTCGGTTTGTAAGGATGGAATACGAAATAGTTTGAAATGTGATTTTCTGATGTTGGAAAATTTTATCCAAAGGTCGGAAAATTCTGCATAATAAAAGTATTTTCCATCCGATTTCCGTGAAACTCGGTTTGTAAGGACAGACTACGATATGATTTAAAATGGGATTTTTCTTACCAAAAAAACCGCCCCCAGGTTGGCTTAAAAATCGGTTTGTAAAGATGTAATACGAATTAATTTAAAAAGCATCTTTTCAAAGTCGGAAAATTTTACCCGACTGCCGTAAAATTTCCGGCAAATTCTGCGAGAAGAAAACTATTTATCATCCGATTGGCTTGAAGCTCGGATTCAATTGATGAAATAGAAAAATGTCGGAAAATCTGATCCCCGCGAGTGAAAATGCGCAGAAAATTCTGCATGCAAGAAAACTTTTATTCATCCGATTGGCTTAAACGATAGAATACGAATTAATTTGAAGCATAATTTTCCAATGACGGAAATTCCGCCCCAGGCGCGAAATTCCAGGAAAATTCTACATGGAAAATAACTACTTTTCATCCGATTGACTTGAGATTCTGTTTGTACGGATAAAATTCGCAATTATTTTAAGTGTGATTTCCCAATGATGGAAAATCCGACCACGGTCTGATATTGGTTCTATACTGTTAAAGGCGCAGCGAAGCGCGACGGGTTATGTGCTAGTATCCCATATATATTCTATCGGAAACAAGAGTAAAGATGTTTGCCCGTTGAAAAGATTTTTTGTCAAGAGTCTTGTTTTTCCAGGGGACAACGCACTGTGCGTTAGCAGCATCTGCGTTGGAGGGGTGAAATGTTTTGCTGACGCAGAGGGGATCATGCTTGGCTGACGTTGTTGTTGGCTGCCCTGTCGTGTCGTTGTCGTGGCCAGACGAGCACACCCTCCCACCCTCCTACCACCCTCCCAACCCTCGATTAGTGTCCTTGTTTATTGTGCGCGCATAATGAAACTTCGTTTCTATCCCCTTTTGGTAGGGTTAGGGAAAATCAATAAGCTTGGGCGGATCGGAAATTGAAATATGCGCAGTTGGCGAGCTTTACATACCTCTCACTTCATCTCTTACCAATTTTGGCCTCATCATTTTCTCTCTTCTTTTGCCCCACAAAAAAAAAAGAATAAATTTGCAAGCGAGAAAAAGAAAACCAGAAAGTTCCATTAACGAGAAATATTTTTGGCAGCCTCCAAATCTAAAGCATTCTTTTAAAAAGCACAGCCCCATCAATCACAAACACACATACAAAAAGGGGAGAGAGAGAGGAATATATACATACATACATATACATATGTGGTTTCCAGCTCGAATGAAAACGAAGCTCAGATTTAGAATCGGCATTGGGCGCAAAATCATAAGGGAAATCAAAGCGTACAGAAATAGCAACCACACGCACACATACGCCCACACACAAAAGCTTTCGAAGTTGCCGACGAAAATTGTTGAAATCAAAAAGAAGAAAATACTGAATAATATGCATACATATGTACATATGTAATTCAATTACATATTGACTTCTGGTTGGTTTTTGTGGAATGGAATTCGAGTGAGTGGCATAAATTTTCACTTTGTGTTGCCAAAAACAACAAAATCCAAACGAGTTTTGGGACTCGGCGGGTTCTGCTTCTTCTGCCTCTTTCCCCTCTTTTTTCAGCGAATATTTTCTTCGTCATGCGGCGCGGGCGGCGACGCCAGCAGAGCCACTGACTGACTGACTGATATTGTGGTATTTTAGAAGCTCCAACGCAATTATGATGATTTTTTTGTGGGTTTTTTCTTCTCGCTCTTAAACAAGTAATCATTAATTTTTTTTCCAAAATCAAGTTTGGCAATTGTTAGACAAAAAAAATGGGTTTTATAGAAAGTAGCAATTGGTGGATAAAAAAATCCGACATTTTGAAAGCTAAGCCTTTCTTGTCACCTCTCCACTTCTACTTTTTGGAATTTTAATTGTCTGTCTAAATGTTTATTAACTTAGATATGCACATACATATGTGTGCAATTTGGTTTTAACCTTGGATATGGTAATAAAAGTGACTACAAATATACGGTATATGTATATCACCTGGTGTGATAGCATAGCATAGAGTATACAGAGTCTATATAATCCGCAGCCTCCATTTGTGGATCAACTTAAATTCAAAAGCTCCATTCGATCCGTCTTGGGTGGAAAAGCAAAAGAGTAATAACGACACACGGTCCATACGAGACTTTTTCTTTTTGTATCGTATCCTGAAAGTTTTCTTATGTAATCGGAATTACAACTTAATGATATCATCACCCATCCCATACTTTATTACTCGAATGAAGGGGCATTCCCGAAACCCCTTCGCAAATAGAACTTCTCAACGATCACCAGATTAGTCAGAGATCAGCATCCCAGATCACATGCTTGGCTTAAAGCTGTTTTCCCCTTCGCGTAGGCGTCTCGATTGACTGTTGTCAACGCATTCCATGACACGTTTAAGGGCGGATTAAGCGGTTAAAATCAAACACCTGTCGTTAGCCAGGCACCTATGCACCTACATACAAATGTAGCTACGAATATATGTGCATATATGCACTTGGATAGTTCTAGAGGGTCTAGCTCTAGCTCGGTGTGGTGGCATCCATTGAAGGGCTTCGTTGTGAAGTACACGTCAACAACGTCAACAAACAAAATAATATGGAATGAGATAGCACCTAATGTCTACAACTTACTTGGGTACATATATACATACATACATATACACATAGTTAGCCAGCATGTAAAAATAGTTCTAGGGCATGAAAGAGAGAGCGAGGGAGGCTAAATTCAGTTTTTATGCATTTATGACACAAATAAAAGCTGCTCGGCTCTCTTTCGCAGGAAGCCAGTGCAAGTGCAAGTGGGTCGAGCGGGGCGGGAATATGGGGAGTAAGAGTGCATGTGCATGCGCACCACCATTCAAGAAATTGCAATGCACTTGTCGCCCCACACGCGCACTCACACCAATGCACATATAATGCTGCCCACATTACATACATATGTATATGTACACTAACATTAACTTTTCCAATGACGTCAATCGCTGCGCCGTGTGCTGTAAAGTAAACTTTTTGCCAGTATTGTCGAACTTGTTTTAATTTTTGCATGCAAAGTTAAAAGATTTCGATTTTGGACCGGTGGCGCCATCTGTTAGCCGATATGGTTCGTTTCGGCTTCAAACGAGCTCCTCGGATGCAACACGAACCAAAGTGAAGCTTTAACGACGCTCCCATGTATAAAGTACATAAATAGGTATGTGTGTGTGCTTTTTTGTTTGGCATGTGGGACATGGGGGGATCTTTCGTTGTGCTTGTTTGCTCTTCTCTAATTGCGGGAGCATGTGTGTTTTCAATCGGGGTGGTCGCGTGCCTCTAATTTTTTATGTGGTGACCCGATTTGTCTTATGATTTACCAGTATAACGCAACTATTTTTGAGAGGAAGAGAAGTTTTATAGTAAAGGCCCATACGGACATCAGAAGTAAGGAGAAGTTTCATACAAAAATTGAGGGAAGAAGAAGTTACGATTTCGACACTTTAACATAATTTTACGCTTAGCAGCAAATGTTACGATTAACAGCACATTGGTGGAGCCGATGTAAGTTTGCTGTGCTTCGAGCTTTGGCGTGCATTTAGCTAGAGTGAGTTTTAAAATGTAATAATAATGCTGAAATGGTCGTGACACAGGTGCATCCCTATGTCTCGAGTCTTCTATTAGATTGATTTTTCCGGCAAACTCTTGTCCATTCGGAATGTGTGGTCTTATCAAACGGAAATCAATAATTTTCAAGTGTGCCTAATCTACGATCGAAATCGATGATTTTTGATGAGAAATTATGGACACAACTCAGATAATACTTATTTAGAGCTGGTGCATGCAATTATTTTAATAAATTTAACCTTGAGGCTCATGAATGTCAATTAGTTTGATACATTGCATAGAATTGTCATTACTCCGCGTCACGTAAGCTTTTACCCGCTAAATTAGTCGTTTGTATGCGCCAACAGCCCACCGTATGCTCACAGAAACTTCCGCAGTGGCAGCTGAGTCGCTTTCGCAACTGCAACTCATTTGTATTGCTTTCCAAAATGTATTTTGTAGTGCTGAAAGGTTAGTTGATAAAATCTACACACCATAAACGCAACCTGCCATTTTTGATCATTAACTTTATTACAAATTTGCTTGAGAAAATGATTTTCCCTTAAAAATTCAGGTAAACCATGAACCTCAATCTTTTCTTAAACCAAAGATGGTCCAACAACTAATGTCGTTTTCACCAAACATTCATTTATGCAGTCACAAATATATATCTTATTTTTCGGTAAACATTTAAATGAAATTATTTTTACAAAGCATATGTCAGAGATAGTTTTTTCAAAGATTTCACCATCCAATTCCATTTTTACACACAACAACACTTCTTAATGGATCACCGTTTATATTCAAGTCAATAAATTCAATAATGTTCAAACCAATCTCTATTCCGGTCTTTGGCCCGTTTTCCACCGTTTTGTGTGAATTTTTCAATATCGGAAAAGTTGAAGAAAAATACTTTTGAAAAAGCCCAGATCTTGACGGTGTGTGCATACCAACAGAATCACTGGTATTGGGAACTTTTGTCAGTCACAGTGAGTCAATGCGACTCATTGACTCACATCTCTAGGACAGACACTCACGAACCAGCGTTGCCAGTGTATTGCAAAATGTTAAGTTTCAATATAAAAAAAAATGAAAACAACGTTAAAATATAATTCAAGACATTCCACATAAACAATAAACACACAATGCCCAATGGGCATATTTTTTATGACAGTCAATTCATTAACATAGATTTGCAACCATCTGGCAGCACCAACGAAAATGGCGAACACGAGCCACACTGCGATGAACGACGAGCTGAAAAAATAATTGTTAAATTCCGTTTTGCGGGGCCAATATCGAAAGAAATCGACTAATTTAATCCTAATACAAATATGAAACGAGTTCAAAGTGCACCAACAATAACTGCAAGAAGCAAATGCAATAGTTAAAGTTTGCAAATTACGAAAAACCAATTGCGGTGCGTGCGAGTGCGACGAGTGAGAATAGAGTGTAGATAGAGAGAAAAAAACATAGTACATATGTACCAATGCATGTATGTATGTATGTACATTTATTCGGTGGACAACAAGAAAATTAATAAAGCAAAAAAGCTGGCGGTAAATGCACGCATGTGTGTGTGTGTTCTGTGTGCGTATTGAAACAACAACAAAAGCAACAATTACACTACCCAACGTCGCGACAGCAGGCGTCATTCAATGCGTGCACTGAGGCTACGTAAGACGTAAGCGGCATCAAAGCACACACAAACAAACTCTGTTGACGTATGCGTGCGTTTGGCGAATTATGCAAAAGAGCAACAAATTGGAAGCGGGCGGCTGAGCAGCGCTGAGACGAAGAACTGCAGCACAATTTAAATATAAATAGCAAAAAGGTAAAACAACAACAACTAAAAATACAAGTTGGCCGCAAATTTGTTTGATAAAAGCTAAAATAAAACACATTTCAATTGGGTTCAATTGTCGACGTTGCTAGCTTAACGCTTACATGTGGCCTAGGGTGGGGGTGGGCAGCCACTTGCACTTTTGATTCTCCCCTCCTCTCTCTCTCCATCTGTCTCACTTTGTGTCGCTCTCTCGCACAGTATTTGCAAGCTAACAAGAACAATAATAATCAAAACAAAAATGTTTAAAATCCATTTTCTTTGGCTTCTCCTCACCCACCACCTCTACCTCTCACTCTCATTTGGCAGCAGAGGCGCTGTCGTCTTCTTCTTTATCAACTGCTATATGTGCACGCCTACACACACATATGCTGTAGCATCGTACAAACAGCTGTCTCGCTTGCTCGTGTGACAACGCAACGAAAACGAAGTTGCCTATGCAAAAACAACAGTGGGAGGAATCCGATTAGTTTGGGCAATTATATGAAACTAGTTGAATACCGACTAGGGACATGAAATTCCTTAATATAGGCATTTCCACCAAAAGGTCCACCGAACACAACAAATAAAAAGTTGTTTAAAACATTATATTTTGTCATACTTTCATGGGGAAAAAATCAAATTTAACTAATGTGAGCTAGATCTTAGATTTTTTCATTACCCATTTCGAAATATTCGGTGAAAACTACTCACATTTAAATTTTTCCTTAGGATTCGCTAAAAATCCGTTTTATTTCGACTTTTTTACTCTAAATGTGTACGACGGAAACGTCCATTTGTGTCCTTTGGAATTTTAGGTTAAATTAGTGAGCCTTTTGAAATGAGTCCACCTTGACCCTGTCAGAAATGGCATAATAAATTTCAACAGCGTAGCTTAAAGAATTTCCCCGGGACTTGGAACACCGATTGATCCCAGGTCTCTTTCTCGCTTATGCCTATTTATCGTTCCTTCGGCAAATCGATAAATAAACTTAATTGCCAAATATCTCTAGAAGGTACAGAACTTCTATTTACAAAACTGTGAGAGATATGACTTTTTTTCAAAATTGTTGGGGGCGTGGTAAAATATACAAATAATCTTGATCTGCCTGCAAGTATAAGAAGCACTTGTCCCATAAATGTCAAACCTGCAGCTCTTACCCTCTCTGAGATTTGTTTGTTCATACGGTACAGAGTATTAAAAAGTGTGTAAATTACTCATACAATTTTTTAAGATAATGTATATAGCAGAAATATATGCTTAAATCCCAGATTTAGTGTTTAATCTAACCACAACAGTCTTCATGATTAGCGTACTCGTCTAGTGGGCCTTACCTGAGATAGCTACCTAGTATACCCAGCTGAGATCGGTGTAAAATTGCTGGAGAAACAAAAGCTTACGACTCTCAATGTTAGGAGCAATGGGAAGAGACAAAAAGAAAAACCGCGAAAGCCGCGATTGAATTCATATACTCCCTCTTTGCTCTCTTGCTGAGCGCACTTTTTGAGCGGGTGCTTTGTGTCTGCTTCTTCTTTTTGTTTTGCTCCCAGATTATTTGATGAGCTAAAGAACGGCGCTGATTGGAAAACGCAACTTGTTAGATTTAGACTTTGTTGTATAATTAAGAAATTTGTGACCAATCTGAGCATTGCGTTGAACAGTAAGTGCCTGTTTCGTTGCATCCGAAGCAGCAGCAGCAACAGCAAGTCGAAGAGGATTTTGTATGCACTTGGCAGTCGTGTGGTTGTTGCCCCCCCCCTTGCGCCTCTGCACGTCGCCTGAGTTCTATTTGGATGGCAAGTGGTTGGCTCCAAGACCAACTCTACAAGCATCCATTCTCCATCCTTTTAACATTCCTATTTCTCTTTTTGACAATACCAACCAACTACTAGGCCCCCGGTACGACGACGTGCCATTGAAACCGTAAAAAGAACTAAAAAAAAATGTGTAAACCCAAGTCAAACTGAAACTGGTTTCGGTTTTCTTTCTTTGGGCAGGCGAGCATTTTACATGAAAATGCGCAAAACTAAAAACTTTTCTGAATTGAAGCCACGGCATTGGCAATGGGCGCAAAAAAGTAAAACAACTACGACAACTGAAACCGAAATGGCTTTTTCGGCCTATACGCTACAGTTGGTGGGTTGTATGAGATTAAAGCACAAGTTGGCTCTGTCCAATTTCTCACTAACATTAAGGCTTTCTGAATGTTAGCCAAATTATAGCTTTGCCCATTGGAGGACCAAAATAACCAAAACAGTCTCCACAAATATTGTATTCATTTCCCAGTTTGCTCAATTTATGCCTGTCTTAAAGGCAAGCGTAAACCCGTTCAATAAATCAATTTAAATAATTTTGTCTTTGTGGTTTTTCTATCTTTTATTGTCTTAATTTTGTGAACCTCTTCTGGGAGCATGTTTATTTTTAAATTATCTTTTCCGCCAAGTTTTCATCCTGTGGGGGCTAATTGATTGTCGACTTGGGCCAACCACAGACTCTACCTGTACTAGCATAGTTTCTCTACTAGTGTGTTTTGCTCACTGCACAATGGACTGACTGTGGCTCCTTTTACATCCAGGCAGCAGGTTGGTGGTGTCTGCGGTGCCCCCAAAAGCGACTGCTGTTAGGTCGGTCAGTTGCGTCTGGCCTAGCAGTTTGAGTGGAAGCTGAATTCGGTCGACGGGGAAAAAGTTGTTCAAGTTGGCGATTTAAAAGGTTTAAAGTAGAAATCAAATAAAAATAAATGATGACTTTTGCAACAGCAGAAAGAGGTACATACTATTAGTTGGGGCTTTTTATACAAGTTGCCTAATGAATTTAACCGCTCTTGCTTGTTATTTGCAGGGCAGCAGCAGCAGCATCTACAGCCTTGAGCCACCCAATAACCACACAAGAAGAAGGAAATTGGAATCCTCTTCCACCTGCAAAATGGCTGCCGTACGTGGGCATCAATATTTCAGCCTACGCTGGAATAACTATCAAAACACAATGACCTCAGTGTTTCAACAGTTGCGCGAGGATCTATCCTTTGTCGATGTGACCTTGTCCTGTGAGCACGGTTCCCTCAAGGCGCACAAGGTAAGCTCTTCGTATATCTAATTTGGCATCAGTTACTAACTTATTTTCCCACAGGTCGTGCTGTCCGCCTGTTCAACGTATTTCCAAAAGCTTTTGCTCGAGAACCCCTGCAAACACCCTACAATCATTCTGCCTGCTGATATTATATTCACAGATCTGAAAACCATCATCGATTTTGTTTATCGCGGTGAGATCGATGTCACCGAATCGGAATTACAAGTAAGTGATTTGAAGGGAAGAAGAGAGAATTGGGTAAAGACATAAGTGTAGTTGGATTGAAATGGCCTCTCTATAGATAACACAATAATTCACCATAATAGTAATTAACTTTTAAATCAAAATCAGAAACTAAGACAAGTCGAGTTATGTTTAGAGTAGGGGCTATAAAATGGTAGCATAAGCAATTCTATTTCCATTTTTATTCATTTCCGAGCCTTAATGATTTTAAATCTAGGCACAATTTGACATCTATATTCAATTTATATAGACGCAAACGTTTTTAGTCATCAATTCTGTTCAACTTTTCTGCATATGTAAATATAAAATAAATTGGTAATATTATTATCTTCAGAGCAAATAAGTGTAATCTAAATCCGAAGAATATATAGTATGGATTCCTCATTACAATGCTTGGAAAATACATATGTACATGTGTTGCTCAATTAGCGAAAATTTTTTTAAGAAAAACTTAAACTAATTTGTATTAAACGATGGTACACTTAAGGGTACTGTATACTTCAATTAATTTTTTTTTTTTGATTTTTTTTTATTTGCTTAAACGTTCTATTAGGATCTTATAAACATCTTTCAAAACTTTCAAGCTGATCCGAAACTCAGTTTTAAAGATATAAACAAAAACAATTATTTTTTCCGACCCTTTTATATGAAAATTGTTTTTATCGATCCTCGTATTTTTAGAAATTCGTTTTTTTTCCCTATTTTGGTCAAAAAACTTTATAAATATTTATAAAATGTTCGATATTATGGAAAAAAATTTATGAAAAAAAAATTTTACTTGAAGTTTTTGGAGATTTTATTTTTTACCACGTCTGACACACTTTGACTCAAATTTCTGGAGAACTGCTTAACCGATTTTGATAATCTTTTTTTCGGTGAAAGTTAACACCCAAATGCACCAAATCCGATTTATACATTTATTAAAAACGATTTTTATTTCATCGAAAACAGATGTCGAATCTTTAAATGCGATTATCTCGGAACCACTTTTTCCAAAATGGTTGCAAAGATTTAAAGAGTACCTGTTGACCGATTTTCAAATTCTTTGCCTTAAATTACTCTTAATACCCACCATTCTGGTGTGAACTAGGATATTTTTGATCGGTCAACAAATAACGGAGCTAGGACCAATACAGTGGGAAAAAATAGTAGATTTTCGAAATTTTGACTTTGAAACCCCATAACTACGTCATTTATTGACCGATCCAAAATATCCTAGTTCACTCCAGAATTACATTAATTCTTAACAAAACCCTGTCTTCAGTTTTAAATTCAGATCATCCGTTCTCAAAAAATTTTGCAACCATGGGCCTATGTTTTAAATTTTTGGTTAACTTTGAACAAAAATACAACAACAACCGTAGGTACAACAACAACAACAAAAATTACTAAATTTAGTTTAACCGATTACCTGTCCAATGAAAAAACCGCCTTCTTAATACCACTGATAGTTTTTGAGTAATCTAATTTTTTGTAAACCTTTAAAAATGACAACTGAAGGTATACAGTACCCTTAAGGATGGATTGAATGGTTTGGCGAATATGCCCTCCACAAATGTTTATCGGCTGCATTTGGTCTTTGATTTATGTAATTTTATGTTCGTATCTCAATATGCAAGGGATGCCAACTAGCTATATATGTAAGCCATTTATATTTATTTCTACTTCGATGTAAGAATATGCTTATAAGATGGCTACACATCGGCACAACAAAAGCAGTGGCAAAACAAAACAGTCTTTATCTCTAAAACTTGCTCTTCTACCGATCGTTTTTATATGCAGCGAATATTAGTTAAAGCTGACGGAGGAGATAGCATAGAAACATACGGACGGACATGGCTATTTCAACTGAGCTCGTCATGCTCCTATAAAATATACATATATAGATTATGTGGTCCAAAATGCTTCCTTCTATGCGTTACAAACATGTGAACAATTTTAATATGCCCTCTGCAAGATTATAACATGCGCAAATTCTGAGACGATGCACAGCAAAAACAGTTATGCACAGGGTCGTTATCGGGGGCACAGGTTTGCCAGCTTCTCCCCCAAACCCTTGCCCCCCACACACAGCCGCTTGCTCATTGAGCTACGTTTTGCATTTAAACGACAACGGCCCATTGTAATTGTCATTTGTGTGCTTCATTAACTGTTGATTGCTCTTGGGGTCGAACTCCCCACACGAAAGCAGTGGGTTGGGCGGGTATTTGTTCTGGCTATTGTTCATGATAGAGGCCGGGAAGCACTATTCCGAGGTAGATTTTTAATTAATATTGATTTTTATACAATCCCACTGAGTATTAAAAAATTAAGCGGGACTTTAAAAAACTCTTAGCTGCTTTTAGATGCTTTAAACTTAATTGATAGAGATTAGTTATTTTCAGTCCCTTAGATCCAACAAGATTTGGGTTTTCCATGAAACGAACTATCCAAATTGATCGGCTTCTCTATAAGAAAAATGCGAGCCAACCTATCTTAGATCCGCCTCCGACATGATTCAACGCCGCTAACCGAACCTTGGGCTTGACAACATTTATTTGTTAATTTATAGTTTAACATGCTCTGTCTGACTATAAGAAGACTTTAAGATGGCGAAAATTAAGAAATGCTCTTGATATGATGAAAGATGGTCTTGATATTTTTGGTAGTAGACACCCGACCCATATTCAAGAAATATCCTCAAAAGGACACATGTAACAGCTTACGATTACCGCTATATGACTATCAAAAATAACTTGGAAACATATTGGACACCCAGATCGACCAATTAAAGATTCGTCAAAACCTTTTTAAAAAGCTTAGGATTGCCGTATACTTTCTTCTTTTTGTATTTTCTTTATTGACAAAGTTATTGAATTTAAAATGCTAAGGAATGGCCTTTAGTTCTTTCTTCTTTTATTTTCTTTATTGACAAAGTTGTCGAATTTTTTTGGTTTAAAATTTAAAAACTATAAATAATGATCGCGCCACCGAATATGTTCGAACTTTCAAAACAAACCTTGAACAGTTTTTTTTAATTTGCTTGATTATCTTGATCATACACAAACTCTAACAGGAGTCGTTTTTTTGCAAATGATTTATGTTTGACAATGCTCTTAAAATGGGAAATTTACATTCATTGAAAAAAAAAAAATGAGAAAACCAAGCTAACTTCGTCTGTGCCGAAGTTTTTATACTTGCAAATGTTTTAATATGTCAGAGTTTAAGAACGCCAGCATTAAAATCAACAATTTTTCTGAATAAAACCCAATTTGCGACCAATAGTTCCCATCGCATTTTTAGAAAATAGTAATCTTTTGTTCCGCCTTAACAAAATTATAATGGGGAAAAACAAAAAAAACCCTCTCCTCTTTTTTTTTAAAAAAAAAAAATATATTTTTTTGGGTGGGGAGGGGAATTTTATTAGGATTTCCCACATTTGGGAAAAAATGGTATAATTTTGAAAGGGGTTTAAACGACACCAGTGTCATCATATTTTCAATTAATAAAACCATCAGAAGCTTATCTTCTTATTTCGACAATATTGAAAGATGTCCCAATAATTTATACAATCGATTTAATTTGCAACGTTTCACAACGCCACCTGTCGGCAATCTAGCAAAAGCTTTTTTTCTTAACCATCTGTTGTGAGCTTTGAGGAACTTTAAAGTTTTCTACGAGTTTAGTTGCAACACGACTCTTTTAAGCTCTAGAGATAAGACCGTGTGTGGAAAATCATGTTCTGAACACAAAGTTCCTAGTACCCCAAAAAAAAATTTTTTTTAAATAAATAAAAATAACGAAAAAAGCACAAACACATACACAGCATACTTTGGATTCTGCAACAATAAGCATTCGTTGCGATCCACACAGGTTTTTTTGTGTTTTTATACCCATTGAAAATGGGTAAAAGGGGACCATTTAGTTGTGCAAAAGAATGTAACATAGAGAAGAAACCATTTCCGACCCTTTAAAGTATATATATTCTCGATCAGCATCAACATCCGAGTCGATTAAGCCATGCATTTTAAGCTACTTCAGAGACATTTCGAATTTTGATTCGGCATACTATTTCATCCGATCCGTATTTTACGCTGTTAAACTGAAATTCGGTTCCTTCCTGCTTTTTATTAAAGCTCTAAGTACGTCTTTTTTGTTTGACGCTACCAAGCGAACGTTTTTGATGCCACTAAGTTGGAATATCTTCTGGTTTTTTTTTTCTAATAGTAGTATGTAAATATTAAAAACCAGTTTATACTTGAAATCTAAATTTGGGATATACTTTCGCAAAATTTGCGATTTAAAACCTGTTTTTCCACCAAACTTGGTTTTCAAATCGCATAACTTTTACCCAGCGAGAATGGAAGAACGGCTGTAAATTCAACTTTGCACGAACTTCAAGAACTTTTCTTGTAACCTCACCAAATTTATGTCCGATGCCATTTTAGCAATGGAAACTTAAATAATAATTACTGCTATTACAACACGTATTAATAGCAACAACACATACATATTAGTCAACAAAATTATTCAACCTTTAGAGCCTATACTCAGATAAGATAAATTTTTAGTTTGCTACGATATTTCACATGAATAGAACACCTTTTCATAACACTGTGACACATTTTTGAACTCAAAAAAGTTGATACGGTCGAGACCAAAAAATTCTGAAAGGGGGTGATGGTAGTATAAAAACGCTGCATGGGTTTGGTCTGATTAGCTGCCGTTTTCTTTTTATTGACCTTTGAACTTTTCAGCTTCAGTGTAGGATTAATGATTTCATATCTCGTAAGCTATATTGAACTTTGCTTTTGTGTCTTTAGCAAAGTTGGCTTGGCCTACAAAACATTTCTTAGTAGCAAATCAAAAAAATTACGTCTTGGTACTTAAAATTACAAAAGATGTCCAAAAAAATCAATTTTTCACAACTTTTTCCTGAAATCCTTTACAAATTTGGACAAGTAATGTAGGTAAAAGTTGTTGCTTAGACCAAAATAAACAAACCGTTAGTACGAACACACTTCATTTAAGTACTCTTTGATATAGTAAAAAGACCAAAAGCATGAAAAACTGTCAAAAAAATTCGAAAAAAAAATAATTTTATCGGTAAAAAGTAAATAAATTAAATTTCTTTAGCTACATTTTTTAAGTTATATTTTCTGACAATTTTATTGATTTAATACAAAACAATCGAAATTTTTGATAGTGTCAGCCAATTTCTACCAAAAACTTTACTTTTTCGAGTTTTGGTTGAAATTATTCATCTTTCAGGGTCTTTAACTATATGAAGGACCATTCGAATGAAGTTGGTTTGTTCCAACAGATTGTTTAAGTTAGTCTATGCTTTTTCGACCTTCATTGCTTGGTCAAATTCGTTATAGTTTTTAAGAAAAAGTTGAAAAACAGTACAAAATGAGGGGAAAACATGATGAATTTACGACATTTTTGCGTTTAAAAATGTGACTATTTTGACTTGTTACTTAGAAATGTTTTGTAAATTAAGTCAAGAGCAACAACTTCTTTTCAGACGTCAAGGCGAAATTCCAAATAGTTTACGAGATACGGAGTTACAAGTCCCAATCATATGCTTTAAACTTCAAAGTGCTATAAAAAGAAATCGGCAGCTAACCAGACCAAACCCAGGGAAGGTTTTTGTACTACTATCATACCCTTTCAGAATTTTTTGGTCTCGACCGTATCAACTTTTTAGTGTTGCACAGTGTAATCATTCAGATTTCCAAGCTATTTAAAACTGTTTCTATTCATGTGAAATATCGTAGCAAACTAAAAATGTATCTTATCTGAGTATAGACCGTAATAATGAAATTTTCTAATAATTAAAACGATTCAATACTCGGGTTGTCCCAAATATCCCCACGTTTTCATATTTACATATCGGATAAAAGTATGTATGTAGTTTTTTTTTTTTGTGAAGTGCGAAAATTGTGCTCACCCCATATAGACAGATATTTTAAAGCCGTTAATTTTTATTGTAACGAGAATTTCGGAACATATTCTGATTCAGTCATTGTTTCTGAAGTGGTTCGGTCTAAGTTTTTGTTCAGCCCGAAAGCATAAACAATATTCATCATAGGAACAATTGCAGACCAGGAAGTCCAATCTAACGAATTATTTCTTTTCTCAAATCACAATCTGAAAATGTAGCAGCGACCGCAGTTGCTCATCGCTGGTACAAGCTGGCGCAACGCTCAAATGGTGGCCACCTCTCGCACCCGCACCTTAGCATGGGCGTTGCTTGGTTCTTGCGGCGACTGCCAGACGACGACTGACGACGACTTCCCATTCATGCTGCCTGCAAGTTTTGCCGTTGCCAGCACCACCCCCTCTCTGCTCCACCGCTTGTTGTTTTTGTCACAGCCGTGCGGCGCTCCATTTTTATATTTTGCGCTGCAAAAGTTTTGCCGGCCATCTGTGAAGGGGGCTTCCTTCCCTCCCTGCCGTTTCCACAAGTTGCCAATTTTTTTACTTAACGATTTGTGTGTGTGTGTGTGTTTGTGGGGGCGCTTACAACTACAGCTACACGCGGGCTGCGTTTGTTGTTTGTATCTCTTTCGTTGTCGTCGTCGCTGTTGTTTCTGCACATGTTCTTGGAGTTGTATTCACCTCCTTCTTCTGCTGCTCCACCTTCAGTTTATGTATTACATTTTTTTCGCCCATTTTTATTTTCTGTTTCGCAGCCATTGTTGTTGTTGTTGCCCTTGTACTTTTGTATGTTGCTGCCGTTGTGCGTCGTCGTCGACCGCAACTTCAATGGCGTGAGACAGTGTGTGTTTGTGGGTGTGTGGAGCTTTTAACGTTGTCTTGCTTGGTGCGTATTTTGGCTTTGCATTTTTTTTTTGGCGCGTCTGCTTCGCCTTGAAAAATTTGTATGGCTGCGTTGTCCAGATTGGGGTCTGGACTTTTCCCATGTTTTGCCGCCTCTGTCGCACATATGGGGTTACGCTGACACGCTCAGATTCGATTTTCTCTAAGCTTTAATTAAAACGGGCTGCCTTAGACATTTTCAGATAATTTACAGTTTAGTTTCCCCTCCCCCTTGGTGGCTACCATTGCTTGCATTTGCTTTGGCTATATTTATTACCATGTATTTCTTTTTTTTTGTTGCATGCCAACACTTGAGGGTCTTCCCAGCGTCTCCTTTGCCGCGTTGGCCTCATTGCATGTGCATACATTCTCATGTGTGGCTGGGTACCCGCACCCGCACCACCAGCACCTTTATCTTTGGCCAACTATGTGAGCAGCTGAAACTGACACAAACACACACCCAGCGTCAGAGGGAGACGTCGGAGGTGGACATCAGTAAAGGGGGTGGCACACCCGACCCACCCACCACTCTCTCAGACAGCAACCACTTGGCTTGCATTTTTTCCGATTTTTTCTTTCATTCTTTTCTTGCAAACAATTTTTATTTTTCTGTGCAGAATTTTTTCTGTTCCTGCTGCCTGCGCTGCTCTCTGAGCGTTTTTTTTTTCGCCCCCGGCACGTCGCCAATGTGTCTCAGTGAGTGTAAGTTTGAGTGTGTGTGAGTGAGAGCTGGCAACTTTGAACTTTGTGAAGGAAGCCGGACCGCTAAGCTGAGCGAAAGGGAGGCAAAATAAAAGAAAAAATCGAAATTGAGTGGAGCGCGAGGAAAAAATGGCTTGCACGTGTGTGTGTGAGAGTCCGCCAACAATGGCCCCAGCTTACACACACACAGTCACTCACAGCGCACACTTTCATTCTCAATCCAAGTCGATGCCCAACCACCTTACCTCCCCCCGCCAGGCCTGGACGTCGCTGCGTCTGTCCAGTTTCGTCACGACTTTTTTTCTTGTTCAACTTTTCGTCCTGCTCCTTGTCTTCGGATTCGCCTGCTGGCTCTGATTGTAGTTGTTGTTGCTGAAGAGCGGCTGCGGCTCACGAAACGTGCATTGTTTTTGTTGCACAGTGGTTAAGTGGCAAGAATGAAAATAATTCTTTAAAAAATACTTCCACAATTTTTAAGATGGCGAGGACAAAACATTTAAAGACAAATGTTTTATAACAGGACACATAGCGCATATTTCGAGACTGTTATATGGGATCATTAAAAACTTAGATATGTATATATATGTCTACAACGGAGATGGGGAAGCACGAGTACACAGTGCTCAAAGTACTGAAAACTTTTTTTAGAATGCAAGTCCATATACAGCACGATTTGCGTTTTGACACAGGGCCGAATCTTAAGTTCCCTGAAATATTATAGCTTGTTGTCGTAAACTTCCTCTAACTCATCCAACTAATATGTGTACGCTGTTCACACCCATTTTTTACATTCATGTAGCTTGTTCTCGCTTACAGCAACACTTGCAACAAAACCAAGTATCCATCAATTGCTGCATTTTTGTTCCATTGTTTTTACTGGTTCCGTCAGAATGAACCCCATCCTTGAAATCATGAACAGGCGAATTCATCTCCAGTTAAAGGGCGTCCATCGTCTGAGCCTGAGTCCGGAGAAAAGCCCGCGCCCATTTTGGTGCCCTGGTCAGTGTTGGTCATTTTCTAGGGGTGTTATATACTACTCCATACCAGCCTTTCCTCTTATGTATCACTTTTTTCTTTCCTTTTCACACACACAAGTTTGCCACAAGTTTGTTAAGAAATGAGTGAGTGGGGCTCGGTGGGTGGCGCGACCAGTTCATCAATAATGCAAATTGTTGTTGTCTGCAAAACTTTCGAGCGCTTTTTGCGCTGATGATACCACGGTGCGCGTGTTGTGCCGCAATTTTTTTCCTCCTCGGTTTCTTGCTGTAGTTGTTGTTTCTTCTCATTTTTTCTGCTATGCTGCTTATGTTGTTGTTGTTGTATGCTTGAGTACTTCTCTGGGTATATGTGTGTGTGAGAGTTGGGGCTTGCTTATGTTTTTTTCCCCGTCTTCTCTTTTTATGTGCAGAGAGCCACAGAGGCGCTACTGCTCTGCAATTTTTTCCGATTGCGACCGATTTTTTTTTTGCTGCCGACGCCATGTGCTCTTGTGTGTGTGTGTGGGAGTGCTTTGCTCCTTGCTTTTGCTAATCGTTGTCGTCGCGCAGTCAGCGTAGACGACGTCGTCGTCTTTTGGCATCATTCTTTTTATTTGTAATTCGGTTCATCATCATCGTTCATCGTTCTGTCGCATGTATGTAACTGTCTCCCCTGCCTCTGTGTCTGTGTGCGCTCTCCGATGCTGCTGCCGCCGCCGCCACCATAGCCGCTGCCTTTTCTTGTGTTTCTTTTTTTTCCTTACTCTGCAGCGCCAGCAACGACGACGGTCAATGCTGCCAACTCTGCTTTGCCTGCCATCAGAAAACATTTGTATTTGTACTCGGTGGGTCTTGCTTCGATCAGACTCGGACACTCGATTGCCGCTGTAATTATCGCCGTCCGCCACCGCCACCGCCTCTTCCGCCGTCGTCTGGTCGCGCCAATTGGAAGCACATCAAAAGGTGCCTTCCCCTCGCCCTCGCCCTTACCGTTGTTTGCCTCCCTTTAATTACCCAAAATGCGAGTCGTGCAAATCAAATTAAACTGGCCTCAAAAGTGCAAGAAAAAAAGTGCTTAAAAATACATACTTAAATGCCGGGCGAACAGTTTGATCTGGTCCCTCACCTGGGCAGCGTGTGTCGGTGTCTTGCATCAATTCAAGTTCACGCATTGAAAATTGTCTGAAATCAAACAACAACAAAATCGGCTGACGTATAAAAATTTTGCAAAAAGCTTTTTGGGGCAACGAGCGTTACGTTTTGCATTACGTAGTAAACAGGCGGCAGGCATTCCCTCCCACCTACATACACAAACACACAAACGCACCACAAGGCGTCAAACACATGTCGCCGCAACATTCCTTTTCGTATGACGTTGCGCCGCCTTCAACAGCCCGCTTTGTATTCGTGTGTGTGTGGGTGTGTGTTTGTGTGGCTCTACGTTTATTTTTTATGATTATTTTATACAATATTTTTTCGTATTTATTTTGCCTGACGATTCGCGTGTGTTTGCTTTTCGCTTTTCACTCGTCTCGCCACCTCCGCCTCCGCTTACGGTTTATTGAACTAGGCAACGCAGTCGCAGCGCTCCATTTGTTTACGCCGGTTTAATGTCTCTTTCTCTGCTTACAGCTTCATTCATTAATACCAAATTTCCCCATTTAGCTTTACCACAAAAAATAACAAATATTGCAACAACAAAAAGCCACGTGTTGGCTTCAGCAAACAACTGCAACAACTTAACTAAATCGCAACGATTGCGTCCTATGTGTTTTGTTGTTGTTACTTCTAATAATTATAATTATTGCTTATTATATGTTTCCTTAATTTGATTTTGGGTTTAAAATAAGAAAAAATTAATTCCGTCACGTCGTCTACTACAATTTGTCAACTTTAAACCGAAACCTAAAGTTACTTCAAACTGCGATTCTAACTCGACGATTCCAAAGGCTTTCTTCCTTCAACACGCCACAAGTACACAAGCAACAGCAAAATTTGTTCCAGCTAAGGTAAAGTTTTCCATGAAATGTTGCCTACTTTTAGGTTATCTCTTATTTTCCTAGGTTAGGCCACATAAAATAATGTCATTAGTTAGGTACAAAAACCCAGACCGCTTGACAGCGGCCTTATACCCTTCTTAAACACACCACACCCTCCATGCTTCCTACCTATATCCCACCTATCCAACAGGCTTGCTCGCAATTAGCGACCATCAAAAATAACCACGACAAGCTGTGCGTCATAACGAAACTATAACAAGAAAAGAAGCTTTTTCAAGTTCTCATAGATTCTCTTTGGTGGGTCGGCACACCCTTAAAGTTTTTACATTTTTGTGGTCGGGTCAATCAAAATCATCATCATTGTTCACATGGCCTGGTGTGTCCCACTTGGAAAGTTGGCCTGCTTTGGTTCAGTGGTTTACAGAGGTTTTAAACCAACGGATGTTGTATGGTCTCGCTAATGAAAGTATTACGCTATCCGGTGAAAGAAAAGATTGGATTGGTCCAGCAGTTCCGAAGCAACACCAGTTCGGTTAGTGGCTCGGTTCCAATAAGTCTGATTATTTTGCTTAATGGTCAAAAAGTGTCGTTCGGCCATGTTCTCAATTCCACTTACACAAAAATTCTGTGATTTAAAACCGGGTGTAGTACTAAATTTGCAATCCAAATCATAAAACTTTTGTGGAAGTGGAATTGAGAACATGGCCGGTTATGTTTTTTTATAGCATAAAAGTTGCTTAAAATTGTATAATCAAGTGTCAATTAATGTAACAGGCATAAGCCAACATTTACGACCCTATATAGTATATATATTCTTGATCGACGCCAGCAGCAGAGTCGATATGGCCATGCCCGTCCGTCTTTCTGTCTGTATGAACAAGTCGATCTCAGAGACGGACCAAATAGCTATCTATTCTAAACAAGTAAGAAAGTCGTTGAGTCCCGACTCTAATATACTCTGCAGGTAAAGAGCTTAGTATATCTATAAGTCTTACCATCTATGAGATCTGTGCGTTCAAAAGCACATGGCTATATGGACTCGGTAGTTAATCGTGATCAAGAGCATATAGAGTTTATGGGGTCGGAGATGCTACCCGTTGGTTTTTCAATACTTTTGAACAAACTTTATACTATACTATACTATATACAACCCAAAACCAATTCTCGGTGACCCAGAAATCATTTTCGGCTTCAAATGGCTCATGTTTTGTTAAAAGATTTAGATCAAATCTACCACCCAAATAATTATAATAAGCAACCAATTTTTTTGTGAATATGTTTCATGAAATGTTTTAAATATTGTGCTGCCTAATGCTGCCGTATCAATTAAAACGAATCAACCAAAGAGCCCTCTTCCGGTGGTGCCATCTGTGCGGCAACAGCGGTACCAACAAGGGCTAAGGGCTGCCAAGATATATTTTATGATTTAAACATAAACACAATCAAAAAACTTAATTTAAACATCAAATTAACTCATAAGTAGATAATGGAATGGATTTTTTTTTTGCGAGAGGCAACCCTGTGTTAGAAATGTCTTATACACAAACCCTCTAACTAGATTTGAAATTAGAAAACGAAATCTCTTGAAGTTTTGAGAGAACGACTGATTCCAAACCGAGGCCAAAGTCTAAATATTTCTAGGACACCCCCTTACCTTTGGTACATTCCTCAATAAACACCACTCGGACTGGGTTATTTTTTGGACTGGGCACCGTTAGGGATTTCCATTTTTTTTTGACAATTTTACGCATTACCATTTACAGTTGGACATTTACTACAAATAAAGTTGTTGGGCCATGATAAAGAGATCGAAGTGACAAACGCACATAGGAACGATATCAAAGACCAAATGAACGTTCAAGTTGTACCATAGTCTTTGATGTTGAACTTGAAGCATTTCCACTTGAGCGCACACAGTTGTGTGCTGCTGGGAGTTGGGACTCGAAAGTTTTAGTTTCCATACGGCTGCTACAGCAGCGGCAGGTTAATCGATATTTGCAAAGTGCATGGCAAAAAGTTCACACATCAAGAAGCGCCAAAGTTTGCCAAGTGGCTCTGCCCCACAGCAGCAGCAGCTGTAAAAGAAGATTTCCAAGTTGGGGGGCTTTTATAGGAACAAGAAAATCGCCAGGCCGTATCAAAAAACAAAGCCAAAGGCTTTTCAACACTTAAGCCAGCCAACATTACACGCCCAAGGAGAGGCACCAACTATTATGCTCCCTCTTCAAGTCAGCCAGAGACGATTATGCGCTTGCTGGGGCACTCTTGTATACAATAGCGGGTTATCAAGTCCAAACAGCGCTTGCCCTTCTTACCTACCATCCTTTCTGGGGCTCTGCTTTGGGTGCGGGTGCATTGTGGAACGCTGGAATGGGAAGCTGAGTTCGCTCAAGCATTGGTTGCTTATCACAAGCCTATTGAGCGGCTCTCCACTTGCTGCCCATCCGCCCCCACCCAACCACTCCCACCCCAACACTCACACAGTCACAGATAGCGTAATCAGGGTATTTCCGAGCTGTGATTTTTATATTTTTCAATTTGTTTTTTCTGTATCTTCTTCTTCTGTGTTTTTATTTTTTCTTTTGCATTCATTTGCGCTGCGCACACAAACTTCTGGCTACTTCTTAATTTCTTTTTAGTGCTTAAATGAGTTGGGCAGGAGGAGCAGCCATCCACCAACCCACACCCTTGGAAAAGGGCAGCGTAAGGCAAAATTTATTTAAGAAAATCACAAGAAATGTAAAACAAACTGGGCAAAACATTTGCCTTTATCATTTTACTTGTATTTTAAGGGTAGGTTTTTTTGGGGGTTCCGTTCAGTTTTTTTCTTTAATCGATCGATTTGTGTGTGGGTGTGTTTTGGGCTGCATCAATCACAGTCCATTTTCTACTTTAAGACTCTTAAGAAACCATGAGATACAGAATCTAAAGTGAAATTATGGGATTGACCAACATTAGGCTGCTTTAAGCTGAAGTCGACGCCTGGATGTATGCTTTACTTTCTGTACAGCTGTTTAGTCCAGACAACGAGGATTTCTTCGTATGCCTTGTGCATAACTGATGCAAATACAAAAAAAAAGGAAACTGGAGAATATATTCTAAAGACGTCTAGAGCCTAACTTATTTGAATTGATTGCCAGGAATGTTCGGAAAGATTTCAGACTTGAATTCTTCCAGCTACCCATCTATGATTCCTTTCTCCCTTCAGCCTGTGGAAATAACTTCACTTTGAATTCAAATTTCAAACCCACAATCAATGCATTTGTCAAGACTTCTTTGTATATGCGGGGGTGTGTCTATCTTCTATTCCTACTTCACCCGTCCCTTCCCCTGAACAATGCTATATAATTACATAAAAGTCAGCAGCGTGTTTGGCAAAAGGAGAAAGCAGAAGAACTTTTAGTGCCAACTGGAAAAAAACCCTCGTTTTAATTTCTCTTTTTGTTTCTATCGAAGCACTCCCAAAAAAAAAAGAGAAAAAATATTCACCCAACGCCTCCGCCCACACAACTACTAAATAACCGATTTTTTTTCGGTACGTTTCCAACTCATCAGCAGTTTTTTTTCGTCGATTTTTGTTGTTGTTGCCTTTTGGGTTGGCTTCGGGTTTTTATTTCTCAACTAATCCCACACCTCGGACTGGGCACACCCAGTGATTTCGTCCCCAGCTCGTTCACTTCTTTTCGGTGAGCGATTTTTTTTTGTTCCTGCTACGTTTAAACTGTTGTTGGCTGCAAAGATATAGATTACATTTGTAGTTGTTGTTGTTGTTGCTTGCTCCTCAAAAATGAATGTATGTATATATGTAGAATAAGGAGTATATACAAGTCTTGCTTTTACATATATACAAAAAGGTTTATATTTTGTTCAGCCCATTTTTGCTTTGCTCTCACTAAGTCTAACCGGAGTTGTGATTGTCTATGGCGAGGTCATAATTAGATTGTAATTTTATGTTATAGAAGAGCGGTGGGTGGGTGGTAGCCCGCTTATCCTTCCAACCCGGCCCGCAATTTCGCTCAAAATACAACGCAATAGATCTTATAGCAGCCACGCACTGATCGACTACAAATGACGAAAAACAAATCGTTATTTTAGCCCTTTCCGTTATTACGCTGTTGAAGAACTGTTAGAAAAGTACTATTTGTATATCACAATCCCTAGACTCACAGGATAATATAAGCTAAGAGAGAAATGAGTCACTGTAAATCAGAGTTTCCCATAGCCAAGACAATATCCAAAGTGAATTTATGACAAGTGGTAATCGAATTCGTCAAACGATTTTCTTATGTTTTTAGCTGTTCTATGCATGAATAAGATCAACAGATCTCAGAGATCGTAAGTTGTAGAAGCAAAAAATGTTCAATAACTCCCACAATTTTAAAGATATCATGCACGGGATATAAATACTTTAACATTTGCAATATATTTGGGGTCCACATGCACTGACTGCTAACTTATAGCAAATAGGTTAAAATTAATCTTAAGGCTCTGTTAATTGATCTAAGCGAAGGCTAATAAATAATTCTTGCCTTGAGTACGGGTATATCAAGCTCCGTCTGGCCCGACTTAACCTTTTCTTAGCCATAAGAAACTTCGTGGTTTGGTTTATCAAGCGCCTAAGAGTAGGCATTGAAACCATTCTTGAAAAACGAAAGCATCGTCGACCTACAGCAATGTTAAAAGTAGTTGAATCAAAATAAAAGCCGGTCTCAAAAAAGCGAAAACGCAACGACATACTTACACACACACACACAGGCGGCGTAGAAAGATAGAACTCGTGAATGCAAAGAAACAGAAAAGTGAAGAAAACGGCAGCGACTTACTGGCTCATGTGAACCAGCGACCGAAAAATAAAATACTAAAGTCGTTGACAGCGACGTTGACGCCGTCACGACGCGTCGTCGCGCCATGTAAATAAAAGTAATGCGCGAAAAACAAGTTGAAAAAAGAAAAGCGAACTGAAGCCACATAACAGAACGTATAAAATAATAATAAAAATGCCGGCCGCTTGAACGGCTGATTTTTCCCTGCCCTTTTTCTACTTATTTTACCTCCCCCGCCCCCAAAACACACACACTCGAAAATTGGCCCATTTTGCTTTGCCTTTGCTATCGTTGTACTATTTTCGTCAGTCAGTCAGCTGCTGTTGCCGCTGCTACTTTGGCTTCTTCTGCACGCTCATATGTTTTGCGTTGTCTACTTTGCACTTTTTGTTATGTATTTTGATTATGCCACGTCCCCTTCAGCGCTTCCCCAACTTCTTCAAACAGCTGTTGTGTCTTGTGGGTAGCCATATAAATGGATGATTGTGTGGCTCCCCAAAGAAAAGTGCAGTTTTCGGTGCATAAAAAAAGTTTCTCATGAGGAAATATTAAATATCTTGCTAAGCCTTAAACCCATGACCAAATGCAAACTTTTTCCACATCATCAAATTTGCAGCTATAAGACAAGGACAAGACAGCTATAAGCTTTAAGACTGTCCTTTTAGGTAACTTTGCGCTTTCTAATCTCCGTCGGACAACTCGTATTGCCATTTCGCTTGCAATCCCTTTTAATAATTTAAAAGGGCCAGGATTATCCACTAGCACTATACGATTATCGGATGCTAATTATGTTTTCTTTCAACTTCTGTGCCTTTTGTTTTTTCTGATTTTAAAACATTTAAATTGAAGTGGCAATTCATTTGCAACTTTTTCCTTGTTCTCAGCCCTGCAGGCTTGTTCCCGACTCATATTATATTAATTTAAAGTTACCTAAGCCGCCGCTACTACAGTAAATCTATTCAAAATCTTACCAATTGCAAACAAAATCAATATCCAAATGTGGTTTTTCTTAATTTTATGCTCCACGCATCTATGTATTTCTCTGACCAGTCAACATTTCCCGCTTTTGCTAAATTTTGTATTTCAAAATTGTTTGTCTGTTTTAATGTTTAATTATTATGATTACTTCAAAAAATAACTTGTTTCAAGGAGAAAGAGAAAGCAAATCTAACTTCGTCTCTGCCGAAGTTTAAATTCACTTGAAAAAGATCGCTTTAACGTTTAGCGATTTCGACCAAGCTTCGCAGATAAGCTAAAAAACAAAATGGAGTTAATTTGAATTAAGGTTTTGGAATTTTTTATTCTTAGAATACTGATTGACTTTAAAGGACATTTAGTACCTGTGGTTTAAAATCTTCATCAAATGAACCTGTTCAGCATTACCAATCTTTTGGTGGAACGAAGAATAAATCTTCAAAACTGTGAGTGGTGTGAGGTTTTTCGATTTGCGGAGGCTTGGGGAGTGTCAAAAATTAAAAATAAACTTGATCTGCCTGCAAGAATAAAGAGTCGAAGCTCTCGCTCTTACCATCTCTAAGATCTGTTTGTTCTTATGGACAGCCAGATAGAAGGACTTGGCAAAATCGACTGTTGACAATGATCATGAACTTATGTACTTTATAGGGATGAAGGTAGATTCTTCTTACTGCTAGTTACATTTCTACAAACTCAATATACGTTGTGTATTTTTGGTACAGATTAAAAAAATATTAAATCATATTTAGCCATTCGGTAACAGAAGTTTAGTTAAGTAATAAAGCCCAACCACTCTGACTGCTTATCCTTTGCGAGTGTAAGGTGGACAGCGAAAGCATTTTGCAGTCAAATTAAAAATATGTGGTCTACTTTTAGGTGCCACCGCAGACTGCAACAACAACAGTATTATTGGTCGCACCAAAACGACAAGGAAATAGATGCACGAACAAACACAAAGCAAATTTTAAAGAATTTTTAATTAAAATGCAAGGCAGCTGCGGGAAGGCGGTCATTTGGACTTTTTTTGTTGTAATTTTTTTAAACTAAACAAAGGAACGGGGATTCAAGAGAGAGATAGACAGAATCTGGGAGAGAGATAGAGAGTGTGGACACAAATGTTGTGGTTTTTGTGGAGAGCTCTGGCGAGAGCGCGTAAAAGCAGTTAGTAAATTGCAAAAGACACACGAGACACATACCGAAACGTGGATGGACACCTGCCTTTGGTGTCCACTCCTCCCAAGCACGTAGCAGCAGGAAGTTCACTTGTTTTCTTTCTTGCCATTTCGTCTTTTTTTTGGGGAGAGCAGCCGCCTGGCATTTAACCTAACATCATTCACAAACACTGGGCCCAGTGCCAAGTTCTCTACAAGCCGCCCAATTGCTCCCATAAGCAAGGGACAACTGGTCGACTGACATTTCATTTCCGTAACTCAAACGTTGCCCCGTTGTGTATGTGTGGAGACAGTTTATGGCCCAGGCGAATCTTCATTTACTTCCGCGCCCAGCATTCGTTTTTTTGTTGTTTTTTGTTTCATTCTCAGCTTCTCGCATGCAAAGTGCAATTTTCTCGCTCCCTGGCCAGCTCTGTGTGCCATCAGCAGCTGGAGCTGCTGGGGTGGTGGCACCTCCTTCTGCTGACAATCAATGTTTGGTTTAGCAGAAATTTTTCCTTGCATTTTTTTCTGTTGTAGCCGCCCAACTTGAGGGTAAAACAAAACATTGCCAAAGCAACAAAACACACAGAGCTAAAAAAATGAAATTAATTTCTTTTGTGTTCCAGACGACGACGTCCCAGTCCCAGTCCCACTGAGGCAACTCCAATGTTCATTTCCGGCAGTCAAACTGCGCGCGTCCTGTACTCTCTTCTCTTGTTGCAGGTTGCTCAGGTGGCTTTTTGGGGGCATCTTGCACCCAACCCCGTACTCCTCTTTCCCTTGAGCATACTCTTTATGCCATTTTTTTTTTGAATACATACATTTTTTCTTGGCGTTTGTTCATTTGCCGCAACTGTAGCCAGACTAAGGAGTAGGTGGACAGAAGGACATACATAAGCCGCACATGCAATGCTCTTCCAGTTTCTCCCTCTTCGTCTCCTCTATGCTAATGAAGCCTCTTCTTTTGCATGGTTTCAATGGCCAGGCCAAGCCTAAGCTCATGCCATTTGGCTCGCTGTTAATCCTTGGCACTAAAGACCACCCAGAGCAATTCCTGCGCAGGCCCAGCTCTGCTCCTGCTCCTTCTTCCGCTGCAATCTGCACGCCTTGTTGCGGTATTAGTTTGCTTTACGTGATTTCGTTGCATTTTTTTGCGCATTTTTTTTTGCTCTGCAGCATTCTCACATTTTCTTTGGCGTCCTGTGTGGAAAACCCCATAGATTTAATTACAGTTTTCCTCTCGCAGATAATCGAATTTTTTCCTTGCTTGAGCTATGTACGTCCGTACGTACACTCACTCCTTAGCCTCTGTCCATTTGGTTTGTGCAACTTCCTTTTAATCTGCATGTCGATTTCCTTTGCACAGATTTTTTCCTTCTATGACGCATTCTACGCATTCCTTTTATTTGTCTTTCCCTTTGTTTCCATTGGGGTGTACATAAATTTCAGTTCAGTTGTAATTAAAAATTGCTTTTGTGGCTTCGGGTTAATTTTTCTCTCAAGAATTGTTGAAAACTTTCCTGATGACTTCGATAACTTGTGCCCAAGTCTGTTTACTTTGAAATGCAAAAATATGATGATTTAACATCAAGTTAAAGGATCTTCCCACAATATTGTTTGCAAGACAACTGAGATATCTCGCTCTTGTTGAAACATAGAAATGAACCTGCAAAACTAATTATCCACATATTTTCAACTGACTCGGAGAGTTTAGAAGATATCAATATGAAAACTGCCACCCCCGCCGGAAACAATGTAATATTTCGTAATAGAAAGATTGCAGCGGCAGCGCACTGCAGCAGAAAGTACATTGTACATAAGAGCCAACACATGCGGAAGTACAGGTATATTAAAGTTGAGCCTGGCCGACTTTTCCACCAATTATTATTTGTTAGGCTGGGATAGGGTTATAAGGGAGGCATGGAGATTGGTGATTGGGTTGGACTGGGTGCGGTTGTCAAATGGTGATGCCCTTATATTCCAAGAATAAACCCATTAGCGGAAATCAGTGGTTAGCATCAGCTCTGAACAATGTTATATTTTAAAAATCGTTTTCCCCACTTTGTTGTCTCTGAATGAAAAAATGCAAAACCGGATATACCGCTATATCTATCTACGATACTGCGAGAGGATGCAATATTTCTGCTAGAAATTGTAATCATCCAAAAAAGGCAACCATACCATAAGCCGAAGATGGAGAATGATTATACGTCTTAGTTATAATGATGAAGAGCATATTTCTGTCCCATAGTACTCGAAACCGCTGTGAAAAGGACGCGTGCGTTAGTTAATTTTTGTCGATTTTGAGCATGCGTTCGATAACTAATACAAACAATTAAGAAAACGTTGGATAAGACGAACCGAGAATTTAAAATTCTGTGCCACTCTCTCTATAAAAGGACTAAGAATGAAAAATTTGGCTTAAACTGAAACCCCAATTAATGCCTGGGCTTAAATAATTTTACACAATACAAACACAAACAAATAAGTACAAAGTCTCGATACTTCCTTTCCAAGGTCGTTGAAAAGCATTTAAGGATCTGAAACACTAATTGTCTTAGGCACAGATATACTTTCTGTTACAATTTTGAAATCATAAAAACCTTTTACTAATGGCCTCAATTTGTTTTGCCTTTCTTCTCTTTGCAGGTAAGTCGTGACAATCTTCAAAACGCCCAAGAAAGTGGCAAGTAAAAAGTAAAACTGTAAGTTTCACTCGATGCACTGCAGCAGCAGCAGTAGATTGATTCCAATATGAGCCAGAGCAAATATTTCCGATAAAATGCAAGTTGAATCACAATGCAAAAAACTGATGAAACTTGAAATTCGTGTCAAAAATAAAAACGAAAGCAGCCGGGGCTGGCTTGGCTCTCCAAAAAATATACTTACATACATATACATATCTATATGCGATTTACCTGTTGGTCGGCATTCACTTTACTTTACTTCTGAGAGGGGCGTGCCCTTACCCCTTAGTTTGTTTTTAGTTAGCATGAGATCAGTTTGGAATTTCTTGGAACTGACTGAGCGAATCGCTTGACTTGCATTTGCTGCTGATGGCTCCTGAACATGGGAACATACATACGTATATGTATATGTATAGACATGTAGTACGTATGGTTGAATCAGTCTGCCAAAATCCCAACAAACTGTGGCAAGGTCCCAAGTCGACAGCACGTTTACACGATGTGCTAATTGAGTTAGTATGCATCAGGTACCTATCTACATATGTATGTTGATATATATGTACGTATGTAGGTATATAGATACCATTTGTGTCTACTTAGCAAGTTTGTGAAAACAACACCATTCAACGAAAAGTGGCCGAAATGAATGCAAATGTGCTTAGGGACCTCGTTTATAACTGAGCTACTGATTTGTTGCAATAATGTTTGTTTGGTTCGGTTCAACTCAAGTCCCTCTTCTCTTGCATATGGCATCGAAAACCGATAATTACCCACCACAAAATGTGTTTGTCTACCTGTAGCGGAAGCCCCATAAGAGACAAGCTGGACAACTCTGGTGCTGCTGTTGTTCACCTCACCACACCTCACCTTCATAGCAACAAATTACTCACGCGCAAAAATCGCCGACCCGTCATTGTAGTTGCTGGCTGTGGCTGCCATCGCGTTTTTTTCCACATATAATTTCACTGTATGACGTATGCTTTCTTGTTGCTTATGTGTGGTGCTATGTGTCGTCTGCGTTCCATATGCATAAAGGTTGTCGCTGTTTTTTTTCCAGGGTAATGCATAAGGGTGATTCAGGTATTTCTTAGTCAATGAAAGAAAAACTAATAAAGCTAAACACTATCCGATCCTATAAAGTATATATATTCTTGATCAGCATGAACAGTCGAGTCGATTAAGCCATGTCTGTGTGTATCATGTGTGTAGATTTATACCGTACACAGATCAAGTTTGATTCAGGTTTGTAAAATTCCCTCTCTTGCTCTTCTAACTTCTAACTTCGTCTGTGCCGAAGTTTCAATACACTTGAAAACGCTCGCTTTAAGGGCTAGAGAATTTTTTTCAAACTTCGCAGATCAGATTAAAAACATATAATATTAATGATGACCGAGTTTAAGAGCGCCAATATTGAAAACAAAAAAAATTTTTCTCACTTAGACAAAATTTTTGACCCATCGTTTCTATGGCAGCTCTGACAAAAGAAGACTCTGTGCAAAATTTCAACTTGATAGCTATAAAACGGAGGGACTAGTTTGCGTAGAAACAGACAGACGGTCGGACAAAACTCAATCGACTCAGCTCGTCAAGCTGATCAAGAATATATATACCTTAAGTGGTCGGAGATGAGATATGCGTTGCAAACTTCAGGGAGTAGTGTTAAATTGGCTTTACAGCCACAAATTTCCAAGCCAAGCTTCTCTCAATCTAGGCGTGTGTGGTTATCATTTTTTCGCACAAGAAATAGGGACCTACAGATTAACGCCGATTCCGAACGGCAAAGTTTGAGAAGCCTTTCGTGGCTAGTTTACTTTACAGCTGGCGCCAATAGCTGGTGATGGTGACCGGAAAAAACTTTTTTTAAATGGTCCGAGACGGGATTGAACCCACGCCTCCCGCATGCAGCAGTATCAGCTAAGATTCTTTTTTCTTCGATATTGAGGCACCCTAATTCTTTGGCACATTTGTGGGTACTGTTTATGTGTGTGTGTGCCGTATCTGTTGATGTGTGCGCATTTAAGCCGCAAAAACGAAGTCAGCAAATGCGATGATGACGACGCCGTTCAGTCGCTTCTGCCACCGGTCTACCTGTTCGCTTAAAGTTGGACACATTTTCTGTCTTCCATGCGTCGTCGCTTACCTAAGGGACACATACATTTACACCCTACCTGTGCGCACTCACATACAGACATTCAGACACACTCACATAGAGCGAAACAACGATCGTGCGCTCTCGCTTGCGCTTATGTATATGAGGAGACTTGGAAATCAAGCCAAGCTGAACGGGCCACGCTAAGCTGCTGTTGCCGCTCCACCGGCGGCGGCAACGTCGACAGCGACGGCAAAAGAAACCAACGACGACGACGGTTGAAAGTCTTCGTCTGGACGACGGCGCGGCCGGCGGCAAAAGTTGGGTTTTGGAATTTTTTTCTTGCTCTTCTTTGGTTTCAGTTCAGTTCGATTATTATGCACAGTCGGAACGAACGTACCTGCCTGTCTGCCTGCGCGCGCTGATTCTCGCCCCCTCCTGTCGTCAACGATATTTTCGAAACGTCGCGAAAAACAACGAAAGAAAAGTGCAGCTTAAGCGAAACACAATACAAAGTATGAAAAAAGTGCAACCAAGAATGAGCAAATGTCATAAAGAGAGAGCAACAAGAAAGCAAAGAAAGTAAGTTTTGAACTTTGGTTCTTATTTGGATACTTTCAAGAGCGAGACTAATGAGAGTAAGGTAAGAGAAGAGAACCCCATCCCACCCCTTCCTGACACTCGTGCTCCCCCTCCCACCGGATGTGTTTCTACGACTTAATGGGCTTATGTGTCGGCCATTTTGTATGCCCTGTCATTAGCTGGCTTTGTGCTTGTGTGTGTGCGCGTATGGCTGCTTGGGTTGCCTCAATTATTGATTGATTAATTATTGCTGACGCGTATGCGTGGCTTCGACCCTTTGCAAACCGGTTCGTTGACGCCTCAGCTCAACTGTGTGTGGTGCGACTCTCTCTTTTTGGGGTAGAGGGGCATAATCCAATTGCCGATCATCGATTATGGACACTGAGTCGCCACCCAGCTGCAGCAGCAGCAGCAGCAACAGCGTTTCCTAGCAAATATTGCCTTATTGACAGACAACTCGAAAAGGCGCATGCGCCACAGCGTAACGGTTACACATGGCCACAGTATTCCTCTCTTTGCGTTTTGTTCATTTGCAATTAACACTTTTGTGTACGTGCCGGGTAATCACCCAGCCGACCAGCATCCAACCCATCTGAAGAGCTGGAAGCCAGGCGGCAGCCACAAAGCTAATCAGTGTGCAACGACTTTCTCGTTGATTTTTCTTCTTGTTTCTGTTTGTAATTATTATTTTATAATAAACTTATTAGCGCGGAGTCTCCCCTAATACGTTTTGACTTGGCCAAAGACGGACTTTATTGTTGTTGTTCGCTTGCTAAATTCAATTAAGAAATCAAGTGTATAAAGTATATACCTCATATAAGTGTGTACTAAGTGTGTGTGTTGTGTGTGCTATATGCCAGGCCACGCACATGCTATTGCTATACGGGTTTCACATTCTACTTCATATTAGGGACCTCCTATATGCTACATGCAAGTTGGACTTAAGCGTGTTTTAGGATCATCTCATATTAACACACAACATGGCCAAATTTAAGTTGTAACCAAAGGTTCCTAGCGCATTCCTTACAGAACTCAGCCGACTTTTGCTTGCACACTGCCATTCACATTCATTCAAATGTGCGGCCAAATTAAGGTACTCCCCTAATAGGATACCATCTCTTCCAAGTTTTTACTCTAGTTGTCTTTTATTTTAAACTTTGAGTTTGTTCGGTGTTATTTTTCGTTTCTTGCTGCCTTTCGAAACTTCCAATTCTTCAAGCACCAACCATTAAGCAATCCAGTTCAAAGAACTTAAAAAGTCGAAGAAAACACCACGATGACATCCAATTTGCGGAGCTTTGTCTTGGTGTGTGTTGTTACCCCTATTATATTTCAATATTCAATTTTGTATGCCCCGAAACCAAAATGAGCTCATCCCAAACCCGTATCCATTCATATTAAATGCTTATGCAATCGTTTTACAATTTCAAATCTTTCGCCGCGCTTGAAACAAATTTCGATGATTGTATAATTTTGGTTGTGTGTGCGGCGCATCGCAGCCTTACGAAATCTCTGCAAACTGGGCGACATTGTAATTAACACTAATTAATCACCGAAAGCTTGCAAAAAGAAAAAAAACAGTTACAAAACTTGCTAAAACTTTTTTAACTATGAAAATTGAGTTGAATGATTGGGCTGGAACCGACCCGAAACCTTGAACTTGCCTAGGGGGCATTCTTGCTGATTTGCTGAGGTGCTAAAGATCGTTTCGATGTGTTTGCTGTTCCTTGTTGTTGCCTAAGCGTAAAAAACTACAATTTAATCATTTATTACAATGATGATTATAATTTGGTTCTTTTGGCCAGCAACACAGCAGCTCATTATATTCAATGGCAACAAACTCATTAGACCTTGAAAATTCGGTGCGTGGTTTTGTGAGTTGAAGTTATAGCGACATTGTTGCGCAAGTGCGTAGAATTAATTACCAAATAATACAAAAGTAAAGTGCGGTAGGGAATACAAGATGTATTGAAACTCCAGCTACTTAGAAGCAAACAACGAAATATATACAGATTCCTCTGTGAGAGATCGAACTCGTACATCTGAGCAAAACGAACACCCTGGCGAAGATATAACATCTCCATTTAATATTTCCTTTAAGAAGACAAGTAGTTCGCCTTAGTAGTTGGCACATCTCTAAATGGGGAGGTATCTAATAGCCGTCTACTATTGAGCTCATTGACTTTACAAGCTGCTTAGAAAGGTCTACACCAGCCACCTGAGTCGAGTCTTTTGTTCGCCTTAAAGTGACTTTCAGTTTTAAAGTCAGTTGGTTTTTATTTTGATTCTTGCAACAGGTAACAGCAGCGTCTACAGCAGAGGCAGGTAGAGACATTAGAAGGAACCTGTCTTAATATATAAACATGTTTTCTTATTCGGCCTGATCGCTTCTGGTTAATTTTCCAAAAATTAGGAAAGAAGCAACCTTGACCTTGGCTGCAGCTCTTGCTCCTGGTTGGCGTCTGGCGTTCTATTTCTTGCATAATTTATGGCTGTAAATCTAGGCTAGACACACACACACATACACACTCGGGCACACATGTCTGGGCCGTTATCAAACTGGCTTTTTACTCCACATTACGTTACGCGTGCACATGTTCACGTCTCCATGTTCGCGACGTCTTCTCCTGCTTCTTTGGCTGCTTTGGCACAATTTTCAAACGCTTGCCTTTTGATTAAATTTTATGTTGTTCCTCTTTACTTGGCTTACCTACATTTTGTTAGTCGAGTTATTCCTGATTGCGGCGGCCAGCTCCCCCAGACTCCTCCGCGACTCGAAACGAGTTTTTCCTACACTTGCTTTTCACATCTCCTTTTACATGAGTGTGTGCTTCTTTTACTTTTGTTGCTGCCCTCAAACAGGTCGCGTTTTCTTTTGCCAGTGTCTTTGTTGTTGTTTTGCTTCTTCTACTTTTACTTATTTCGCTTTGGGCTTCTCTTCTCTTTTTTTTCTGTGGCATATGTTGTGTGTGTTTACCTTGCATACGTCCTTGAAGATTTGTCTTCTTGTTTTTTACATATTTTGTTTATAGGTTTTTGTGTCTCTTTGTGGGTGCCCTATTTTTCTGTTGGAAATATTGTTGCCTGCACGGGTATTTCCTGCATTTCTTTGCCTAAGCTTGATTACTCAGTTTGTGGTCTAAGAACTTGTCCACAAAATGCTCGCTGCTTCCCCCTTAGAAGCCGTATCGTTCTGTCGGTAGAATGCCTATTATTAACTTCTCAACTCTATTAGACTACTTGACTTGCTCTGCTTTTATGGCCTGGCCATAACCATGACTCTGACTTCGTCTAAGTCTTTGAGGTCAACAAACAGCTGGAAAACAGAGCCCCCAGCCAGCCATCGCTGAAGTCATGCGTGTCTCTCCACCGTACATACATACACACTCTTATAGCCGGCTACAGAAACCAGTTTCTTGTCTCATCAAATAAAAAAAAAATTTAAAATTAAGTTTCTCTGCTTATGTCTGAAGCCGGCTCTTGGTGGTTGTTGTTATTGCTTGTAAGTTTAGTTCGCACGTTTTTATTTGTACTTTTTTCGTATTTCTCACACTAAAAATACTTCCGCTCAGCTTATTTAAGTTGTATTGAAAATGTGAGCACAAATTTCTATTCTCGTGTAATTTTCAACAAATTTATTTTCCAACGGAAGCTCTGAGATTTGTGATTAAAATATTTATCTGAAAATAAATTGTTTGTCATATGGTCCATTCGGGACCTCTCTGCCGCGCACAAAATTAATTTACAATCACATACAGAAAGATGTCTGTCTCTGTATGTATGTTTAATTTACTATTAAATATTACCTTTGGGATTTTTAAAGCCATAAGTTTTTCTTAAGCGACCCCAGAAATTCGACGATTCGCCATTGCTCAGAAATGCTTGGACCATTAATTGGTGTCCAAATATTAAATTTAATAAATGAAATAGCAATCCCCAGTTGCTAGGGCCATTATTGTGCGACAAGTTTTTTCTCTGTTCCAAAGGACCAAAAATTATGATGAGTTTGTGCAAATGTGTGCAACATCCACAAGGAAGCTTCTCTCAGACCTTGTAAAGTAAACTTGATCAGCAGTTCAATATGTATTTTTGATTGTTCGTTTTCCCCCGTAAGTCCAAAGCGTTCCCAAACGAAGCCATTATTCATTTTAAATACGGGCAAAGACATTTTGATCAAAATCTGCTGATTATGTCTTATAACTCTCAAAGCAAACTTCGGTCGGAAAATGGGTCCTTAGTAAAAATACTTTTTTTTTTACAATTTTTTTCGTTTTTAAACTCGCTGATTGGTAATTTTATATGTTTTCGAACAGATTCCGACCAATTTAGTCGAATTTGGACGACCTTAAGTAGGAATTGAGGAAACATTTTTGTTTTAGTGTGTAAGCGTTCTAAAACTCTGATTTGTCCAAACCAGCACTTGCAAACGTATAAAAACTTTGGCACAGACAATCTTAGCTTAGCCTTCTCGTTTGTATATTAATATTTCATTGCTCTTTGGGTGGTATCGCTTATAAAATCAGCAAGAAAAAGTTCCAATCACTTTTTTTTTACTTTCATAAACGAAAGAAAGTTTGCTGTAGAGCTTTAAACTTGCGTATGCATACACAACTTTTATATGTGTGTATATTGCTTATGTATGGCTGGGTTGCCAAAACTACAATTTGCATTGCAAAATGCTTCTTGAAGGGCAAAGACAGCGGCAGGGACAAAATGTTGCCAACGGGATGTGGTGGCTGGGGTCCAGTTTGTCAATTTGTGTACTACATACATACATATATGTATGTAAATTTATGCATATCTAAGGTTTAGCAACACACACAAATCTGTCGCTTCATATCACTGCCTTCAAATCTGCATAAATGATGATGATTTTGTTTGTTTTTTTCTGGTTTTCGTCATCCGTGGCTCTTGGCTCCCAGAAGGAGAGTTTATTTGGGAATTGAAATTTGTTCAAAGTTTTGATTTGTGCCTAAAAATCAAAGGGAGTATATATGTATGCATATATAAATGTGCATACATATTGGAGGTACGTTTTTTGCATCGGCTTGGAGATTGTTTAGTCTATGGGTCGGGGCAAAGGCAGGCAGGCAGGCTTGCCTGAAACCATAAAAATGCCAAATTAACCATGTATTTGTGTGTATGCGAGGGCTGGCACAACCATTGCCCAGCGAGAAGCCACAGAAACATACATTTGTATATATGTAGACACATACTACATACATCCGAGCTAAAATCGGCACGTTTCGAGCTGAGTCCAAGTCCAATCAAGCAACGTCGTCGTCGTCGTCGTCGCTGAGTGAGTGACTGCCATGGCATGTTGTTCAATAACGGACAGCCCTGGCAGCCCTCTCTGGATCTGCCTTCAACGACAACGACTCAGGCAGCTAGCAATTTATCCAGCCATGCATATTAAGCCTCACGATTTGTATTTGGCTTGTCTGTGTGAGTCAGCTTTGCCCTACCTACCCATCTTCTCTCTACCGAACTAAATTTCAGTTCAGTTTCAATTGATTCGGTTTTTTAAGTTTTCAATTTTAGCTTCAAATTAATATGCCAATGTCATTCGATTGAACATGACAAACCAAGTCTTCCTCTCCAATGCTCTCTCCTACTTTTATATAAATGCTAAAGTTTACGGTTTAATTGGACAGTTGTATGCACTGGATGATGGAATCACTGTAAATAGTATGATCGCCCCTTTCACACTTGAACAACAAAATGGGTGATGTAGTGGGAAATTGTGTAATTACCGGGCCCAAACCGAACCTCCTTCATTTTTAAGACCATAATTATTTTGTCCAAATGTAAAGCAGTAAGTCGAAATTCGTAAATAATATTTAAATGCAATATCTTTTGTTTTATGATATCAGAAGGAAACGAATATATTAAAAATCGATGATAGTCATGGAAGAGAACATCAGTTTCCTAACAATATTGTTGCTCGAGGACATTCAGTCTTATTTAAATGAAAATGGGTTGAGATATTAATAAGCTTTGTAGATGAACGAGGAGCAGTCAAGTAATGAAAGGCTTATGCACGTTTGATGTTTGATGTGTTTTAATTGTTGTATGCTGAATTACCGTGTTGGGTTAACTTGCCACAGTTCGGTCTAATTACTCCTTAATGCAAAGCATATGTTAACAAACTCATTGGTTAACTTGGTGAATGGCTTATCAGCACCCAGGACTCACAGCTGTTGTAGAGTTTGTAAAGATTTTACCGTCTGCTTGGGTTTCCTGTCCTTGCGCAAATCCACAAGTGATAGGGTGCTATAGCTCTCACCCTTTAATTTTTTGTACCAACTTATTGCAGCTAAGAGATAATCGTTTGGTTTTGGGTAGATTTAGGTAAGTGTGACCTTTTATTAGCTCCCGCACATTTAAGGGGTGGTGGAACAACCTGGCCTGCTCACTTAACAGCTGCTTAACATACAATGTGCTCTTGCGCTCTCTCTTTTGTGTGTGTGTGTGTTAAGCCGGCAGTCGTGCAACTTCTTCCACATGTTGTTAAAGCTCCCCACTGCTGCCTTCCCCATCTCCCACATCTTCTGGTTCATCCTTGGCATAGCTTCCTGCTCTTGTTGTCTGAGACAACGTCTTCTTATGGAGCCACGTTTTCCTATATTTTGTTCCCTCTTGTGCTGCTGTTGCTGCTTTTGTAGACAGGGCTATAAAAATGCTTTTGCTGGTGTTGCGTCTATCTGCTTGACTTGCCTTCCTTGCCGTCTCCCCGCTCACAGTTTACTTCCTCTTGCTTGCTGCCCCTCACACGCTGTTCTCTCTCCCACATATTATTTGTTTTGTCGACGATTTTTGCTGCTTTTTGCTTTGTATTTTTATTATTATTATTTTTCGCGTAATTCTGTGTTTTGCTCTGCAGTTTCTTTTGGAAAAATTCAACTTTTACTTTTTGTTGTCTGCACTTGTGTGAGTGTGATGGTTGAGTATTTTTATGATTTTGTTTCTTGCGTTTCTGTTTTGCTCGTGAAATTTAGCATTTTCTTTGCTTACACTTGATCGCTTAGAGTCTATCAATTTGCTTTATTTTTCACTACAATAACAAAAGTCGCCTGCTGGTGGGCTGGCTGTCGGGAGAGAGGCATCCGGCGTTTTCACGCGATAGTGGCAGCCGGTTTTAATCTAAAATTGCATTTTCCCTTTCGAACTTTTATTTATGATTGAAGGTCGTTAAAGGCGTGTTTGCGTGTGAGTGCCCTGATTTTCTCCCACTGCTTTGGCTTTTACTTGACCTGCAGCGGCTACCATTATGGAAATTATGTGGCCTTGTGTCTCACCTTATTGAATATGTCTGTGCGTTTTACCAATAGCTTTTCTCCTGTTTTAATTTATTACAAAAACAAAAATTCGCTCGCCTGCCAAACTGATTAATATGCGTTTATTGTTGTCTTTTGTACCTCTTTTCGAGTCTACAACAACATAATGAAGCTATAAAAACCAACGAATCGTCGAATACAGTTTATTGAACTTTTCGCTTTTGGTTAGTTTCTTCTATCTCTTTCTTTGTTCGCGTGCGAGTCTCAATCAGCACTTGAAGCAATTCCGTAATTTACTTCGTTTCTCTTTTTTACTTTTGCCATAGATTTGCCCACAATTTCATCCTTAAATGGCTCAATCTGTTCGCTATTCTAGTTTAATTTAATTAAAATTGACATTTGGGATTTTCCCAGCCTAAACATTGTCATTATGTTTGATCCAAGCGCCGATTTTGTGTAAACTATATTAATATGTCAACATACATATTGATATATTGATATCAGCGAAATCAGCCACAGGCAGCCCCAACAACTGGTTTGGTTCCGCTTTCGAAAAGTTTATTTCAGAGGGGACTCTCCCCTTTTTCTCTGGACTATCACCCCAGAATGTATTCTTGATATTTCTCCTACCAGACAACTGCTTGTTTGCGTTTCTTGTGGATCAATTTTGGAAAAAATTAATTATTCACTTTGGTTACTTTTCCAATTTTCTCAATTTCGTCCCACTGCAGGTAAATCTGCAATAATGTGTTAACTAACAAAAATATGATACAAGGCCAAATTGAACTTTTAGTTTTGGAGAATAATTTACTTAGTACTTTTGAATTCCCACAACTATTTTAAAATAAGTCGTGAAAGGAACAAGATAAACATGTTTTTGGAAAATCATCCTCGTGGCAGAACGCATCTCTTGTACAGATTAGAGGTCTGCTTATTGGCACAACATATCCAAACGAGGCACATTTCGATGAATGTGAGAAAATTAGTGCGTCATGCTAATGCTCGCCCGAATTAAGTAAAGAACAAGGACAAAGGGAGTCGGCTGGCTTGTTTATAGATCTGATTTGAAATCTTTTGGTACGCGTGTACTTAAATTAAGCGTTATATTCCGCTCGATTTTCGTGTAAACTTTAGTATTTTAAATTTTAAAACGTTGTATAGAAGAACAAATTAAATTCAAAATGTTGCTTAGCAGATTAGCAACAACTAATCAAATCGCTTGTGATAGATCAATAGCCTATCAAATGCAATCTTTTACTTTACACTTAATCTACTCCTACCCTCCTAGTGTATGTAGATTTACTCCTAATCCCAGACAACACAGTCTTCAAAGCAGCAGAATTCAGCTCATTTGCATGCAAATATTTTTTGTATCTATTGCCAAACCCCCAGCTTGGGGAATTGTGACATGTACTTCAATTTCAATATTGATGCCTTGTAATTTGCTACAAAATCATCATCAATGGGCATTTATTGAAGCTGTGAAATTGACTCCCAACCTTCCATGACAAATGCAAGCGACACAACGGCAAAATCGTTGTAGAAAAATGGAAAATGAAATGAAATTACGAAAACATAGAAAAGATCTATTAGGCAGACACCCCTGCCGAACAGGGGAGTGGGAATGCAAATGCTGAAATTTTAAACCCTTGAATGTGCGCGCATTGTCTTTGATAGCCATCAGGCAAGAGGCAAACTCCCCAAACGAGCATCCTGGATAGCACTGCCCATTTGCCAACTGGGCTGTAAGTAAGCGCGTTTCTCTATTTTTTTTTAAATATTTTTTTTTTGCTTCCTTCCGCTCATTTGTCTGCATGAGGCTCGCGCGATTCTCGCTTATTTTTTTTAATGGTATTTCTTTACATTGGTAATTATTGATTTTTTCAGTTGAGATCTTCTTGTTGGAGTACAGTTGATGCCAGAAAGCTTAACCAGTAAAAGAAACAGAAGGACATAAAACTTGTAAGAAATTAGAGAAATTTTGATGAGTTTGGGCTACTTACTGGTTTGTATTTGGTTGAATCAGAGACCTTCATTAGAAATTATATGTACTTTGTGTATAGAATCGAACTAGTTCATAATTCATTTCAGTCTAATCAATTCAATTAAGTTCGACTCCAGGCCTGAGCGTGTGTTCCCTTATGAATCAAAGAGTTGAGAGTAATCTGCATAGTAGAGCTGGAGAAACATCGATGTCTACGTAGATCGATGTTTTCAATGTTTTTGCAGAAAAACATCGATGTTTATTTTAAATTTTGAGAGTTTAATGTAACGTCCTAAACCACTTTCTTGCTTGAGATAAGATTGAAAATAAATAAAGAATGTATAAAATAAATATAAAGAAATTCAATAAAAATTTAAAACCAATGTTTCGTCTATGGCTCTAGATTAAATATTTCTTTTGAAGTCTTTTTAAAATTATTCATTTTTGTCAACTTTATTAAAGGCTCTAAATTTTTTGGCTCCAGCGAGTTTGTCCAGCTTAACTGGATGTGCTTTCAGAAGCTTTGGATATTGCCGGAATAAATAATTCTATATACTAATATACTAGCCTATTACCCAACTTGCTTATTGAATCTGAGGGTAAACGATAAGTCGATTCGAGTTCACATAATCTGCGCCTTGTTCATTTATGGTTTAGACATACTTCTCTTGGTCAATTTTTGCATTCCTCGCCATTGCCTATGTTATTTTTTTTGTGCTCCTGTCCTGTCCTGTGCTCGCTTTTCAATTATGCCTGGTTGGTTGGCTTGGCTTTGTGGCTCTGCACTCCAGTTGCTTGGACGGACGAACCATTGTGCCATTTAAGCTATATATCACTCATACGCAGCGTTGGCGCTTTATTTTCATGCACTAATTGCGTTAGAATTTCAATGGAGAGACGAAGACTGACTAACACTAGAGCAGAACAGAGCAGAGCAGAGCTCTCTGATTTTGACTTTAGCACAAGAAGAAAGCTTTTTAATTGGAATTCACAGTCGGGAGATTATCGGACACTAAGGATTGGGTGTTGGTTTTTTCTTTGCTTGGATACATACCTACCTACCAGCTATTGGTGCCAATGCTTTTTTCTTTTTCGTATGCAACCTTTTTCTGTCCCAAGTCCAGCTGCCCAAGGGCCGTTAGGGCTCTGTTGTGCTGCTCCCTGGACTTCGTAATTAAAAATAAGAAATGCTTTTCTGCTTGGCATAGAAAAAAATGTGCCAAGGAGCTGGCCGAGCCGCGTCTCCACATTTATTTAAATTTCTGTGCCAAACTCTTCTTATTTTTGCTCTTGATTTTAATAAAGTGCCGCGCTGAAAAATATGTATATATATATATATAAAGGGCCAAGGAAAAGCTGCAAAAAAGTTGCGTAAATTTGTTATGTACTTTTGTTGTTGCTGTTGTTGATGTTTTAAAACTTAAATAAATAAATAAAGGGAGAAAGACTTCGCGGCGTTGATGAGCAGCAGAAACAACCACAAGCCCACCACAACACACCAACCCTTTGCTGGCACACACAGGCCAAGCAATCATGCATCCTTTCCTGACAAGGTCCAGGACTGCTTATTTTTTGCCTCCTCCCAACCCTCCGCTGCTCTGTAGTTCCGTTTCCGGCGCCAGCCATTTGCATCTACAGCAAAAAAATTTCTTTCATTTATTCGAAGGATTCTGCTCCTCCTCTTCTCTCAACTTTTTTTTATCGAGAAGAAGAAGAAAAGATTTTTTAAAACACACAAACTGGACGCTGGACTTGGCCAAGGGTGAAGGAGGAGGGCGAAACGAGTACACAAATTTCAACCTACTCAATTTTTGCCTTAATTTCTTTTCTGTTTCGCCAGGAGACCTCAACCACCAGTCAGCCAGGCGGTAATAAGAATTTTTCCTTCAGTAGTGTGCGTAAGCGCCGCCGTATTTTTAATTTAAAATGCGAAGCATGGAAAAAATATAAAGAAGTGGGCAGGGACTCGACCGGGAAAGAGCTTCCTCGTTGTGCGCGCTGCTGCTTAAAAGAAAAACTTCTGAAGTAAATATTTGTCTGTCCAATTGCTGCGACGACTGCCAACTGCACTGGTCAACGGGATGGGGCGGGCTGGTGTGGGTTTGTGTAGGAGAAAGGATTTTCTGGGTATGGGAGTGGGCTGGGCTCTTTGTGGACACTGGTGACCAGGCCAAACCAAGCGATGCCGTAATGACTGAACAACAGAAAAAAGCAACAAATTTTTGTCACCTAAACTACCATGTTATGTATTCCTCGGTGTGAGCCAGAAAGGGTGTGGCTTTTAAAAATTCTGGGATTCTTAGGAATTAAACAGGCTTCTATTTCACCAACCTTAATTCAACAACATGACCATCAGCTATCTTCTTACCAAGTTTGAGAGTTGAAAGTTTTTGGTTTCGACTTAACCACAATTCTTCTTCTTTTCTTGATTTCCAGGGTCTGCTCCGCACCGCCGAACAACTGAAAATCAAAGGCCTCTGCGAGACAGCTGAGAATGCGGATGATCTGAATGATGCTGCCACTGCAACAATAACTGTATCAGAGAACATACAACAGTCAGTTGTGGGCAATATTGTGAGTGCGAACATAGTGTCGGAAGCACCCTCACCCACAGTCGAGCAACAGCAGCAGCATCCGCAAGCTCAGCAGGACCAACAGCAGGTGCATGCTCAGCAGCAACAGCAGCAACAACAAATCAACGCTGCCCTGCTATCCCAACACGGCGCATCCAATAGTAACGTTGCCCTGAGCGGTCAACTGCTGAGCACAGCGAGCGGCAGCAGCAGCAGTAGCGGTGCTGGCCAACTGCAGGCACAGCAGCAGACACAGTCCGCTGGTCTACAGCCTACGCTACGCAAGTCGCGCCTCAAGCGCTCTAAGTCGCCAGATCTGCAGCACCATCCGCAGACTATACTTATCCAGGGACAAAACCAAACGTCCATTGTGAGTCTGCAGCAGACGGTCGACGGCAATTATATACCAGTCGGCGGCAACGGCGACGACTCGGACGTGGATCAAGAGCACGAACACGAACACGTCGACGAGCACGAACACGATCACGATAGTAAGCCAGGGAAGATCTGCAAGACAGAGCACTCGGTGGCCTCACCAGCGTCCAACTCATCCAACGCCTCGAACAATGCAGCGGGTGTGAGCGGCGTGACAGCAGCAGGCCAAGCCATCGTCACACAAATTGTAGTAGCGCGCGACGGAAAAGATACAAAAAATATGACTAGTTTAGGCATGGGCATGGTAAGTGTGTCGCCAAGCACAGAGCTCTGTCTCTCATTTGGGTCGATAGTGCGTCGAAATGTGCTCTCCTCGCTGCCACTTCATTTGGTTCATTTGTTGGTCTAACTTTGTCCCATTCTCATTTCTATGAATTTGCCTCTGTTTGTGGATGCAGAACGGCGGCCTGTTGGGCGTGCCCATGGGATTCCTGGATTTCACACCCGAGCCACCAGCACCATCTGCCACACCAGTCACCGTAACGGAACATGTCGACCTCTCGTGCAATCCGAGTACGGATACGCGAGACCTATCAAGTGAGTTACCGGTAGTGTAGACTAAGTAAATGAGCTTCCATACTGATAATCAAGCATCTCCCTTTTTAGATCCCACCGAAGCGCTCGACATTGACAATCACCTGGCGCAACAAATCCATCGGCTTGATCAATCTCCCATGCATTCGATAGGTCATCATCACACTGGCGATGAGAGCAACTCGCAGCTAGTGCAGCACATCAAAAGTGAGGTGATCGAGGCTAAACATTTGGCGGCTGCTCAGCAACATGCTCATGTCCAGGCCCAACAACATGTCCATCATCAAGCCCACCAGCAGCAACAGCATCTCCACACCCAGCAACTGCTGGCTCAGCAGCAGCAACAGCAGCAGCAGCAGCATCATCAGCAGCAACAGCAAAGTGTGCATGCACAGCATGGAGGTCATGTCACGCACGCGGAGATTGGTGGGGCTACAGTCATGGAGATTGATCCGAGTCAAATAAAGCATGAGCCAGGCATGATAATAACGCCAGAGATTGTCAACATGATGTCGTCGGGTCATATGGGTAAGTGTGCAGAACCGAGATCTCCAGGACCTTCAGAGTCACATTTTAATCCTCTCTCTCTTCGTAGACATGTACAACTCGGATACGAGCGAGGACTCCATGATGATCGCTAATGGCTCTCCGCACGATCAAAAGGAGCCGCACTATACGAATTTGGATCAGCAACACGGCCTGGGTGGCAGCGTTTGCGGCCCTGGCCCAGGTGGTGCTGGTGGTGGCATTGGTGGTGGGGCTGGCTCTGGCGAGAAAGGTCAGTTTAATGGTCCCAAAGCTTGGACACAAGATGATATGAATTCAGCTTTAGATGCATTAAAGAATCAAAACATGAGCCTGACGAAAGCATCTGCCATTTATGGCATCCCCTCGACCACGCTGTGGCAACGGGCTCACCGTTTGGGCATCGAAACGCCCAAGAAGGAGGGCGGCACCAAATCATGGAACGAAGATGCATTACAGAATGCCTTGGAGGCATTGCGATCGGGTCAGATATCCGCGAATAAAGCATCGAAAGCCTTTGGCATACCCTCATCGACGCTGTACAAGATAGCGCGTCGGGAGGGCATCCGTTTGGCTGCACCATTTAATGCCGCCCCAACCACGTGGACACCCGAGGACTTGGAGCGTGCATTGGAGGCAATTCGAGCGGGTAATACGTCTGTACAGAAAGCGAGTGCCGAGTTTGGCATACCAACAGGTGAGTGAGTTGGCGGAACCAAACCGATCGAGTTACTTCCAACGCGTTGTTTGTCCTCAACTTGGTCAGCACTCCTATTTGTTAGTTAGTTGGTGGCTCTTTGTTATACTCTCCGCCCGTCTCGTCCGTACGCTGTAAATCTTTTTTAATCAATTTTAATAACCCCAAGGAACACTTTACGGACGCTGCAAACGTGAGGGCATTGAATTGTCGCGGTCGAATCCCACACCATGGTCCGAAGATGCCATGAACGAGGCCTTGAACTCAGTGCGGTAAGTCCTTGAAGAACTGGCCAAAAGTTTGCCACTCATTCTCCGCTTCTCGATTGCCTTTCAGCGTTGGCCAAATGTCCATCAATCAGGCGGCGATACACTATAACCTGCCCTATAGCTCGCTGTACGGCCGCTTCAAACGTGGCAAATACGATGTGGTGGCGAATACAAGTGGAGTGGCGCTAATGAATACCTCGGGCAACACAACCGGCAGCATTGAGATTATCGAGCATAGTCAGGAAAATTCGGTAGGTAGCCACCAAACGGTACACTTTTCTGATTCTCCATATCTTATTAGCAACCAATCATTTTGCATTCAGTTATACCCCCTCCCCATTCCCGCACTCAAAAATGCCAGCTTTGACTAACCAAGATAACAATTTATTTATGCCAAGTTGCATATGTTGCAGCAACAGTTCCCGTACAGTCCGTCGCCGCATCCTCCGCCCACACCGCAGCATCACAGTACACCGCAGCATCACAGCTCCTCGCAAGGGCCGCCAACGCCTCAGATGCAACAGCATGTGGTTCACATGCAACAGCAGCAACAATCGCCACATCAGGGTCATCATCATCACATGCAACAGGATGTGGTCACATCGAGTAGCCAAGTGGTGCATAGCCAGCAACAGCACCAACAACAGCAACAGCAGCAGCAACTTCAGCAAATTTATCAGCATCATGGTACGCCCGAGCGTAGTTGAGAATCACTGCATGCTGCGGCAATAATGGGCAGCAGCAGCAGTGGCAGTGGAGGAGTTGGATCGGTCAGCACTACACCCTTTGCCAGCATATCAGCCTTGGCAGCAGCACCACCACCACCACCAGCAGCTACGGCCAGCGGCGGCACCAGCAAACGAAAGAAAGCCACCAAGCAAAAGCGTTGAGAGGAGCAGCAGCAGCCCGAGGACATCATAAAGTTTCGATTTAATTCAAAGCATTGGAAGCGCAAGCTGCGTCAGTTTCATTTGCTTTTGTCCAAAACAGTGTGGGCAGGGACACATGAAAGATTACACACATCGAGCTGTGTATCAAATGTAAATATATAAAATATGCTTTATATACATTATACGAAATTAGAATTAGAGTTTACGCAGTCCTTTGTTCTAGCCAAGTAAGCTGAAAAGAGATATATAGATAAGAGGTCTGCATGAGGGACAGCGTCAACAGCTGAGCTCGGTCTCTAACGTTACAATTATTCGGCACTTGATGGAATTCGTTTTTATGTTCGTACGAATATGAATGTAGCACGCTGGTGGTTCTAATTGTGAGGGCAATCATGCAAACCTCTGATACACATACACAAAGATCATCTATAAACATAAATACCAAATGAATTTGGCCCAGGCTCGAAAATGTTTGGAATTGGTTTAGTTTTTGGGAGAAGCGTTGTAATAAATGGACATATTATTGACACATTTTGTTTGTATACTACTGAACAAAAACACACACACCTTAAAAGCAAGAAAATAATATTTAAGCGAAAGGGACGGTCTAGTAGAATTTTGAAAGTGTGAGACTGAAAGTGCGCCTCAAACTGTACACACACACACACGATATGTATGAAACGAATGCTTTATAATTTTGTTTGATTTAAAAAAAAGAAAATATCTTAAAATAGAATTAAACCAAATCATCAAGGTCTAGCAATTAACTCATTAGCCTGTAATGACTTTGAAGCAACTAATCAACTTTGATTTAACTGAATGAATGCAAATATAAGAACATGAAATGAAAATGTATTTTTGATAAATATGAAAATGAAATGATTGAACATGATAAAAGTGTTGTTAATATGTTAAACAATTCTGTAATTTCGAAGATAAAAACACAAAGATACATTAAAGCACATATAAGATCATATGCATAACCTCTAAGTGAATTGTAAAATATTCTAGTGCAGCGGCAAACATACAAAAATAAACCCCCCATAAATACAGAAACCTTTTTATTTATACTTTTTCCTTTGTGCAAGGTTAAATGGTTGCTGGCTGCTATAACTTTACAAAATATATCTCATTTCAAGGGGTTATCTATTAAACTGTAGAAAATTCTAAATTTCGCTTCCATTAGCCTTAGTATCTTTGCCCCTGCTCCGCCCCATCACAAATATTTCTGAAGTCACTTCAAGTATTTGGTTTTCAAACCAAAAACGCAGGAAATTCGTAATCTGTAAATAGAGTTTAGTTGTACATGAATATCAATCTGATAATCAAATGTTGCACCTAATTTATTTTAGTGTTATATACCGTAGAACTGAACTGCAATATGCTTACATATAAACACATTTACCTTAACTCAAAATAATTTTATTCCTATTATTTTTAGTTTTGAATCACTTTGGTTTTTGTAGGGTCTCATCGACTCCACTAGGCAACTGTATATGAATGTAAATTTCCAAATATATGAAATAAAACTTATGCAAAATATCATAATAACATTGTTAAAATTGCCGCAAGAGCAATTAAAAAACGAAAACAATAGATGAAAACTCATTTTTGAATGCTAACAATTATTAAAATTCAAAACTTAAGTTAATTAAAAGTATAAGCCCTAAACCTTAACCACACCATATTATAGTACCATTTGGATTATCAAGTACGCAAAAATATATTTTATAAAAATAAATGTATACCGAAAACGGAACCACATGATGCAATCTTCATATGTACATCCCCCAAATGCTAATGTTGATGATAACACTCATGAGACGAAATCATAAAAGGCAGATAAATCACAACCACAACCCACAACCCACATTTAATGTAATATTGGTATAACGTAATTTTTAAAGTGAGGTACTATAAAATAAAATTATTAAATAATATAGAAAACCAAGACTTTTCTTACACTATAGTTCCATAACTGATAAATAATGGACATTGGTTGGCGAAAATCCACTGAGCTACAGTAAAAAGTTAGAAATATGGGTTTCGCTGATAAAATGTTGGTGGTATAAAACTGGACTTAAACCAAAACCTTGTGTTTAGTGTCTTTAAAACCCCGTCCGCGAACCGAACACAAAGCTTTTCGACAGTCCACAGGCTTTGGAGGTGTTCAGCTTTGGTGCTAAGTGCTTTTATTTTTAAAGCTTTGGTTGGCTCTCCCAAGTGAATGCTTTTGGCGCATGCTCTCTCACACGGCGTTCGCGTTCTGCCAATTCCATTTGTTCAGTTCAGTTTATGCTTCCCATTGCGCTGCGTTGGTTTCTTTCAAAACGCATAATTTGTTAGAAATAGAAAATTACGCAGAAGCATTTTTTTTGTGTAGAAGAAAAAGAAGGAGCAGCATTAAACAGGAAGAGCGAAGGCTTTTGTAAATGAAACTATAGAATTCGTCTACCAAAAAGCATGGATATGTCATCACCACAAAATGTATGGTTTAATCTTCTAAATTACAAAGTGAAAAGTGCTCGACTTCTGCAAGTGAAAGTTTGCGAGATTACGTCGGATATCCAATTTTTATCTCTTTGTTGTGACGGCGGATGTGTCAATTGAGAAATTTGAAAAATAAATTAATATTCACACAAACATATAACAAATAGAACCTATCTGAACTAGCTAACTCAAAATAATTTATAAAAACCTCGTTCTCCATACAAACATACATACATATTAGGTCACTTGGGGGTTTAAGCAAGAGGAAAAAAGCACAGCCAGCACAAGCAAGGTGGACGCACAATTTAACTGCATAAACAGTTTATTTTTATATGGCAAATAGCAGCTGCAAGTTCAAGTGTACTAAACTCGTAACCCTCACAATACACACACACGCACGCCAACTCGCATCGTGCAAAAATCAAACATGTAAGAAGCTAAAAGCTTGAACGACTGACGTTCAACGCGTTTAAAAAAAAATTTACTTTAAAAGACAACAGAGAAGTGTATAGATAAATACATATAAATAATAATAACCGCCAAAGTTACATACAACAAAAACAATAACGCAAACAACGTGCTTATTAGCGAGAGAACATTTTTCATAAGCTCTTAAGAAGTACGAAGCTTTTTGCCCGCGAGCTAGCACAGCTGATTGAGGTGGGTGTCACAGTGTTTGTATGTATTTGTATTATTTATTTGTCCGACAACAAGTGCCACTGTCTAAGACAAGAGGTTTGCCGCTCAAATGTCACCTTTGGCCCGCAAAGGTTTGCAGCATACACATAAATACATTTTTATGTGGGCAAATGAATGTTTACATACATGTGTATATGTAGCCACGCATTATATATTAGACCTTCAAGTTTATCGAATTCATGATGAAAAATAGAAAATTGTATTTTCAAATTAAAAAGATCACAAATCTTACAGATATTTATCAGATTGGGGTAGTTTTATGAAGAAAGAGTGGACATGAGTTGATTTCAAATATATAACGTGAAGAGATCTGAGTCAGTTACTGCCTTAAACAGTTTACCCAGAGAGCAACAAAAGATAGCATATCCTTGATTCTCTGACCGTTTGGGCTATCTAAAGCTACTTTGACCCAAAAATAGACAGGGTCAATTGGCTATCTTATCCCCTATAGTGTGGAAGAAAGAAAAAGTAAGAAATGTATTTTTATTCAAATTAAGTTATGGATCAGTAAGTAATATGTGTAACATGGAACTTTTTAAATTAGGTCTACTTCCTAATTTTTTTGTTATTTTGTTATTTTGATTCTAGTGAGGTGGCGACATACCAGACAAGTTCTGGATATAAATTGTTACTGGGGCAAAACAGCCATCTCTAAGGCTAGTGAAAACTGGGCGAAAAGTATCTTTCAAAATCACAGCCTTGGCAAGCAAGTGAGTAAAAAATTATGTTCCCACAAAGTTATTAATCATGCAATAAGAAAAGTGAACAACACAACCGCTTTTGTCGCGGGTTTTGGAGGTTGGCAAGGTGACGTTTAGAATAAATCTATGTAAATTTTTTTATGTAATCAGTTCTAAGTTTCCAGTCTTTTGAATTCGGTAATTTAAAAGTGATTTGTTGTTGGTTTTATCCCTTTTCCATATATATATAACTGACACTGTCTCCCCGTCTTGATCCTGACTTGTTTCTCTATTATTCTATACATGTGTTCTTTTTTTTCAACCCTTCAGCTAACCGCCCCTTCAGCCTTTCTTTAAGGACGTGTGTTTATTAGGTTGTTAGGTCAAAAGTGATACACATTGTATACTTGATTACACCAATTGATTGCTTGCAATTGTTGCCACTTTAATGTTTCTCTTATGCTTATCCTAAACTGTCGAAATCGGAAGTGTGCAAAGGACACTTTTTAACCATCCCTTTGACCTCAAGGGTGCACTGTTTCGCTCAGATCCATATAAAGAGCATTGCCCAGCGAAGCCAAATAAAAACAGTCAAATGACAATTGAGGTCTCGCGGGACAACCGTTTAAGATCTCTCAAACTATTTAGAATGTCACTAGCAATATAACGCAATATGTATGGATATGCTATTTCGACTGAATTGTCGCCGTCTATTGGGCAGTTTAATTAAGTTAAGCATTGAACTTGGGACACCACCACTATTTGCAATCCCTTGCCTAATCTCTGTCTACAGTGCGTATACGTATTTTGACTTGCTCGCTTGTTGCTTTATTATCAGTATCAATGTGCGGCAATGCTCTCGGAGGTAGAAGGAATCTCAGTCATGCTTGACTAGGTCATGGGAAATTCGATCATAGCTTTTGGATGACACAGTTTTCACAAATAATTTGTTAAGAAAATTGAGAGATGTTATAACATTTTTGTATTGCTTTTCGCTGCTGTTGATGTGTCTGTGACTCTCCCGTAGTTTTCGCTTTCATTTCATTGAGATGCTGTCCTCTCCACTCTGCCTTACTCTCTTTGTCTTATCTTTGTTTGTGTTGCTATTGCATTAAAATTATTTTATTCATTTTATTTTCTTTCCACTTGCATTTTGTTGTTCGAGTCAAAAGGAAAAGCATCTTTTGTTTTTATTTTTAGCGCGAAATTACGAAATTTTCTTGTTTTTTTTTTTATAACTTTTAAAATGCGCCCAAGTGGCTTTAAATATTTGAAAAGATTTTTGTAAGTTGATAAGTCCGAAATCTGTTGAATCAAGTCAATCAAGAACATATTTGTGTGTGCATTACAAGCAGCATCTGTAGGATGAGCAATAACAATGCAGCGAATGATGCAGGAGGAGGAGGAGGAGGGCCATCCGCATCAGGAACAAGCACCAGTCGTCGAATAGGTCACTTGACGGGAGGCCCCACGCGTGGAGGAGCTGCTGCTATGGGCAATGTAGTTGGCTGGCTCAAGCAGGTTTCTGTTTTGACTATATACAATAGATGTGAAAATTGATATGCACCCCTGTAATCCTGCACAGAAATCGCTATACGTGCTGCATGCTTGACCATTCAGTTGTTGCTTTTAAACCCTGAAAACAAGTCGTCTTTACTGTCAGTGTTAAAAAACGATAATGTAAATTTTTATTTTTGCCTAATTCTACTTGGAAATTCTTGCAGGCTTCTATTGAGGTACGAGACGCTGGTACACGCACCTTGTCCATGCTACAGAGCAGCAATCCGAACTTCCGTTCTTTGGACTTAACGCTCGGGTCGCCCACCACAGCGGCTGCTGTAGAATTAGAATCTTCGACCACTTCGACGTCTATACCCACTTCTACTACATCGATTGCCGCTGCCTCGCTTTGCAATTTCACAGTGGGTATTGGCCAGGAGGAATATTCATGTGAGCGCAAATCCCTGACGCCACAGGACGCTCGTGAATTGCTAACACGTCCTACGCTTGCCTACGCCTCTATTAGCCAACCACAAAGTCCCAGACATCGCGGATCACGTGGCGCATTGCAAGGCCTGAACGGACGTTCCACCTCTATATCCTCGCAACTGGAAAAGACAAAGAAACTATTGAAGATGACAGAGGGCGAGGATAAACCATTAATCATATTGCACTACAACGATGTCTACAATATTGAGTCCATGGCCGAGACAGAGCCTATAGGTGGGGCAGCCCGTTTTGCCACTGCCATTAAGGGTTATGCTCACTTGAATCCCTTGGTTCTGTTCAGTGGTGATGCTTTCTCGCCCAGCATGTGTAAGTGATACCCAATAGTTGCTAATATTAAACTCAATTTTGTATTCCTTTGCAAAGGGTATTATAATTTTGACCAGAAGAACGCAACGCAAAAAATATAAATAACCGACCCATTAAACTATCTATATTCTTAATCAAGGCGACGAGCTGTCCGTCTGTTTCTACCAAAACTAGTCTCAGTTGTGAAGCTATCGAACCCAAACATTGCACAGAGTCTTCTTTTTACTAAACCCTGTTAATATGTCTGAACCGACCGGATCGGATGACTATATCTTATGTCTGCCATAGGAATTATCGGTCGGAAAGTAGGCCTTAGTGAGAAAAACTATTTTGTTTTTAATGTTAATGTCTCCCAACTCAGCAATTACTAATATTATGTGCTTTTACATAGATTTGCTAATTTTTGGCAAAGTCATTTTAATCTTAATGCGTTCTTAAATTGTGATATTTCCAAAACATTTGCAAGGGTATAAAGTTTCGGCCCAGAGATGGCCAAGTTTCGTTTGTTCTTTAACTTTTAAATATTTAACTTGGTAGAGTTACCCTTCCCCAAAATATTCGGAAAAAATATCCTACATGCAAAGAAGAAGAAACAACAAAAACCCATCTTTATAACAATTTGCCATGGAGGATTTTTTTCCGAATTTTTTGGGAAGAGCTAGTTAAAAAATTATCTTAATCTTTTTTCCTGTAGTAAGCACCTTTACCCAGGGCGAACAAATGATTCCCGTACTGAATACTGTGGGAACTCACTGCGCCGTCTTTGGTAATCATGATTTTGGTAAGCACAACTCTGTTTTGCCTAAGTGAGAGTATCCCACTTAATTTCCCATTTGCAGATCATGGTCTGGATGTTTTAGTCGAGTTAATCAAAAAAACCAACTTCCCCTGGCTTATGTCAAACGTTGTGGATAACGAAACTGGCCGTCCATTGGGCGGTGGCAAAATCTCTCACTTTATTTTGCACAACCAAATCTCCATTGGGCTTATGGGTCTGGTGGAACGTGAGTGGCTGGAAACGCTGCCCACCATTGATCCCAATGAGGTCACCTACATCGACTATGTGGAGGCGGGCAATCGTTTGGCCCGCGAGCTGAGAAATGAGGGATGCGATTTGATTATAGCTCTGACTCACATGCGTACCCCCAATGACATAAATCTAGCAGAGAACTGCCATGGCATCGATATTATTCTTGGCGGGCATGATCATGTGAGGGAGGTGACAGAGATCAATGGCAAAATGATCGTTAAATCGGGCACAGATTTCCAGCAATTCTCGGTGATTACAATTGAGCGGGATGCAGTAAACCGGGAGCAGTTTAACACAAAAGTTCAATGTGTGGATGTCACCGCCCAGGTGCCCGAGGATCCGGATCTCAAGCAGGAGCTGGCTCAATACGCCAGTAAGTGCATTGCAACATTATTAATCTTCCATTACTCATTTCTTGGGTCTAATCGCAGAGTTTATTGAGAGCAAGCTTTCGGATGTAATGGGCGTGTTCAGTGTGGAGCTGGATGGTCGCTTTTCGCGGGTGAGGACTCAGGAAACGAATCTGGGCAACTGGGTGTGCGATGTGGTGCTGGCTGCTGTTGGTGCTGATGTGGTCATACTGAATGGCGGTACTTTTCGATCGGATCGCATTCATCCGGTGGGTGCATTCACCATGGGCGACTTAGTGAATGTCATACCCATGCGAGATCCTTTGATATTGCTGGAAGTAAGTGGACGTATGCTTTGGCAAGCTCTGGAGAATGGCGTGTCAGCATATCCCAAGCTGGAGGGACGTTTTCCCCAGGTGGCGGGCATTAGCTTTGCGTTCAATCCACAAGCAGAAGCGGGCAAACGCGTCGATCCTCAGCTCATACAGGTGGGTGATGAGTATCTCAATGTGGAGCATACCTACAAGCTATGTGTGAAGAGCTATCTGTTTATGGGCTGCGACGGTTATACCATGTTTAAGGAGGCCACAGTGTTGGTAAGTCTTGTGTTGGAAAGCCGCGACTGATGCATTAAAGTTTTATCTGCTTTTCTCCCGCTAAGATGGATGATGATGCTTGCCCCGAACTAGGGATAACGTTGCAGAACCATTTTAAGTCCATCAACTCACGCAAATGCGGCCAGAACACCAAACATCGTCAGTCACTGGTGACGCTGTCGCGGCGCCATAGTCTGGTACAATATCTGGACAGTATGGATTTGGATGGGCCCTCACCCATACGCAAGCTGTCCGTGGGTCATCACAACAAGTCCCTAGATCTCGCACATGGCAACTCCCAGAAGGTAGCAGTTCACAAAAGTAGCAATTTGACTAAAAATTATGCAATTAATACTTTTAATTATTCCAGATGCTGCGTCGAGCCTCGCTGGATGATTTGGAACAGTCCACCTGCGATTTGGCACCCCAGCTGGAACATCGCATCATTATGATACAAAACGAAGAGGTATAAAATTGTGTGTTTAAACAGCGATGCCCATCAAATTAGTACGTGGCCGCACAAGACTGCTAACGGCCAGACAGACTAATGGCCATCGCTGGTGTAAAACTTCAAGCCTGCAACATAATAACCGATTTTTCCCACAGCATCATCGCCAGCTGCTGTTCAAAAAGGAAACACACATTATGAACTCTACCATAACCGAAGCTGACGACGAGTAAACATTGTTTTAATAGTTAAGATCCGAGTATCAGTTATGGCATTTACTTTTGATTCTTTAGTTATTTCGTTATTTTGGTTGCAAGTGTAGAAAACTTGAACTCGGAAAGACAAATTTGAGCAAATAGTTAGTTCATGCCGAGATCTCAACTGAGACCGTGGTGCCGTTTGTTATGAATAATTTTTGTGCTAAGTTTGTAAGACTTGTCCATAAATGGAATGTATTGATATTGTATAAGTAGGAAATACAAGTACCTAATGCTTATTATAAGTTTACCCTAATTTAGATAAACTGTTTATGGATGAGAAAAACTTATGTTTCTTTATGCTTGATACATTCCCAATCAGTTTATGCAGGCAACATTCAAGAAAGGTTATTATTTAAAGATATGGTTAATAGTTTGGCAATTTATCAGAGCGAGAATTGGGAAGTGTGAGTCTGCCACGTTTTTAACTTCGACTTATCTAAGCTACGAACGAGCGAGGTGGGTGGCTCCAAGTTTTCGCTATTAAAACGAATTGCAAGTACAGCCAAGGCCAAAGGCGAGGAGAGAGAGTGAGCACGTGGAGGAATTATATACAATGTGAATTCAAACTAGGCAGCAAACCCTAGGAACAAGACCTCTGTGCCGCAGTTGATATCATCTTACATAGTTCCACCAGATGCTGCCGCAAACATTACATTAAAAAAGGGTGGGCAGCAAAAAAATCAAAACAAATGAATTTAAATTACGTTACAGCTGCATCATTGGATTAATATACGAATCAAAGATTGGCTGCTGGACCCGACAGGTTGTAAGCGGAATTTTTTCGATGTAATTTTGCCAAAAAGCCAAACAAAAAGTGAAAGCAATATTTTGAATGAATATTTTTTTTAGCAAACTCTTTTGCAACTCTTAATTGAACTTGCAGAAAAAAACGATTTTAAGAATATACACAAAGTTCAACAATATAAGTAGGCAAATACTTATTGTCCAAGCTTCAAAAACATAAAGTTAACTAAAATGTACAATATACATACAACAAGGCACTTGATGAATTATATAGGTATTCGTATAGGGATCTACAAGTGCACCTGAAAGTTATATCTGTCCTCATACAATCGCCGGCTCAAGACATTTTCAATTTGCCTTTAACCCCCCCACATAAGTATGCATTTTGTGTAAATGGCTTTACGAAACATTTATTAAATACGCTCGGTATATATATATAAATAAATAAATATAAAACTATGCTCCGCTTTTGTTTATTTTAAATATTGAGTGGAAGCACTTTTGTTAGTGAAGCACAACATGGGGTTGGTTAATACTTTAAATTCTAATTGAATTGCATTGTTTTGAGTAAAATCAGAGAACAGCAGCGGTGTGTCGATGAAATCCCCAGAAATGGCTTAGAAGTAAGTGACAACCACTAGGAAATTCAAGTGGTCAATATCGTAAAAGGGAAATGGTACGGTGATCCACAGCTACCTGATTTTCAAATCAAAACATTGAATTGCGATTGTGCGTTTCTTTTGAAAACGGGATCTATGACACCGCTGCAGATCTCCGACTCGAGTCTCAATAAAACTGCAATACCAGAGTCTTGATGGCACTGGCAATATGAAAGGCACAATCGCGCACTTCTAACGTATTCTTTTGTATGGCCTGCTTGTCATCGGCCTCAATCGATTTCTGCAGATTCTCGCATTCATGTTGGATGAGAATATTTTGACGAGTTAGCTGCTTGAGAGTCTCACGTGTTGTTTCGCTGGCATTGGGTGGCTAAGGGCCACAAAATTTAGTTGAGACAAAATTAAGTTCCAAAATATCGTTCGCTTAACTCACCAAGTTGGCATACAAAGCAATCAACTCTGTCACGGCACTCCGTATGCGCTCACCGTGAGGAGCAATCGATTGTTTTTGATTCTCTGCAGCTGGTTGCATGGCCAGAATAAGCTCTTTAAGACAACGTGTGACCAAGTCCGAGCGCAGTTTAACCTCCTCACCAAAAGGTTTGCCGTCGCCAGCCATTTGATACATGCTCGACGTATTGCGCACGTCCGTCTGAGCCTTGATTAGATTCGGCGCCAAGCGTCGCTCGTACATACTAGCTGGTCTTTTGATGGTCGACTGATTTGAGGAGCTCTGGGAAGAGGTGCTGTCAGCAGCGATGCCCTCAGGCAAGGAGAGAGGTTCGGTGTCAGGACTGCTAAGACTCAGGTCAATTCGACTAGTTCATTAAAAAGAAAATTAAAATAAAGTTACGAAAATGATAATATTCAATCAAATTATAAACAGAAAATCTCACAGTGGCTCATCGTAGACATTTGAGGTACTGGAGAATTTGGATTTTAGCTGAGAATTCTCACTGGACAGCTGTTGGACCACATTCTTCAGCTGATTGATTTCAGATTTGTATTCGTTAAGTTGTCTGCGCAGGGTTTCCATTTCGGTTTGAGAATGGGCCTAAATAATAATTAAATGCAAAAAGAATTAAATTATAATGGAAAGGGTGGAACACGCGGTACAAGTAGTTAAACTACAGTTTCTCATGTCAAAACTAGTTTTATTAAGGCTACTTCTCTAGAAACACATTAAGAGGAAAATTCTGGGTTCAGTCTTTTGGCTTACTTGAGGGAAGGGCCTAACCAAAGCTATTATTTAGCTTAAGTATTTTTTGACGCATTACCTGCTGCGCCATTGGCGGCACTGGAGCATAATCATCATCACTAGCCACAGGGTCGTAGATGGGTTCATCATCCGATAAATTTGGATCGTGCTCGAATGAATTGAGCAAAACTGAATTGTTCCCGACATAGGGCAGCGAGTGATGCGTTGAAGCGTCCAGTGGACGCAGGTTGGCCATGTTCTGGCGTCGCAAAGCATCGATGAGCACATCAGTCAAGAGATTAGCAAACTCGTGTTTGCTGAATCGCGCCAGCTTCTGACGACCCTGCATAATGATGAAAAATGTGACCGAAGGTCGTTTTAAATGAAGCGAAAGGTCAAACCTGATTACGGGTAGCGCTTAAAAATGGATTGGCCGGCAAAAATGGCACTGTAGCATGATCGGCATTCAAAGTGCTGGTAGACCAAACTGAAATACATAATGTTTGAGTCCTATATATTAAGATGATACATGACCGAATCGCACTTACTTGCTTCACACTCGCGTCTATCAACTTCATCGTACAAGTCCATGACCAACTCTTCAAACATTTTATTTGGCACCAATTGAAGTTTACCTCTGGCAATTTTTAGGTGCTCGCTGATATCAGCACCATTTACCTCCGGTATGGTGAAGTGGCGGCCGCCCTAGACAACTCACATATGTAGATAAATTCTAATTTTTGGTAAAAGATAAAAACTCACTGCATGATCGGGCTTTTTACCGCCCATGAACATAATAATTCTATCTGTCACATCGTACATTGCCTCTAGCAAACGATCTGCAATTGTATGATGATTATTCGCTTTGGCCAGCTCCAGCGGAGTCATTTTATTTCCATCCAAGGCATTCACATCGGCTCCATAAATCAGCAACATTTCAATTTGCGAAGCCTGACCAAATTTTGCTGCCATATGCAAAGGGGTGGAGGATTTCTCCTCGTGATAATAGTTCGGATCGGCACCTTGAACTAAAAACCGCAACGACGTCTCAAGATTGCTAGTCCTCACGCTGGCGTGCAATTGTCTGCTTAGCTCCTGCTCCAAATTGCTGCCTGTTGCACTAGCATCATCATCATCCTGCAGACTGGGCTTTAGTACAAATGTCAAATTCACATGCTTGGCTTTAATGAAATCCGATTTGTTCGGGTGCAAGGGATCCTTAGGCAACGGCTTGCGCCAGCGGGGCTGTTTTCCACTCGTGGAATTTGTGCTCCCATCCAGCAGATGATGCTCCCACACACTATTGGCTCCATGGGCATTTAGGGAATTGACAAAATTCAATACGGATGGCTCCCAATTGCCCTGACGTAGGGACTTCACAATGGAAATGTGACGACCCAAACTTCGATGAACGGAGCAACAATCGGCACAAAGTAAGATGCCACGATTAAGGGATGCCCAGGAGGGATCTGTAAAAAATAATGCGAAGTTCATTTAATTTCAAATTTGGATTGAAAGTCAGAGGTGCCTCACCAGTTGCTCCGCAATCGCCACACACTTCCGTTTGCAAACGCGACTTGCTGCGAGACATTTGGCTGCCACTTGAGTTTGAGTGTGTTGTGGGCGTGGTCTCCGTGGTGGGCGCGATTGCTATAAATAATTTTTTATGCGCCTCGATTATGCTGCTGGCGAAACACATTCAATTTCAATGGAAATGTGACAGATCCACCAAAACCAAAGCGGGCTTGTTGTTGCTGGGCTGGTGACTTTGAAATGAAACCATTTGGCAAATTACTTTTAATTAAACTCCCTGCTCCCCCTTTGAAAAAAGCAGGCGTAGAGGTGGAGGTCCGACTTAACTGCGGCTGCTGCGTACGTAACGTTAGCAAACGTAAACGTAATTGTGATTGTTGACATCAGAACCGACTCGCAACTAGTTCCAATTAAAACCCTGGTTCCAAAAATTAAAAGACGTAAAAAATTCAGCTGTTGTTTTTTTAAGAAATTGGCGAGCTAATTCAAATAAAATTAAAGACTTTATAGAATTGATGAAGGAAGTCACTGGGAGAGATTCGCATGTCACAGGCAATGCCATGATCAATTTCATGGATGCATTTTGTGTGGAGCAGAACTCGACCACTGAGACAGACTACATAATGCGAAAACAATAATAATAAAGGCGGAAAGGTTGCTTAAAATAAAATTAAAACCGACTTTTTGGCATATCTAATTTTTATTTTGTTGACGTCACATAACCAAAAGACCATTTTTATTTTAAATATGTATTTCTATCAAAAAGGCAATTGACCAAAGATGTTTCCTTCAAGCTTATTTTTGGCATTATGAAAAAAAATTTTGATTAATATTCACAAGTCAAAAATTAAAAAAAAAATTGAGTTCACAAACTTAAAGAACGGTTTGACTGATTGGTTGCTCGCCAAAAGTTAGGTAATAAGAAGGAGGCACGGCATAAAAATTTTTTGTGCAATAGGCGCGTGGTCATTATCTACTCTGCACTACCTATGATCATGATATGGTAATGGTTGAATCAGGAGAATCCTAATCCTAATCCACCGTCCCTCTGTCTGGTGGGCAATCAAGGGCGTAGCCAGGGGGGCAGGGAGGGGCAGCTCCCCCCTTAGTCACAGATTTTGCCCTGTAAAATGGACTTTTTCAATTATAACTTAAATTTTTCGACATTATTTTGAAGATTGATTTTCATTTCATATCAAATGCATCATGATCAAATTATTTAGTGTTCAAAATATAATTAATGAATAATTTAAGAAACGTTTAGACACAGCTGCTACCACCTTTTCGGAAAGCTGGCTACGCCCTTGTGGGCAATATTTACAGTCTGTATCGCGCGATCGTCGCTGGTCCTTGTACGAAAGATTTCCTGAACTATGCTTTTTTTCACTAGTGGCCAGTACGGATAAAACGAACGGTATACATACTCGTATTGTTTGGTCTTGCGATTGGTAACCTGACGGTAATTGCGTTGTGACTAGCTCTCGAGATGGCAAAGTTGTTGTCTGGCAAAGGGAGATTAAACCGAGCCAGAAAGAGTCCTCTCTGAATGGCAGGTAGCGTTTTAGAGCTGAAAAATGAATTCATAACAGTGGTGAGCTTTGCTAAACAACGAGTTGCCCAGGCCCATATACTGGCTTTGGGAATGGAGAGCGGCCATATTAAAATCTACCAGTTTAGCCAGGGCGATTGGCAACTACTCATCGATTTGAGTGAAGAGTAATTTCAGCGTTCTTTCCTGAAACTATAATACTGATCATTCACTATTTTCAGTGTGGCGCATCATCTGTCCGTACGACGGCTCCAATTCCGACCTGGCAAGCAAGACAAACTACACTTAGCAACCTGTGGAGAGGATCACTTGGTGCGCATCTATAACCTCGAGATGTTCATTGAACATAGCTTCATTAACTTCACTTCACGCGTTTAATTAGAATTCAGTACCTGTTATTGAAATGAGGGGAAGGAACTCTTGTAGATCGGAACGTATCTAATCTTCTGCAATTGGGGTTGTTCTGGGGTTCTGTTTTTGTGTGCTCTGATAAGTAATCTTTCCATAAAAATTGCTATTTAAGTCGAACTTGCGCTTGGTTTGGCATCAGTTAGTCTTGTTTTAGCATCTTGGGATGAGGGCGGTTATCATTTTCGTCTTGGTTGGTGCTGTGCTGGCTGCTCCGCCAGTTAGATTGATGCCAATGCCTTCTCCTCAATCAGGCGATCAGTATGCGCATATCTTTGCTCCAGTGCGTCCTGCAGATCAAAAGCAACCGGGACATGCTAATTTTGAGGTAGAAATTCACTCGCAGCAGCAGCACTTGCATCAGCCTGAAAACCAGCTGAAAGAGAGTCATATTGAGCTAGAGCTAGTTGGTAGCAACAAAAATGGTCAGGAAATTGAATTGGAATTGGTTTCGCATCAGCAGCCCCATTTAGAAGTGGAGGTCCAGCATAAACATCAGGTAGAAGTTCATCTCGATGATGTGGAAATCAAGAAATCGCCGCCACAGGATCATCATCACGAGGTTTTCAAGCCGCTGCAGCATCATCCGGAAAGCCAAATCGTACACCTAGAGCTGGAATCGAGTCCGCATCAGTCATCGCATCACTTCCTTAAAGATCAGTCCGAAATACCTCTGCCACCTCCGTCAAATCAACAGGTGCATATGTCACTGCCCGCCCTTTCACCACAGATTCAGCCACTCCAGATGCACTACGGTCCGCCCCAGCATTGAGGGTCGCAATAATGTCTAAAAAAACTGCATAAAGTATTTATAAATACAAAGAAAAGGTTTTGGGAAATAAATGGAAATAGCTAGCCGCAGAAGCAGGAACCTCAGTTTGCAATTTCCGCTAAGCTGCTACAACCACTAGCTAAGCTAAAGTTATTGTTGTTGGAAGCGTGCGCCGCCTCTTTCTTGCCGCAGCTTGCAATTTCCGTACTCCAGCTGACTTTATGATTGCCATTGGATTTTGGGCTTTGCTTCTCTTTGTGTGCAGACAGGGCACATCATTGGCTTTCGGTCATCTTGGTCACTTAAATTCGAGTCGCTGAACTGCTTTTTGTAAAAAAAGCGCATAAATCCGCATTGTTTCGAGTGCCACATTAGGGCTGAAAGTTAACTATTGAATTGTATTTGGGCCATGTTGACAGTTGCATATATGTATTTCCCCTTTGTGGATAGTCGAATCGAAACGCTTGCAGATATCCTCGTCTTTGTTCCCCATATTCAGCGCAGGCAAAGCTCGGCCTTATGCCTCAAATATGGACAAACAAAGCGGGTTCGCGGAGTAGAGCAATTGCACAATATGCGTTTCCGCTTCCGTTGAAAGTTATAAAAAACTTTTGTTTAACTTGCATTGTGTTATGATTCTATTTTGTTTTCAGATTCTGTATCATATATATGTATGCATGTACTTTGTACATATTTTTTTTGTTGGCCATACAGTTTAACATTTTGCATAAAACTTTCTGATTTAATTGCGCCGAACGTGCCCAAGCCTGACAACTACTGAGCCGTTTGCTTTTGCTGATCCCCAAACTGGGGCTCCCTCTGCCTCTGGCTTAACATGTGTACTGTTTGTTTTTATACCCTTGCCAAGGGTATGATAATTTTGCCCAGAAGTTTGCAACGCATAGAAATATTTATAAAGAATATACATATACTACATAAACCGGAACCAGGACCGAAATTCGATTCGGTTTGATTTCCTAGTCGGTATTCTATACAATTACCATATAATCATATGATCATACACTTTCTTAGGTACAGAGTATATTACAGTTGGGCTTGACCGACTTCTTTCTTGTTTTACCTGTTTCACCCAGCTCCATGCGCATTTCTTCTAAACTCTTCATACCACTCCTCTACAATTTTTTTTATAAAATGCATGCCGAGTGTATTACGTGCACAACTTCCTGCCACTTCCGTTACGAGGCGCTAGGAACTCAGCTCATTAGCCACGCCGCCACTTCGAACTGTGAATTTTGTGCGTGTGCCTGATGGGCAGGGGCGTGCTTAAGTGGGGTCTGCAAGACGGCAGAACTATGTCAAAAACTTTAAAAATATGCACTGCATCGTCTACGGCGCTAAAATGTTTGCTGTTCCAAGTGCTTTGCTTCGTAGAATGTTTATTGTTGTTGTTTATGCAGGAAGTGGTTGAGCAGGTGTTAGAAATACTTTAAAAGTTTGCGCTGCCAGCAACTGTAAATTATATGCAAATTACTTTGAAACGACAAATTCGTATCCGTGCGGTAAATCATGCGAAAAACAAAGTTGCTGTCGAACAAGGTGTTGGGTGGGTGGGCGTTAGGAAAACTAACAGCACTTGAGAACGTGCGAAACGTGCTCAAGACGACTTGTCGTCCTCGTTGGCGGCGGCCAGTCGCCAGGAGTCCTGCCATCCAGGCATCCTTGAGCTGTATTGATATTTGTTACACGTCACAATAAGAGTCTCGTTGGCTTGGGCCTATCACGATGCCATAATCTCAAGGCTGCAACTTGCAGTCTCAGCCCAAAAGCATGCACGGCCAAACCCGCGTGCACACTCATACACACAAAAAACAACCAGTCATAAACACATCAAGTCAGTGCGCTGTCAATGACTTGGGCCACTTGTATTGCCGACTGAGGACATTTTATAAACCTTTTTTTTTTGCATTTTCTGTTTTTTTCAGCTTTTTCCTGCTTATAAATCAAGTGCAGGGCATGCTCAGTCTCAGTGCTGGTTATTTGGCCAATTTTTCGCTAAACCCATAAGACAGTATTTTGGCAAATTGTCTGGAAATTGAGGGAGGTGTGTTAATGGTATTTTTATACTCTGTACCAAAAGTACAAAGAGCATACTAAGTTTGTGCAAAAGTAAGTAAAAGGGAGAAGAAATCATTTACGATCCTATAAAGAATATATATTCTTGATCAGAATCAACAGCCGAGTCTATATAGCCGTCTATACCACCGTCCGTATGAATAAACAGATCTGGTAAGAGATAGAGATTTGACTTGGACAAATGCTTCTTATACTTGCAGACATAACAAGAATATTTTCAATTTTTGCCACGCCTCCTCTCGCACCTGCAATTGGAAAAAACGTCATATCTCCCACAGTTTTGTAGATAGATGATTATACCTCTTAGAGATAGTTAGCCATTATTAATATGTAGATCGGATGAGCGGGTCTCAAGTTATATGCAAAAAAAGTCCAAAGAGTGCCACCACTGACTTTGGACAAAGTGTGAACATTTATTCAGCTTGTTTTCTGCCCCTTTTTGCCTGCCTCGCGAATGACTTGATGTTAACAATAGCACTCCGGGTATGGGATGCCTACAGCTCAAAGCCTGGTTGTCGGTTCCTGTTCCTCTGTCGCTGCATAAACAGATTGACAGTCTTTTAATTAAGAAGCCGTCAAAGATGGCGTTGGTACGCTCTCGAGCAGCAATTATGCAGCTACGGAACACAGTTGTTGTTGCACCCACAAGCTGGCAAACGCAAACGCAATTCAATTTAAGGTTTGTTCACAAATTAATTGCATTTCGTTATTCAATGTGCAACGCAATGAACAAGACAGATGAAGCGCCACTGAAAAGGGTCAGAGAATTTGCTGATGGATTCATCATACATATGTCCAGCTAATCAATGCTGTCCCTGTGTTTGATGGCAATTGCGCTGTATGTTAATAAGTGGCTTGTGAGACCCAATTTATAAGCGGAGAGGATTTACATTACTTTGGCTCAAAAACGTTTTGTTGTTCTGTCGGCTGTCTATTTCAAAATCTAAGCATTTAACTTTAATAATAACAGTGATGATAATATGACTTTTTCTGCATATTGAGATTTTCAAACTTTTGGCAACTCGCTAAAAAGTATGCTACGATAAATGTTTAAATTGATCTAACACAGTTTCTTTTGCTATTGCAATGTGTATCTTTGAACTGGAGAGTTTTCCAGGACAACTTCTTTAGTGTCCCGTTTAACTTTGCCAGCAAAAAGTTTGTCAAAGTCCAAGAAGATGAAAACTTGTTAAAAATTACACAAATGCACTTAAATCAAAGTTTGCCGACCGTTGCAAAGGTTTCTGAAGTGACAAGGACAGTAATTGCCACTGGTTGCCTGGAGAGGTCGCCCGATCAACTAACGCAACTCTTGAGCTGTCCACCCAAAAAGCAAGCGTGAAGCATTCAAGTGCAGCAAATGGAATGAAAATAAAAACTCTCGAAATCATGCACATAAATTCCTCGGTAAAGAGGAGAAACCACACATACCATTAGGTTATTTCCATCTAACGCTCTAAATGAATTTGCTACATATCTACTGGCTTGGTTACTTATGCGAGAGAATGGGCAACACAAAGTGCATTCATTTGCCACAATTGGAAAAGTTACCACAATTGAGTGCAAACTCTACAGCTTGGCCACATAATTAATAATAATTTTTACACTTTAATTGGTTATTAGAAGCAAAGCCAAGCACAACTTTTTAATGGCTTGGGTAAAATGAAGAATTAACTAATGTACATATAATTACATTATTGCCATTAGAAACCTCTTGGGGGCCCAGCAGAGATGAAGCTTATTTATTTGAATAATTAACTCTTGTGACAGAGTTCTTCACAGTGATGCAAGATTGCTCTATGTGGTCTCAACTAATTTGATTACTGTCTATAAAAAACTAAAAAAGGCCTTTAAAGGGCATCAAAAACCAACTCTATTTGTCAATTTGTAATTGGGGCAATTGAACGTATGTTGCATGCAATTGGTATATATGTAAACGATTAGGTCAAAGGTTCAACAAATTTGAAATTAAAGCACAATTAAAAAATCCATCTCGAATTTGAACGAATTGTGCAACCAAATACAAAACACAGAATTACAAAATCGTTTCCCTATTTCTTTCTACAAGTTATTATGAAACAGGTCAAATTCAGCCCCCTACACCAGAAGATTATGTAGATATTTTTAAAAATTTGTTATATTCTTACATTGATGGCTAAGCCGAACTCAATTGACTGTTACAGTTTCACCAACCTCTCTCTCGACCGATATGCAGTCATAAAAATTCGATGCACACACGCATTCCTAAGCTTTCTAAGCAACTAAGGCCAATACCGACCCCCATGGCAGATTCTAAGACAAAAGACATGCTTAAACTAAAGAGAGCTCTGTCCATCCACTGAGATTTGACAAGAGAAACAGTATAGCGATTATCACTGCAGGGCCATTCAACAGTTGCAGAGTTCAAGCTAAAGCTAGTTTATGGTCAAATGCCTGACGATGACGGCAATGACATAGCGAGGATAAGGATAGTGTTTGCCACCCACTTCTGACTCACATACAACTCACACACACTTCCAGACAAAGGCACTCGAGCTGTGCTCATCGTCGTTGTCTGACGTTGAGTGTATTTGTGCTTCGTTCCAAGTGTTGCTTTGTTCCCGCGACTTGTGATGATGAACTCATAATTTGAACTCTGACATCAACGGCATAGGCAAAGAAGACGGGCAGCAAAATCACATCCACAAAAATCAATAACGCATTTCAGTAAATACTTGTGCATACATAAATATATGCACAAGCTAATTGAAATCACGCTTTCTGCTTCTGTGTTTCAGCTTGTTAAGGCAAAAATATTTGTGGTTCATTATTGGAACGGCCAAAATGTTTTATTTACAGTGCAAATGCTAAAATAATTTTGTACCTATTATTTGCCATTTTCTGGGTAAATAAACTACAACACACAACACAAATTGATTGTGCCGATAAGCAAGCGCACGCTATATTGAATTTGCCAAAGTAATATCCATTTGCGGCATTCACTGGATTTGGATTGATGGATGCACAAATTGCAGGGAAGTGACATACAAATTACTGAGTCCTTTAATGAGAGTTTATAGAGAATCCTGCAGCGAAAGTTATGTATGTGTGATGACAACCAGCACTTAATTATCTCTTTGTCTCGCTTTCGCTAGCGATGTCTCGTTTTTATTATTGGGCGATACTCACGAACACTAAAATCGGCTAGTGTCATATGGGCATTATAGCCTATTCACACTACAGTCCATCTACCGTTTACCGTCTACCGTCATGCTGTTCAAAGCGATATTCTTGGGTCCGCCACTTAATAATTGATATGTTTTTTTTTATATATTGAGATAGGAACATCCCCAGCTGACGGTGGAATATTTTAAGAAAATTTGGCACGGCAAGTTCTTACGTACCATCTTTGACGGTAGACGGTAAACGGTAGATGGAATGTAGTTTGAATAGCCTATTACTTATTGTTAATGAGCTAGTTCTGAGTCACTTTTATTAAAAGTGCAGTTAGTTGTTCTGCTGTTGATATCGATAGATTTGTATATCGATAAGTCGACCACCATTTTTCTTTTACAGTTAACTTTAATGTTTACTTCAGCAAACAAAAAATAGTCAACAATAGTTATTATTATTATGAGGAGGTGTGGTAATTTATGATGACGAGGATCTGTCTGAAATTAAATATGTGTAACAATAATCATTTACATTTAGTTGAAAAAAAAAACAAAAACACGAGGAGTCTGTTTGTAAGATTTAGCCATATGAAACAACTTGGCATCAAATTTCAATTACACAAAATGTTCCCATTCTTCCCATTCAGATGATGATACTGTCGGCTGATACAGTTTATAGGGATTGATTAAAGAACTGAATGCAATGACTATTCTACCGGATTTTATCCGTCTTCTGTCTTAATTAAGTTTAATTTTTGAAATTATTTTCTATGCAGCTGGTGCTCTGCTCGAGACAATGGTGATTCGTTGACGATGCTACAAATCAACACGTTGTACAATTAACTGAGATTACCATGATGCAGCTTCTATATGATGACATGGCGCCTGCCTGGGCTACTTATTTACCCGCCTCACCATGTCCCATGCTCATCCCATGACTGCCATGTTTCCCTTCTGCAGCGTGTATGTAGACATTTTGCTTTACTGCTCCAGTGCCGCCAGATCCGTGGAGCAACTTGTATACTGTATGAGTGTGATGATGGGTTTTCACCTTCACGGGCACATGTATGATAAGCCGGCGAGTGGAAATGCGTCGCGCCTGCATCAACGTCGATGTGAGTAGCAACCAAGGCTGCAAACCTTTAAAATTTTGCACAAGGTTCGGTCCGGGGGTTCGAACCCGTTGTAAAGTCTAAGGTTCGGTTTGCGGACCGGTTCCTGAAACACCTGAACCCAAGGTTCTGGTTCGAACCTCGGTTCGCTTGAACATAAAAGCTAAGTTTCCATATATTAATACTCATTTTTTATTAACTAGATAAAATAGTTTTTAAATTCATTAGCTAATACTGCCAACTTTGAGCGATGCTTAGTTTAAGTTAATTAGCATTATCAGCTCCATGCTCCTATTTTCGTTTTCAAAAAGTTTACAAGTCCAAATTTGCTCTGAAAACCGGTTTGAAATAGCAAAAGAGCATGGCTGTAAAATGGGAGCATGGTTGTCTATCTTTTAAGAGCTGTTCATCTATATTAGCTTTATGATTAGAAAAATCAAACTTGAGTGTTGAAAAGGCACTGAGACTTTTAATATCCCTGGTTCTCAGGTACCATTCAGCTCCCGTAATGCGCCCAAGGATTTTTGCCTGGACCTCTCCAATCTTTGTCAGGTGACTCTTCGCGGCGGTTCCATAAATTTATAGGCCGTTTCTCCATATCGGAGCCAGAATTTATAGGCCGTTTCTCCAAAACGGAGCCAGAATTGATGCTGTTGACAATGCATAAATTGCTGTGCTCCCTTTTTTAAGCACTTACATATGCAATCAGACTCTGTGCAGAGCCCTTTTTTTTGCCACTAGCAGTTCGCGCTTGAAACAATCACATTGTTTTCCATTTGACTACAAATAATGAATTAAAATAATAGGAACAACAGCGACAGCAATGACAAGTGCATATAATGGCTGGATTTTAATCGTCGAGTTTTAAGTGTTTCAAGCTGTTGGAAATAGAGTCATTTAATGGCAAAAATCAGCTGAAAATTGAACTTTTAATCCCTAAAATGATTTTCATTCGTGTATATATGAATGAAAGGGCATTTTGTTAATTTTATTGCCATTTCAGTAAAATTGTTTGTGCATTTATCTAGGCTGTTGCCTGGCTTTTGACCAACAGGTTGAAGTTGCTCTAAAGTTTTAAGACCCTTTCAAAGTGCGAGCTGGTAGTAGTTATTAACACCAAGCTTGGAAATGTCTTCCCGCACCTGGTCGTCCCATAGTAGTGGTGGTTGTCCCCTCTTGCCTTTTTTGCTGGAACTTCTTCATTCATCCGGGACCAGACTGGTGTTCCCATTCGCGATTCTTTAAAATGTGGAAATCATCGCCAACTTTTCCTCCGAAGAATTAAGTATAGATTCGAATAACTATAATCGAATTTTAATAGTTGTAGGATTGTCTAAAAATCTCTCATAGATTTGTTGTTGAAATATGCATTTTGTTGTTAATCCACGGAAAAGTGGGAGCGGCATTGCCCTTCAGCTCAGGTAATTGGAAAACTTTGAATGCTTTAGTTTTTGTGCTTAGCTGAAAGAAAAGTTGTTCCCTGAAACTTTTGCTTGTTACTCGAAATGAGTAAAATACCAATGCAAGCTTAATCAATTGGCGCTTTAAGTTGCCACAAGTACAAATGAACACCCATCCCCACGAAACTAGGCCAAATGCGTCTCAATTGGCCAGCATCCCAGAAGCGACTTATAAAAAAATGGAAATACACAAATCATGGGCCGTCCTGGCTTTTGTTGTTGCCTTGGTCCAGTGCAGACATCGAGTAATAGCGGAAATATCCCCACAACTTATGCATGTGCGGTAAAAAAAAGCCGCGGAAACACAGGAAAAGATAATACACAGTTAAGAAGCGCTCGTACTCAATGTAATCGTTGTTCTTTTTATACTTTGTACCAAAGGTACAAAACATTGAATGACAGCAATGATAGGCATAGCGACATATCTCCGCCGACATATCTCCGCACAGTACATTTTGCCGGCGGAGATATGTCGCTTTTTTTCTGGCGTCAGAGCTATGTCGTTACCCCCAATGATATAGCCGGGCTTGACCTAATTTCTTACTTGTTGTAAGTATATTTTTTGATGTTTTAATACACATTGGCTCTTTTTTTCAAATATTTGTAGCACGCTTATCGGCGTTGTCTTTCTTTGGGTCAGTTTCTAGTGCCTTCTGTATAAAAGTAGCTGCTGTTGCATTAATTTTAAATTTATTTTTTTTTTTGCTTGCTTTCTCTGTCTTTTTATTTTTAGTTTGCGTTTCATTTCCATATCTATAACAGCTGGATGTCGGGACTGCTGTCGCGAGGGTCAGTGCAGCTTCGCTAAAATCGTCATTTCCTTCGGGGATTATTTGCTATAATTCATGCTCAGCCCCACACCCACCCACCTGCAATGCAAATTGAAATTGTGGTCACCGCCCACTTGATACCCACTCTGGTAGTCACCCAATCGTAAAAATTTTTAATTCTGTTTTTGATGTCATTGTACATTTATAAAAACAAGAAAAGTCGGCAAGCCCGCTTTTTGCCCGCCCCAAGTCCTCTCTCCTCACCCCCTCTCTCTGTTCGGAGATAGGGGGAGGTGGGGGGGAGGGCGACCCAACGGAACCGCCTCCGTCTCTTCGGCAATCGACCACTAACACCGAGACGCGCACACTAGAAACGTTCCATGCGGGGGCGGAGGGGGCGGGCGAGAAAACGCCCGCGCGACTCCCACCAAACCCACCACCACCCGGCTTCTACGGCGGACGCGACGCGCGGCGACGCGCCGCCCCCTACAGCGCCCCCCCGCCCACCTACCCACGGTTATTGTCAAGCGGGGCGTTTAGCCCCCCTAGGCCCTGGGGCGCGCTCCCGTCACTTACGCGCGCCGCCCGCGGGGCTGCCGCGTCTTTCTATTATCCCTACCTCGTCTTGTTTTTTGTATTAGTCAAATTTTCCTCCTCCCTTCCCCCCCTCTTATTCGTGCCCCCTCCCTCCGCCCCCGCGCCCCCGCTCCCCCCCCCCCGCCCCCCCGCCCCTCTTTTGCCCCCTCGCTCCTTTCCCTTTGCCCCGCGCCCTTTCCCTTCCCCCCTGCCGCGCTCCTGCTGCTCCCCGGCCGCCCACCCCGCACTTTTTTATTTTTCGGCGTTGGCACCACAATTGTTGCCCGGCGTAAGCCAGTAAAAGACAACACTCAAGACAACACCTTTTCATTCACATTCTACCCTTCCTTTCTTTTTACATTCAATTTCAGGTACCGTTTCTCGTTTTTCTCCAGCGACCAGACTTACTCTGGCATGGAAATCTCAAAACACAAATGGATTTTTAAATTACCCTCGTGGCATTTTGCAGCAACGAAATGGGCGAGAGCTAAAAAAATTGTCTGTAGGTGCATTGAATTATCTGGGACATTTCAAGCAGTTAGTTTAATTTAAAAATGCATAGATATGCGAGTTGGTAAAGAGCCATAAACTATGCATAGCCGACGATTGTCAAGTGTCAGAACGTTTAAATTTTTGCAGATGTGGATGTAGTCTTCTGCAGGTTCCTTTGCTTGCTCTTTTTGCCTGGTCCTTTGCATTGTTGAGTAATATTTCTTTCGCCAGACGCGGCGGCCATTGAGTTTGAGGTTCAGTGAAGCGGCAACACTTTTTCCTCTTTGTGTGAGTTTTATTTCGCCTGCAGCCGCCACATGCATAAACCAAATGCGAGGGCTCTCGCTACTTTGGTTGGGTCTGCAACTTTTGACAAGAGAGGCCTGAGTTGCATTTGTTTCTTGTCAGCATCAAGTAATTGAAAAGCATACATATAAGCTGCTTGTATGCTATTGAATCAATATCAATAACTTGAAGTGGCCAACTGCAATTAATCAAATTGGAGGCGCCAACATTAATTGCATTAATTGCAACAACCGAAATTGTTTGTCCTGTTGTATGTTTGTCGACCTTGCCTGTGCCCACACCCCAACAGCATCAGAGTCATAGTTAATTCAGTACTTAAAAGGAATACAAAGGTGACTAGCATCAGAGTCATAGTTAATTCAGTACTTAAAAGGAATACAAAGGTGACTAGCGGAGAATTATGTCACTATAATTATAACCTTCGTCAAGTAATCATTAAAACTCGCTCCTTAAAGGGCCAAGTCGAGCTTCTCTTAAGCCAAGCTTCTCTTACATTATTACAATTAGTGAAATCTAAGTGTGAATAGTATTATAGTGGTCAAGCAACAATGTTGCTGCAACAAACGCGGTGCGCTACCCACACGTTCATAGTTTGAACAGCACTGGCTTTGGCTACAGGTACTGGTCTTCCGTACTCCAATGGCTTCTTAGTTGTCGTTGTTACGCCGAGCCAATTGGAGTTGGACTTTCTTAGCGCTTGTCTCGTATTGTAATTCTCTGTCGTGCGCGATAATAAAGTAAGGCAAACGCAAAGCAAACGGAATTTCTTCTTAATCTTATCACTTTAAAACGTCGGTCTTCTGCTTGTAAATTTTTTAGCTATAGCGTAGATAGCTATTTGCATTGCTGGGTCTTAATTTAAGGCATTTTTTTTAAATCTTTAAAAATTATTATTAACTTTTTTCTTTTAATAAATGAAGTCCAGTTTTTTTTAGATTTTTTCATCTACAACTTTGTCCTCTGTAACTTCGATTTTAACACTACCCTTTTATTTTCACTAACAAGCTATAGCAACATTGTTATTGTTGCTGGCCAAACGTGAAATATCATAAATCCACCACCAAACATTCGTCAAGTACAGTTTAAGAACCACTGGCATTCGCTTTAGATACTGGTTTGCCAAATTCAAATTGCTTCTCAGTTGTCGTTGTGATGTCAAACCGGTCGGACGTTTTATGCACTTGTCTCGGATTTTAATTCTCTTTTGTGCGGATGCCAAAGTAAAAGAAAAGCAAAGCAAACACAACTGCAATTCTGTTCAACTCGTCACTTGTAAACGTCTATCTTCTATTTGTACAATTTGAGCAAATGAAAATATTTATAAAGCAGTATCAACATTTCGCTTTTGCTTAGCAACAATGTTACTGTAACATAAATCCACCACCAAATAATTCGTCAAGTACAGTTTGAAAATCACTGGCTTTGGCTACGGTTAGGGGCTTTCCATACTCTTATTGCTTCTCAGTTGCCGTTGTGATGCCTAACCGGTCGGACTTTTTGGCGCTTGTCTGGAAGTTTAAGGTTCTTTGCGCGCGTTATCAAAGTAAAGTTTGTCTGGAAGTTTAATTCTCTGTCGGGCGCGATATTAAAGTAAAACAAAAGCAAATCAAACGGAATAGCATTTGATCTTCATCTCATCACTTTAAAACGTCGATTTTCTACTTGTACACTTTGTAATAAATTTAAATATTTGTTAAGCTGTAGCAGTGGCGTAGATAGGATTATGCATAAGGGGTATCAAGACAAAATTTTAGATGTCAGTTTTTTTGTATTGGTTTTTGGTGATCATCAACGATTTCTTCCCCTGTAATTACGATTTGGTAACTCAATGTGGGGGATTGATCCCCTTAAGCCTCCTCCCTATCCTTTCTAAGCCACTATGCTGTAGCAACATTGTTGCTAGTCAAAAGCCGTAAATTCACCTCATAAGCATTCGTCGAGTACAGTTTGAGAACCACTGGTTTTGGCTACAGTTACAGGTTTGCCATACTCCAATTGCTTCTCAGTTGCCGTTGTGATGCCAAACCCGTAGGACGTTTTTTGCGCGCGTTGTCAAAGTGAATGAAAAGCAAAGCAAATACAAACACATCCCTCCTCCATCTCATCTATTGGTGGTAGTGTGTGCGCTGTCCAAATTACCGGTTTTTTTGTCTTTGCGCTCTCCTGTGAATTTTTTGCGCGTTGTGTTGGTAAAATAATTACACGTTTTAGAGTTCGAAAAGTGCGTTGGCTTTTCCTTCCAAATACCAGCTAAGGAAAATGCTTGAGAGTGAAAAGTTTGGCCCGATATAATCGGTATTAATAATAAAATACAAAATAGCAAAAAGCAAAAGAAAAAAAATTAAGTGTCAGATTATAAATATTTCAAAATGCATTTATGTGTTTGAAGTGGTTTTTGGTGTTGTTGTTGTGACAGGCAACTAAAGCGGATTACTGGCCTCCAACGCGTTGCAGTACAAATAAAGCAAACAAAAGCTTGTAAGTTTTACCGTTAAACTGATAGAGCAAAAACTAGTGTGTGTCTGTGTGTGTGTGTGTGGGCTTCATTTTAAAGGAATTCCCTGACACGGTCTCTTATCAATGCTATCTTTTGTATTTTTTATATTTATTTCTATTATATGCTTCCACATGAGTCTGTCAAGTTTGGTCCAAATCGGATGACTATAGCATATAGCTGCTATAGGAACGATCGGTCAAAAACGTAGTTCTAGTAAGAAAAACTTTTTTGTTTTCAATGGTATTTTACTTTCCATTTATGAATATTATCGGTTTCAAGCAGAGATTAAAACGAATAACGGTACGGGTTACGGGAACTGCTTATATGATTTGAGAGTGCGATTTTCATTGTCAAAATGACAATACTCCTAAATCTTGCACAAGGCTTTCTTTGGTAGTTCAATATACAAATTATACATTTTTTGTTAGACAATTCTTTTGCTTCATTTTCTTTTCTACTTAAGACCCGACTCCAACCTTAAATGGTTTCCCACCAGACGGTCTAATTAAATTCGTAAGCAACATACAACAAAACCTTAAGACCAATTAGCCCCGACCAAAAGAAACATAGCCACTACCTTCAATACACACTTTAATGTGCTGCCCATGTGAAAACTGTTAGAGTTCAGAGCCGCCACAAACTGAAAGGAAAATCAAAATCAAAACATACAGCTGAATACCAAATGAGACAAAACAAGCAGGCAAAGCAAGCACAATAAAAGTCACATTAAAACGAAAAAGAAAAAGGAAAGAAAGAAAAATCAAATAAAACAAAATATAGCGGAAATCTGAATTAAAATGATTGTACGAGATACAAAAATATACATGAATCTAAGAATTGCAAGTGCTTAGTTTTATAGCCCCAGCCAGACAAACTTACTAGTTGAATGTATTCATTTGGCAATTTTGTATGATGACCAATTTTGTATTATATTTTTGGCGGCATTTAGTTAGGTTTCCGAATATAAAAAGTTACTCTTTTATTTTAATATTTGTTTTTGATTCATTTTCTACTTGTAGTTGGAATGTGACTTTACTTGGTGTAGCAGTGGGAAACTACAAGTAGCCACAAATTTCTTGTATGACGGGTTTTTCCTTATGGCTCTCTCTCTCTCTCTCTCAATCTTTATCTCTTTCTCTTGCACTCTCTGCCAACAACAACAAAAAAAATTTCCAATTTTGTGTGGCGACTGCTACCAAAATGAGTTTTGTTAGCACCCGGCACTATGCGGTTGTTTCTTGGCGGTTTTGCAGCTGTCTCGGCCGGGCAACTTAACCACCTCATCCTGATCTGGACGCTTCTTCTGTCTAGCAAGTTTACCGAGTTCATTGTAAATTGCAGCGTCAACCTGTCGACCAAGCCGGTTTTCGTTCGGAGAGAAGAAGATGAGCTGCGATTTTGCTGGCTATTTAGACCAAGGCATTTTAATCAACTTTTTTCCAGTTTCTGTTGGCCGATTCTCAAAGAAAATGTGGTGATTTTTAGAGGTTAGTCGGTGTTTTGATATTTCGGTACAGATTAGAAACAAAAATATTTATTATAGTGGCCAATACAAAACAATATATTTGTAGTTGACCAAATATGAAGTTCTTGTCGTGCATAAGTGTAATGTAAAGTTGGCTATACGGCCCCAACTGGCCAAGCCAAGCTTCTCCAATCTTTTGGCGTGCTTGGTTATTATTTTTCGCACAAGAGCGAGGGACCTACAGTTTAACGCCGAATCCGAACGGCAAAGTTTGAAAAGCTTTTTAATGGCTTCCGATTCCACCAATAGCTGTTGAACCGGTCACCTTCATGTGTAAAAGCTATTTTTTAAAGAAAGAACAAATGTTCTTTATTAGATGGTCCGAGGCGGGATTAAACCCACGCTTCCCGCACAGCATGTTTTTAATTAAAAGGCTTCTCTTGGAGAGAAGTTATTAATTTTTTCGTATATATTATTTAATCCTCTGGTTTATGAGATATTTGGACAAACGTGCGTTGGTCATTTTTTATTTTAATTTTTGGGACCTATGGCGACATTAAAGGGGTATTCTGGTCTAGAATTTTGGAAAAAATCAATTTTTTAAATATTTATTTTCGTAATTTACATAGATTTAAGTACACACAAAGAAATCAAGCTCCATTAAATAACGTTCCAAAAGAACCAAACACTTTGTTTTGATTTGGTTAAAAATATCTCGGCTTCAACTCAACTATTGTTCATGCTAGCTATTTATGTCCACGTTCGATTTCCAATTAAAAAGGTTTTCTAGGAATGTTTTGGGCTGAGTTTTTTTCTCAAGAATATTTACCGCAAGATGGTCAACGCATCGGCTAACTGGCTAAGCTAACCTAAGAAAACGCGCCTCATGCCGGCCAGCTTATTAAACTTGTTTCGCTGTTTAAATTAAATTTAAATGCTCTTGGTTTTCCATGATTTCTATTGTTTACCAATTAATGAACTGATTTTTGCTACTTTCAATCAAAGTAGCAACAGTCGTTTGTCGTATTTATACACATACCAATAATATGTATATTTATTAAGCTCCTTCTGTGGTTTTTTTTTAGTGTAAATTGCGCTGTTGGCCGTTCATGATCTACAAGTATATTTACTTCTAAAGAGACTAGTGGTCAAAAAAGATCTCTCTGTATGACCCGAACATACTGTTGAGTTTGACTGTGTGTGCATGTGGGCAGGGGTCTTTCATAACATGGGCCATAAAAAACTGGTTTGGGCCACATTCAAAATTGTTGTGTTAGAATGAAGGCTTAATTGATGCATATATTTATATGTACATTTACTTTAGTTTGTTTTTCTCTTTTGGATTGCTGTACGACAGCAGCCAACAGATACACAAATATACACAAAATACAGACCGACCAGTCACAGCTGGAGCGGTTATGTCACGCAGAGCCCAATGATTGATGAGCAGAGTACAAACCTCGCATGGAAATTACATATTGATTTAAATTTTGTAATTTACTTTAACAGAGTGAGCAACAGGTGAATAAATAGTTTAAGCTCAAGTACATATTTGATTTGATATAATGATTTATTGATTTGAAAGGCTTCAAAAATTTTTCCTTCAAGAAATTATTAGTTGTCAAATACTGGTCAATTACTAGGTCAGCATCAATAATTGTGCTAGAGTTCAAAAAGTAATACTTTTTATACCTTTTGTTAAATCCTTAAATAAGAACCAAAAGTAATTAAATGCTTTCCCAAATTGTATCAACAATTTGTTTAACATATGTTGTCAATTGCTGACCACAACATCCACTCTCATTAGTGCTAATTCAATTATGCAAGCAAAGTTTATGGCACTTTGGCTAAAGAGGCTTACCATACTCTTGTCCGCAGCAAGCTGGAAGCTTTGCCAGGCCAGACCAGACCAAAGTAATTTTTCAATTTGCTTTCTATCTACAATGCACACTAGAATTTTGTTTCAATTGCATTAATTAGACGCGTCAAGTGCGATAGAAAAAAGGGGAAGTGAAATGCTGGCCGGTCTGAACTGGAACATCTTAAACATTACAAGTTGGTCAAGCCCGACTATAATATACTCTGTACCTACAAAGTTTGTGGATATCTGCTAAATTGAAGTTAAAAATGGCAAAGCATCCATAACGTAAGTGAAATGCTGCCCATTGCCGTTGCGGTGCTACACATTATAATTGTTTCCATATAACTCGACTGACTAATACTGATTACTAAATATGCGTTGAAGGTGCGAATAATCTATCTGCAAAACTGTGGGAGATATGACGATTTTATCAACTGCGGGGGCGGGAAGTGGTGTGTCAAAAATTGAAAATAAACTTGATCTGCCTATAAGTATAAGAAGTCCCATTCTTGTCAAACCTCTATGTCTTACCATGTCTGAGATCTGTTTGTTCATACGGTCAGACGGAAAGACAGACGGACAGTGCTATATGGACTATGGTGTTGATACTGATTAAGAATATGTATTCTTTATAGGGTCGGAAATGATTCCAAGAAGACTGTTACATACTTTTGCACACACTTAATATACATACTCTATGAACCTTTAAAACAAAATATAAAAACTAAATATACTATTTAGACGATCTTCACAATTAGGATGAGTAGCAAACAACTTTTCAGTAGAAATCTGGAAAAGTTACATACACTGAAAAAAACTTATTCATATTTAATACCAGAGTAAAAAGCTTCACAAATGCTAACTAGAGCTAACAAATGTATGTAGTAGGCAGAACGATGCACCCAATAATAATATGTTTTTCTGATCAGCATCATCATTAGCCGAGTCGAATTAGCTCCGTCCTTCTGAGAAAGTCAAGCATTTGTAAATGTTTGTCCGCTCAATATCTATGTTTCAAATGAAACGCAAACTCTCTGTGGCTTTCGCTGCAATCAGCAATGTATTCATTTTATTTCAAATTAAAGCGACACATGAGATGTGGCTAATGTGTATAATTGTTTATGATAGAGCAACTGCATCAATTATGCTTCATTAGAACACAGACTTAATTAAGATGACCGCGTCCAATGCCATGTCGGCTTTTTCATTTCGCCTGTTTTAAATAATATCGATAAAAATACTTGCCTTCCTTCCCTTCCTTGGCTTGTGTACTTTTTAAGTTCAGCACGAGAAAACTGGGTTTTTATTCAAAGTGTTTGGCGATTTGTAGCTTATTAAAGTAGTCACAATGCGATGGTGGGCAGTAAAGGGTGGATGAGAATTTCATAAACCCTCTCTTAGTACTTTACTTATCACAATTTGCATGTCAGTCACGCTTGTATATAAATTGCATGCAATTTGTCAGCATTTGAGGGAGATACTGAGACTGACAATTTCTATTCAGCTAGCACTTGACCCATTTCGACTATGGACAAGTGCCGTCATGCGGGCCTGTATCTGTATTATTTGATAGTCTGTATCTTGCTCTCTAATGTATGCTATGCCTTTTTGATAACTTTGATATGTTCCATATTTTTCATTCTGTCACTAACAGAGAGGATGACACCCACAGCCCTCTAAAACCACTCTCCTGTCATGATGGCGATTTTTCGAACTTCTGTGCCATTCTACCCAACAAATGCCCAAATATCAAAGATCAAACTCTGTATGTATAACGTTGTTCTACTTATTATTGGCAAAATATTTGTTTGCGGGGCCAGACTTACATCCCTTCCTTCATGTCTTTTGTTTGCATATATAGTTCCATATTGCAATTTATTTTTATGACACGGATTGCTAGGATATCCTTCTTGCTGAAAGGAGACAACGAAACGACATGCGCTGACGTGCAAGAAGTGGAATTAAATTTAAATGAAAATGCCAGCCCTTCAATGAAAATGCGTGGGTAAAAAAGAACGGTTCAACACCATCAGCTTGGCTCCGAAAACAAATGGAAAGCCGCGACAAGCAAACAAGCGACAACAGCAGAGGGAAGCATCAAGAAGCAGTTGCCCTGACGATAGTAGCAAGCATATCTAAGCATAAATAAGTTGTTAAGCCGTCGGCGAACGTGCTTTCTACTCACAGTTGTCGACATTGGGCATGTTAGCTAGCTGAGTGGTGGTGTGTGCGACATCCTGTCAATATGGGAGAAAAACTTCGCACCACATTTTCAATTACAATAAATTGAATTTGCTCTATGCTCTCTCTCCCACCGCCTTAGTTTCCATCTTGCCTGCTTAAAGCTTTCATGTGATTAGCATTCAGCTTAACTCTTTTGATCATTGAACTTTAAATTGAATCTTTTTGGAGCTTTTGCTCTCTTTATCTCTCTGCCTTTCAATATTTGGTTCACATTGTGCCGCCACTGGGCGTGAAGATGATAAATAGAACAGTGTGCATCCATTCTCCTTTCGGCTATAATATGATGTGATTCCTTTGTTTAAAATTTACTGGCGTTCCATTTTGTACAATAAAGTCAAATATCAAATTCTACAAAATTCTGATAGCCAATCCAGGGGTGTTCTAGTGATGAGCAAAAATGTCCATAATTCATGGGATTAAATTATTGTCGCTATCATATTGAAACCAATATTAGCTGCTTTAGTTAGTAATGCCCCTGGGGAATATCTGGGAAGCGAAGATTCGTATTCACGCGCACTTTAAAATCAAGCTAATGCTTGCTTGCAATAAATATGTGATTGACTTTCTAACATGGAAAATGATCTGCTCAAGAAATTTGGCAAGTAACTGAAGCATCCATGGTCTTTGATAGACAAACAAGAGCGAAGATAAAGCCATTTGAAAGAGAGATTGAGAAAGCCGAATGTAAATGTGTACAAAGGAAACCTGACAAATTACGACAATAACAACACAGAGTCCAGGTTGAATTACAATCATATGAATAAGCAAGCGAAAAAATTAAATATTCTGGCTAGTCCCATCCATGGCCAAGGCCTGCGTCCACGCCCCAATGCATTTTAAACACACCTGCATGAGTCATACTTCGTCCTGGTTGTAGCCTGACGGATTTTCTGTTTATGCTTGGAGTTTATTATGGCAAACAGTGACAGGGACAACAACCAAACAACCCTCGTTTTTCTTGGCTATACCGGCAGGGCGGAATTCTGTCTGCTGCTGCTAACGCGCCTGCTTTTGCCTTCTGGCAACAGCGCTTATGGTGAAAACTTGCTTAATATAATGAGCAGTGCAGAACAGCAGCAGAGCAGACTGAAAGGCAGCACGTGAGTCAGCCTAGACGTCGGAAAACCCACCCCTTGGGGCACACAGCTCACAGCTGAATTGCAACCAAAATCAACCACCACACAGAGACGGACAGACCTGCCAATACTCTACTCAAATAGAACCAGTTCTTAGTAGATTCAAAAATAAATGCTATAAGTAAATTACATCGATATTTTCAATACTTACTTCCCTAAAAAATTACATGGAAATGCATATTGATTTTAAATGGAGTTTCCTTTAATTCGCACCAGACACTGGGCATCTCTTAATGGCATGCGGTTCAAGTGTCTGATTAAAATCAACCACAAAACCAGTTGTTTTGTCATGTAAAACTACCTGCAAATGTGTGTCTTGACAATCCTAGTAGACTATGTCTTCTGGTCATGTCTGGTCCATGTGGCGCCGCTTATTTAAGGCTTCTTTATCACCTTTTCTAAGGACGCTGCAGCCGGACTCTCCAAGCATTTAAATGAATTACACTACTAATTCCCCGTACGTTAAAAAAAGGGGTTAAAGGTGTATCAAAAAGTCTTGAAAATTTATGTATATATGTTTAGTATATATGTTCTTAGACACCGTTAACTGCCCAATCGATACAGCCATTTCTTCCCATCCAACATTTTGTCTGTCTGTCTGTATTATAATATAGAACCGGTGGAAACTTGTGTATAATATTTAATATTGCTGTAATAAAAATAGATTTTTTAAAACATTAATAAGAACATATTTATTGGTCCAGAGAGACTGCGGATTATTAGCTAGCTTAGGCAGCAGTTTTGTAGAAGTAAATATTGAACTCAATCAGGAATATTTTACTGTTTCTTTCAAAATGATTCTAAACATTATTTTACATTTTTATCTATAATAATTGTTGATCTTATTTCTAAGTTCTTTCTCTATGTTGTTGTGGTTTCTTCATTGGCATATCGTAAGGAAAAGCGATGGTATTCCTAACAACCTGGTCCACAACAGCTGTCGGCCAAGTTGTTTTTGCTGATTGCATTTTCATTGCTGCCGTTGTTGTCTGTAGTCATGAAAAACTAACGAAACAACCCCACGCAAGTCCCTTGGTGGTTGGTCGCTGAAGGGGAGGATATGTTGTTGTGGATGCGGCTATAGCGGCGACAGCGACAAAAATCAATAATAAGGACTCAGTGCCTTCTTTTTGGAATTGTCGTCTGTTGTATATATAATTATACATTTGAATAACATGTTGTATATTTGATTGTGTATGTTAAGTAAGTGATTTAATTCATATTAAACAAGTAAGAGTGCTACAATGGAGTGCCCCGACTGCAAAATACCCTGCACCAAGTAATGTTGTTCCTATGGCTTTGATTCTCTATGTTAATATTGAGTTAACTTCTTCGACTGAATATTTTTTCCTGTGGATATTGATTATATCAATATATATATTAAGTACTGAAGTTCAAACTTAAAAATTGTGGTTCTGACTATCTTTCGCGGTTAAAAGGAAAGGAGGAGGGCAGACGGTCGGACGAACAGACGGACATGGGTAAATCGACTAGGCTGTTGATGGTGATCAAGAATTTATATATTTCATAGGGTCAGAGATGCTTCCTTCTCATCGAAAATCGGTTTTACTTAGCATATGATGTTGTTTTCAATGCTAGCGTGCCTAGACTCAGCACTTATGAATATTGTATACTTTTAAAGAGATTTACAAAAATTGGCTCAGATCGGATAACCATATCATTTAGATGTTAGCGTGCTCAGAAATAAAAGTGAAGAATCAGAGTCTTAACGATTCTGAGATTATCAAAATCTGCCATTGATATTCTATGTGTGTGGCCAGTCTTAACTTAAAGTTATAATTTGCAGGAAGATTCATCGTTAGCCATTTTTAATATTGGGATGTCTGACCGGGTTGGTCAATATGAATGAGTAAGTGCATTTGAAATGGTATACAAGCTTTGGCTGATTGAAAATTTTTGGACCTTTATTGATTGCTGGGATTAAGTTAAATTAATCATGTAAAAATGTAAAATTGGCTTACAGCTCCTCGAACGGGGCCAAGCCAAGCTTCTCTCAATCTCTTGGCGTGTGTGCTTTAAATTTTTCGCACAAGAGAAAGGGACCTACAGTTTAACGCCGGATAGGAACGGCAAAGTTTCCTTTTTCATGGCTAGTTACTTCACAGCTGGCGCCAATAGCTGGTGAAGGTGACCGTATGTGTAAAAGCTATTTTCTAAAGAAAGAAAAAAACTTTTAATATTAGATGTTCAGAGGCGGGATCGAACCCACGACCTCCCGCCCAGCAGTCCAGCAAACTAACCACTAAGCCACATACTGCCATTTGGCCTAATCATTCATTGGCATTAAATTGAAGTGGAAAAGTGCTATCCGGGTTTATTCTAAACTTTTACCATATCTTCCACAGCTTTGCAGATAAATGGATTGTACCTTCTACATCTACATTATCTGCCAAAGGATTGGTAGAGATCAGACGAACAATAGTCAAAGCAGCAACGCAGCAGCCGCGCTGCTTTTTCAGGTACAGAGTATTTTATAGTCGGGCTTGACCGGCTTTTTCACTTGTTTTTTCTAGCCCTAATGCTAAATTGGGGAAGAAATGTGGGCACTTGTAATGCATTTGTTCACCCCTTTAAGGTTTGAAATTTTTCCAGACAGCCAAACATACATGTAGAATTTATGGTATTGAAACACGCAAAAGTTCACTTCAAGTCAAATCGAGAACTTGAAAGTGGAAAGGTATTTACACTCGCATATTTGCGCGCCATTTTGGAAAAAGCTGTGGAGTTGCCTTCTTTGGGTAGGTTAGCCATCAGGCCCACCCTCCGCAAATGGTGTCCTTAACTTCAACCCGCACACATAGGGAGCTAATATATTTGTGCGTGTGGCTGTTGTATGGCCTGCAGGGGTGATTAACCTTTGATTTTTTCTTCCAAGTCCCTTTTGCTACTCGATATTATCGTTGACTGATTTAACATATTGCAAAAACTTGAGAGGAACTCTTGGAGATTTTAGCCTGGGACTTTCCTTTGAGACTTATTTACTGATTGGCCATTTACTTTTTATTGTTGTTGTGGTCATGGTAAATGGACAATAATAGAGCTAATTGATTTCCATTAAAATGGATTTGCCTATCGGGTAATACGGTTGCTGCAATTTGATTTAGGTGGCTACTGATTTGGTTTGGTTTTGAGTTGGATCTACATTTGTATGTTAATATATATGTACCATAATTTATTTTGATAATAAAAGAATTAGCTAACATTTATTTAACTCTACAATCTACTTATCTACTTAAGTTAGTTTGCAACTGTTATGCCATATAATTGCAAATTAAATTGCATTTAAATATTTTTCTAGTCAAGTCAGGAACGAATAAAATTGAATGAGCGCAATTATCACGAAAGTGTTCTTCACAAAAAGGAAAGCGACAGCTGTAGCAAAAATCAACAAAAGCATTGAAAAATTTCCAACTGTATACATTCAAATGGGGTTTGGTTGTGGTAAGAGTAATGGAGGGTATGAATATGTTAAATTTTAATTTAGGGGCAGCCTTACAGCTTCTACACTGAGACTTTTGGAGCATTTAATATAATTGGTTTTTTTTGTTTCAATTTTAAATTATGTATACGCTCTATGTCCAGATAGCTTGGCAAAGGAGCTATTGGGAGCTTCACAAACCGTTACGCTAAAATTGTCAAACAAACTGAAGCGACTGCTTGATTTTAAGTAAAGCTCCATACCAAGTGACCAAAAAGGTTTTTTTCAGGGTGGGGGTTTGGCCAATCAATTATCTAAATCTTTTTTATTTGCTAGAGCGAATAGAATCGGCAGGACTAGGCTAAAGAGTAGCAGGAGAAGCAGCTATGGGGTCACACAATATGAAGTTTTTGCGAAAGTCATCTCATGTGTGGGTTTCTTTGCCTTATCAAATTACTTCCGTCTACACTTTGAGGTTAAAAGCGCAAACAAACACTTTTCCTCCTCGCCATCTTAAACGTAATAATATTCAGGGAGTCTGAGCAATGATTTTTTGTGGTACTTACTTAATATAAGCGTTATTTATTGACTACTTTAAAAGGGAAGTGGCGGGTATAAGCTTAAGGGAAACAAAATACCTTACTAAGTAAAAAGTTTAAATACTGGCATTTGAAAACAACATAACATGCCGCTTCTCTGGCAGGTGTACTATATAGTCAAAACAGTTTTGCTAAACAATGAAGAAGCATAAAAAAAGCAAGTTGGGATCCGCTTCCATTGAAAACATCAAATTTAGTACCAGAACATTATCGACCGATCTTTCCAATGGTTAATATATGCCAGCGGTGGGCAGCCTCATAGCCCTTCGTTCCCGCGCAACCCGGCCCGTTATTTTGCTAATTCCACGACGCAATAGATATTAAACAAACACACGTTACATCGCATTGATGGAAAGCAAATGACAAAAATAAGAATTTTGTTGTACCCTATCCGTTATTCCAGCTGCCCACCGCTGATATATCCTAAACACATCTGATTCGACCGGTTTCGACAAACGCATGTAAATATATCCAGACTTCGTGCAAAATTTAACCAAAATAGTTTTGAAACTTAGAGAGCAGCGATTACTTGACTCGTTTTTCTGGTCTGTCGAAGCTTATGGCCCTCAGGTTTCGTCGAGGATAAGTTTCGTTTTCGTTGCGGCAAAGTGAAAGAAAGTGGCTGTCCTTCTGGTGAAAATAAAACGTGCTGCGGCCATTAAAATGTTTTTAAAAGAGAATGTGCATGATGCTGATGGGGTTGAACAAAGCTATTCACACAAATATACAGCAAGACTAGGATTTAACCAGTCAATTGCAATAGCTTGGCTTGTAGCACTGGACGAGGGGCCTAACAAGCTTTTGGTTGTCTGTTTTGTTAATGTGGAAGGTATTTGATTGCGGTTAGTTAGGCAATAAGTCGATTGAAAAATGCACGCAAACTGTTGCCTACTTATAAACGCTCCACTAAGTAAATCAATGCAATACAATTTGAGCTTATGATTTAAGATGATTCATGAATGATTCTGGATGTAATCTGCATTCAAACGTTAAGAATAACTTGTTTATCTTAGTTCATTAGTTTTAGCTTAATCTAGCATACCCGCATTGTCTGATGTCCAACGTCCCTTGATTGAGCTTTGTCCGTCCGTCTGTCTGTTTCTACACAGATTTGAAAGTTATGGTCGAAATTGGATGACTCGGTCGAAAAGTGGGTTTGATTTAGAAAATTTTTTTGTTTTAAGGCTGGCGTTCATAGACTCTGATGTATTTAAACATTTGCAAGGGTATAAAAACTTCGGCAAAGACGAAGTTAGCTTGGCCTTGCACTGACATCATATTGATAAAATTCATCTTTAAACTGTATACAACATTTATATCATGTCTATTGTGTCAACATTTTGGAATTAATGCCAAAATTAAATTTAGGTCACGTCGGACATATTTCACATTGGTTGAACTTTTTAAACTGCTTGGCATGCTCCTGGCGGACGCGACCTACTAAAATTTGAAAAGTGTTTGATGTGGCGAACGTGATGTTAGTCTTAAACTGCAGGATCAACTGGCAGTCACGTGGCCAGAAAGGAGACGACGGCGGCAGTTAATAAGTACATTTAATTGAAATTCAATATTTGCCCAGACCGTAAGTTATCAATAATGGATGAGTTTTTCTTTAAGCCTTCTTCTAATGAGAAGTGTTCAGCATTAAAATTAAAAGACTTCCCGCCTGACTTTGATTCCGACTGTCCAAACCCTTCAGGTTTTAATGGAAGCGTAGGTTAAAATCGGCTCTAAGGAGCCTCGCACACAGACTGCGGAATTTACTGCAAATTTTACAAAAAAAGATAAGCAACATTTTTTACCTCGCTCACCAAATTGGACAAGCTCTTCTAGTCTCTGAGATCTAGGTGTTCATACTGATGGATGGACGGGAAGACGGACAAGGCTAAATCGACCCGGCTGTTGATGCTAATCAAGAAAATATATACTTTATATGGTCGGACATGATTCCTTCTGCCAGTTACAAACACTTGCACGACTTTAGTATACCCTTTTTACTCCACGAGTGCTGGGTATAAAAAGTTCTGGCGCCCTGACTCTGCGCATTATTTCCTTTAATGGGCTCTCAGTTTTGTTACCTTCATTTAGTTGACTTTTCCTGTATACTGTTGGCGACTAGCCTTGACACATGTCTGCCTTGTTTTAAAAATGAAACTTATAAAAAGTAGAATGCATCACTGCATCCCGCCGCCTCCCCACTTATTATTTTCCGCTTCAAGACACTTTCCCACACATGCGATAATTTAATTTTAGTTTAGTTCTGGTTAGTTTACGGTTTGGCTTCGACCTCAGTTTCTTTTCTCTTTTAGTTTTAGTTACACATGCTTTAACGTGGCAACGAGTAAAAGTTTATGGCCAATGCCAGGGGAAAAGGTTTTCCGCCGTTTTTGATGGGGGTAGCTTAATTAGCGCTTAGTATATGTGGGTACTAGTCGTTTGATCGACATGTAAATTCAGTTCGAAAAACTTGGATGACTCCATTGATATGGCTTCGAGTCTTTGACTGTTTTTCCATTAAATTATTATAAAGCTCTCACACGTGCCTTATTCCAGTGACTCGTGCCAAGCGTTTGCTTATGCATTCCTCTTTTTATAATCTGTACACAGAGTATATTAAGTTTGTGCAAAAGTATATAAGGAATCATTTCCGACCTTTTAAATTATTTATTATTGATCAGCATCAACAGCAGACTTGATATAGCCATATCCGTCTGTCCCTCTGTATGTATGAACAAGTAAATCTCAGAGATAGCAGGAGATAGAGGTTTGACATGAATGGGACATTTGTTTCTTGCAGGCGGATCTATTTGATTTTCAATTTTTGTCACATCCTAACCAGCTCACACAATTTGGAAAAGAGTCATATCTCCCACAGTTTTGTAGACAGATGGTTCGTACCTTCTACGTATTCTACATATTTGGCAATCAGTATTATTTTTTTAATTTTCCGAAAAAAGTATGCAGGTCATATGAACGGTAGTCGAGTTATTAGGAAAACAAACAATTATTTTATATTTTTATCATTTTTCTTAAATCAAAAATGGTTAATTTTAAAACCGTTCGGTTTTCTCATATGCAAACTTTGCTTTGTTGTAGTCTGGCTTGACCGACTTTCTTTCTTGTTGGAAAATTTGCACGAGAAAATTTACCTGATGTTTATTGCTATTTCGTTCAAACGCATATTTGATGTTTGCACAAATGACGACAATTAGAATATATCCACATCAGCAAATTCTTCCAGCTAAACAAAATCTCTAAATCGAGCATCATCATATTTTGCTTTCAATTTCCTACTTGCTTGCTTATGCAAGAACATGGCGGTGGTGGGTACGTCAGAAGGAACAAAAGAGAAGCCGCATATTTCATATTCATGGCTATACAGTTTCAGTTGCCTTTAGATGGCAAAGGAGAAATTCGCATACAAATTGTTTATTTCTCACACAAGATGGGCAGACTGCATCTGCATAACCCTGAGCGAGGACCCCCCCGAAAACTATTTCCCCTTGAACGAAGCAAGCCAAGTGTAGTGCAGCGCCAAATTGAGACAATATTTGCACACGTTACGTATACGCTACGTTGCATTGCATCTATAAACGTGCATTTTCATGTTATTGGCTTACGAGGGAGGGCAGAAAAGTATAGAAAAAGAGGAAAATATCCTTCTATTAGATTACCAGTGCATTTAAACTAAATAACATAAGAAAATGTCCGCATACCGATATTTTTTATTAAATACATGGACAAATCTTACAAGCCCCATCTTAGAAACCAGCACATCAAGTGAGCAACAGTTGCAGTGTTGCAGCTTAAGCAGGAAAAACGGGTGCTTTTTGCTCTAAGCGAGCTGATGAGAGTTTGATAGTTAACTGTTTTTGAATATGTCTGTGGTCAGTGACCCAAACGATAGACTTCCAACACGCCTAAACGCCAAAAGAAACATGTTTTAAGGCAAGAAAAAATAAGCATTAAAACTTTATGTCTTTGAGACAATTTAATGCTTCCACGCTAGCCTCAGTTTGAGAAAGAGCGAAAGAAATACATTAACTTTGGTCAGTGCATGAATATGAACGCTCGTTAGCAGCTTAGACATAGACAAGATACGATGAGAGGCGCAGGAGTAGTCACTTGCGTGTCAAATGGCATAAAACAGATGATGAACATGAACGCATTACTAAAAAGTCTATAAATTATTATTTGAATCATTTTATTTGAATTATTTATTTTATTTATTGCTGCTTCGTCTGTGCTCGCTCCAACTGTATAGTTGTGTAAGATGTCACAATTTGGTATAAAAAAAAGTAATCATGAAGAATATGATTGTTTCTTTCTAAATTTAAGCAAGCTACAATTAATAACAAAAATGTTTTTTTCACTAAATCCAATTTTTCGACTTATCGCTCCTATAGCAGCAAATAACTTACAATTTCGCATTAAATTAATAAACTGTGTGTTTTCCGCCATGGCAGTCAAGCTATGCGAATTTTTTTTCAACCCTTCCATATACAAAGCGAAAATATGAAAATCCACTTCAGACGTAACCACAGGCAGAAAGGCTGAAGCAGGACGCAGGACTTGCTCAAGTGTTCGTAGCGCTGCAGGCATATATAGCATGCCTACATTCGTATGAATGGCAGCCCTTCGTCCTGGGAGCAGGGTGGATCGAATATTGTGCAGAAGTTTGAATTGTCACGGAATATGAGCGAAAGTCATTTCTCTGTCTGCATTGAATCTGCGTTTGTATTTTTCATTCCTCCATTTATAGATATTAAGCTGCATAGCAGAAAACCTCCTTAATCCAACGCATTCATTCACAAATGATTTTTGGCCAATTTAGGCTTTTTGGCGACCTTATCTTTGTTATTCCAAATTTAATTTTACAGGATCGACGACGTTAGTAAACAACTAAAAGCGAGAACTAGCGCAAAATGCAACAGACCAGAACAGACAGCAGAATGAGGCCAAACTTGAGCCGTAGGACCTGCCAATCCGTCTGACCTGACTAATTGTCGATGAAAATATGTTCCCAGTGCCTGGCAATGAATTGCAGGAGTCGGCGTAAAGCAAATTTGTGGCAATGAAAGTGAACATAATTAGGAAAAGTTTCCATGACGAGGCTAATAAGAAAAAGGGGCAATATGCCAACGTAATGAATGTGTCACAGGTTGAGGCTGCTCATCGTCATCAGCTCTTTTCAGACTGTGCTGAAGTGTTAAAGAATGTTACGTTCTGCACTTTTGACTTTCGTTTGCCTTTTTATCAGTTCTCTTGGTTTTGCATTATGCGCAGCAGCAAAGCAGAATGTAGAATGCGCCCATACACTTTTTTTATCCTGACCATTCTCCCTTTGGCCCATACTTCTTCAAGTGGCTACCAACTGTGTCAACCGGATAAACTAGTTGCTGCCGCTGTTGCTGTGCAGTTAATGTTTATCCCAGCTGCACGCGACAGAAAACCTCAATCGAATGAAAAAGTTTGCTGGGTTTTTTTTGTTTTGGTATCTCTTTTTCATTCCTTTAACAGTGTGTATCAGTTGATTTTTTGGCAATTTATGATTTGGGCTTTGAAACATATATATTACTCTATATAAATATTTCTTGATATATGTATATACGTAATTTTTTGGGGCCTTGAAAGGCTTGCTCCCGGTCCCTGGCGAATGTACTGCAACTGGTTTACTTATTTTTCTCTGCCTTCTGATACGCAATACTTATAAAACCCACAAATGAACTGGCACTAAGCAACAAAATGTTTGTACAAATTGAAAAAGTGGCAAAATTTATCACTGATCAGTTGACTTATAAATTCCAATAAAACGTTTTAATAAAGACCGCCTACTAGATTATGTGGAACGAAAACCGTAATCATTAAATCTACTTGTCTTTGAGCAGACGGTTTCAAATCGCTCAACTTTTGTCATCTAATTTAGTAGCCTGGCATATTTGAGCCCCTTTCTTTGCTCATCTTCAAGGTTAGCCATCTGCTTCATTCTCATGGATTTCAAAACCAGAATTTCTCCATTTATTTATTTTTATTTTGTTTATGAATGCGCGCATATAGTCACACCGATTAATATTTGAGTTGAAAAATCTAGGTGGATTTCGACTTGAGCGAAAACATGAACACGAGAAAACGGCCCTAAAGCTAAGGTCCCACAGGCAAATAATTTGCCCAAATTTTTATGAAAATTTGGCTAAATAGCTATGTTTGCAGATTTTGCAGGACTTAAAACTAAAACTATGACTTCATATGCAAATACTGCCTAATTTCGTCGATTTATCCAGATTTTCTTGAAAATTTGGGCAAATTTTTTGCCTGTGGGACCTTAGCTTAAGTAACCTTTACTTATATCAATTAACAGAGCGATAACATTAACATTAAGTTAGCAGTCGACGCATGCTGGCCCCAAATGTATTCAAAATTTTTTAAGCTATTTAAGATTTTGAATTGGAGAAGGGTTGAAGGAAGTGGCCAAAATGAAATAAAGTATTACTTCAATGAATAAAAATGATTTTCCTACATTAACTGAGGACCAATTACTGGATTTGCTCAGTTGTTTGACATTTGTTTTGTGTGCCAATTATTTGTCATTGTTGTTAATTAGATGTTATGTTAAACTTCAATTGATTTTCACTTTTTTTTCTGTTTGAAGGCATGCGCTCTCTAATCAGGCTAGGTTAACCAAACTACAATTGCTGTAATTATGTTAAGAGGTGAGTAAACTGTCTAAATTGCAGTATATTCAAAGAAAAATTGTGCATATTCGCTAGTGCAAACTCCAAGGAAAAATTCATTACATATTAATACTGCTCGACCATTGCTCCACTAGCAATTCAACAACTAACCCAATTGGGAACAGTAAAACTGGTCGATCTTCTCAACCCTCTACATATTTATAAATACCTGCTGCTGAAGCTTAACTCACATTTATCTCTTCAAAGTTGCTTATTTGCTTAGTTGCTTAGTCATCAGTTCGGCTGAAAGCTTTTGGCTCAGGTACTTCTTTGACAGAATCGCATTCAAACTACATGAACATAAAATGTTTCAACTCATTGACAGCAGCTTTTGCTGCCAATTGACGGGAATAGCTTTCCATTTCTTCCCTTTTTTTCAATTTACTTATGTCGCTTGCCATTTTCTGATAAATGGCTGGCAATATTTTATAGGCAGGACTGCATAAATTTCCCATAAAACTAAGTTCAATGCGTATATAATCGCATTAACATAATCAAGTGTAAAACAACTAATAAAATAAATTCAATAGGATGTGCGCTTGTGCGGGGGCAGGCAAGACAGGAAAGTGCTTTGGCCAACTTGTGGAAGGTAAGAGAGAAAAAATCAGACCTGGCTTTATGTCATTTAAACCCAGGGCTGCAAGCTCCTCTAAAATTGGGAGGGGTTCACCCCTGGGTTCAAACCCACAAAGCTTTTTGGGTTCCGGTTCACGGAGCGGGCTCAGAAGGTCGCTGACCCTGTGTTCGGGTTTGACTTTTCTTAGCTATTTACAAGATATTTTACCCAAAACTTTAAAGCGTTAGAATTTTAGGTTAATTTTTTAAATCCTCAAAAAGAAGCAAGGCAGTCGTTCATTATGTAATGGTTAATTTTTTTCTAGCTCCTAAAGCTATATTTACACTTTTTTGCTATCTCAAATGATATGGCTGAATAATACCTCAGTTCATTGTAAATGGGCTGTTAAAAAACTCAAATGAGAAATTCCGAATGGCTACATCTCATTTATTCAGAACATTTTTTGAGCTTCTCATATGAAATATCAGACATACAGTTTGAGCTTATGATTTTATTTCACCTTCATAAGAATACGAACTTGGTAAAGAATCATTAATGGTTTTATTAATAAGTTTCTTTTGACGACTATACAAGTCAGCAATATGTCCGTTTAGTGTTCTAAGATAAAAAAATTAAGTTTCTTGGATCCAAAAAAAGATGTCGGAATTGGGATTGAATGTAGAGTTTGAGAACGATTTCCTCAGAACTCTTTAAGCATTTACGAACATTCTAATGTAATAACACCTGTATTCTGATTAAGAATATATACAGTTTAAAGGGTCTCTCCATCTTACATACATTTGCACAACTTCATGCACACCTTTTACCCATTTTCCATGGATACAGGGTATAACTAGGCAGCCATTGTTGTCCTAAGTAAGCACTGCCATTTGTTTTATCCTCACTTACATTCCTCGCTGTGCTGCTGTTGTTACTTGCTGTGAGCGATATGTGATCCACCACGTAGAATATTTAATTGCAAACAGTGTTACAACGGAAACTGCGACAATAATAATGCCACAGAGAGAGAAAATCCGCAAAAGCGTGTAAAGTAAAAGCTTGTCAAAGTGCATCCACGACCGTACCCCCATCCTTCTTTCTCATGATATTTTTTCTAAGTGCTCTAAAGCAAGTGGAGGGCAAAAGTTAAACTGCATTCTACTTAAATCCTCAACCCATTCAACAGAATTAGTGCTCATCTACCATTTTAGCTCCCCGTGTTGTGTTTGCTTCATTTATTTATGTCATCATTTCATTACGCAATTCGCTTGTCTTCTCTTTTTTTCTTCTTCGTTCTTCTGCTGCTGCTGACAAGTGCGTTTTCCTTCGCTGCTTGTTATCATGTTATTCAGGACTGTGCAATTAATTTAAGATAGCCGCTAGGTCGGCTGCAAAAACTGTTACTTTCAAACAAAAAGATATATTTGAAAAATTTTAAGTTGACGATGATAGAGAATTTCTGTAGCTTTAAAATGAGCGCAATTTTAATTTTATTATGCCATATCAATTTTAATTTTATTTTTTCAAATGTTTTGACGAATGGGCTCCGTTTCAGTGTTTTAAACTTTTATCTTTGGCAGTCAATCCTGAGTCTGAGGAACCCACTCATAATATTTCTTCCCGTTTGAAAGTTACGATTTTTGCAACGCTAATCAGCGAATTCGGCCACTGTGGGACCCAATGCTCTTATTATAGTAGATTGCACTACAATATGAGTTATTATTGAGAAGTGACATTAAATTGCAGAAATACAGAATTAGGGTTACTAAATAAATATATTTTTTATATATATATAAAAAAAAAATTATAGCAGATTTTTATACCCTTGGAGAGGGTATATTGAAATTGTCCAGATGTTTGTAACGCACAGAAGGAAGCATCTCCGACCACATAAAGTATATATATTCTTGATCAGCATGACGAGCTGAGTTGATATAGCCATGTCCGTCTGTCCGTCTGTTTCTATGATTTCACCTCCGTCAGTTTTAAAGCTATCTTAACCAAACTTTGCACAAAGTCTTTTGGTACAAATGCGCTGCACATTTGTCGAAACCGGCCGGATCGGATGACTATAGCATATAGCTGCCATAGGAACGATCGGTTGAAAAACTAGTTTTAGTGAGAAAAACTTTTTTGTTTTCAATGTTATCGCTCCCAAAGCTTGTATTTCTAAGTTATTAGCGATTTTACATAATTTCACCAAAACTTGTCAAAATCGGACAACTATATAGTATAGCTGTCATGCAAAAGTTAGGTCTGAAAGAAAGTCTTAGTGAGAAAAACTTTTTTGTTTTCAATGTTATCGCTCCCAACGCTCGTATTTATAAGTTTTCAATGATTTTACATAATTTCAACAAGATTTGTCGAAATCGGATCACTATATGGTATAGCAGCCATACAAACTGTCAGGCATATATCAAGCTCCAAGGGTATATAAACTTCGGTGGAACCAAAGTTAGCTTGCCTCTATTTTTCTAATTCAATTTCCCAGTTTTAAAAATGCTTTGACATTAAAATAACCCCAACCAACCCTTTTTCTGGTGCGCGGTTCGCTTGACTGTATTATACCACTCAATACAACATAGGTATAATTTTTTAATTTCTCTCTTTCTTCTTTTTCCCTTCACAGACCTCTGACGACACCCATTGCAACGCCCACCGATGATAATTGAATTTAGGCATTAATTGCTCTGTGGTTTGTTGGCTTCCAGCCACACTCACACACGGCCAGAAACAAGAAGGACTGTTCTCACCCATATAAGCACAGCCATAATAATAGCTATGAAAACTAAGGACACCTTGTGGCTATTGCTGTTATTGTTGCAACTGGCAGTACCTCTCACAGCTGGCTATCTAATCATCGTGCATGAAGACATATCGCCCGGAACCGTCATCTTTAACGCCTCCGTGTATAAACTGGGCTCCGAGAGGCATTATAAAATCAATGCACACAAGTCGGCAAACTTTGTTCATCATCTAGTCACGGTTAATCATAAGGATGGTCAGATTCAGCTAAAGAAGTCTTTGAAGTGTGACGGTATCTACTATCCCAACTTGTTTACATTTTATGTAGACTCCACGTCGAATCGTCTGCGAAGCATTGACTACTATAGTTTGCCAGTAAGAATATTTATTTCGGGCCACAGCTGCAACGAGGACAGGCGTATTGAGCAGGAACTGCATCATCACCACTTTGAAGAAGAGGACAACACTGGCTACTCCAAGCGACGACGACGGAATGCCATATCAGAGCTCTTGCCGCTCAATGGCAATCAGCTGGAGCAGGCCTTCAGGCTGAATAGCACAGAGTTTCGAGCGGGCGATTTAATCTTCGGTGACAGCTTTGACAATGAACTGCGTCACCGCATTCTTAATCGCAAGCGTCGTGGTTTGCCCTCGTCTGACCCTTTGCATTTGCGATCTGCCATTCATCGTCGGATATCTGAGGCCAAGCAGTGGATATCGGAAACGTATGCCTCGTACGCAATTCACACCACAGATAAGTGGAATCAGATTTGTCTGCGAAAATCGCAGTTCATCAATAGCCTCAACGCATTTTTACCCAAATCCGTTTGCCAACATTGCAAGGTGAATTTTCTGGATGTTAATGACGAACGATTCGCCATCGAGCATCAAAATCGCGATCTGGTAGCCAGTCGCGATGTATGTATCCACGAATCTATATGGAAAGTCAGCATTACTTTCAATATACGGTGCCATCGCCAAGATATCGTAGACTCTGATCACCGTCTTAAAATTGTATACCATCATCAAGAGTTTAATGATACGGACATAGCAAAGCGTGTACGTCGTGAGCTAAGGAATCAGTCACCCTACTTTGAACAGGCATTGTATGTGGCCTCTGTGCAGGAAGAGCAGGCTGCTGGCGTAGCTGTCACCACTGTACGAGCACGTGATCCCGAAGACTCACCCGTCGTTTATTCCATGGTATCTCTACTAGACTCCCGTTCACAGTCACTATTTAAGGTGGACTCGCGGACGGGAGTGATCACCACATCTGCTAGCTTGGACCGTGAGCTCATGGATGTTCACTACTTTCGAGTGGTGGCGACAGACGACAGTTTCCCTCCCCGCTCTGGTACCACAACCTTGCAGGTAAATGTTTTAGACTGCAATGATCACAGTCCCACATTTGAGGCGGAACAATTTGAGGCCAGTATACGAGAGGGAGCCACTGTGGGCTCCACCGTGATAACTCTAAGAGCGACGGATCAGGACATTGGCAAGAATGCTGAGATAGAATACGGAATCCAAGCTGTCACGGGTAAGTAGTTTACCCTCCATTAATCTTTCTCTTGTCGCCTTTATGATTTCTTCGCAGGGATTGAAGTTAAGTCTTATATTTCTATTATTGATCTAAAAAATCGTTGGGAAAAAGTAATCGCACACACGATTGGAAAATACCAAAAATGAGCCTTAGCCAAAGGACTATACAGATCCTGCAAAATTGCAGAAATTTTTAGAGAAAAAATCAATTTTTGAGAATTATATTTTGAGTTTTATTAATTACTCAAAAAATAATTTTATGACTTGAGTTTTTTGTTAAAAATTTAAATTCGATGCTTAATTTTTTAATTTTTTTACAATATTTTTTTAATTTTATTTACTCCTCGAAAATAAGTTTTATATTTTGAGTTTTATTTATTACGTAAAGTTGATAATGATAATAAGTCTTATTTTTTGAGTTTTAATAATTAATCTAAATATGAGTTTATGAGTTTTATTTATATCTCAAAAAGTTATATATACTACTCAAAAAATAAAACTTATTGCTTAAGTTTTATTATTAAAAAACAATAAAATTTTCACCAGAGCCAATTTTTCATGATGCAAGTACATGCTCATTGCTTTCCAGCTCTTTCAACGAAGTTGGTTCTGCAGAAATTTGGGTCAAAGTGCGTCAAGACATGGTAAAAAATAAAATCTCCAAAAATTTCCAAGTAAATTTTTTTTCAAAAATTTTTTTTTCCAAAATATAGAACATTTTTTAAATATTTATAAATATAAATTTTATGAAGTTCATAACAACATTTCGCAATGAAAAGTGTGTTTGAAGGAGAAAAATAAACAGTACTGCCAACGCAGCTTATTTTTCAAATTAGCTTTTTGCAGATAAAAAATCAGAGGACAGCGGGAATTGTGACCATTATTACAAATAAATTTATATTTCCCTTTTTATAGAAGAAAAGTTAAATTTGCTTATTTTTACTGTATTTATTTTCCCTGATTTGGTTGCCGTTACATATTGCGTTGATTTACATAAATTGAGCAGAAAAGAATATTCTGGAGATCTAATGTTAAACAAATGTATTTAGGTGCGCACTTATATATATGAATATTATAAAAAAATTTAAAAATAAGCATAGATTTTTAATTTTCAACAAAAAACTCAAGTCAATAAATATTTTTTTATAAAATTAGAAGTTAACAATTATTTATGAAGTAAATAATACAAATTGAAAAATAATGCTTAAGTCTTAATTTATATAATAAAACTCATAAGACTTACGGTCCCTGCTTCTTCGTAATTTCAGATGGCTTAGGATTAGCACAGGAGCAAGAGCAACACATCTTTCGCATCGACTCTAGGTCTGGAGTAATTTCAACACGGAGCAGTCTGGACAGAGAGACCTCCGATAGCTACCATCTACTGGTAATCGCTTCGGACATGGCATCAGCGCAGAGCGAACGCAAGACCGCTACGGCTAGTGTCCTGGTAAAAGTCTTGGATGACAATGACAACTACCCACAGTTCAGCGAACGCACCTATACCGTTCAGGTACCAGAGGATCAGTGGGGAAGCAGCGAAGACAACACTGTGGCACATATTCGAGCCACGGATGCAGATCAGGGCAATAACGCAGCTATTCGGTACGCCATCATTGGCGGCAATACACAGTCACAGTTTTCCATTGATTCGATGTCCGGCGATGTAACTCTGGTTAAGCCCTTGGACTATGAAAGCGTTCGCAGTTATCGTTTGGTTATACGCGCCCAAGATGGAGGTAGTCCGTCGAGAAGTAACACCACCCAGTTGCTAGTAAATGTGATTGATACCAATGACAACGCACCGCGTTTCTACACCTCGCAGTTCCAAGAGAGCGTACTAGAGAACGTACCCGTGGGCTACAACATTATTAGGGTGCAGGCCTACGATTCTGATGAGGGCGCCAATGCGGAGATCAGTTATAGTATATCTGAACGGGATGATAGCTTTCCACTGGCCGTCGATCCACGCACTGGCTGGGTGCAGACTATTAAACAGCTAGACAGGGAGGAACAGAATCGCTTTGCTTTTCAGGTGGTTGCCAAAGATGGCGGTGTGCCACCTAAGTCCGCTAGTTCCTCTGTAGTGATCACTGTGCAAGATGTGAACGATAATGATCCGTCATTTAATCCCAAATACTATGAGGCCAATGTAGGCGAGGATCAACCACCTGGAACCCCAGTTACCACTGTAACAGCTACCGATCCGGATGAGGATTCACGATTACACTATGAGATAAGTACAGGAAATACGCGCGGACGGTTTGCTATTACCTCTCAGAACGGGCGGGGACTGATAACAATTGCCCAGCCATTGGACTACAAACAGGAAAAGCGATTCCTACTGACGGTCACAGCTACTGACTCAGGGGGACGCTCTGACACGGCTACAGTGAACATTAATATCACCGATGCCAATAATTTTGCTCCTATTTTTGAGAATGCTCCGTACAGCGCCTCCGTTTTTGAAGATGCGCCTGTCGGTACCACTGTGCTGGTGGTTTCGGCAACGGACAGCGATGTGGGCATCAATGCTCAAATCACCTACTCTCTCAACGAAGAAAACATCAATGGTTTGACCAGTCCAGATCCGTTTTCAATCAACCAGCAGACGGGAGCCATTATCACAAATGCCCAACTGGATCGGGAAACTACTAGTGGATATCTCCTCACAGTTACTGCCAAGGATGGGGGTAATCCCTCGCTAAGCGACACCACTGATGTGGAAATCAGTGTGACTGATGTTAATGACAATGCACCAATGTTTAAAAATCCACTCTATCAATCATCCATTCTGGAGGATGCTTTAGTAGGAACCTCAGTTATTCAGGTCTCAGCCAGTGATCCCGATATAGGACTTAATGGACGCATTAAGTATTTGCTAAGCGATCGCGATGTGGAGGAGGGCTCGTTTGTAATTGATCCCACATCAGGTACCATACGCACAAATAAGGGACTTGACAGAGAAAGTGTGGCCATTTACCACCTAACAGCCATAGCTGTAGACAAAGGCTCTCCGCCCCTATCGAGTACGGTTGAAGTACAAATACGTCTGGAAGATGTAAACGACTCACCGCCCACTTTTGCATCAGATAAAATAACGCTCTATGTTCCCGAAAATTCCCCAGTGGGCTCTGTGGTAGGTGAGATACATGCGCACGATCCTGATGAGGGTGTCAATGCGGTGGTACACTATTCGATTATAGGCGGCGATGATTCCAACTCTTTTTCGCTTGTAACACGTCCCGGCTCGGAGCGTGCACAACTTTTGACCATGACGGAGTTGGACTATGAGTCTTCGCGTAAGCGTTTCGAGCTAGTAGTTAGAGCAGCAAGTCCCCCACTTCGTAACGATGCTCATATTGAAATCCTGGTGACAGATGTTAATGATAATGCACCGGTGCTGAGGGACTTCCAAGTGATCTTTAACAATTTTCGCGACCATTTTCCCAGTGGCGAGATTGGCGGTATTCCGGCATTTGATGCAGATGTCAGTGACAAGTTAAATTATCGGATATTGTCGGGTAACAATGCCAATCTTCTTCGCCTGAACAGTAGTTCTGGTGGCTTGATTCTCAGTCCGCAACTAAATACAAATGTACCAAAGTTTGCCACAATGGAGGTGTCGGTTTCGGATGGTATTAACGAGGCCAAAGCTATTATGCAGCTGTCCGTGCGTCTTATAACGGAGGATATGCTGTTTAACTCGGTGACGGTGCGTCTAAATGAAATGACAGAGGAGGCTTTTTCTGTCACCACTTCTAAACTTCTTCTTGGATGGTTTGGCTGCAATTATACCCTGTCCTAAAGAAAATATCTTTATATTTAGCATTCAGGATGATACAGATGTCACTACGCGTATTCTCAATGTAAGCTTTTCCGCTAAGAGGCCTGATGTTTCACACGAAGAGTTCTACACGCCGCAATATCTACAGGAGAGAGTTTATTTAAATCGCGCTATATTGGCCCGTCTGGCCACAGTGGAAGTGTTGCCGTTTGATGATAACTTGTGCGTTCGTGAGCCCTGTCTAAACTTTGAGGAGTGTTTGACAGTGCTGAAATTCGGAAATGCTTCGGAATTTATTCATAGCGATACAGTGCTGTTTAGGCCCATCTATCCAGTGAATACGTTTGCCTGCTCCTGTCCGGAGGGCTTTACAGGCAGCAAAGAACACTATTTATGTGATACAGAGGTGGACTTATGTTATTCGGATCCCTGCCAGAATGGTGGTACCTGTGTACGACGTGAGGGCGGTTACACGTGTGTTTGTCCAGACTCGTATACAGGGGTTAGTTGCGAAACTAATATAAGCCAACTGCGTCCTTGTGCGTCGGATTCTTGCGAAGGTGGCTTTTCCTGTATGAACAATTTTCTTAGCTCACAGCCGCCGCCTTATACGACCACCTGCGAACTAAGGTCACGTTCTTTTTCAAGAAACTCTTTCCTAACTTTCGAAAGCCTTAAACAGCGACATCGCTTTAACCTTAAGCTGAAATTTGCTACTGTCCAAGAAAATGGCTTGCTGCTTTATAATGGGCGTTACAATGAGCTGCACGATTTCATTGCTTTGGAGTTGCTGGATGGCCATATTAGTTTTTCCTACTCGTTAGGCGATCACAATCAGCGAGTTTCAGTACAACTGCAGACCAAAATATCGGACGGGAAATGGCACGAGGTAGAGGTGATCTATTTAAATCGCAGCGTTATTTTGGTATTGGATAAATGTGACACGGCTATAGCATTATCAGGACAACTTGGATCTCGTTGGAACTGTGCCAACCAAACCACTCTACAGTTAGACAGACGTTGTGCACTACTGACAGAAACTTGTCATCGTTTTCTAGACCTCACCGGACCCCTGCAGTTGGGTGGATTGCCGCGTATACCCGCCCATTTTCCAGTAGCTAATCGTGACTTTATCGGCTGCATTTCGGACCTACGTATCGATGAGCGGTACGTGGACCTCAATTCGTATGTTGCGGATAATGGTACTATTTCCGGATGCCCTCAAAAATCTCCACTGTGCTCCTCCGAACCCTGCTTTAACGGTGGTACATGTCGAGAGGGCTGGAGTACGTATACTTGCCAGTGCCCCGAGGGTTATGCTGGAAATAATTGTCAGGATAACATTCCAGCGCCTTGGCGATTTTCCGGAGATGGAAGTCTAAGTTTTAATCCACTGCTACGACCCATACAATTGCCCTGGCTCACAGCTTTCTCATTACGAACACTCCAACAGGATGCTTTTTTAATGCAAATCCAGATTGGTCAAAATAGTTCGGTGGTAATATGTCTTAAGCATGGTCTACTTCATTATATCTACGACAATGAACCCATGTATCTGGCTGGAGCCTACCTTCCTGATGGAGAATGGCATCGCGTAGAGATTAAATGGCAACAGAACTCAGAAATTCAGTTCTCAGTAGATTATGGTCAACGTGTGGGCTCAGTACCTATGTCGCAAAAAGTACAAGGACTGTACGTAGGCAAAATAGTGATGGGCAGTGTAGATGGTACCATTGGCGCTGTGCAAGATGCTATTCCGTTTGAAGGTTGTATGCAGGATGTACGAATTGGAGCAGGTCAATCGGTGTTATCCCGACCCACCATACGAGAAAATGTTGAGGACGGATGTGAATCGCGTTCGCAGTGTCCCCAAAATTGTCCTAGCCACTCCAGCTGCAGAAGCAGTTGGGATGAAGCCAAATGTGAGTGCGATGCGGGCTATGTGGGAGCTGACTGTGCACCTATATGTACGGTACGGCCATGTGCGGCGGGAGTGTGTAGATCCAACATAAGTCTGTCTCGTGGCTACAGCTGCGAATGCAATACAAGCTATCAGCATGGGGAGTACTGTGAACGGCAATTGCAGCAGCCTTGCCCTGGAGGATGGTGGGGTGAACGTGTGTGTGGTCCCTGCAAATGTAACCTTAAGCAGGGCTATCACCCAAATTGCAACAAAACTACTGGTCAATGCTACTGCAAGACGAACCACTATCAACCATTCAACGAAACGGCCTGCCTGGCTTGTGACTGCTACTCAATTGGAAGCTTCAACAGTGCCTGCAATCGGCTGACCGGACAATGTGAATGTCGCGAAGGTGTCATCGGACGTAGATGCGACTCCTGTTCTAATCCCTATGCTGAAGTCACTCTTAATGGTTGTGAAGTGGTGTACGACGCATGTCCTCGTTCCTTTGCTGCTGGCGTTTGGTGGCCACGTACTCCTCTTGGCAGCAATACCATCGAGAATTGTCCACTTCCTGCACGAGGCAAAGGACAACGCAGCTGCGACAGCATGACCGGCAGCTGGACCACGCCAGACATGTATAACTGCACATCGGAGCCGTTTGTGGAGCTGCGTAGGCAATTATCGCAGATGGAACGTCTTGAATTGGAGCTTAACTCATTTGTTGCTATTAAAATGGCCGAACAACTGCAGCGGGCCTGTGAGATCGTTGACCGCAGTGGCTTAAGCAAGCAACCTGTAACCAAACACTATAACAGACGCTATAAAATGGAATCCTCTTTTCTTCTTAATGCCGGCGGCAATGTGTGGTCGCACGAGTTAGACATGGATTATCTATCGGATGAGGTAAAATTTAGCCATGATCGTCTGTATGGAGCGGATCTACTAGTAACTGAGGGTATCCTTCACGAGCTCATCAACTACGAGCTAATGCAGAGTGGTCTTAATTTGTCCCATAGCCAGGATAAATACTTCATAAAAAATCTGGTAGACTCTTGTAGTGTGATCTTGGACCGTAAATATGATTCGGAGTGGCGAAGGGCCACCGAGCTAACACAACGCGGGCCGGATGACCTAGTGGATGCCTTTAACAAATATTTGGTGGTTTTGGCTCGGTCACAGCACGATACCTACACTAATCCCTTTGAGATTGTTCAACCCAATATGGTATTAGGCCTGGACATTGTAACGACAGAGTCGTTGTTTGGTTATGAGCCAGAGCAACTGAGTGAGTATCACCGCAGCAAATATCTAAAGCCAAACGCCTTTACTACTGAGAGTGTGGTCCTACCCGATACAAGTGGATTCCTCCAGCACTCATCCAAACAAAAGCCAGTGATTAGCTTCCCCAAGTATAACAATTATATTCAGGATAATCATAAGTTCGATAAACACACCAAAGTTTTGATACCATTAGAAATGCTTGGCATAACGCCACCTGAAAGTAACGAAGTCACCCAAGGAAGTAGTCTTACCAATGACTACCGAGCTATTGTGGCTTATGCCCAATATAAAGATGTGGGTCAGTTGCTACCAGATCTTTATGATGAGACCATCACTCGTCGCTGGGGAGTGGATGTAGAGTTGGCTACACCTATAATATCGTTGCAAATTCTGGTGCCTTCTGCAGAGCGAGAGGAAGAGCAGCATCGTTTAAATATTCCTTCCCGTAAAATATCTTCTTCTGTTCCCTCCTCCTCCGGCAATACGGAGCAGCAATTCGTGGAGGTTTTTGACGTTCCCAAGGCTCCAAGCAGTAGTAGTGAACAGCAGATTGAAGATATACGCATTACAGCACATGAAATTCCGCCTTCTGCCACGTCCGTTGAGCAGTTGGACGCGAATAGCAAAGTTGCTAGTGGTATTCAGGATCCTCACATTCACATCAATCTGGATGACATTGAGTTTCATGGCAATTCTGGTGAGGAAATCATTCCACCCGAATCCCCCGAACTAAATAATCATAATTTCGAGGGATCATCCGCAGACGATGAACAAACCAAAGGTGAAAACGAGGCCATATATCGAAATCGTCGATTGGTAAAGCGACAAGTCGAAGTAATTTATCCCGCGGACCAGGAACGGCAGGAGCAGCAGCACATGGTTTACCGGTCGTTGGGCTCACCGCATTTGTCACAGCCAATAAAACTTCAAATGTTGTTGGATATGGACACGGCTCGCTTCGGTCCGCGCTCAAATCCTCAATGTGTGCGATGGAACTCCTTCACCAATCAATGGACACGCCTTGGATGTCAGACCGAGATACCCGATTATGATGGCGACTTGATATCACCATCACAACAACCCATCTTAATCAACTGCAGTTGCACCCATATATCTAACTATGCGGTGATTGTGGACATCATAGATCCGGAGGATATTCCAGAACCATCTCTACTCGTACAGATTACTTCGTACTCGGCTTTTATGGTATCCTTACCTTTACTTCTCGGCGTTCTGTTTGCATTGGCACTACTACGTGGCCAGCAGACTAACTCCAACACAATTCATCAAAACATTGTACTTTGCGTGTTCTTTGCCGAGATGCTCTTCTTTATCGGTATGCAATCACGTCGTAATTTACTGGAAAGTGAGTTTCCCTGCAAGTTAATTGCCATCTGCCTGCATTACTTTTGGCTGGCTGCGTTCGCCTGGACTACAGTAGACTGTGTGCATCTATATCGCATGCTTACTGAAATGAGGGATATCAATCATGGTCCGATGGGCTTCTACTTTGCCATGGGCTATGGTGCTCCTGCGGTTGTGGTCGGTCTATCTGTTGGCGTTCGGGCTCATGAGTATGGTAACAGTTTATTGTAAGTATTGAATGAGTCAATCCGAAAAGTCTAGCTGATTAATTTATAATTCCATTATAGCTGCTGGCTGTCTGTTTACGAACCCGTTGTCTGGTGGCTAGTTGGTCCCATTGCTGGCATGTCTCTGGTAAACCTTCTCATACTCTTTGTCTCCGTCAAAGCAGCGTTTACACTAAAGGATCACGTCCTGGGATTTGGCAATTTGCGCACCCTTCTCTGGTTATCGGTGGTCTCTCTGCCTCTCATGGGTGTTATGTGGGTTCTTGCAGTACTCGCCGCTTCGGAGCACTCCCAGTTGCTGAGTCTTTTGCTTTCTGGAGTGGTATTGTTGCATGCTCTTTTTTGCCTCATAGGCTATTGCATCATTAACAAGCGGGTGCGTGAGAATCTCCAACGCACTTGCCTCAGATGCATGGGCAGAAAGGTACCTCTTTTGGACTCTTCCATGGTGGTTAGCAACAGCTCTCATAATGTAAATGGAGCGACAAGACCCAGCAATTTTTTGGCGGGCAATTATGATACGACTACGAGGAGAAACATTGGTATCAGCGCCAGCAGTACAACTTCACGCAGTACAGCCAAGACCAGTTCCAGTCCGTATAGCGATGGACAACTGAGGCAGACCTCTACTTCTACCTCCAACTATAATTCCGCTAGCGATGCTCCCAGCTTTCTCAGAGGATTTGAGTCATCAACCACAGGGCGTAGCCGAGTGGAGGAGAAGACTGTCCGACGACAACGCAAAGACTCTGACTCTGGTTCCGAAACTGATGGACGTTCCCTAGAACTAGCTTCAAGCCATTCGAGCGATGACGATGAATCGCGAACTGCCCGCTCCTCTGGTACACATCGCAGTACAGCGGTAAGTTCCACTCCTGCGTATTTGCCGAACATTACGGAGCACGTACAGGCAACCACACCACCAGAGCTAAATGTGGTACAGAGCCCGCAACTCTTTCCCAGCGTCAATAAACCTGTCTATGCTCCTCGCTGGTCGAGTCAGCTGCCAGATGCTTATTTACAATCGCCGCCTAACATGGGACGTTGGTCCCAGGACACGGGATCAGACAATGAGCATGTGCATGGTCAGAAAATTACCATCTCACCAAATCCTCTGCCCAATCCCGATTTAACTGACACCAGCTACCTGCAGCAAAACAAAATTAATATTCAACCCTCAATCCTCGAAAACATAAGAGATGCCCGTGACGGCTATGAGGATAGTTTGTATGGTCGTCGTAGTGATTACCCGGATAAGTACAGCTCATATAAACCGCCCAGTCACTATGGCAGTGAGAAGGACTATCCAGGGGGAGGAAGTGGGTCTCAAACAATAGCACACATGCGCAGTTTTCATCCTGATGCTGCCTATTTAAGTGATAATATCTACGATAAACAGCGCACTCTCGGAAGTGGTTATCTGGGGGCCAAATCAGATTCACCCTACCTCTCCAAAGACCGCATTACCCCGGATATCTATGGTTCCAGGGAGGGTCACTACAGTCTGAAGAGGCAGGCTGCTTATGCTGCAGACTCTTTACACTCTGTTCACTCTCTGTTGAAGAATGACTATCATCAACAGCAACAGCAATTGCAAGCTCAAGTTCAGCTGGCCTCGGATCGCTTGTCCGAGGGTTCGGACAGGAATGGCTATCATTTCCCCTACACTGCCGAAGAAGATCATTTAACGGTCCGAAAACTAAGTCATGCGCAGCCGCCTTCGCTACATGGATCTCAACTGCTGCATCCTGTGGGTCTGGGTATGGTAAATGATATAAACAACCCCGGACTTTTGGCCCGTCACACGCTCAGCGGAGGCTCTCGGCAAAGCTCGCGTGCGTCTTCGCCGCCCTCTAGTATGGCGGCGCCTATGCAACCGCTAGGACCTTTGTCCAGTATAACAGATACTGAGTGAGTTGATATATATTGCACCTATTTTTGGTTGTGTTGCAGTTTCTATCTATTAACCAAAAACACAACCCAACAGTGTTATTGGAGCAGTCCTATTTCGATCTAATTATGTTAACATAGATTACAGCGTCATTGTTTTGTTTCTAATTTGTTCTTTCGAATCTTGTTTCCAAAATATAGTGGAAAATAGGATTTGTAGTAATTTTTCCATCTGGAATATTTGGAGGCCACACTTGGAATGATTTTCTGCATTTATGAGTTCTTTGTGACTGAGCACATACCAGTGCATCTTAAAAAATAAAAAGCGCTTAATATGTTTTATTATACATATCTGATAGAGCTAGAGCTTGTTTTAAAGAAAAATACACATATAAATTTTTGGGAGGAATACTTGATTTTTCACTCTAAATCTTTATAGGATCTGTAAAAAAGGCTGATTGATTTAGCATATGGGTCTTTCTTTTATAAACCGAACAGTTTAGAAGTTAACAAAAAATGTTTGTGCAAAACCGCAAATTACGTTTTGGTGGGTATGTCGAAATCTAATTTCGGATTTTTTTTGTATTAAAATGAAAAATTTTTAAACTGTTCGGTTTATAAAAGAATGACCCATATATTGTTAATTATTTACATGTAGATGATCAATTTTAGGTCGAATCGAATGGACTTTCACAATTCCCATACAAATTTCTAGATTTCCTCCCACTAAGTGATATGTATACTTTAATCTTTAACAGATTGGAACTTTGCCAAACATACTGATCTAAATGCCATAAAAATCACACAATTAGATCGTATGTGTGGCTTTATGCTCAAATAGCTAAAATATTAATCCGGCGGACGCTGTAGCGTAAACGGAAAGATTTATTTTGAAATAAATCAAATGTTTTGTGATTGTAGAGGCCAATTAAGTCACTTTCTTTTATGCCCTTGAAAAAAATGTTATAATATTTCTCAGAAGTTCGGAACGCACTTATATTTATTCTTGATCAGAACGACGAGCTGATTCGATTGAGTTTTTTCCGTCTGTCTGTCCGTCTGTTTTTACGCAAGCTAGTCTCTCAGTTTTATAGCAATCGAGCTGAAACTTTGCACAAAGTCTATTTTTTAATGCACGCTGCTAATATGTCTCAACCGACCGGATCGGATCAATATATTTTATAGCTGTCATAGGAACTATTGGTCGATAAATGCGTCTTATTTAAAAACTATGTTAACGTCTCCAAACTCAGCGACTTTTAATATTATATGCTTTTATACAAACTTTCAAATTTTAGTGCAAATGTAATGACTTAGAAAAACTTTTGATTTTATTGCTAGTGTTCTTAAGCTCTGATATTTCAAAATATTTGCAAGGGTATAAAAACTACTGCACAGACTTTTCGTTTTAAGATGCATTAAAATGCGTGTGTTCACACAATTATCTCATAAATCCAGATATTTTCGACTAGTGTGTACTCCATAAGTCCTCGAGTGTCAAGAATTCAACAAATTCAATTTTACCCCGTATTTTTGAAACAAGAGCTGATGGAGCTTAACCGAAACCAGTTTGAAATCAGTGAAAATAAACTTATCATAATTTTAAATCAACAGGGCTGCACCTCACACAGTTGGTAAAAAAAAATATTTTGATGGCCTGTGTAATTGCTTTTTATATACGATGTTCCAGCTAACTTCTGTACTATTCATGAAAATTCATTTCACTTCATATCTAAATCAATTTTCATTTGGCCTTGAAATATAATTTGAAGGTTAAGCTTTACATTTTTTTAAAATTCAAATTCAATTTCCTTTTTTGGTTTAAGCCTGATAAACAAAACAAATAGAGCTGCATATTGCTAAATGAATATGAAATAAAATAATAACACGCGTACATATGCACGCTGTACACACCAATGTATTTTCACCTGGTCCTGGAAACATTTAGAGCAAATCTAACTAAACTATCTTACATTTCTACTCTCTCCATTTTGTGCTTTCGCTCGTTCTGCTTTGAAAAACTTGAACCAACTACACATTTACACACACACGAACTAAAATCAACGCATTGCGAATCCATGGCCACTTGGTTTAAACTTAATTCAAAACCGTCTTAAACAACAACACACTAACATCGCGCCACATCAGATCAGAGGTAAACTAACTGAAAAATGCATCTTCATACCTATTGCACATTACGTTTTCACCATATCTTTTGGTTGCAATTTTGTTGTGATTTACTATAACTTAATTGTATTTAAAAATTGCTTATACACTCACATCGTCAACTTTTTGTTCATTTTATTGTTCCTAAAACACATGGTAATCAAATGCTATTAATTAGAGTTCGGAATAATGATTTAACAAATTTAGCTGATATTGCCGACAATCATTACAGCAAATTTTGTTACTTAATTATTTTAAGAACTCAGTCTCGGAAAATTTTATTTCTTTTTTCATTTCTTACATGTACATATTAATCGCATTACTTATTAAAACACATTCATTAAACATACATACTAATCAAACAACAACCAGAACAGACCTCTACACAAATAAATTTTCACAGTTCGACATTATTTGGCTGCACCGCAGGCAGAGGCAACATTATCCATGGTCGCTAACAATATGGTATAATTAAATCGTGTACATAAACCAATAGATTTATCCTCAGCTGCACCATACATATAATATAAACTTGAAAAAAGCCGGACTAAAGCTTAGTAAACATGCACAGTATGTTAAAAAAGCAATTTGTCAAAGGAAAATATTACATTTTTATTATTTTTGTTTTTAAATACGAGAGCGTAAGGTATAGCCGGTCTTTCCCGACTTTAATACACCCATTATTCAGGGGAAGAAGTATTTAAAATCTCATTTATTAACGCGAAGCTATCTCTGCAGCTTCGTCTGCACCGAAGCTTTAATACGCTTGGTTAAACTTTCCTTACATGATCCTATTAATAGCTGTCCTGTAGGATATTTATTGGGTATTAATATCAGAATCAGGTGAATTAATAATCGTTAAACCTGGCACGCCGCCATTAAAAACTGTTATTTTACTGAGATACCGACTTTAACTTACATTCTCGTAACATTAATTCTTAGATCCGTAAAAAATCCTAAATGTAAAACCAATTTAGCTTGCAGGGGTGTCCTAAGAAATATTAAAGATTTACTTATAAACGGTTGATTATCGCACTAAACTTGAACTACGTACGCATTTAGTCGACTTGGCTTTGAGAAGTCTGGTTCAAATCGCTCAACTTTCGTCACCAATTTAGTAATCTAGCGTATTTGTGTCCCTGTTCATAAAATTTTAGTTTGTAATGCTAACGGTTTCCCCGTTTATATGTGCAGAAATACGCGGTTTTTTGCAATAAAACACTTATTTGGGGTGTGAGAAAGTGTCACAGATGGAGGTGACACAGAAATGTCTGGAGATTTCACCGACAGTTGCTTGTAAGTCTCTCAAAAAATCCGTAGGTGCCACAGAACTTCGAGAGATTTCATTTTTTTAGTAGAAAGTCTAGCTAGAACAAAAACTGTTTGAGTTAAAGTTTCATCCGTAAAAGCAGGAGTGCATCTTTCGGAAAAAAATTTCCCATTTTCTATGATTATGAGTTAATTTGGTGTTTAACTGATTTTGTTCGTGTTTTTGATTGTGTTATAGGTCTTATAACACATTTTTAAATTATAGTTCAAATATAAGTCATGTTGTCAAAAAAATGCAATGCAAAATTTAAAAATCTTTTCGCGCCATCCATGAAGTATAACTTGTCAGCCCTTTGCATTGATGGCAACATAATATAATCGGAGGCGCCACATTAGGTAGTTGGTTTTGATTACATGCGGATTTGCGAATAATTACACAGGTTTACAAAATAAGGACAACTTTTTAAACAGAGAAGAAAGAAATCGCTCCTTATGTAGTTATAAGCGCTAAATTAAAATCAACTGACCGTTTTTACCCAGCACGTCAGGTTTACGAGATATTTGCATAATCGTATGTTTAGCGAGGTTTCTTTACATTTATTGGTCATGTGGCCACATTAAGTGTCCTATTCCAACCAAATTTATTTTAATGTAAGCTGTATTGAATGACGTTACAGAAAATTGTTTGATTTTAAAATGGAAAATGTGGTTATTTTTTAATAAAATCATTTTTTTCCAAGTTTGCAAAAATAATAAAAAATAGGTCTGAGGTTAGAAATGATCTTAGGAAATTCTTATAGATGCTCCTTTGTCAACACTAATTAATCATATTTTCAGTTCTTTTAAATCATTTTGCTTTCAAAAGTTATCGACCAAAAAATATAACCGTCTCGTAAACCTTTAAAACGTCTTTAAACTCAAAAAATCAATTTAAAAACTTTTTAGTATCCACTTCTTCGTTTCCCAATAATTTCTTTATTATTTTCAACCGGCAAGAAATTTTCATAGTAAATATTATGCAAAAATAGAGGCAAGCTAACTTCGGCTCGACCGAAGTTTATATACCCTTGGAGCTTGATATATGCCTGACAGTTTGTATGGCAGCTATACTATAAAGTGGTCCGAATTCGACAAATCTTGTTGAAATTATGTAAAATCATTGAAAACTTATAAATACGAGCGTTGGGAGCGATAATATTAAAAACAAAAAAGTTTCTTTCACTAAGACTTTTTCAGACCTAACTTTTGTATGGCAGCTATACTATATAGTTGCCCGATTTTGACAAGGCTTGGTGAAATTATGTGAAATCATTAAAAACTTATAAATACGAGCGTTGGGAGCGATAGCACTAAAACCAAAAAAGTTTTTCTCACTAAAACAAGTTTTTCAACCGATCGTTCCTATGGCAGCTATATGCTATAGTTATCCGATCCGGCCGGTTCCGACAAATGTACTGTGCATTTGTACCAAAAGACTTCGTGCAAAGTTTGGTTAAGATAGCTTTAAAACTGACGGAGATAGCATAGAAACAGACGGACGGCGGACAGACGGACATGGCTATATCAACTCAGCTCTTCATGCTGATCAAGAATATATATACTTTATGTGGTCGGAGATGCTTCCTTCTGTGCGTTACAAACATCCGGACAACTTTAATATACCCTCTCCAAGGGTATAAAAATAGCCGAAAGTTTTTATAGTTTTTTGGCTATAATTTTTGAAAGCGCTATGATATCGAAAAACTGAAAAATACAAAAGGCTATAAGCAAGTAATTTCTTAGAATTTTTGCTAAGAACAGAAAATATTCAGAAATTTCGAAACTTGGAAAATAATGGATTTTATCAAAAAAAATCCACATTTTCTATATTTAACTCAAACAATTTGTATCTTAGAGTATCAATTCAAAAATTCGTGTTTGGTTTTCTGCAACGTCATTCAATACAGCTTACACTAAAACAAATTTAGGACACCTAATGTGCCCACAGGACCAACAAATGTAAAGAAACCTCGCTAAACACACGTTTATGTAAATATCTCGTAAGCCTGGCGTGCTGGGGGAAAACGGTCAATTAATTTGAGTTTGGCGACCTAAAATACATAAGAAACTAAAACGGTTGGAATTTAGTTGGAAGAGGGTTATGAGGCACCATCGAGAGTGCTACATTGCGCTGTGGCCTCGAATGAGACATTCTGTGACACAGTGTACTGCCAAAATAAGTGATTTAACGCTAAAATATGGGGTAAATTACCGTGTATTTCTTCACACATAAACGGAGTAGCTTATACTAAAACCTCTTGAGATCTCTGGGACCCCTGCATAAAACACTTTTTTGACGTACTGTGTAAGTAAGCATAAATTATAGTGTAAATCAACAATCTATTGCCATGGCAACCCCGATTTCAGCAAACAACATACAGTAGTCCTCCCATTAAGAATACAATATTCGCCTTTAGCATATACATAATCAACTTAAAAGAATTAACTTTACTGTTAAATTGAAGAATCGCAATTATGTGCTTTTTGTGAGAAAACTCCATCTTTGCTTTGAACAATGATATTTGACTTATTTTCCAAACAAAACAATAGATAGCGCTGGCAACGTCAGAAGACGATGGTTATATGAAAGCTATTCAATATATACTTCCGATTTTGTTCAAATTCATGAAATTTGTATTGAAGTAGATGATAGTAAAAACTTTGTATTGCAAAAACGCTATGTGTATAAAAGAGGTTTGGAATCAGTCCTTTTGCTAACAGTGATCAGTAATCTGAATCAGAGCTTCACTGACGAAAAAATACATATGCCCAATTTAAACTCGACTTAAAGCACACTTCCCATATATAAACTCGTTGTTTGCAAAAAAACAGCGTTGATATTGAAAGAACGCACATACTAATAGTTCTTTCCAGTCTTGTTAACGCCGGACACAGCAAATCAAATTTGATAACGTGAATTAATAGATGTATCTGGCAAAAAAAAGAATACATTCTAACATTCATTGATTTGATATCAAGATGTTCAAAATCATCCCAGAGAGTATGAACTAAATTTTTAAAAAAGTAATTTATTGTAGTTAGTAAAAGTATTGTTCATATGCATTGGTAAATACAAACATTAATGCCTACGTCTACAGTCCTCAAACTAACTATCATATCATATTTATATTTCTTAGCAATAGTACCGCCCCCTGCCTAAAATTTTTCGTTTAGTTATCGTTGTTTGAATTCTGCCTTTGGGTAGGATCGCAACGAAGCAGCAAATTGAGCATAACATTAAGAAGTTTTGGCAAGCGTAGACAAATTTTGTTTGATGGAGTGTCAACTTAACATGCACTTTCATTCCAACACTCACTAACAGAGGATAATATTTTTAGTTTAAAAATTTGATCAATATATTTCCAAACATTCGCGCTTGTTTTCATGTGCATGGCATGCCATTAATATGTATCATATTTTTGCACCATTCTATTTTAAGAATACTGAACTCTAGTAGAACCTATAATAACCTATATTACGTTTAACATATATTGCAAGTCTATTTACATCCATATATTTTTTTTAAAACAGGCGGAATATTGATGATGATGAGACCACAGTCTGACGTCAGTATAGCAAACAACAACAGAAATTGAAGCATAAAAAAAATGAGCGAAGGAAAACCCAAACTGATAATTTCGCAACAATAAGACGCAAGCCGCAATACAAAATTCAAGTAAACTCTTTAGTATCCTGAAGCAACTATAATAAGTATGTAGATATGTGCATACATTCCGAGGTTCCGCTTACAGCTCTTGTACATATGATAACAACACACAGAAACGTATTCAATATTTGTAAATTACAAAACAATACTCCTTAAGCTGTTTATGAATACTCATACGCATATTCATACGTACTATAACTAATAATATATTTTTGTAGCATTATTTAATTTATACCGTCTGTAATTTAATTTCCATGCATCATACCATAAAATAATAGGATATTTATGTGTATAAGACACCTATTTTAGTAAAAAAAAGATGTCAGACTGATTTTAAGCATTTCTTTGAGTATTACATAATCGAAAGCTCAGCGAGCACACGAAATGGGTGATTTTCATCTGTAGCAACTGCCAAATGCTGAGCGTTTTGGGCCGAAGATTTTATTAAAAAGATCCATTTCAAAATCATAAGGCGCTTTCAATTTCCATAATACATAAATAACAAAGTTGGAGAGTCGTTGATGCTTAATTCAGGCATTATAAGTGCATTGTGATTCTGAAACGGACCTTACTTAGTTCTAAGGTTTATAATGGCGTGGCTTTAGTATATTTTATTCGATTGCTTATAGTTTTCGCAAAAGCTGCCATTTAGTTAAAACTCTACCCAATGAAAAATGCATTTATTTTGCTTTAAAAAAATTGTGCTGTATGTGTTTCTGCAAAATATATATGAACGAACACTTTATATATAATAAAAAGAAAAGAGTTTATTTAATAAATATGAAAACATAAAACCAAAAATAAATATTTCCACAAAACAAACTCTATAATATTAAAAAAAATAGCTAGAAAACTTGATTCTCGATTTTTAGCAGCACACTCTAACTTGTTAGTTGCATTTACTGTGTAAATTGTAATTAAATTGAACATGTGTGTTTTTATAATGGCTGCAAAGGCAGCAATCACAATCAATAAACAATTGCCATTGATCGCAAATAATTAAAAATATAATTTTTGTGTGCATTTACTTATTTATTTCTCGGAAATAAAACTTGTATACCGATAGAAAATAAAATATATTGCAAATTATAAAAGCAGGTCGTTTAAATGATGATGGGAAAAAAGAATAAATCTAAACCTAAATCTACCCATGCGTAAAGTAGTTTCTAAGGCGGGGCAGGAGTCCGCCCGTCCAGGCCACTCTGCCGAAATATTTGTAAAATGTTGAGATATCTGAAAGTAGAGCAGTATATCCAAATAGACGGAATGTTGGACCACAACTAAATTTTACCTACACAATGCTTATGAAGAGTATTTTACTTCGATTTGGACACGCTAGATGAAGGTTAGTATCCCGCAGAGTATTAAACGGTTGCCAGCACGGGGATACCTTGCAAGAACGTTGTTTGTAGAGTATACACCCTACTCACACGAAAACACCGCTGGGAAGCTCGATTCACGGAGAAATTCGTTGTCAATGCAGATATGGTGCGTAGGGTACTACCCTGCTAGCACGAACAGTGTAAGTTTGTGGAGGGGGTCTAGTTGTAGCTGAGGGTTTCACCCGATTTACCTTTTCTTTCTCCGTTTATCGCAAGGATAAACGCATTTACTTCCTATTATCCTTGTCCCGGCCCTCTTTTCCTGTCCAGCAGGTGAAGGGGCAAGGAGAGGACTATAGGATATTTTATTCAATATTTATACAATCTTAGCATATTTCATTAAATGAACTGGCGCCTATTTACAATATGGGATATTGTTTACAAATTTAAATTTAAATTTAAATTTTCCGGCCAAAATTACTTTTGCCCATCCCTAATGGGTGGCATCGATAGCATATTTATCGGGAGGCTGCACCTTCCGATAATTTGAGATCAGGGAGGCCGCAACTTCCATAACGTTTTGGCATTAGGGAGGCCGCATCTTCTGGTAATGACTCGGTATTAGGGAGGCCGCACCTTAAAATAATGTTTGGCATTTCGTGGGCCGTATTGGCTGCTGAAAACAATTGGCAATTCGACAAAAGATATTAATTACATTGTGGACAAATTATTGGACTTAGAATCTGTGGCAGAAGGCCTTAATGATAAAAGGTGGCCGACGGCCCGTCGCCTCATCTTTTTGTGGACATCTGGCATCTTGGTGAGTGTGTGTGTGTTGGCTGCGTTTCTATTGCTAATTTTGTTTACTTTATAGCATGTTTAGGCGGCGCCTTGCTGACCAGCGGTCATTGTTGTTGCCCGCACGTTTTGCTGCCATCCAGTGGGACAGTCGCTGGATTTTGATGAGCTGCAGCCTCCAGTTTGACCACTTCAGGTCCAGTCGCCACAAGTTTGTGTTAGTGCATTTGGACAGCCTGTGACGAAGGGCGGGCCGCCACTGTTTTGGGTGCTGCAGCCTTAATTTCTGCAATTGAGTTACCCGTTGGCAGCGGGTGAGTGAGAGCCATTTGAAATTTGGCCGGTGCGCTGGTCTTATTGCCCTTGCTGACTGATCGCTAATTCGCATTCTTTGTTTTAGCTGCCTGTTGACCAGTGACAATTGGACTGGGTGCCGCAGCAAATTTCGCGCCCCAGGCACAGTGGGCCTGTGTGGCAAAATTTCAACCAGATCCAGAGCCTCAGTAAAAAGCATTGTGTTTGTGATCAACGATTCGAGAGCAAGTATTGAAGCAGTTCTTTGGTCCAATAGGCCCTCAACGGAAGTGTCAATTTGTTGTAATGGCTGTGGCTCGTCTGCCACTGAATTTACTCTGTGTGTGACTGGCGATGTTCTGCCGTTTATGGAACCAAGTGCGGACGAGGAATTTTGCTGACTTGCCTGAGAATCGTTTGCCCTCGGATTTGGTGTTGGGCCAACATGTGGTGGGCCATAGTGCTTACGCCTCTTACAGACAATTCGTCTGATCGGAGGCTCAGCCGGTGGCAAATGTTGGGGCGGTTTCTTAGCGACGTATGGCGGTATAGACATCAAAATGGCTGGCATATTATTTGGGCTGGCAGATGGGCCGTGATTTGGACCGAGTTGAGTCGACTCTGGTACAGTTATTGGTGAGTTTGTATCTGCTATTTCTATGGGCTCAGCCATTGTTGTGCTAATTTGTTGCATACTCCCTATAGATTCGAGATGTTCAAATGACGACTCTTGCAGTTCTGGCACTGGATTAGCAGTGTGTGTGGCTGGCGCTGCTCTGCTGTTTGAGGGGCCCGTTGCGGGCGAAAAGTTTTGCTGGCTTGCCTGAGAATCATTTGCCCTCGGATTTGGTGTTGGGCCAGCATGTGGCGGGCCATAGTGCTTACGCCTCTTACAGACAATTCGTCTGATCGGAGGCTCAGCCGGCGGCAAATTTTGTGGCGGGTTCATGGCGACATATAGCGGTTTTATGGTGACATATGGCGGGATTCTGAGCAAAATGGCTGGCATATTATTCGGGCTGCCGGATGGACCTTGAGTTGGGCTGAGTTGTGTCATCTCGGACACTGTTAATTGCGAGTTTGTATCCGTTAAGTCAATAAACTCTGGCATAATTGCGCTGATTTGCTGTGGAACTCTATCTTGGCTGAGTTGTGTCGCCTCGGGCACAGGTGTTGGTGAGTTTGAAGTCTCTGCCGTTGTTGTGGTTATTTGTTGATTTTCTATATTTGTAGTGGGCTCAAAATGGATCTGCTCGGGGGTGAGCTGCAACACTGGAGGCAAAGTTGTTGGCGTATTTGTTGGCTCTGGGCGGTTTACAGGGACACGCTCTGCCACTGGTGGTCCAATTGGGAATCGTCGCTGACATACAATACGCCTTGTGGGCAGAGGCCGAGGCATAGGCGGATTGGCGTTTACGTTGCGAGGTGGCTCGGGTATTAAAATAAGAGGCCCTGGGGACGAAATAATTCTTGGCTGCCTGCGTTGGGTTCGCATTTCTTCGCGCTGCTGCTCCCTTAATCGTATTCTCTCATTCTGGTCCTCGAGAATTTGGTCCCGTAAATTTAGTGGCCTTTGTATAGGTCGAAAAATTCTGTTTGCTGACTGCAGATATTCTGGCGGTTCCTGCGAGATTTGTTGTACTGATTTCTTTCTCCGTTTATCGCAAGGATAAACGCATTTACTTCCTATTATCCTTGTCCCGGCCCACTTTTCCTGTCCAGCAGGTGAAGGGGCAAGGAGAGGACTATAGGATATTTTATTCAATATTTATACAATCTTAGCATATTTCATTAAATGAACTGGCGCCTATTTACAATATGAGATATTGTTTACAAATTTAAATTTAAATTTAAATTTCCCGGCCAAAATTACTTTTGCCCATCCCTAATGGGTGGCATCGATAGCATATTTATCGGGAGGCTGCACCTTCCGATAATTTTGAGATCAGGGAGGCCGCAACTTCCATAACGTTTTGGCATTAGGGAGGCCGCATCTTCTGGTAATGACTCGGTATTAGGGAGGCCGCACCTTAAAATAATGTTTGGCATTTCGTGGGCCGTATTGGCTGCTGAAAACAATTGGCAATTCGACAAAAGATATTAATTACATTGTGGACAAATTATTGGACTTAGAATCTGTGGCAGAAGGCCTTAATGATAAAAGGTGGCCGACGGCCCGTCGCCTCATCTTTTTGTGGACATCTGGCATCCTGGTGAGTGTGTGTGTGTTGGCTGCGTTTCTATTGCTAATTTTGTTTACTTTATAGCATGTTTAGGCGGCGCCCTGCTGACCAGCGGTCATTGTTGTTGCCCGCACGCCCCGCTGCCATCCAGTGGGACAGTCGCTGGATTTTGATGAGCCGCAGCCTCCAGTTTGACCACTTCAGGTCCAGTCGCCACAAGTTTGTGTTAGTGCATTTGGACAGCCTGTGACGAAGGGCGGGCCGCCACTGTTTTGGGTGCTGCAGCCTTAATTTCTGCAATTGAGTTACCCGTTGGCAGCGGGTGAGTGAGAGCCATTTGAAATTTGGCCGGTGCGCTGGTCTTATTGCCCTTGCTGACTGATCGCTAATTCGCATTCTTTGTTTTAGCTGCCTGTTGACCAGTGACAATTGGACTGGGTGCCGCAGCAAATTTCGCGCCCCAGGCACAGTGGGCCTGTGTGGCAAAATTTCAACCAGATCCAGAGCCTCAGTAAAAAGCATTGTGTTTGTGATCAACGATTCGAGAGCAAGTATTGAAGCAGTTCTTTGGTCCAATAGGCCCTCAACGGAAGTGTCAATTTGTTGCAATGGCTGTGGCTCGTCTGCCACTGAATTTACTCTGTGTGTGACTGGCGATGTTCTGCCGTTTATGGAACCAAGTGCGGACGAGGAATTTTGCTGACTTGCCTGAGAATCGTTTGCCCTCGGATTTGGTGTTGGGCCAACATGTGGTGGGCCATAGTGCTTACGCCTCTTACAGACAATTCGTCTGATCGGAGGCTCAGCCGGTGGCAAATGTTGGGGCGGTTTCTTAGCGACGTATGGCGGTATAGACATCAAAATGGCTGGCATATTATTTGGGCTGGCAGATGGGCCGTGATTTGGACCGAGTTGAGTCGACTCTGGTACAGTTATTGGTGAGTTTGTATCTGCTATTTCTATGGGCTCAGCCATTGTTGTGCTAATTTGTTGCATACTCCCTATAGATTCGAGATGTTCAAATGACGACTCTTGCAGTTCCGGCACTGGATCAGCAGTGTGTGTGGCTGGCGCTGCTCTGCTGTTTGAGGGGCCCGTTGCGGGCGAAAAGTTTTGCTGGCTTGCCTGAGAATCATTTGCCCTCGGATTTGGTGTTGGGCCAGCATGTGGCGGGCCATAGTGCTTACGCCTCTTACAGACAATTCGTCTGATCGGAGGCTCAGCCGGCGGCAAATTTTGTGGCGGGTTCATGGCGACATATAGCGGTTTTATGGTGACATATGGCGGGATTCTGAGCAAAATGGCTGGCATATTATTCGGGCTGCCGGATGGACCTTGAGTTGGGCTGAGTTGTGTCATCTCGGACACTGTCAATTGCGAGTTTGTATCCGTTAAGTCAATAAACTCTGGCATAATTGCGCTGATTTGCTGTGGAACTCTATCTTGGCTGAGTTGTGTCGCCTCGGGCACAGGTGTTGGTGAGTTTGAAGTCTCTGCCGTTGTTGTGGTTATTTGTTGATTTTCTATATTTGTAGTGGGCTCAAAATGGATCTGCTCGGGGGTGAGCTGCAACACTGGAGGCAAAGTTGTTGGCGTATTTGTTGGCTCTGGGCGGTTTACAGGGACACGCCCTGCCACTGGTGGTCCAATTGGGAATCGTCGCCGACACACAATACGCCTTGTGGGCAGAGGCCGAGGCACAGGCGGACTGGCGTCCACGTTGCGAGGTGGCTCGGGTATTAAAATAAGAGGCCCTGGGGACGAAATAATTCTTGGCTGCCTGCGTTGGGTTCGCATTTCTTCGCGCTGCCGCTCCCTTAATCGTATTCTCTCATTCTGGTCCTCGAGAATTTGGTCCCGTAAATTTAGTGGCCTTTGTATAGGTCGAAAAATTCTGTTTGCTGACTGCAGACATTCTGGCGGCTCCTGCGAGATTTGTTGTACTGACTGCGGCTGCTGCACCATCTGGGCGCTCTGTTGAGTGGGTTGCTGCAGTGAAAGCTGACGCTGGACATTGGAATTGTCTGGCAAGTGTTTTTGCAGCATTTCCCTGTATCGTTTTCGTGTTCTCGCGTGTCTGTGAGGAACACATGGCTCCAGAGCAATTGATCTGGCTTCTTGATTACTGTGATCCATAAGTCGTCCAAAATATTTGGAGCAAGTGGCATTATAGACGGTATCCACGTTTTGTACTGCCAGGTCAGTATGTATTGTACTATTACGTACGTACCAAGGGGCGTCTGTAATGATTCTAAGGATGCGGTTTTTTACGCAACCTTAATTCGCTTAATTTTCTTTTTTTATTGGTCCCCAGATCGGGAGAGCATATTGCCAAATTGGTGTTTCTTTCTCCGTTTATCGCAAGGATAAACGCATTTACTTCCTATTATCCTTGTCCCGGCCCACTTTTCCTGTCCAGCAGGTGAAGGGGCAAGGAGAGGACTATAGGATATTTTATTCAATATTTATACAATCTTAGCATATTTCATTAAATTAACTGGCGCCTATTTACAATATGAGATATTGTTTACAAATTTAAATTTAAATTTAAATTTCCCGGCCAAAATTACTTTTGCCCATCCCTAATGGGTGGCATCGATAGCATATTTATCGGGAGGCTGCACCTTCCGATAATTTTGAGATCAGGGAGGCCGCAACTTCCATAACGTTTTGGCATTAGGGAGGCCGCATCTTCTGGTAATGACTCGGTATTAGGGAGGCCGCACCTTAAAATAATGTTTGGCATTTCGTGGGCCGTATTGGCTGCTGAAAACAATTGGCAATTCGACAAAATACATTGTGGACAGAATAATTGGACTTAGAATCTGTGGCAGAAGGCCTTAATGATAAAAGGTGGCCGACGGCCCGTCGCCTCATCTTTTTGTGGACATCTGGCATCTTGGTGAGTGTGTGTGTGTTGGCTGCGTTTCTATTGCTAATTTTGTTTACTTTATAGCATGTTTAGGCGGCGCCTTGCTGACCAGCGGTCATTGTTGTTGCCCGCACGTTTTGCTGCCATCCAGTGGGACAGTCGCTGGATTTTGATGAGCTGCAGCCTCCAGTTTGACCACTTCAGGTCCAGTCGCCACAAGTTTGTGTTAGTGCATTTGGACAGCCTGTGACGAAGGGCGGGCCGCCACTGTTTTGGGTGCTGCAGCCTTAATTTCTGCAATTGAGTTACCCGTTGGCAGCGGGTGAGTGAGAGCCATTTGAAATTTGGCCGGTGCGCTGGTCTTATTGCCCTTGCTGACTGATCGCTAATTCGCATTCTTTGTTTTAGCTGCCTGTTGACCAGTGACAATTGGACTGGGTGCCGCAGCAAATTTCGCGCCCCAGGCACAGTGGGCCTGTGTGGCAAAATTTCAACCAGATCCAGAGCCTCAGTAAAAAGCATTGTGTTTGTGATCAACGATTCGAGAGCAAGTATTGAAGCAGTTCTTTGGTCCAATAGGCCCTCAACGGAAGTGTCAATTTGTTGTAATTGCTGTGGCTCGTCTGCCACTGAATTTACTCTGTTTGTGACTGGCGATGTTCTGCCGTTTATGGAACCAAGTGCGGACGAGGAATTTTGCTGACTTGCCTGAGAATCGTTTGCCCTCGGATTTGGTGTTGGGCCAACATGTGGTGGGCCATAGTGCTTACGCCTCTTACAGACAATTCGTCTGATCGGAGGCTCAGCCGGTGGCAAATGTTGGGGCGGTTTCTTAGCGACGTATGGCGGTATAGACATCAAAATGGCTGGCATATTATTTGGGCTGGCAGATGGGCCGTGATTTGGACCGAGTTGAGTCGACTCTGGTACAGTTATTGGTGAGTTTGTATCTGCTATTTCTATGGGCTCAGCCATTGTTGTGCTAATTTGTTGCATACTCCCTATAGATTCGAGATGTTCAAATGACGACTCTTGCAGTTCTGGCACTGGATTAGCAGTGTGTGTGGCTGGCGCTGCTCTGCTGTTTGAGGGGCCCGTTGCGGGCGAAAAGTTTTGCTGGCTTGCCTGAGAATCATTTGCCCTCGGATTTGGTGTTGGGCCAGCATGTGGCGGGCCATAGTGCTTACGCCTCTTACAGACAATTCGTCTGATCGGAGGCTCAGCCGGCGGCAAATTTTGTGGCGGGTTCATGGCGACATATAGCGGTTTTATGGTGACATATGGCGGGATTCTGAGCAAAATGGCTGGCATATTATTCGGGCTGCCGGATGGACCTTGAGTTGGGCTGAGTTGTGTCATCTCGGACACTGTTAATTGCGAGTTTGTATCCGTTAAGTCAATAAACTCTGGCATAATTGCGCTGATTTGCTGTGGAACTCTATCTTGGCTGAGTTGTGTCGCCTCGGGCACAGGTGTTGGTGAGTTTGAAGTCTCTGCCGTTGTTGTGGTTATTTGTTGATTTTCTATATTTGTAGTGGGCTCAAAATGGATCTGCTCGGGGGTGAGCTGCAACACTGGAGGCAAAGTTGTTGGCGTATTTGTTGGCTCTGGGCGGTTTACAGGGACACGCTCTGCCACTGGTGGTCCAATTGGGAATCGTCGCTGACATACAATACGCCTTGTGGGCAGAGGCCGAGGCATAGGCGGATTGGCGTTTACGTTGCGAGGTGGCTCGGGTATTAAAATAAGAGGCCCTGGGGACGAAATAATTCTTGGCTGCCTGCGTTGGGTTCGCATTTCTTCGCGCTGCTGCTCCCTTAATCGTATTCTCTCATTCTGGTCCTCGAGAATTTGGTCCCGTAAATTTAGTGGCCTTTGTATAGGTCGAAAAATTCTGTTTGCTGACTGCAGATATTCTGGCGGTTCCTGCGAGATTTGTTGTACTGACTGCGGCTGCTGCACCATCTGGGCGTTCTGTTGAGTGGGTTGCTGCAGTGAAAGCTGACGCTGGACATTGGAATTGTCTGGCAAGTGTTTTTGCAGCATTTCCCTGTATCGTTTTCGTGTTCTCGCGTGTCTGTGAGGAACACATGGCTCCAGAGCAATTGATCTGGCTTCTTGATTACTGTGATCCATAAGTCGTCCAAAATATTTGGAGCAAGTGGCATTATAGACGGTATCCACGTTTTGTACTGCCAGGTCAGTATGTATTGTACTATTACGTACGTACCAAGGGGCGTCTGTAATGATTCTAAGGATGCGGTTTTGCGCAACCTGAATTCGCTCAATCTGCGTTTCGCTAATTAATGGTCCCCAGATCGGGAGAGCATATTGCCAAATTGGTGCAATTAACTGCTTGTACAAAATGACTTTGGTTTTCAGTGGGAGTTTGCTGTTCCCAGAGATTAACCAATGGAGTTTATCAGCCCTTGCTTTAAGTCTTCCGACTATGGTCGTGACGTGGGCACCAAAAATCATTTTTGTGTCCATTTGTACGCCGAGATACGGATGTCTCTCCTCGGTGACCAAAAATTGGTCCATAATGCTCGGGGGCAGAGGTGGCAGTTGCAAGTGTTTCCAAGTATGGAATACGTGTGTTGTTTTGATGACGTTAACACTAATGCTCCATTTTCTCGCCCATGCGGATACTTTTCGGTGATAGTGGGTTTCCCCCCCCGCCCCCCACACCCCCACCGCCCCGCGGGGGACGGCAACGAAATTTTTTATTTTTTATCGCTCCGACACATATCTCTCCCCAAATCCGAACCGAACCAAATGTTATCATATATAACTCCCACACCCCGGAGGGGAGTTTTAATAATTTAATAACTTTACCAACCCAACTCGTAAATTGTTTTTTTTTTTTTGAGGGGGGAATTATTTTTTTTTTAATTTTTAATTTTAAAAAAAAAATTTGAAAATTTCTGGGACTTAGGAATTAGGGGAATTTACGCTAATTTCTGAGTTTAAATTATGAATTAGAAAAATTAATACTAATACTTCAAGTTGAATCAGAATAATTAATACTAATTTCTGAGTTTAAAGTTATGAATTAGAAAAATAAATGCTAATATGAATTAGGAAAATTAATACTAATTTCTGACGTTATGGAAAAATTCTAAAATTGAAAATTTCTGAGTTTAAATTATGAATTAGAAAAATTAATACTAATTTTGAGCTTAAAGTTAGGACTTCAAGTTGGAATTCGAAAATTAATACTATTTCTTCATGGAATTTTTTTTTTTCGAGGTGACTAGCGGGTTTTCGCCCCCCGGCGGCCGACCTGGGCACTGCGCGCGGGGGGGACAGACGCCGTATACATTTATTAGTGATGGCTCGGCGATCCAAGTCTCGCGACCTGCTAATCCGAGCCAGAACAGGTGATGCATACACATCTTGCACGCCCCTGAAGGGGGAGTTGTGCGGCTAGTACTAATGCTAGAGCTTATGCTAATAGTAAAAGTAAGAGTGACTTTACGGACCCACGCAGTGGGCCGCAGTTTTGGTTGCTAAATGGAACGGGGGCGGAGGGCTCTGACGTTACGTTATTGCGGTATTTACAATATTTGGAATTTACAAGAATTTGCAAAGTTAGAAAAAGTTGAAAATTTCTGGGACTTAAGAATTAGGAAAATTAACGCTAATTTCTGAGTTTAGATTATGAATTAGAAAAATTAATACTAATACTTCAAGTTGAATCAGAATAATTACTACTAATTTCTGAGTTTAAAGTTATGAATTAGAAAAATTAATGCTAATATGAATTAGGAAAAATTAATACTAATTTCTGACGTTATGGAAAAATTCTAAAATTGAAAATTTCTGAGTTTAAATTATGAATTAGAAAAATTAATACTAATTTTGAGCTTAAAGTTATGACTTCAAGTTTGAATTCGAAAATTAATACTATTTCTTCATGGAATTTCTGAGTTTAAACTATGAATTAGGAAATTAATACTAATTACTGACGATGATGGAAAATTGGAAAATTAAATACTAATGGCTGATAATTTTCTAACAATTTTTGACGCGTTCAAAATGATGTTCCGGGTATGGGGTCATCTTTGGTGGTGGCTCAGAGGCACTGGGTGGCCAGAAACGGTGATAGTTGCGGCATTTGCTGGTGCCGCGTTGTGTTCTAGCAGGTGAGATGTGGTTTGGATGCCGTACACCTGGTTGGATGTCGGCATTCTTGGGTGGGCGGCTCATTGGAGCCACGTAAAAAGGGCAGCATTTGATGGAGTTGCTGCTGCTGCGGTTGCAGCTGCTGCTGCGGTTGCAGCTGTTGCTGCGGTTGCAGCTGTTGCTGCGGTTGCAGCTGTTGTTGGGTTGCAGCTGTTGCTGCGTTTGCTGCGGTTGCAGTTGTTGCTGCTGTTGCAGGTATTGCTGTGGTAGCGGATGTTGCTACGGTTGCAAGTGTTGCAGACGTTGCTACGGTTGCAGTAGTTGCTGCTGTTGTAGCTGTCGCTACGGTTGCAGGAGTTGCTGCTGTTGTAGCTGTTGCTGCGGTTGCAATGTGTTGCTGCGGTGGCAGGTGTTGCTAATGTTGCAGGTGTTGCTGCATGTGTTGCTGCGGTTGCGAGTGTGGCTGTTGCTGCAATGTTGCTGCTGCTGCATGTGTTGCTGCGGTTGCAGGTGTTGTTGCGGTTGCAACAGTTGTTGTGGTTCAGCTGTTGTTGCGGAACCAAAAGTGGCCAAAATAACCAATTTTGAAAAATGTGCGTATTTGCACAAATTTTGTCGGATTTGGCCCATATTGATGATAATGCTCCTCCAGTGGCAGGGCAAGTATTTGCATAGCATTTGGGGGGGCATGGCTGCATTCTGAGGTGTTTGGCCGAATTTTCCAAAAAGGCCAAAATGATCAAAATGACAAATTTTGAAAATTGTGTCCGTTTCCACAAATTTTGTCGGTTTTTGGTCTGTGATGGTGGTGATGGTCCTCCAGCACCAGGGGAAGTGTTTGGACAACATTTGTATGGTGTGGCTGCATCCTGAGGTGATTGGCCAAAAATGGCCAAAAATAACCAATTTTGAAAATCGTCCGCATTTGGACAATTTCTGTCGGATTTGGTTCAGTGATGGTGGTGATGGTCCTCCAGCATCAAGGGATGTATTTGCATAACATTCTGGGGGTATGGCTGCATCCTGAGGTGTTTGGTCGAAATTTTCCAAAAATGGTCAAAAAATAACCAATTTTAAAAATCGTCCGAATTTCCATAATTTTTGTCGGATTTGGCTCAGTGGTGGTGGTGATGGTCCTCCAGCACCAGGAGAAGTGTTTACATAACATTCTGGGGGTGTGGCTGCATCCTGAGTGTGATTGGTCGAATTTTTCCAAAATGGCCAAAAATGGCCAATTTCAAAAATCGTCCGCATTTCCACAATTTTTGTCGGATTTGGCTCAGTGATGGTGGTGATGATTCTCCAGCACCAGGAGAAGTGTTTGTACAGCATTCTGGGGGTGTGGCTGCATCCTGAGGTGATGGGTCAAAATTTCCAAAAATGGCCAAAAATGGCCAATTTTAAAAATCGTCCGTATTTCCACAATTTTTGACGGATTTGGCTCAGTGATGGTTGTGGTGTCCCTTCAGCACCAGGAGAATTGTTCGCATAACATTCGGGGGGCGTGGCAGCCGCCCTAGCTGCTCCACAGGTGGCCATCGTTGGTCAGATTCACCGATTCAAGGAAAAATCGGGCGTGGACGCTGGACGATGGCTCTGGACAGGATTACAATTGAAAATTGGTTCACAAACAATGGTATTTATGGTGCGACAATGTGGGGTCATCTTGTCGTAGCCGATTTCTCGCCAAGATCGCCGTCCATAATCCCAATTGTTATTGTTGTAGTTGCTGATTAGGCAGGGGCATCCATAGGGCCACAGTGTGGAGATTTTCAGAGGGATGTGTAAGTTGGTCCCTCTGCAAATAAACAGAATTAATATATGTTGTAAAATTCTGAGGTTTGGCCAATTATTGAAATTGGTCTGTGTATGAACAGCTGTATGTTTATATCGTCAGCTGTTTGTTGTGGGCGGGAGTGTGGCGGTGGCCAATTGTTTTTGGTCAATCCCATGGGATTTTGTGGCTGCAAGTCGTCATCTTCTCCCTCGCCGCAGTCATTGTCGTCATCTGGGATGGATTTGTGCATCGCTGGTGTCTGTTCTTTTGGCCAATTGTTATCCCATTTGAATTTGGGTCACAATTTGCCAAAATTTATTTGTTTATTTTTCCTTGGAAATGAGTGATGGCACTTTCGTGTAACTGGTAGTACTCGCAAGTACTCGTGATTTGTGACTCGTGTGTGGGTGACAGATCAGTGGTGAGCAGGTGAATTATTGCGAATATTTTCACAAATTAAATTGTGAGATGGGCGAACAGTGAAATGCAAAAAATAATACAAATGACCAAGTCAGCGAAAAAAAATAATAATATTTAGCCTTTCGCCAATCGTCCACTTTGCCACTTATCACCCCCACATCATAACTGCTGCTTTGCGATTGTTTGCTATACAATTCTGTCGTTTTGGCCAGAGCATGGTTCGTTATTTTATAACGAATTCTGGCCATTTTGATTATTTGAATCAGTTAAATTGCTCCTATTGACCGTCAATTGGGTCAAAATGGATATGTCCTTTTGCATTTGAGCAATGGGCGCAGCAAGATGTTGCAGCCAATCTGGGGGAGAGGACTGGTTCACAGCGCCGGGACTTATTGGTGCCGGGTATAATTCTTGTTGGCGTCTCTGAAACTCCTCCAGGCCGCAAAGCGTTTTCTGAACGAGATCTGCAAATAGAGGGAGCCAATCTGGTGTAGAGTTGACAGCGGCAACATTGGTTGATGATGGTTGTTGCTGTTGTACAGGGTATTGTTGTTGTTGTTGCCGGACATCTCTGGGAGTAGAGCCTTGTCCCGCAATGGCAATTTGATGATGATGATGATGATCACCTCGATGAGCTGGAAGCTGCGAATGTTGGTGATCATTCTGTGTGTTGGTTGGCCTACTCCGGGGTGTAGGCTGTTGATTGTTCTGCTGTTGCTGCTGCTTGCGCTGCTGCCCAGCAGTTTGATGACCCCCACGATGAGCCATAGGCTGCGAATACTGTTGGTGGTCATTCTGTTGAATTGTTGGCCTGCTCCGAGGTGCAGACTGGTGATTTCTTTGTAGCTGTTGCTGGCGTTGCGGCATTGGCTGCTGCTGCTGCTGCTGCTGTTGAGTTGGATGGGCATTTTGCTGCCTCATCTGTATATTGTTGTTGTTGTTGTTGTTGTTGCTGCTGCGGCGTCTGTTAACATCAGGAACTGTGTTGGCGCTGCTGCTGCTGTTGGTGGTGGTGGTGGAAGGAGTATTATGCTTGTTGTTGCCGCTGGCCACGTCTTGCTGCATCGGCATATGTGTTTTGGCCTCTGCTTATAGTGGTGGCAGGGGCATTTTGAACCGGCGGCATAGTTCCAGGAATTGGTGCTGCTCCAGTTGCTGTATTATAGATGTTGTTGCTGCTGTTGTTGTTGTTGGCATCAGCAGCGGCAACATTGGGTCGGCGCCTTGTCCGACGCTTTCTCTTCTTTATGGGCATTGGCGGGGGTCTATTTGACTCTCGTATACGCATTTTGGCATTTCTCTCCTTCACTAGTGCCAGCTCCCGTTTAAAGAATTGACATTCTGGCGAGTTGGCCTTGTGATTGGAGTTTTTGCAGTGGTGGCAATACATCGCATCAAGGGTAACACAATTCTTGGTGAGATGATTTTGGCCGCAATTGGCACAGATGGGCGGATTTGTGCAATATTTCTCCGTGTGGCCGTAATCTTGACATGTATGGCACTGTATTACCACCGCACGTTGTTGTATGGGCTCAATCTCAATGATCTGGCCCAGCATCCGTTTGAGGTTGTGTATTTCTTTGACATTTTCGGTCGGGAAGAGGTTTACAAGGAACATGTTCATCCGTTTGCCCGTCAAACGATGTTTGGGGCAGAATGAGTGCTGTACCTTGAAACCATTGTCATTGAGGGCATCTCTGATCTCTTCTTCGGTGGTGGAAGAGTGTAGTCCCTTGATGGCGATTTTATACACACGATCCATCTTCGATTGGTATGTATAAAATTCTGTGTTGTTTTCGAACAGAATCCGAACGATTTCCGCATGCGTTGCGTGATCGCGTGGATACAGACGGGTGATGTCTCCAAGTGATGTTCTCACAAAGAATTGCTCTATTCTAACAGATCGAGTGATTGTGTTTAGAAGAGCTCTCAGATTGGGAATCTCTTTGAGGCATATTGCTGGCGGTTTCGTGGCGATCCTCAGTCTTGGGGCATCACTTGATGAACTGCTCTGTTGTTGTTGTTGTGGTGGTTGTTGTTGTTGTTGCGCCATTAATGGAGGCTGTGTAAGGGTGGCCTGTTGCATCTGTCTATGTTGTAGCAGTTGTTCCAGGGCTGGTGAGATGTGCAACAGGGCAGATTCTATATTGGCCATTTCTGGAATATTGTTCAATGCCAGTTGCAGATTTTGGACAGGATCAGCGGTGGTAGTGGAGTTGCGTCCTGTCTGTGTGTGTGTGGGCGTCTCAATTGCTGGGGTACCAGTAGCATTCGTATTGGTACGATTTCGTGAGCTGAAGCGCTCATGAAATTCTGCTGCAAGTTGGCTCAGAGAGAAGTCAATTGTGGCTGCCCTCTGGGACTCGGGTGTGGATAGAGTATCTAAGCCTTCGAATTCCGAGGGCCGGATGTAGGAGACGATGGTGGAGTTGGTTTCATTGTCCCAATCTAGAGACGGCATACCATCCTCGACACCGTCGGCATCGACGACGCTGCTGTTGCTGCTGCTGCTGTTCACAGTTATGGCCGCGTCACTGGCGGCGGCGGCATCATCTGGATCTGGATCGGCAGTCACAGATTCGGCATCAGATACGGCAAGGGGTGCGAATTTATTGTGCCGATTTGTGCCGTTATTATCGCCCTGGTCAAATATGGCCATCTGGATACCGGCATCTGGGTTGAGAGGAAAAGGCGGACCAGTTGGCGCTAATTTGCTACGCTGTTTGGTGGCCCTTTCTCTGTTGTTGTTGTTGTTGTTGTTGCTTGTGGTCGAGGAAGCATTGTCCCTCTGAAATTTTGCAGATAAATTTAAATTTAAATTTGTGCGTTTCGGACTCTTGTCCAGAGGTGGAGAATCTTTATTTTTCGACAAACGGCGCTTGGTCCTGGGAGTCAAAGGGATCTCGTTGCCTGGGGTCAGGCTGTTGTTGTTGTTGTTGCTGGTATTGCTGTTGCCAGTTGCCAGTCTGTTGTTGTTGTTGTTGTTGCCGCCTTTGGCAGGGCCATTGCTGCTGCTGCTGGTGTTGCTGCTGCTGCTGGCAGTGCGGGCTGGTTTAGTTGAAGTTGAATTCAGGGGCCGAGACGTGGTGGTGGTGGTCGTCAAGGGCCGGGCAAAATGGGGTGCACTTTTGCTGCTGCTGCTGTTGTTGCCAGAGCTGGAGCTGGAGCTAGGTGTGCCACTGGGTTTTTTCACAATTTTTCCAGACGCGGACCGGGTCTGGGTCTGGCTTTGCTGCCCACTACAATTGGGAGCAGTCTGTTGTTGTTGTTGTTGTTGGCCATTTGTGGTTGTTGTTGTTGTTGTTGGCATGGGCCGCGCCGAAGCAATTTGACGATTGTCAGTGATGACTACTTTTGGTGTAGTATTGGCTGTATCGTGCTGTTGCTGCTGCTGCTGTTCTGCTGCTTCTTTCTTTTTCTCAGCGCCATCGTTGTTGGCCACGGGCGCCTGAGAAATAGAATTTTTAGTAGAAACTGGGTCGGTACTTATTTTTGTGGGGCTGCTGCTGTTGTTGCTGCTGCCGCCATTAGATTTAGGGGCCTCGTCGGGACTGGGTGGGAGAAGGTTGGCATCTACATTGCTGGTTGCCGCTTCCTCGCAATTGGCAAATTAAATTTTCCAATTTGGGTTTGTTTTGATTTGGGCTGGTGGTGGCCTTCTGGGAAGTACTCATTGTGCCACTGGTACTCGATCGTTACTCGTGAGTGAGTGAGTGGGTGGAGTGAGTGGTGATGGGCACACTGAGTGGCGCCGATAGTAAGTCTTTGGGAATATTTTTGGGATATTTTTGGGGTGAGAATTAATAATGGGAAGTTTGGGAAATTTTCTCTCCCGCCAAAATTCAGTCTCTCTCTCTCTGTGTGTGTGTTGGTGTGGGTGTGTGTGTGTGTGTGTGGGGGGAGCGAGCGCCAGGTTGCTCACTCACACTCTCGCGCGCACACACACACTGACTGACTGATGGTGCTCTCTCGGTGCACCGGTATTACTGCTCGTGCGCAGCGATTAGCGGATTGGCTCTCTCAACGCCAATTCTGTGTGTGTGTGTATGTGTGGGCACTTTCTCTCGCGTTCACAAAAATATGGCGGAGAATATGGCACTAACACTGCTGCACTGTTTTTTCACTTTCGCAGATTTGTCTATGGGAGCCTCACGATGGGGGGGTGCTCCAATGGATCTGGGTCACACGCGCGCGCAACGCACGCGTATATATGTGTATGGGGCAATGGCCCGACTGTGTGTGGGGACACCGGCGCGCACAATCCGATGGGTGTATTTGGCGCCTCCTGGGGTGCCGCCTGGGCGAATTGGATCGATGGCCAATTTGTTGGGGTAGGTTTTAGGTTGGTTGAGGAAAAAGCAAAGCGAGCGCTTAATCCAGGCCAGTGACAAGGAATATATCCATGGCACGTGCACACACAGACGGTGTGTGCAGTATAAGAGAACGTAACCGGTGTCAAATAAATGACACTCAAAAGCTGCCGTGAGAGCGGGAGAGCGGCGGCGCGCTTGCGTGTGTGTGTGTGTGAACGAGTGAAAATTTTCACAAGTCGCACATGCTCGCCGAGAAAACGGGCTGAAAATCGCGATTTCCGCGGAAATTCGGTGGGATTTTCACCACTCTGCGACAGGAATAACTATCTGCGAGTTATTTGCGAACTATTTGCGGACTATTTCCGACTTTTAGCGACCAATTTGGGGGCCCTGTGGCCGACCGAGGCGGAGCGAAGTAAAAACACGTCTGCTCTCTGCAG